>JARIHP010000024.1:0-600000 GCA_029282125.1 Mycena amicta
TAAAATCATGTTACTACTCGTGCTATCCACACTGTACGCGATGGCACTCTTCTTCGTCCCACATATGCTTATAGCTGCCTACAGCTACTGTCCGATGCCATAATCGACTGTGGTCAGGGCTTTCGCCTCGACAGACGCAGCCCTCGACGGACGCTGTTTCTGTAGAATCCAGGCTTGGAAAGCAGCCAGAGTCAGGACCGGTGCGCTCTTTTCGAATCTTTCTGTCTCTGCTTACTGAGTGCTGTAACCCAGACTACTACTCGCACCTCGACCATCTCCCGCAATACTGTGATTCGCTGAATGTCATTGCATGAAGATTACCAAGCTCGAGTTGCTCCATACCCACAGCGGAGCTGTGTCCTGGTAGCGCGATGCAAGCCTGCAATCCAGCTCTTCTGGAGAAACTCGACGTCAGCGTCAATACGACCGCGCGAAATGCAGACGGCGCGGCAGGTGGCCAAACGCGCATTCCTGTTCCTTTCGTTCCGGCCGCCCATTCGCCTTCGCTGGCGCGAGGTCCATCGACCGAGCGAGACGAGGATACTTGGGTCCGGGGAAGCTCTTTCCGGCCGGTACAGGATGAGATTTGGCGGGCTGAAGGAGAACGAGTCTTCAAAGTAGCGTCATGCTCGAGCTCAGAGGTGGCACGGAGAGCTCGTACCTTCCATCGCCCGCATTCACTACCCATTCCCCATGCATTATTCGTCCCAGCTTTCCTTCTCCCCACACCCACTCGCACCCGCATTGACGATTGAAACGTACAAGCGGTCGACTGCTTTCGCCAGAGCACCGGCACGCGAGCTCAAGCAACGGAAGGAGGGCCTACGCTGAGTCTACCGTCGCCGTCGACGCAGACACACGCAGACTTCATGCTGCTGGGCTAGTTGGAGCTTGCGGATGGAGACGTACCTCCCGCGGCTCGGAGTCGCGCCGTTGTCACTCGACACCATCAGGACCGACTAGCGTTCTGCGGGGTTTCCGAAAGATTTCCGGCATTAGCTACTCAGGTCGTCTTCGTCACCTTCGTGTGTAGCCTTTGTGTACCCGCCGCTCTGCTTCCTCGGTGTCCTCCGAGGCTCTGACCATGCCCGACACCGGTCTTCGTCGTTTCGATCGAGTTCCCCGTCGCAGAAAGCAGGCAATCGCATACAATGATACATGGCGGGAACGAAAATAGAATCTTCGATCTCAATTCTCAAACGCGCGACGCCCGTGCTGTGCGGCTGCCTGCCGTGGCATGCGGATTTGCCGGAGATGAGAAGAGGATAATCATGCCCATATTACTCCCGGAGCTTGCGCGGTCAAGCGTGAGTTTTGGGGCGCGACATTAATAACCCTGCCCACGATCCCGGTTCCTATCCTATCCTGACTTGAGTACATTCACTAATCCGTCGCCACACTAGATTGAAGATTCCGGTATCCCCTTATCGTACCCTAGGAGTCTACGCCGTGTTCCCTTCCCACTAATAGACTTGGCTCATCTGCACACGCGGACTTGGGAAGACTCGGAAGCCACCGTCTACTTATCAACCACGCCGCCCGAGTTCTGCCACTGCCAGCGCTGCCAGCCAGCAGCTGAACACGAGGCCACCCCAATGTCATTGTACATGTCGAATCTGTTAAATATCCAGGACACACTTAGACTCAGTTCATTCAATTAATACTCGTGAACTGAACTGATGCTACTTTTCACTCCGCCAGATGGCCCAACCAACCTCTGGTGTGCTCCTAATTTTGGCTGGAAGTCTTCCCACTTCTTTCGGGGTGCACAATCAATCTATCTATCTATCACGACAGCGGTCATGATTGATCGAGATAGCTGTCCGCGCCACAGACTGACGTGGAACTTGGACCTGGCGTCGACCACGTTGCAACGTCCTTTCCACCTTGCTTTCCACCACCATGTCTGACCACCAAGAGGAGCGAAAGCCCAAGTTGCGCCGGCGCGACAAGATCAAGGACAAGTTTCACAAAGTCATGGACAAGTTGCACATAGGAACACCGCAAGGCAGTCGGGCACCCTCACCGCAGCCATCTCGAAGCACAGCACCTGGTACAACTCCGAGTGAGTCTTCGCGTTGATTCCCCCCCACTGCTGATTCCCTCGACCTAGACTTGCCACCTAACCCCGACAGTGCACCCAACCGCGGCAATAACGTGGAAGATTTGTCGAAGGGAGGTGATACTACTAAGATTGGTGCGTCTTGTTATACCACATATATGCAGCTATTGATGATTGGACTCAGATACGTCTGATACTGCTCAGCCTCAGCCTGGTAGCGAGCTCAATATTAACCCGTATCTCAAGTCCACTCATACCCTCTCAGAGTTTGTCTGGAAGGCCTGGAACATCGACGAAAACACCATTTCTGAACTCCTGATGTGGGGGTGCCAAGCATAAAAACTCTAACTGGACGAAACTTGCTGATGCAATTGATCGCTGCTTGAAATCGGAGACTATTCAAGCCGTCCAAGACTTCATACCGGACAGCCCATTTCCAGCTAAGACCCTGGTGAAAGCCGTGTTGAGTATCCTTCAGCTTGGTATTGTGCGTTATCTATTCCAATTTAGACTTGTTTTCTTCATCTAACTTACTTTCTCAGCATGGCAGTGTCCTTCGGGGACAGGTGTCCGAATTTGCTATGGAGGCCATCGAGTATTTCCGTACTCTTGCCGAGGTTGCCAGTGATGAGCCAATTGTGAAGGAGGACTTGAAGGCACTTTGGTGTGTTTCATTCATCGTCTAGTTCCTTCATGGATATTAATGCATGTATAGTATGACACTGGACGAGATCTGTAAATGGGCAAGCCAGAAGGTTGTGTGCTTGTTGTCCTCACTCTCAGTCCTTGACTTTCAACTCATGTAGAAAACTGGCTTCCTTGTGGATGATGATTTGGCGGGCTGGAACTCAAAGTTCGAAAAGGCAAAGCACATGTTCTTGGTAAGCCACACATCCCAGCACATGGTCATATCTAAAATAGCCTCCCTTTAGGCCAGAACTGTTCTGAAAATTCGTATAGAGCAGGTTCAGAAGGAGCGCAAGGTTCTTCTGTTCTTTTATGACCTTTCCCTCCACGGAGAACTCATTGCCCACCCAGGATTTTATCACACGGGAGCTTGCCAACCATGTTGCAAAGCAGCATAAATATACAGATCAGAGCAAGAGTTTTTGTGCAAAGAATACTCGTGTGAAGATCCAAGAGGACATCATGCGATGGCTATCTCCACAGACTTCCAGCAACAAGCGTATCTTCTGGATTACAGGCATAGCAGGCAGTGGAAAATCAACACTCTCTGCCACTGTTGCAGAGACTCTTCGCACAATGGGAACACCGGTCGCAGCCCAGTTCTTTATCTCTCGCAACATCCCCGAAACAATTGATCCAGACAAAATCATCCCAACTATTGCACAGCAGCTCTCAGAATTTTCTCCAGCTGCAGCTCGCATCATCCATGACGCGTTGAAGCCTGGCTATATCTCATCCCGGAAAGAGCAAGCGGAAAAAACTTCTTTTAGCTCCAATTCGGGAAATCTGCAAATCCTACGACAGGGTTGTCATTCTCATTGATGCACTGGATGAACTCCAGAATGCTGCTAAGAGTGTACTGGAGATGCTGTCATCAATCGCACCAAAGGACTGTGACCTTCCGAATAACATCCGCTTTGTTATCACTTCTCGGCCTGAGTACTGGGCCGATATCTCCAAGTCCAAAACTCTAGAGCTCGCGGTGTTTGATTACAATGAGCTCAGGACTTCATCATCTGTGGATGAAGTCCATAGCTTCATTATTGCAAGGATGGACAATATTACACCCAAGGATTGGGTTGGTTGGCCATCTGAAGGCCAATTGTTGGAGTTATCCACAAAGGCAGATGGCCTCTTTCACTATGCCGCAACTGCTCTTCAGTGGATCGAGGAGCAGATTGATCAGTACGAGAAGACGTGTCAATCCTGGGTCTTTGAGGATTTAACCGATATGGGAATTGGCCAGCTTGGGAATCTATACAGTCGCATTTTAACCTCGTTTGAGAACATAAATAATCCCGCACTACTGCCTAGGGATCAACAACGGCGCAGACATCGACTACAGGGCTTTAAGCACCTTATTGGAACCATTCTCGTGCTTTACCGGCCATTAACCATGCACCAAATCATGGCTTTATTGATTGACATCCCAGACAACCAGTTGGATGTCAAAAAGTCCCTACGGCAGTTGCGCAGTGTCTTGGTTCCAAGTATAGCCACACCATTTGAGGAAGCAACACCACAGATGCACAAATCTTTTCGTGATTATATCATGGATGCTGCACTGCCCGAATTTCGTATACACACTGGCGAGGCACACTTCATGACGGCAAGAAGCTGCTTGGAGATCATTGTCAAGAGAGGGAGCCAGCAAGACGTTATTGCAAACTATTCTGTTCGGCACTGGCATAATCACTTGCAAAAGGCGGTGGAAGGAGGCGCAACATGTGAGGATGAGAGGATATGGGAATTGTTGGGGCAGATGGTGGAGGAGAGGGTCATCAGCATTTGGGCAACATCAGATTTGGGAGATCTCTTCGTAAATGTGGCCAATGCAGGGTGGAGGCTATTGAAGGTGAGATCAAAGCGTGGGGGAGAGAGTGAGAAGACTGACAATATTGCAGCAACATGGCAATACAGAGAAGATGCAACAAATTTCAAACATATTACAAGAAGCAAAAGTGCGTAGTAAGCCAACTATGAATGGTAATGGTTCCTAGTATACTAACCAGAATTCCATTGGTCTCTAGCTTGTGCGTGCTCTTCCCCGATTGCCCATGTTTCTCTTGCTCACCTTTTCCTCGCCTTCGCCTCTCTAGGCTGTGCGTGCTCTTCCCTGATTGCCCATGTTTCTCTTGCTCACCTTTCCTCACCTTCTCGTCTCTAGCGAGTGCGTGCTCTTCCCCGATTGTCCATGTTCCTCTTGCTCACCTTTTCCTCGCCTTCGTGTCTCTAGCTTGTGCGTGCTCTTCCCCGATTGCCCATGTTTCTCTTGCTCACCTTTTCTTCGCCTTCGTCTCTCTAGCATGTGCGTGCTCTTCCCCGATTGCCCATGTTTCTCTTGCTCACCTTTTCCTCGCCTTCGCCTCTCTAGGCTGTGCGTGCTCTTCCCCGATTGCCCATGTTTCTCTTGCTCACCTTTTCCTCGCCTTCGCCTCTCTAGGCTGTGCGTGCTCGAGTGCGTGCTCTTCCCCGATTGCCCATGTTTCTCTTGCTCACCTTTTCCTCGCCTTCGTGTCTCTAGCGAGTGCGTGCTCTTCCCCGATTGCCCATGTTTCTCTTGCTCACCTTTTCCTCGCCTTCGTGTCCCTAGCGAGTGTGTGCTCTTCCCCGATTGCCCATGTTTCTCTTGCTCACCTTTTCCTCGCCTTCGTGTCTCTAGCGAGTGCGTGCTCTTCCCCGATTGCCCATGTTTCTCTTGCTCACCTTTTCCTCGCCTTCGTGTCCCTAGCGAGTGTGTGCTCTTCCCCGATTGCCCATGTTTCTCTTGCTCACCTTTTCCTCGCCTTCGCCTCTCTAGTCTGTGCGTGCTCTTCCCCGATTGCCCATGTTCCTCTTGCTCACCTTTTCCTCGCCTTCGTGTCTCTAGCTTGTGCGTGCTCTTCCCCGATTGCCCATGTTCCTCTTGCTCACCTTTTCCTCGCCTTCGTGTCTCTAGCTTGTGCGTGCTCTTCCCCGATTGCCCATGTTTCTCTTGCTCACCTTTTCTTCGCCTTCGTCTCTCTAGCATGTGCGTGCTCTTCCCCGATTGCCCATGTTTCTCTTGCTCACCTTTTCCTCGCCTTCTCGTCTCTAGTTTGTGCGTGCTCTTCCCTGATTGCCCATGTTTCTCTTGCTCACCTTTTCCTCGCCTTCCCATGTCTAGCTTGTGCGTGCTCTTCCCCAATTGCCCATGTTCCTCTTGCTCACTTTTTCCTCGCCTTCGTGTCTCTAGCGTGTGCGTGCTCTTCCCCAATTGCCCATGTTCCTCTTGCTCACCTTTGCCTTGCCTTCGTGTCTCTAGGATGTGCGTGCTCTTCCCCGATTGCCCATGTTCCTCTTGCTCACCTTTGCCTTGCCTTCGTGTCTCTAGGATGTGCGTGCTCTTCCCCGATTGCCCATGTTCCTCTTGCTCACCTTTTCCTCGCCTTCGTGTCTCTAGGCTGTGCGTGCTCTTCCCCGATTGCCCATGTTTCTCTTGCTCACCTTTTCCTCGCCTTTGCCTCTCTAGGCTGTGCGTGCTCTTCCCCGATTGCCCATGTTTCTCTTGCTCACCTTTTCCTTGCCTTTGCCTCTCTAGGCTGTGTGTGCTCTTCCCCGATTGCCCATGTTTCTCTTGCTCACCTTTTCCTCCCCTTCGCCTCTCTAGCGAGTGCGTGCTCTTCCCCAATTGCCCATGTTCCTCTTGCTCACCTTTTCCTTGCCTTTGTGTCTCTAGCGAGTGTGTGCTCTTCCCCCATTGCCCATGTTTCTCTTGCTCACCTTTTCCTTGCCTTTGTGTCCCTAGGATGTGCGTGATCTTCCCCGATTGCCCATGTTCCTCTTGCTCACCTCTTCCTCGCCTTCGCCTCTCTAGGCTGTGCGTGCTCTTCCCCGATTGCCCATGTTTCTCTTGCTCACCTTTTCCTCGCCTTCGCCTCTCTAGGCTGTGCGTGCTCTTCCCTGATTGCCCATGTTACTCTTGCTCACCTTTTCCTTGCCTTCTCGTCTCTAGTTTGTGCGTGCTCTTCCCCGATTGCCCATGTTTCTCTTGCTCACCTTTTCCCCTCCTTCTTGTCTCTAGCTTGTGCGTGCTCTTCCCCGATTGCCCATGTTCCATCTTGCTCACCTTTTCCTCGCCTTCGTGTCTCCAGGATGTGCGTGCTCTTCCCCGATTGCCCATGTTTCTCTTGCTCACCTTTTCCTCGCCTTCTCGTCTCTAGTTTGTGCGTGCTCTTCCCCGATTGCCCATGTTTCTCTTGCTCACCTTTTCCCCTCCTTCTTGTCTCTAGCTTGTGCGTGCTCTTCCCCGATTGCCCATGTTCCATCTTGCTCACCTTTTCCTCGCCTTCGTGTCTCCAGGATGTGCGTGCTCTTCCCCGATTGCCCATGTTTCTCTTGCTCACCTTTTCCTCGCCTTCGTGTCTCCAGGATGTGCGTGCTCTTCCCCGATTGCCCATGTTTCTCTTGCTCACCTTTTCCCCTCCCTCTTGTCTCCAGCTTGTGCGTGCTCTTCCCCGATTGCCCATGTTTCTCTTGCTCACCTTTTCCTCGCCTTCGCTCTAGGATGTGTGTGCTCTTCCCCGATTGCCCATGTTTCTCTTGCTCACCTTTTCCTCGCCTTCGTCTCTCTAGCCTGTGCGTGCTCTTTGCCGATTCCCCTTGCCCGTCTTATCCCCATCCAGATTGTAAGCCCTCCCATTCTCTTCATTAACCCCTACATCAACCTTTCTGCCTAAAGCCCTACAACAAGATTTGGCAAGACGGCCTTCTTGAAACATATCATAGCCTCTTTCCAGGACAGGGATGAACGTATGGATCCTGTTGATTATGGATTTGGATGACATATTCAACTCAAGATAAACTACTGGAAACAAACCATACTCAGGCTGCCATCCTACATTTGTTGCACGATGCATATGTAGTCAAGTCAATGCAGCCACATGCCTGCCACATTGAATACTCCCTTTGGATGAAAGTGCCATTCCCCCATTTGAGAGCCACTACTTCTACTATTGACCTCTCTTCCCCTTTTCGAAAACAAACCAAGCCGGCTAGTATATGCGACCCTATTCCTGTGGAGTTCATACCAGAAAGATCCTCTGAATGGCAGAGCTCGGGAAGAGGCTGGAACTATGCGGAGGACAGGAGGTACATGCGTCATGGACGAGATGTCTAAACTCCTTCTAGCGACGCGGAAGACAGTTTCAGCGAAGAGAACACGCTGGAAGGGCGTCAGAAGGAGAATGAGGACGAGAAAGTATAGACGCACCGTGGCTTGCACACTGTCCGACGACACAAATGAAAAACACTCTCAAACATTTTCAATAGCGCTCAAGCAAGCTCAGACCGTCCGTGGCGCTGACGGGGCATACAATCGTCAGAACGCAGCGAGCTTGGTGCAAGATGGTGGTAGAGACAAGAAGTTTTGCGTCACACTGGTCCGAGTCTGCTCAAGTCGAAGCATTCGAGCACCATACTACTGACCAAACCCGATATCGAGGTCGACAGGCCTAACGAGACTCGTCCTCAAAATGCTTCGCAGCCTCTCGTTCTCCATCTGCAGCCTTCACTCCCTCGTCTGCTGTGTATTCCAGCTAGTTCTAACCGTTAGCACGGGGAAGAAAGCGAATGAGGGTGAATGTACGGACCATACGACCATCACAGTCTCATCCTCCTCGTTTCGGGCAGGTCCAAGCTGCCTCCTGATCGATATTGCAGGTGCGTCAGGGTCGCAGCCGATACTGATGAAGTTATACGTTGGGCTGCTGCGGGCAGACAGTGACGCCCAATTGAAAGATTGAAGATCGTCAGTCCCATTCTGCGGCGACCTGGACAGATGACCTCCGATTTGGATTGGTTATTCAGGTGTGTGGTCTGGTTGCCTGCAAGTACCTCGACGCAATCGTCATTGACAACGTGCATGTGAATCCGGCGTTGTTTTGAGACTTGAGGCTTCATATGGTCGTACTGGATGGAAGAGAGGAATCGTCACGATAGGATGGCATGGGGATGTCAAGCACGCACCGTTTTCGCCGCCTGCTGACCATTCGACGTGTATTCAGCAGTCTTCGCACTATGCAGGTCCGACTAGAGGGAAGAGAGGAATCGTCAGTATAAAATAGCTAGGGATGACGAGGACATACCATTTCTGCCCCCCGAATAACCATTCGAGCATGTTCGTTGCATGCTGAATGCCCCTCCGTATATACAGCAGTGCCCGCTGATAAGCCGCTTTACAGAGTAAGCGTGGGAGGGCAACCATTTCGCGCTTATTCGGTGCGCACATCATAGAACTAGTATGAGCCCGAATAGCTAGTTGGGAGATATCTGCAACAGTGAATAAGGTCTGCAATGGGGTTGACGACCCGCGGCGCATTCCAAGTTCACTGTCTACACATACCAGCAGAGCCCACAAGCCTGGACCTATCCAATCCGGTGCAAAACACTCAAAGGGATAAACACCAAATAAGACCTAGCAGTCTCGGAATAACCGTTTGTTATTCGGACTTGTGATAAGATGGCGGAGAAACACGGACCGGACCTTATCGGACCAAGGAAACCCGAATCGGAGCCAAGAGGGACAAGCCGTCGGATGCCGAAGATTACAAGACCCAAGTGACTACAAAATGATCCTGGTGGCCTTATCCGGAAAACAAGTAAAGGCAATAACTTCGGAACTACTGGACGTTTTGGGACGAATCGCATATGCACGGAAAGCTACGAACGAGGGCTATCCACTGGTACCAAGGGCAGAGCCGCTAATCGGATAACTGAAGAAACATCATACCGAATAACGACAATCACAATTCGGATCAGGGATCTGCGTACGAATATGACTCAAGGGGCGATCCATCATGATATTTACTACTCAGATATGACACAGACAAGGGTATATGAGTAGGATTTTGGTACACTGTAGCCACGGAATCACCCACCTATTGAGGCAGCGATCTGGGGTTTAGCTAAGCTACAAACTGCAAAGGCTATAACTTTAAATCGGATTTGGATTGTGTGAACTGAGCAAAGTGTTATTCGGACATCAAGATATCAAAGTGTTTGACAAGAATAGTGATTAGTGATTTAGGATTTAGGAACCAGGACAGAATAAGGAAGACAGAAGAACAAGAACTTGGAAGAATACCGATTAAGGAACTAGGACATCGTATTTGGCCGCCCCCAACAAGGCTCGTCGATAGTACATCTTACGTGCGCATTACAAACTCTCGAACTACCTACCCTGCACCCCCACCAAAGGCCCTGTACCCAGGGTTCTGAACTCGCTAGTGTCTATTAGCTATTTGATTGGATTTGTGTTTATTCGGTTTCACTCCCTTACACCGATTTACGACGAGTTTGACTATTACAGTCTTATTCAGAGTATAGAGGTTTTGGATATAGTGTTATTCGGTTTTTCACAGGTTTGGTTTTGTAGTTAGTTCGCCAAGCACACACATCACCGGTCGGGGCTATCCTCAACCATCCTCTGGTCGTCTTGGAAGCCTGCTACAATAGGGACACAATGAGCGTAAGGAGAGTACATAGGCGGAGGAACGTACACGTACGATTTCCGCGTCTTTTCTACGAGCTTCGGAGCTGGGTCCTGTATGTCTCGAGCCCGGGTGGATTCGGAAGCTGGGAGTGCCACGGCCCACGGTACGTCGTCCAGTCGAGCTGGCTTTGACGTCGCTGGAGAGGGAGACGATTTATCTAGGTATCTGTGTCGTCGCCGTTGAATGACCACTTGAGCTAGAGAATGTCAGTTTGGCGGAAGACGACATGCCAAAGAACGCACCTTCTCAGCAAGGGACATCGGCCAGTAACCGAGCACAATCGTCCTCAGCTGCCTCTTATGCTGCCCGTCCGATGTCGTGGTGAGTCGAAGAGGACAAGAGTGTGTGACTTGCCTGCTTCCCGCCATCATACCGAGACATCGTTTGCGTCGACCTCCCCGAGCAACGCTTTGACTGTGGACTCTCCACGGCCTCCAATGTACCTCCGCAAGAGTTCGCCATGTACCAGATGCCACTCGTGCTATCTTGTACGCGATAGCAGGTTTCTTCGTTATTACCCTTCTCTGAACGAAACTACCTGAAAATTGATGCTATCACACTGCCTGGCCGCTGCGCACGTCATACTGGGTTCAAGCTGACCTTTTCAGGGAATTTCATCAGCTTCTGGCCTCCGATTCCGTGTCGGCTTGGTGTCGGCTCGCTATTTCGCTCCCATCCCACGCCTCAAGCGCCGAGTAAGCGCCCGAGAAGCGCTGAACAAAAATAAAAAGTGCCTCATGCCGGGTCATCTGGCCTGATTTGCACCGCCAAAAGGCTGTGGGTCTGGCGCTAACGCGCGCAGTCTGTAGATTCGGGGTCTACAGCGTTTCTTTTGATCCCATCTTTGCTCCTTGCTGCCCCCCATCTTGCATCTACTTCAATCACTTCAAGCCTTCAATCTACCCTTCAAGCTCCCGCATTCAAGCACCTCACGATCGGCCACATCGCAACGCTCTGCAACTACGACTCCATGACTCAATCCCGTCAACTCCTTGCACTGGCATCAAAGCCTCGCGCCAGCACGCAAGCGGAATTCACACCGATATCAGCACCGCTGCCCGGCACGGCAGCGGTGCAGACGAGACACGAGAGACACGAGAGCGAGGGAAGCGGCCGCACGGAAGCTCATCCGCTGACGGGTAGCGTCGAGAAGATGGTGAATAGACGGGTGCGTCATGCTTTACCTTGCACTTTCCCTGCTCATCTCTCTAATCTGCCGTCTGATCCCTTCCCAACCTGCTCTCCGCCTCCCCGCAATTACTGCAACGACTCGCTTCAGCGCTCCGAATAACGCTGAGTGTCCTTGGAATTAGAAGGGAACGAGAGTGTATTTGAATTTAGGGACCTGCTCTTCCGATGTACGTGCTGACTTTGAACTTCAACGAGTTTCTCACGTTCTCATAGCGCATTTCTCACACGTACCCTCGAACGGCCACAAATGGCGTCTGTACAGACGAGTCACTCGAGCTCCGAATCCAGAGACATGACTCGATAAGCGAACGTACGGCGTGGCTGACCTTCAGGTGCTGGAGAACGATTGGCGACGGAAGAACGCGGAGCGCTGAATGCTGGGCAGCGTTTGGTGCGAACTCAAAGACGTCCTCCCACAATTCCGTGCGCTCTATTTCTATTTTGTCCGTTATTTTTGCTTACACATTCCCGCTAAGCCAAACACTTCCGCTTCTCGATGAACCATGCCAAGCAGGCATGATGTAGGCTCTCGACCCTTCCCCCATAGTATCTCCGGCCAGCTCTGATCTCCCGCTCGCAGAACGCTGTCCTTCATGAATACGTCCAATTCCAACCAATGGTCGACGGCTGTGGTGCGCGTGCGACCACTAAGGTCAGCAGTGCATTACATATTCCTTGCTTTCCTTGACGCCGTTTCCATTTCTTCCCTTGCTCATGTCTTTGTTTAGCAGCACCCAAAGTCGAGTCTAGCACCACCGTGTCCTGCATTTACCGTATGGCGCAGTAAATGGACGTCTGAGTAGGACGCACGGGAAGTATACTGTCCCTTTCCTCGCGTGTCAGTACTGTTAATGAGACCGTTTGCGCTTGCTTTCAGTAAATAATGGCTGTAGAGTCAATTGCGAGTGAATGTAGACCACGAATGCGTACTTGAATCAGTTGAATGCAAGTGATGTGGATGGCCAAATGAGCGAACAAGTCGAGGAAAATAGAGACAGGAGAAGCAAGGATTAATACAAGCGGGACTCTGCATGTTGTCCGTCGAGCACCAGTACTAGGGCGGAGCGGAGCGCAGCCCCTGCCTTGTCCCACATATGCTTATGCCGCGGCTCCCTCTGGATGACTTCCAATTCCTCAATCGACTGCGCTGAGGGCTGGGGGTACGTGTGCTGGAGCTCGAACGACTTGGTTCCGACCCTCTCGCAGTGCTAGGGCCGGTCCTGAATCCGAGAATGAAGACTCGGGCCTGTTGCGGACCATTGCTTCTTCTGACCCATACACACTTGCATTCTTCTGCTGGCGTACCCTTGGAGCAGTACCACCTCTCCACCCATCCTCCCTCCCCCCTCAACGCATCCGCCCCGACCGTATTGCCTCGTCTAGATGACCATCGAGCTCCGAGCCATTTGGCGGAGAACCGTGGTCGAGGTCTCTGCGGTAGGGAGGCCATCAAGAATCCAGCTCGTCATTGTCTTTCAATGCGACACTCGTGGTCCCTCACGCAGCGCGGTCTTGCTTTGCCCTCGTTCCGCGCTGTCAGTCGCAGGAGCCCCGAGGTTGTGTTTGGTGATAAAAGAGGGGTCTGGCTGGGAAAGCTGGATGAGGGCCGAATCTAGCTGGTGCGTCGGCTCTCTTTCCATTCCTCATAGCTGATGCTCTCTCCAGTACGACCCCGGCTTTCTTCTGCCCACGCGAAATGCTCGCAGTCACACATACACGTCCCTACCCTCCATCCCGCCATCGTCTTCCTGGGCTTCTGAACGCCACATTCCATCATCATCGGCCGGCCATGAGCGAGTCCATTGCCTTGCCACCCACCTCGAAAAAGCCGCCTCGTTTTGAAGCACATAGGATGCAGCCGTAGGAGATATAGCCCAGGTCCGGGACGAGGTTTCTCATCCAGTTCGGCGACCTGCAGACACATCGTCAATTGACTCGAAGATGTCATTCTGGAAGAACCTTGACCGGTGACGGTGACGATTTGGGCGTTGGGAGTCGACCGCACTTCGGGACAGTAAGCGCGGATTCAGAGAGTTGGGCATGGTCGACCGCATCAGGAGATACCCCCCCTCGGTAATCGAGGATAAAGGGTGTGAATTTACCCTCGTTTACCCTCGCTTACCTCGCTTACCTTCGTTACCCAGCTTTACCCTTAGTTTGCCAAGGTCCCCCTTTCCTTTTACCTTCTTTTAACTGCCTTTACCTCGGCTTATCTTTGGTTTACCTTATGGTTTCCTTGGCTCATTTCACTCATATCTTTCAAGAAGTCATAAAAAGCAAGTTCATTCATAATTTACACAGTGCGATGATATATAGAGCTAAATCTAAGAAATGAATCATGAATCTGGTAGGGAAGGAGACGAGAGGCGGGAGGATCGAGGCGGGAGCGGTCAATAGCCAGCCGGTCCTGGCCAATGCGCGCAGCGTCGACACTTCAATCAGATATTTCTAAAAGCAGTTAGCGTACACTGAATCCCTTCATTAGGATGCTTACTTCGTATTCGGCAACGGCCCGTTCAAGAATCGTGGTGTCGACGGGAGAACTTGGGACGTTGCTGACCGCGCGGGGCTTGATAGAAAAGATAGCGGGACAAGCGCGGGATGGCGAGGAGAACACCAGTGCTTGCATGAGTGGGAATGGCCTTGCTGGTTGCGTTCTTCGACTTGGGCGAAAGTCGTGACGTGGCAGTGAGCTCGTAGCGTCTTGGTCTTGCATTCGTGTGCGTTGACGGCCGGTAGAGTGGTTCTGTGAGCTGGTGCCAAGAGTGCGGACCTGGAGGACTCTTGTCTTGGATGGTCTTGATTTTTGTGCGGTGGCTTGTTGGTACCTGGGCAAAGTCGGCGGATGGGGAAGAGAAAGGTGTCGGTGAGGCAGAAGGGGGTGGCGTGGCAGCTGGGTTTAGTGCGTTGGCACCGGAGAAGCCAGGCGGACGCATGGGAGCAGTCGGCGTGGGGGGGAAAAAGACGACATGGGGGGAGAAGAGATGCGCTGACAGTGTCACATGCCGGTGACACCCAATTGACAGCGCAATGACAGCGCCTGTCCCTGCCTGTCCATGCCCGATGAATATCACAACGGAAATCACATAACATAAAGGACGGCGCGGTGTTCCCGACTTTAGGGCCCGTTGATCACTGACTTTGTCTTTCGAGTTTAGAGGTACCAACTGCTGTTTGACTGGGTTTCCTCCTCAAAACTGTTTCATGCTTTCAATCGGTGTAAGTACTGCGCTAGCGCTGGCACTGGTGATGTGCGAAACTGCCATGTCACTGGCACCCCCAGTGCGTTTACCCGGAATTACGCGATTTTACCTGTACTGTACTATTTCGACCTCAAGTTCGGGGGGTCTTATGCATTACGCGTTACTCTTGGGGAGTCACAGGTTCATCATGATGAAATTACTATATATGGAAGGCCGGCGTCACGCCGGCCGGAAATTTTGATGTAATATAGCCTAATTGGGCCTAGTTTTGATGGGAAACTCGCCGTTTATGCATTACACATTTGTATAAGTTTGGTTCAGGGGTCCCGCTTACACATTACGCGAACTTGAGGTCGAAATAGTACAGTAAGCGGGTATCCCACAGAGCCAAAATCCTGTCAGTTACCCCCAAAGTGTCGTGATTTACCTAGAACTACCCTCACTTACCCGGAATTACCTTTGCGGCCTAGGTAATTGAGGGTAAAACTCCGAGTGAGGTTTTTCCTGATGCGGTCGTTTGCCTATCAGCCTACGTCGTCCACCTACGTTATGCACACTTCGTACTTCTATTCCTCGCATTTGGCCACCTGTTTTTACATTCATTTTCTTTGACACTCGTAATCACATTACATTTGTCTCTCGGCTTTCGTACATCCATGCACGTACAGCTGTTGTTAGAGCACACCGTCCGTTAGTATCACGATGGAAGAGTTGTTCGCTCGGAGCTCGCTACAGCGAGCCCGCAAAGTAGGCTCACAGTGCCAGTCCCGGAAGAATCAAGAGGGCAAGCACGATGATCTCAGTACACCTCAATTTCCCACCTCTTTTGATACGGACTGCTTCGAGTCTACTCGCAAAGACGTTATTGAATTCATAGCAAGAAACGTGACAGCCGCCATCTTCCTTCCTTTCCACCACCACCACGCTCGTCACGGTTGCCACACACTCGCTACCACACACAACCTACTCCCATAGTCGCCACCGTTACTCCCATTCGTTCCCTACCTGTGTCTTCCAAGAAGCTCAACATTGTCCGCTGTTTCATGACAGCAATCTCATCCTCGTCGCCTCATCCGTTGCTTCCAAGGTCCATCGCGGACAGCTAAGTACGCCGACACTCGGCAGTATTCGACGACCTCTTTAGTATTCCTCAGTCGCCGGAGCAAGACTTGCTTGATGGATGTCCTTGGGTTCGAAGTGTACGCCGACTCCCCGACGGATGTGCTGTATTTCTTGACCGCGTTCTACGCCCCGATGGACTGTGCGTCATCACTTCAGCATCTCGCCCAGCCTTCTAGTACCCTCCCAGATACTTCAAGACCCCCGCAATCAACTGACTGCCCCTGTTATCGCTGGCGTTCTCCGCCTGTCGTCCAAATACCTCATTGAACACCTCCGTCAACGCTGCATGGCTCGCCGGGAAGCTGAATGGCCCTCAACACTTCTTTCTCTCTACACACGTGTATCTCGACGGCCTGAGCATCACCCAGGAATCACAACTACTCATAGGATCCGATTGGTGTTCGCGGACACCGTTTTCGACCTACGAGGACCATGCTTAAAAGAACTCACGGAACAAGAAAGATTAGAAATCAAGAAGGCATTAAATTAACTCTCGACTGGGAGCGGAGGGACTCGAAACCATCAGGAAAAACCTCCTGGGGAAATTCAGGTCGGATTCCCCAGATTCCGAACGGGTTCCGGAATCAGGTCTAATTCCGCGGAATCTCACATCATTCCGGCAAATTTGTCGAGATATCCGATCATTATTGAATTTCTGCCCTAATTCTGCCCTAAACTGAGGTGGCACTTGATGTTAATATGCGTAACTGAGTTAGACCTGTTGGCAATGCTGGTCAATAAGATAAATGAAGCTCTGCCCCTCTTTCTGAAGCTCTGAAAGTTTCTAAGTCCTCGCATCAACAACGGCCGTAAAGTTCTCGTCAGTGGGGCACCTCTGGCAGCCTGCGGAGAGAGGTGCGGGTTCTTGTGACGAGCGCAAGACAGCAGCAGTCACTCTGTGACGTGACCTTCTTCTTGACTGCTGCTTCCATCTCGCTTCTGGAAAGTGTTGTCTTCCTTTTCTTGTTCTTTCGCCAGACAACATCCTTCTATAACCACAAGAGGCACCGGGGCTACGCCCCCGGCGGTAGGACAGTGACACGAACAAAAAATTGCCCTTCCTCCTAAGCGCTTAACCCATCTTGCCCATCATCCCTCGCCATCGTTTCTCTATCAATGAGTCCCATCACCTGTCGCTCAGACTCGCTCTCCTGTCGCTTGTCTGCGTCTCATCGCTCGGCCTCTCATCGATCAGGCATTGAAGATACTGAGAGGGGAAACAAACCACCGTGTGGTCAGCAGATGCGAGGGCTTTTTTTTTTTTTTTTTTACATTATATATATTGCCTCTCCATCCACAGTGCCCATCTCACCTCGTCGACCTCGCGCCTTTTCATTGACGCTGTAATCATGTAAGTGTTTGTTTTCCCTGTCGGCGTCCAGCTCACTCTGTATCCTCAGGTGTACG
Organism: Mycena amicta; assembly: GCA_029282125.1. Classification (NCBI taxonomy): domain Eukaryota; kingdom Fungi; phylum Basidiomycota; class Agaricomycetes; order Agaricales; family Mycenaceae; genus Mycena; species Mycena amicta. The sequence continues at coordinate 17,184 of JARIHP010000024.1, forward strand.
TGACACTGCCCCCTCACACACCGCCCGCCGCCCCGCGACACCCGCTCCTTATGCCCTCCTGCCCTATTTGCCGTACCCCTCGCCCGGTGGTGCCTCAACGTGTCCGGTCATTGTATGCGCCTTTTGTCTGTAATGACCACGCCAACTCATCAGTTGATAGGTACTGCATTGTGGTGGTCGTTCTTGTTGTCGTGGGGTTCGGGTGCGCAGAGATGGTGTCTGTAGTACATAGCATTCATGTATTTATGTATCCCGGTGATAATATGATCCTTTTTCCATCTTCTTTCGTGTTTTAATCCGAGTCAAAATGACCTGAAATGTGGGGAAATGACAAAGTTATCGTCCGGAATCTAGAGGAATTTCCGGGAATTTTCGGGAAATATTTGAGGGGTGATTAAATTTCACCCTAGAGGGGAATCAGGGGAATCTAGTCAGATTTGGTCGGATTCCGGGGAATCCTGACCGATTCCCCGGGGAGGCTTTCCCTGATGACTACGAGATTCGCACCAAAAACTCCGGACCCCCATCCTTCCGCCGACGCCCCTACATCGACTTCGAGCTAGGGAGAGTCCCGGGAGTGACAACATGGTGGGTGGTGGTGGGGCCTGGGTCGCTGGCAGAGGCAGGAAGTACGAAGGGGAACCCTGCGCGCGGCATGACCGGGTAGCTCGAAGAGGACTCGGAGTCGGGGCTCCAGAGTGGTGGCAGAGGCGGCGGTTCCGGGACGCGGGGGCATGACCGGGAGGGTTTGCCCTGGATACAGCGGGGCGTGAATGCCTGTGCGGAGGACTTTGAGCGGCCTTGCAGCCGTGGCATGGGCCGCGTCGCGTACAATGGATCCTACACTAGAGCGGCAGGGTAAGAGACTGGGGTCCGACGCAATAGCAGACAAGGAACACGCAACGTACCTCTTTCTGATTGTAAATGCACTCAGTGCATCGGTTTTCTCGTCGGTATATCGTGTTGTACTGCGCGAGCTGCGCCGCCAAGTCGGACATAGCTGTCGATGGCGAGCGACCGCTACAGTGCAGCCGTTATATATCCTTCGCTATTAGAGACACGATGGACCCGAGATGGTGCATGTACCAGTTAATGCAGACATGGCGCGTCAGGCGGCGTAGATGTTCGAGATGCTTCCAGCGACTCGGAAGCAACGTCAGTGCGGACTGTTCCTGAGCGCCGGAGATGCAAGGAGCACACGCAGTCGGCGGACACGAACGCTTGGAGCCATGGTCGTGGTAATAACATTACCACACCAGAACCCGAACTACATCCCATTCGTCCAATCCCGTGGGACTGCTCTCGCTTAGCCGTCAACTCAGAGACTACAAGCAAGTAACCACGACACCAATCACAAATCCGAGTCGTCCCAGGTTTTCTAACCTACTCCATCGAAAACACAAAGCCTGCATGCAAATTAGATGGAGCCGGGTAGGGTTGAGGTATGTACCCGGTACGAGGTCCCGATGCTTCTGCTCCAAGAACACTTGAGCCCGAGACCAATAGCTACTTCCTTGCAGCGTAGAGCCTTCCGCCCACTCATGTGAGTAAGTGGTAACCACGCGGCCGTCTTGCAGAGCGTTCCCGATCGAGTTCCCGATACGATTGAAGTCGGGCATCTCGTGGTCCCAAGACATTGGGAGGAGAACAACAAGGATCTTCAAGTGTTTGCAAACCATCCTTCTGAAGCAGGGCACGCATTGTATCGGTAGCGGTCCAACTCTCGAGTGCAAGGTGAGTCAACGCAGGCAGAGCCTTCATAAAAGGCAAAAGTCTTGGGTCCGCTTCGATATCCCTATCGAAGACCTCCAGATGCGACAAAGATCGGAATTTCGGTTGGAGCGCATCCATAGGGAGGGGAGCGGGCATAAGCATGCTCAAAAAGCCCCTGAGGAAGTCAAGGCGCACCGAAGCGAGAAGGCTAAATATTTGCGCTGGGGTGCTATGTTTTTCCTCGTTTCGATTGATTGTGAAGGCCGTTATTGTGGTGCAGTGTTGAAGCGCCGCCGTGAATTGATCCAGCCGCTCTGGTGTGAATTCCCCATCGGTGAAGTCGACGATGACCCGTCTAACACCCTTCCCGAGGAAGGCCGGCGGCTTTGAGGATGCTGCCTTCAAGAAGGCTTCCTGGCAATGATCCAACACCTGTCTCAGGTGAACAGTGCGGTACAAAAATGGCTCCAGCCTAATGTGTGTCGGTCTGCAGGAAGTAGGATGAGGACAACGAACCAGATATGGACGCGGTGGGCGATAACTTCTAGTGTTGCCGACGGCTGGCTTCCAAGTGGCTCTGGGTTCGAGCCGGTCGAAAGCCGATTAATTTCTGAGTGCAGTTTTGGCCGTACTTAGTTGAAATTTTCGGCTCTGGGGAGAGAATTGACAGATCTTGCATGTATTACCCTCAAATTGACCCCAAACAGCTCTGTTTGACAACGGCTTTGCGGCTCAAGCCGAGCTGAGCCAACCCAAGCCAGCCGTCGGCAACACTACCTCGCCGATAAGTAGGAGCTTGGGAATATCTTGCGACCACATTTCCGCTGCCAATTCCAGTATCTCTCTTTCCAGCTCGCAAGGAAGGCTCGACACTGGCATGGTGGTAGGAACGTAAAGCGACGATCAAAGGCACCATGCCCATCGATCCAATTTATAGTTCCTGATCGCTAGGGGGGGAGTTCCTGATCGCTAGGGGGAGAGTTCCTGATCGCTAGGGGGGTCACACTGGTCCGAGTGCACCATACTACGGACCAGAAGTGTAGCGGAACGCAAGTTGAAAGAAACAGTATACCCTCGTAGCAAGCAGGTGTACACAGAAAGTCCAGCCAAGATACGTATGCGTCGACCGCGTCCTTCCGTTTTCTTGCGCCGCTCCGCCTCCCCCGCACCCTCGACACAAACATCCTACTGCCTCGTCGAGCTCCAACACCAGCCTCAAGCATGCCGGTACCGGGATGAAGGCAAATCTCGTCCCGACGTCACCAGCCACAGGAACTCGCGCAAAATGAAGGGAGAGGACACAGATGTCATGGGGAGGATGAGGCTGAGGATGCTCAGCGAACTGTGTTTCCGCATATCCGTAGGGTCGGCCGAAGGATATCGATGTAGGCTGAGACGACGACGGTGGACTGTCACTCCCGTCATGAGAGCACCCGTCCCGAGCTCGTAACCCGTTCAGTCATCGATAGCGATGGTCGTCTGAGCGGCAGAGCAAAGCTCAGGGAGAGGCTGGGACAAGGCTGGGACAATGCGGGGGACTGGAGGTAGATGCCGCGTATGGAGAAGGACAAGCGATTTGCGCAAAAGCATTGGTAGCGATAGCCTCTCCTGCGTTTCCGAGCGCGGCGGCAACGACGACGGGGCGGAATCGCTCTCTAACGATAGTCGGAGTCGTGCTGATCTCCGAGTCCGGGGAGACGTGTATGTGCCTGTCGAGACGTGTACGTGCCTATCGAGGCGTCGAGCGGTCGAGTACCTCTCTCCTTCTGCGCTGGGGTCTGAGCTCGTTCTCGACGCGATAGGTCCGTCCACGGGAGCCCATGTGCAGTTTTCGATGGCGTCGTCCGGCGTGAAACGAAGAGCGAGGGATTCTGATGGACGGGCCATCCGTTCGTCCGAGGTTAAGCGGACAGGCTCTCGACATGCTCCGCACACCCTCGTTCTCCATCTGCGGCCACTGCTCCCCCGTCTGCTTGTCCAATCGCGCGCTGGGACAGCGACCCGAGATCGAGGTCACTGTCCCAGCGCGCGACTCGTCCTCGACATGCTTCGCGGGCTTTCGTTCTCCTCCCTCTGCAGCCTTTGCCGAGGTCTGCTGGACCGATCGCGCGAGCTTCCGGAACCACTGCCATAGTACGGGTATACCCCCAGTAGTCGAGTCGGCGAGGCGGCGCTTGAGATCTCCCAGCTAGTTTTTGACCGTTAGAGCGGGTAGAAGGAGAATAAGGATCAATGTACGAACCACTATCGCAGTCTCATCCTCCTCGTTTCAGGCAATGCCTTTCGACCAAGTCCGAGCTGCCTTTCTGATCGGTCTTGCAGGTGCGTTTGGTGTGGCGGGCGATATCGACGTCGAGTACTGGGGCTAGCGTGACTGCGAATCGATGAACTCGAGGATCGTCAGTCCATTTGACGGCGACCTGGCCGAATGACCTCCCATTCGGATTGGTTATTCACGTCTGTGGTCTCGTTGCCTGCGGGTGCCTCGTCGTTGGCAACGTGGATGTGAATGCGGCGTCGTTTTGAGGTTTGATACGGAAGTACACCGAACTGGATGGAAGAGGACTCGTCAGCATAGAATGGCAGGGGATGACAAGGACGCACCATTTCCGCCTCCGAGCACATCTATTGCTGGGCCGGCGGTGTATACAGTAGTCTCCGAGCATTATGCAGGTCCGAGTCTTGCTCATCGCCCTCTTCGTCGCGATATGTACTGCAAACCTGCTCAGACAGTGGGAGCATAGAGCGTCCGAAGAAGACGTACTGACGTGTCCTCCGAAAGAGTCTGGTCGCAATGGAAGCAGCCCAGCGTATTGGGCTTGAGCCGCCGTCTGGCGGTAAGTTGGTCTTCGAGCGTGAAGAAGGTGGTCAGCGAATAGTGGTAAAAAGAGCGAGGAGCACTCACCGGTACACCTCCCGTGCAATCCTCAGCCATCCGTTCTTTCTCGAAGCCACCCTGCGTGAGATCTATCGCCAAAAGTGTGCTACAAGACGGACACAATGAGCGTAAAGGAAAGAGTACAGAGGCGTAGGAACGTACGGGTGCATTTCCACTCTTTAGGTCTCGAGCTCGGGTGAATTTGAAAGCTGAGAGTACTCTCTCTCCAGAGGGTCTCCGGCCAGTGCTTGGATGAACGAAGATTGGGCGGAACCAGAGAGGCATATGCGTCGCCAGGGGACACCACGGTCGGAGGACCATTAGAGAATGCAAAGAGAATCTAAGTTTAGCGGAAGAAGACGACAAGCCAAATAATGCACCTTGTACATCGGCCAGTAATCGGGCACAATCATCCCCAGCTGCCTCTTATGCCCGTTGTCGCGGTAGGTCGAAAGAGGCGTAACCACTTGTGACTTGCTTGCTTCCCGCTATCATACCGAGACAGCGCCCTCGTCTGCGCCGACATCCACAACGCCTCGGCTGTAGACCCTCTCCACAACCTCCGGTGTATGCAAGAGTTCGCCAGATACCGCATACCACCCGTGCTATCCACCTTGTACGCGATGGCAGTTTTCTTCGTCCCACATATGCTTATGGTCGCCTCTAGCTACATCCGCTCCTCTGGATGAATTCCGATACCACAATCCACTGCGCTGAGGGCTTTCCGACGCCGCCTCGACGGACGCTGTTTCTGGACGATGCGGGGCTTGAAAGCGGCCATAGTACCGGTGCGCTCTTCGAAGCATTTGGCTCCATCTTATTACTGAGTAATTCATCCCAGAATACTGACAATATGCACCTCAACTGCCCTTCGGAACGCTGTGGCTCTCTGACTCGCGTGAAGATACCAAGCTCGAGTTCTCCATCCCCACAGCGGCGATGCGACGATGGGTGAAGCGTCCTGGGAATCCCCAGGCAAGCCTGCATCCAGTTCGTCTGGAGAAGCTCGACGTCAGCGTCTACGAGGGAAGCCGACGAAACGCAGACGACCTGGAAGTGGCCGTGTCTCTTCAAGGGATTGCCACCCATTCACACATTCCGAGTCTCTCTACCCAACCCTTTCGTTCCGTCCGGCCATTCGCCCTCACTGGCCCGAGGTACTTCCATCGACATACGTCTGGTTTGGTTCGACTTCGAGCGAGAGACGACGACACTTGGGCAACTTCATTCCGGTCGGGCGTACAGGAGGGATTCGGAAGGAGGAGAGGGAGAAGGAGTCTGCAGAGCGTCGGGTAGCGTCGCGCTCGAGCTCAGATGTGGCACGCAGAGCTCATAGTTCGCCCATTCTTCCCCGGCCCGCATCCTCCCATTACACAATCCGCATCCGTTCCATCTTTCTTCGTTCCAAACCAGCCCATCGAGGATGAAACGTACGAGGAGTCGATTGCTTTCGCCACTGCATGTGAGCCCAAACAGCGGACGAGGGGAATATCGACGCACCCGTATACCCAGTCAAAGACCACGATGGAGACGCACTTCACGCCTTCGTCATTCGACACAATCGTCTCTACACCATGAGCGACTGGCGCTCTCCCGGATTTCTAAAGACGCGGCAGATGTTCCCCAGCAGGTCCGGCATGCACCTCCCCACAAGGCCGACGTAGCGGAACTCGTCGTCGTACACAGCCGCCTACTCCACCTCGGCAACTTTTTTCCGTCAGGTCGCCCGAGTCCCGCCGGCGCGGCTCTGCTTCCTCCGACCTTCCTTGACACGTCTTCGAGTTTGTCATCCTTCTCCGTCGTCGGCCCCTTCTCCTTCCCCGTATCCATCGCTCGACTCCCCTCGACTCTTTCTGCGACGCCGGCTATCTCGCCCCGCCGAACTGTTCTGGCCGACAGGATATCTTAGATTGTCCCATTGGTCTCAGGTTTCGGGAGTCGATCTAGTCGTTGGTGGCTGGGATTAGACGAAGGTGGAAACGCGGGAGATGAATCCGGAAGGGACGAGAGCTATTCCGCCAGAGGTGGTGAAAGCCGGACGGGAATCCGTTGGGGCATCCGCTGGACCGCTGAGTACGATTCGACCATAAGTTGTCGTATCGGACAGTCAGCACCACTGTATTTATCTCCTTGTCTTTGTGGCTGTCTCTAAATACGAGTACAATACATGTCGGAGGAGGCCAGAATCTGGTCTGTTGCCTAATCCAGATTGGATCACGGTCACCGGGGGTCTGTGACAAGGGCGTTTCTTTTGCCTTTTGCTTCCACCGTCCTCTTCAAAGTAAGATACTGGCTAGGGGCATGAGCTCTCTTGACCACGTCCTCACCGTTTCCTTCAGGAATGGATGGCTCGCAAGCATCCCGTATGGACACCTTCTCCGACATCCTTCAAGTTGCTCGACTCGGAGCAGCGGCACCAGGCTTCGAACGGCAGTCCCGTTCCCTTCTCGTTGAGGCAGAAGCGACCCTCGCGGAAATTGAGTCTCAAATACAAACCCTGCTGTACGCGCGCGACCGCCAACGGGCTCGTGTCGCTGCACTCAAATCCGCCGTTGCCCCAGTCCGCATGCTCCCTGCGGACGTCCTCACCGAGATCTTCCTTAGCGTGGTGAAACGATCCACATCCAAGCGGGTTAAAAGAGCCTTGCGAGTGTCTGCAGTGTGTGCAGACTGGCGTCAGCTGGCGCTGTCTACACCGCGCCTATGGGACATGCCGATGATACTGAACGTCTGCAACGTGTCTCCGGGATATGCAGCCGTGACGAACGACATCTTGGAACGGTCGTCGCCTCACCCCATCGCCATTACGCTTGTCATTGGGGATGTTACAAAGCCCATATCGTCCGCCTTGGTGAAGACCGTCATCGCTTTTGTCCACCGATGGCGCAGCATCAACGTCAATTTCGACCTACTTCCCTTCCTCCAGTCTGTGCCAGCGCAGACGCTGCACCACCTCACATCAGCCACCTTCAACCTTTTGGCCGAAACCACAAGTCCACCTTCCGCCCTGTTCCTCGATGCTCCCCGCCTCTCTGACCTGCGCCTTTCCATCCACGACTTGTCCACCCTGGCCTTTCCATGGTCGCAGCTCACCGAGCTGAATTTATCCATTGGTCCCTCCCCGCTTCTTCTCGGCACAATCGGGCAATGCACGTCGCTCTGCGACTTGCGGCTAAATGCAGTGGCTTGGAAGGACGGCGATCTTCCACTTGTCTCGCATGCGGTCATTTTGGCGCATCTCAAGACCTTTGTATTGATGATTGTGCAAGAAGACAGCTATCTTGGCACATTCACTCCCTTCTTTGCGCAGTTCACCTTCCCGACGCTCCAGCGTCTTGAAATACGATTGGCCATGGACGACGAGGAGGCTTTCCTGGGCGATGCTTTTGCGCCGTTCCTTGGTCGCTGCCCCAGTCTTGACTATCTCCGGATTTCGTCTTGCGATATGGACAGTGATGCCTTGGAGGACATCCTCCTCAATGTTCCCTCCTTGAAGACGCTCCAGCTATCTTCCTGTCCATACTGTGTCGGCAACGCGTTCTTCGAGAGATTGACGCACAGACAGACGGGATTTACGGCGGCGCCGTGCCTGAAAAAGGTCGTCCTGTCTGAAGTTGGGGACGACTACGACGAGGAGTGTATTCGAGAAATGATCCTCTCGCGATGGTGGTCCAACGAAGCATTGCAGACGCTTCCTGCGCCGCCGCGCGTCGCACGTTGGAGGAATATATCAGTCCTCAACTACGCGTCTCAAGGATGTTCGGAAGATTTCGAAGCGGCGATGAACGAGCTTCGCGCACAAGGGCTGCGTGTGTATGTTGCGTTCAAGAGCAGCTAATGTAACCAGTCATGTTTTTACTAGTTGTCTGCCTCAGGCTGTCGGACTCTAGAGCTTCCAGCTCTCGCGAATTTGCACAATATTTTGCCCAAAATACGTATGCCATTGATGTCGACCACCGGATGACGACATATTTTCTCTCTTCTTCCCAACCACCATGGACCCCACAAACAAGCCCAAGGGCCCATCGCCGCATTATTCTCTTTACCAACGCGAGGTATTCAAAAAGGGTGGAACGACCGGCCAACGTGCGTTCCTTTCATTTTGTCATTCGGCATGCCTCGAAGCCCGTTTTAGTCCCAAGCTTCTCGGTACATCCAGAGGAGCTCGACGAATCGACCAAGAAGAAGCTGAATGACAGGGGATACTTCTATGCAAACTCGAACGCGGGCCTGGGTTGGACGGACCGCGCTAATCGCGAGGCGTTCTATCGCTGGCGCATCATTCCGCGCATGCTCGTGGACACCAATACGAGGGACCTGACAAGTGAGCGCAGTGGAGTCCACTGGAAATTGGATGCCTACTTACTGGTATCCTCGTAGCCACGATCTTTGGACATCATATCCCGGCCCCGATTTTATTCGCACCGATTGGGATAAACAAACTTTACGCAACGGCAGGCGAGCTAGTACCAGCAACAATCGCGGGTGAATTGGGTCTTCCGGTAAGCCTGCCAGTGTGCTATTTCCTCTCATGAAATAATATTTTTTTCAGTACTGTCTTTCAACCGCTGCTTCGCAATCTATTGAAGATGTAGCGGCCGCAAACGATGCTGCAGCACAGAACAAGAACGAAAGCAACTCGGTTTACTCGTATGATGGCGCACCCAAGTTGAATAAGTCGTCCTCGCCGCGATTCTTCCAGCTGTACATGGGACACGATGATGAAATAGTGAGTTTCGGATAATTTCGCTTGCGACTTGTTGTTGACCGGATTAGACGTTGAGTTTGTTGACGCGGGCATTCAAGAGCGGGTTCGATGTCTTGATGCTCACCGTCGATACTTGGCAGCTGGGATGGCGTCCTACGGACATTAATATCGCCAATTACGCGTAAGTTTCTTTCTTGCTCATTGTGCGAGGCTTACTGGCTTCATTCCAGATTTTACTACCCAAACTCCGTGAGTTGACCGCAGGGGAAATTACTTAATGGCCCGGGCGAGCTGATTTTTCCACCTAGGTCGGAAATGAGCTAGGAAAATCCGACCCGGTGTTTATGCACAAGCACGGAGAAGAGCTCAAGAACGACCCTGGAAAATGGATCGACTCGTCCGTATGGCACGGCAAGGCCCACACCTGGGAAAAAATCCCGTGGCTCATCAAGGAGGTACTTATGCTACATTCAATCTTACTGAGCCTTAAATTGATTTGTGAAACAGTGGAAGCGTATATCAGACGGCCGACCCTTTGTGCTCAAGGGCATCCAGAGCGCCGCGGATGCGCGTCGGGCGCTGGAGGTTGGATGTGAAGGGATTGTCGTGACGAACCATGCCGGGCGCCAAGTCGACGGCGCGGTGGGTAGCCTGGAAGTTCTTCCAGACATCGTACAGGCCGTTGGGGACAGTGCGTGCTGTTTTCTCTCAATGCTGCTCCTTGCTGATTCTTCCTATAGAGATGACGATAATATTTGACTCGGGGATTCGTACCGGCGCAGACATCTTCAAGGCCATTGCACTGGGCGCCCATGCAGTGGAAGTCGGGCGGCTCTGGGTCTGGGGCATGGCTCATGAGGGCGAGGCCGGCTGTCGGCATGTCATGAAGTCTCTTCTTGCGGCAAGCATGGTGTTTTCCTTAAGTGCCTTTCGACTGATATTCAAGTTGGGCAGGATCTGGACATAACAATGACGGTTGCGGGCTACGCATCGATTGACAAGGACGTTCGGGGAAATAAGGAGGCTCTGCGGTTTAATCCGTATGGTGTTCCGCCTGGAAAATCTGAACATGCGAAGTTGTAAACGTCGAGATTCAGACACCAAGTAATTCCCGCAGATAATCGACCATACACGTATAAATTTACTGGGCCGATTGAAATATCGAGTGTTAGGCTGCAACCGAGAGACTCCGAGTCTGATCGAACGAGTTGGGACAGGTATGCTGGCCTCTAGTACCTCGTCTTTCAGAAAGAAGAAGCTCGAGCTTGAATCTCGCCCGAGGGTTTGAACCTAATCATCGCCGTACTGCTGCGTAGCCGTCCAGGCCAGGTACAGCGTAAATAGAAATCAGTCAGTCAGTCAGTCAGTCAGTCAGCCGTGTCCATTGAGGTTCTGACAACTTGAATTCAACAGAACCCGGACTAGTCGCCAGAACTTACCCAACGCAAACCAAAACGCGCGATTCCGACATTCGAACCGGCCGCTTTTGGTTCATCCGCTCTGCTCTAACGGCTCGGGCACCTCGTGTACGTGTTGTGTGTAGGCGCCTGGATCCGAACCTTCTACCCCGCCGTGTATCTTTACACGGCGACCGGGAGGACCGGCCCACAAGACTTACTAGTGCATCAACATGCGAATATGAACCGTCCCATTTTGGTTCATTCGTCCTGACCGTACCTCGTGTTTTGATTTGTGTGTACACCAGTAGGCGCCGTGGGCGCCTACGAAATTCGAATCGTCCGCTTTGGGGCGATTGGAGATTGTGTAGGCGCTCGATAAGATTAAGCGCCGAAGGCGCTAACGCTTCAGCGCCCAAGAATCGTTCGGGGAGATTGGAGTAATTAATTAACGACTTGAAGGCGCGCGGCTATGTAGACAGACATGTTTACTGTTCCGTTTTCCAGGATGTCCGCACGGCCGAATGTCGGGACATCCCACACGATGTGGCGTATGGTCAATGGAGGATAATCAGATCAGTCGAGGATGCACCTTCCAGGTTACACGTTGTTTCCGCCAGGCGGATGGAAAGCTTATTTTATTGGACGTTGGCGTCGGAGGCTTTCCGCGAACGTGTGTGTATGATGGGGGTTGGTCTCGGCGCTGTATCTACATCTTTGACTTCGCAAGGACTGTGAAATCGTGCATCTGTAATCACAACAGCAGTGGAATTGAATGAATTCAACGCTGCGCGTGAAGAACAAGATTAAGCTGACGATGCGAGGGAGAATTGAACCCAGTGGGGACGAAGAAGCTGCCCCATAAACGTCATCTTTGCTGTAGTTACGGAGCCCGGCGCCAAAAACGGCAATCGATTCGCCATATCAGGACATATTCGGCAATTTCGGCCGGAGCCGACGTGCGGAAGCGCCCAGTCATCGTGATGCATCAGTGCCCACCTTGCTTTCTGACTTGGAGTCAGTCAGACGCCGACAGCATTAGGTTACGCGTCGCAGCGCTTCCCTTCCTTCTTTAACCGCTACCTCCACTACCCGCCATAAGCGCTACCTACCCGTCTCGTCGCAACCCGCCGACGACGACGACGACTGCCTTGGATATCGTGAAGACTAGCACAGCATGGACGCCCTACGGTCCCTGGTGCAGCCACTCGTCAGTGGGTCGTCGATGGTAGACGGGATGAAGCTCGTCGTTATCGGGGGCACCGTCGAGACTGCTCGTCGAGTGAGCAGCTCTGCGTGGAACCATTTCGTCAACTGTACGTCGCTTCATGCTTGCAGAGCCTTCCACGTATACTCACTACAGCCCATCCCAGCATTCTTCCTGACAGCGCACTTCTCGGAGGAGGACCATCCCTACGACTGGTTAATGCTGTGGCTCTCTCGGCGGTGCGTGCTCGTCGTTGCTCTTCCTTCCATATCGGGATTGTGGCTCATGGGTGTAGACCTGAATGGCAACGCTCGCGGGAGTTTGAGACGACCACGCGAGCTGCGCATGCGGGCCAAGTCGGAGGCTGGGAGGATGACCCAGATCTCGGTGGGGAGTTTGACGACGTTAACGGAAGTATGTCCTCCCCACCCTAGTCGATTCCTCTGTCGCTCTTCTGTTCCTGACACAATCCTGTTCAGCTGCACCCACCTCGAAAACCCGCGTCATCTTCCAGCCCACATTCGACACCACCCACACAATCTACTGGCGCTCTCACTGGCTGCGAGTCCGTCGTGCCCGTGGAAACGACGGCTGCGAGGTGCTCAGCGTCAGCGTCGTCGCTCGCAGTAACACAATCCTCAAAGCCCTCGTCCTCCAAGCCAAGCGCGAATACGAAGCTGAGGCCGTTCACCGGATCCAAATCTTCTTCGCAGACCCGCACGGAAGCTGGCGCTGGGCGGACGCCAGACACAAGAGGCCGCTAGGGACGATTGTGCTCGAGCCCGGAGTGAAGGAGATGTTGCTTGGCGATGCCAGAGACTTCTTGGCTAGCGAGAAGGTGCGTTTCTTTCGATTCGTCTTCATGCTTTGCTGAAGTACGTGCTCTAGTGGTACTCGGACCGTGGTGTCCCTTGGCGGCGCGGATACCTGCTCCATGGTGTCCCTGGCTCGGGGAAATCTTCGCTCATCCACGCACTGGCGGGCGAGCTTATGCTCGACATCTACGTCGTCTCCCTCTCGAGCGCGTGGATTAGTGATAGTCTCTTGATGGGGCTCATGGGCAGAGTGCCGAAGGTGCATTGTGCCTCAGACCATTTAGTGCGGTGCTGACGGTATGGTTTTCAGGGCGCCATAATCCTACTCGAAGACCTCGACGCGGCGTTCACGCGCTCGGTCCAGCGACGCGACATGGATTCGGACGACGATCGCAAAGAGCAAGGGCCCGAGCTGCCTGCGGGGTCGAAAAGGCGGTCGAGGGAGAAGGTACGTTGCTTTCCTGTCGTTTGAGCACCCGTTGATGGACTTGGCTTCTAGGAAGGCCGCGAGCGCCTTGGAAGAAACGAGATGAGCGACATCAACACACTCAGTCTCAGTGGACTGCTCAACGCGCTGGATGGCGTGGCGGCTGCAGAAGGGAGAATACTCTTTGCGTACGTGTGCCTACCGTCATTCCACACAACCCTAACCCTTCCTTCACCCCCCAGCACGACCAACCACCTCGAGAAACTTGATCCGGCACTCTCGCGCCCCGGACGAATGGACGTCTGGGTCGAGTTCCGCAACGCCAGCAAATGGCAGGCGGAAGCGCTATTCAGGAACTTCTTCCCCAGCGCGGAAGACGAGCTACAGCAGGAGCACGATGAGATGGACGAGGCTGCGTTGGCGGAGATCGAGCTGCCGACAACGCCCTCCAGCTTGCGGTCTACCTCGAGCTCCAGTTTGTGGTCGGCGTTTGGATCCAGCTCGTCCATCGTGTCGTTGCCCTCGTCTGGCTCAAGCAGCAACCCGGCACCATCTTCCTCGCCATCATCTTCGTCTCCTTCCAAGAAACGTCCCGACTCTGCAGAGCCCTCCATCCCTCTCGGTGACCTCCCCCAATTTGGCGCTACCAATACCGCGTACCTGCCTCCCCCTCCGGCACCCGAGATCCTTGCAGCCCATCAGGGGCTGCGTCCGCTGGACGGCAAGACGCTTGCGGTGTTGGCGAAACGGTTCGCGGATGGCATTCCCGAGGGCGAGTTCAGTGTCGCTGCGTTGCAGGGATGTGAGTGCTCTTCTGTCTTTGCTCCTTGATGCCGGTGTGTACTGACGCTGCTTATTTGCAGATCTCCTCAAGAATAAATCGCGACCCGAGGCAGCGGCGGAGGAGGCTGCTGCGTGGGTGGTCGCGGAGCGGGAGATGAAGGAGCGGTTGATGAGGGAGCGCGAGGCGAGGGCCATTAGGGAGAAGCTCGAGGTGAGCCTCCATTCATCCGTCGCAGAAGTATGGGGTATTGACGTAGTGCTTGCAGCGCGAGAAGAGGCGGAAAGCGGCGGCAGAGAAGAAGGCGAAGGAGAAGAAAGAGAAGGCGGAGAAGGCCGAGGAGGACAAGAAGGCCAAAGACGCCAAAGACGCAAAGGAGAAGGAGGAGAGTGAAAGCAAGGCGGAGGCGGAGGCCGAAGCGGAAGCGGAGGATACCAGCTCTGCATCGACGTCCACGGAGGACGACCCAGCACCACCAGTAGATTCGGAATCGACTGTGGATGCCGAAACGACACCGACCGCAGAGGCCAAGATCGTCAACCCAGATGCCGAGGATGCTTCGTCCGACAGCGAGTCTGAGGACGACGACGACGCTGCGGCGTCTCCTCGGGAGGAGAAGCCACCAGCGCGGACGTGGGCGTCCATTGCGCAGACCAGTACGACGCCCTGGGGTCGTAGATGACTCCCCTCGGGCGGGGTCATTGATATGTCGTCCGACGGGACTACCGAGCCCGTGAATGGGGATGTCCATGTACATACCTGCTCTCCACCATCTTCCCCTCCCTTTCCACCCACATCCAAATCCCCATCCACCCTCACACCGCTGTATCATCCTCATCCTCATATGCCCTTCCCATTCCTGACCCTGTACGCATATCTCACCCATCTGTATATCCTCCTGCTGCATCTCACATATACGTATCTCCTCCCAGGGCTTGACGGTTAAAAACGTTCATTCACACTTGACTTGGTTCATTAGCTATAGCTGAACGACTGAGATTGGGAGTTGGGAGTTGGGAGTTCGTAGTGTCTCTTGTATTGATTGATCATGAATAGCTCACATAACTCGCTCAGAGGGACTTCGACGCTGGCCAACTGCAGATGCTCCCGACTTTCATCATCGCCGTCGACCAACACCTACTCCGCCACACAGCGTGCTCGAGAACATTGATTCAATCCTCGTATGGCTTGAACAGCAACAAGACGCACTTCCTAGCTGGTTGGCGGGTTATGGACTATTCCGTGTACTGGACCATTCATAGCTTGCTAACCTCGTAATGAAGACTTTGATCAACGTACCCTGCAGCCTTCCATCCAGATTCCTCGTAATACATGGAGGGAGCTGGATTCCTTTGGGTTTTGATCTTATCTTTGATTCGCTCCGTCTTGTCCACCACCATGTCCTCCCACGACGACCGTCCTCATTTCGCCAAAATCCCACCGGAAATGATATCCGAGATCTTCATACGCTGTCTCCCCGTCTATCCATCTCCACCCAGTGCGGAAACAGCACCACTCCTCTTATTGCAAATCTGCACTCTATGGCGGGACATTGCGCTGGATACACCGGATCTGTGGTCCAATGTCGTCCTCACGGACGATTCGAAAGATTCCGTGGACATGCTGCACCTCTGGTCTGCCCGCGCACGGACAATTCCGATGACATTCAGCCTCAAGACGCACAACGTCGAAATGGGTCAGAAAATGCTCTTTGCTGCGATGAAGCACACGGAGCGATGGGAGCATGTCGACCTGTGCTTGCCGTATGTTGTCGTCGGCGGTGTTTCCGGCGCCTCGCTACCTTATCTGCGCCATTTGAGCCTCGACGTTCGGTTGCACGTTCTCATGGACGGCTTCATCGATCCGGACGTGGGACCGCTTCCGAGGCTCGATTTATCGGGAGCATCTCAGTTGCGCGAACTGCATCTCGCCGCATATCCCTACACACTACTCTACGGTGTGCCGCTGGGACAGCTCACGACGCTGCGCATGGATGGGCGAGGTTTAGCAGAGGATCTAACCATCCTTCGCTCGTGCAAGTCGCTGGTCAAACTCACCCTGCGTAAAGGCGACCCAGAGCTCAATCTCATCCTGCCCTCTTCACCCGAGGTCGTTCATTTACCGCACCTCGAATCCCTCGTAGTCACCAGCAGCTCGATCTTCAAGTATCTCTTCCTTCCGCTTTTGCGTCGACTGCAATTTCCCTTGACTCGTAAGGGTGTTGCGGATCTCCTACCCCTCATCGCGAAATGGGGTTGTACCCTCGAGTCGCTTGTAGTGGCTCTGGGAAATCCGTACGACATCCTCCGGCAGCTTCTTGCTGCTACTCCCTCACTCAAAGAACTGCACCTCGACTTCTCCCTTGCCCGTTCAAATTGGACAACGACTGTCCTACGCAACACGAATGTTCTCCCTACAACAGTGGAGATGCTCGACGTGGATGACATTGTCCCGCAACTGGAGGCGCTACGAATCACCTGGTATGCGTACGCGCAATATATTCCTCGGGAGTTAAAGAGCTTTCTCCGCAAAAAGGCGTTGGAATCGAAATCTGGTGGGGTGTTCAAGTCGTTTACCCTGATGCTACCACACTGTATGGAGGAGTTGGTGGGATCGTCGTTGGTGGGTGAGCTGAAGGTTCTTTCTGACAACGAGTTCAAGGCCGATATTGTCACACGGGCGAATGCAAGCCAATAAATCCTATGCTATATTGACCTGCGCGATTAATCGCTTATCGTTTGGAAGTTTTTGTACATTAGCGCTTCTTGACTTTAATATCCACACCCAGCCCTTGTGCGCGAAGCTCGTTCATCGCCGCTTCGAAATCCTCCGAGCAATCTTGGGACGCGTAGTCAAAGACTGATATATTCTCCCAACGTGCGACGCGCGGGGGCGCAGGAAGTGCCTGCAACGTTTCATCGGACCACCATCGCGAGAGGATCATTTCTCGAATACACTCCTCGTCGTAGTTGTCCCCAACTCCGTACAGGATGACCTTTTGCAGGCACGGCGCTGCCGTGGGTGTAAATCCCGTCTGTCGGTACGTCAATCTCTCGAAGAACGCGGTGTCGACACAGTATTGACAGTAGAACAGCTCGAGTGTCTTCAAGGAGGGAACATGGAGGAGGATGTTCCCCAAGGCATCACTGTCCATGTCGCAAGACATAATCCAAAGAAGTTCAAGACTGGGGCAGCGACCAAGGAACGGCGCAAAAGCATCGTCCAGGAAAGCTTCCTCGTCGTCCATTTCCATGTGTATTTCGAGACTCTGGAGTGTCGGGAAGGCAAACTGGGCAAAGAAGGGAGTGAATGTGCAGAGATCGCCGTCTTCTTGTTGCGTAATCCTCAATACGCAGGTCTTGAGATGTGCCAAAATGACCATATCCGAGAGAGGTGGAAGATCGCCGGCCTTCCAGGCCGCTGCATCTAGTCGCAAGTCACAGAGCGACGTGCATTGCCCGATTGTGCCGAGAAGAAGCGGAGAGGAGGGACCAATGGTTAAATTAAGCTCGGTGAGCTGCGACCATGGAAAGCGCAGGGTGGACAAGTCACGGATGGAAAGGCAAAGGCCAGAGAGACGGGGAGCATCCACGAACAGTGCGGAAGGTGGACCTTCCGTACCGCTCAAAAGGTCGAAGGTGGCTGATGTGAGGTGGTG
Organism: Mycena amicta; assembly: GCA_029282125.1. Lineage (NCBI taxonomy): Eukaryota > Fungi > Basidiomycota > Agaricomycetes > Agaricales > Mycenaceae > Mycena > Mycena amicta. The sequence continues at coordinate 34,768 of JARIHP010000024.1, forward strand.
CAGCGTCTGCGCTGGCACGGACTCGAGGAAGGGAAGTATATCGAAATTGACGTTGATGCTGCGCCATCGGTGGACAAAAGCGATGACGGTCTTCAGCAAGGCGGAAGATGTGGGCTTTGTCTCATCCCTAACGGCAAGCGTAAGGGAGATGGGGTGAGGCGACGACCGTTTCAAGATGTCGTTCGTGACGGCTGCGTATGCCGGAGAGACGCTGGAGGCGTCCAGTATCATCGGCATGTCCCATAGACGTGGTGTAGACAGCGCCAGCTGACGCCAGTATGCGCACACTCCAGCCACTCGTAAGGCTCTTTTGACCTGCTTGGATGTGGATCGTTTCACCACGTTCAGGAAGATCTCGGTGAGGACGTCCGCAGGGAGCATGCGGACTGGGGCAACGGCGTATTTGAGTGCAGCGACACGAGCCCGTTGGCGGTCGCGCGCGTAGAGCAGTGTTTGTATTTGGGCCTCGATTTCCGCGAGGGTAGCTTCTGCCTCGACGAGAAGGGAACGGGACTGCCGTTCGAAGTCTGGTGCCGCTGCTCGAGCGAGGATGTCGTAGAACGTGTCCATACGGGATGCTTGCGAGCCATCCATTCCTGAAGGAAACGGTGAGGATGTGGTCAAGAGAGCTCATGCCACTAGCAAGTATCTTACTTTGCGAAGAGGGTGGAAGCAGAAAAGAGACGCCGTTGTGACAGACACCGTGATCCAATCCGGATTAGGCAGCAGACGACATTCTACGTGTGGGCTTCGAGCTGTACTGGATTGTACTCGGCTACAAAGTGAAGGAGATAGATACAGTGTACTACAACTTATGGTCGACCTAAACAATCGTCCGTCGTCGCCTTCGACTCATACTCATACGATACGGCGGTCTATCCCCAGAAGCAGCCGACCACCAAGAGCCTGGACTCGGAACGGTGAAGAGGAGACATGGGCGCAGGCGGGAGTGAAGCTTTGTTTGGGCGGGCAGTAGACTTCGATAGCAGAGTTGGGAGAGGGAGACGCAGATGGGCCACTGAGTGCTACCCTCGGGCACTAGTACCAGCCCTGCCGCGGCATCGCTATCACGGAACGCGAGTACGAGCCTGGACCAGGCTGCTGTCGTCGCATTACGATCCGTTCCTCCGCCAATGACATCGACATGCACGTTCCCTGGAGATGGTCGCCAAAACTGATTCCTCTCGCGGAATCGCTCTCATCTCTTCCTGCTCCATCTCCAGCTGGTATCATCCCAGCCACCAACGACCAGCTCGACAGCCAACACCGGAGGCGACCAACGAATGCGTGAGGGAGCGGATGCACGGAAAATATCAATGGCAAATATACTGTCGGAACGGTCCGTGGCGTGGCGCGGGATAGCTGGCGTCGCATGCGCAAAAGCGTCGACAGGTGGGCATGTGGAAGGGGCCGACGACGAACTCGAAGACGGGTGTCGGGGAACGACTCGGACCACCCGAGCAAGTGGTGTAGGCGGCCGCGTAAGCGTATGACAAGCGAGAGGGAAGCACTGTCCACTCGCGGCTTCGAGTCGTCGACGTACGTTTGTTTCATCTTCGATGCGGGTGCGGAAGGAAGCGGGGACGGATAATGCGTAAGGAGTTCGTGGTGGATGCAGGCCATGCCAGGGAAGAATGGGCGATCAACGAGCTCTTCGTGCCACCTCTGAGCTCGTTCTCCTCCTCCTCTGTACACCCGCTTCCCCAGCTGTCATTGTCTCGCTCTATCGCATTGGCCAAGTCGGACGGACGTAGACGTATGTCGATGGAAGGACCTCGGGCCAGTGTGGGCGAATGGGCGGTCGAAACGAAAGTGTCGAGCAGACAGGGATGGGTGGCGAGAGACACGATCGTATGCCCTTCCGCGCCGTCTGCATTTCGCGCCGTCTTCCTTCGCATCGACGCTAACGTCGAGGTTCTCCGAAGAGAGCTGCATGTAGGTTTTTGTGGGGCTACCGAGGAGGCAGCTGCAGACCCTTCCTGGCATCGCTGCTGTGGGTATGGAGTACTCGAGCTTGTATCTTCATGCAATTCGGCGAAGCACAGCGTTCCAGGAGATAGTCGAGATACGAGTAGTCTAAGGGTTACAGCATTCGGTGTAAGCATAGACAGAAAGATTTGAGAAGAGCGCACCGGTCCTGACTCTGGCCGCCTGGATCCTACAGAAACGACATCCGTCCAGGGCTGCGTCGAAGCCTAGTCATTCATCACCGTCGATTAGGGTACCTGTAGCCGTCGAGAGACGGAGGGGACCATAAGCATATGCGGGACGAAGAAAAGTGTCATCGCGTACGAGATAGCACGAGTGATATCCGGTATCCGGCGAACTCTTACAGCGGAATGCACATTGGAGCTTGTGGAGAGGGTCTACAGCCAAGGGGTTGCTCTGGATGTCGGCGCAGACGAGGGCGCTGTCCTCGGTATGATGGCGGGAAGCAGGCTGCAAGCAAGTCACACACTCTTGCCCTCTTCGACTTACCACGACAGCGGGCATAAGAGGCAGCTGGGGACGATTGTGCTGGCAATGTCAGGGTCCCTTGGCCACTGAGAAGGTGCGTTCTTTTCCTTGTCGTTTTCTTACGCCAAAACTTACATTCCCTAGTGGTCCGACCTTGGTGTCCTCTGGCGACGCGTATACCTCTCGGGTTCCGCCAAATCCTTGTTCATCTAAGCAGTTGCCGGCGACCCTCTCGACACAGCACTCCCAGCTTTCAAATCCACCCCAGCTCGAGCCATACACCGGTCCCAAAGAACGGAAAATGCACCTGTGCGTTCCTACGCCTATGTACTCTTTGCTTTACGCTCATTGTGTCCGTCTTGTAGCACACTTTCGGCGATAGATCTCACGCAGGGTGGCTTCGAGAACGAACGGACGACCGGAGGATGGCTGAGAATTGTATCGGTGAGAGTTGCTCGTCGCTTTTTTACCACTATTTGCTGACCACCTTCCTCAAGCTCGAAGACCAGCTTACCGCCAGACGGCGGCTCAAGCTCTATACGCTGGGCTGCTCTCGCTGCGACCAGACTCTTTCGGAGGACACTACTGTACGTCTTCTTCCGACGCTCTATGCACATCCGACGTCTGAGCGGGTTTTCAGCCTAAATCGCGACGAAACCGACGATAGAATACTCGGCCTGAATAGTGCGCGGACACTGCCATATACGGAAATGCTTAGCAGCATGCAACGAACGTGCTCGAATGGGTATTCGGGGGAATGGTGCGTCCTTGTCGTCTTGTCTTCCCCCACCGACGATTGCTCACTTCCATCCAGTTCGGTGTACTTCCATAACGACGCCGCATTTACATCCAGACCGTCGACGACAACTCCGAGGCACTCGCTGGAAACGAGACAGCAGTACACGAATAACCAATTTGAATCGGACGTCATTCGTCCAGGTCGCCTCAAGTGGACTGACGGCCTTCAATCCTTCGACTCGTCGTCGGCTCGCAGTCACCCCCGCACTCGGCCCATGACCCAGTCGGTATCGCCCGCTACTTTGGTACGGCCCGAATCTTGTTGGACGACGAGAAGACTGCGATAGTCGTTCGGTCCGTACTCACCCGCATTCACTCTCGCCGCGCTAACGGTCAAAAACTAGCTGGGATATCCCAAGCGTCGCCTCGTCGACTCCACTACCGGGGGTATACCCGTACTATGGCAGTAGATGCGGAGGCTCGCGCGAATGGCCAAGCAGACGGGAGAGCAAAGGCTGCAGACGGAGAACGGGAGTCTGCGGAGCATGTCGAGGACGAGTCTCGCTGGGCCTGTTGACCTCGATCTCGGCTAGGCCGCTCAAGCTCCGAGTCGGACCTCTTCCAACGGATGGCCCGTCCTTAAGAATCACCTGTCAACTCACCACGCATCCGGTCCCTTCCCTTCCCCTCCCCCCGCCGTCTTTGCTCTCCCTGTCGCGCCGGACGACAACATCGAAAACGATAACCCAGCACCGATTGACAAACTTATCGCGTCGCGAACGAGCTCAGACGCTAGCGCAATGGAGGGAGGTCTACCTGGGCAGCCAGTACGACCACTCGACCACTCGAACGCACAGACACGTCTCATCTGCAATGACAAAGACGAGTACGAGTACGATTATCGTTCGGGAGCAATTCCGCCCCGTCGTCGTCGCCGCCGCCCTCGGAAACGCAGGAGAGGCTGTCGCTACCAATGCTTCGCGCTCAGAGGACGCAAACTGCTCCATCCCTACGAGTCGCATCTACCTCCAGTCCCCCGCATTGTCCCAGCCTCTTCCCGAGCTTTGCTCTGCCACTCAGACGACCACCGCTATCGATGACTGAACGGGTTACGAGCTCGGGACGGGTGCTCTCATGACGCGAGTGACAGTCCACCGTCGTCATCTCAGCCGACATCTATATCCTTCGGCCGACCCTACGGATATGCGGAAACACAGTTCGCTGAGCGTCCTCAGCCTCATCCTCCCCATGACATCTGTGTCCTCTCCCTTCATTTTGCGAGAGTTCCTGTGGCTGGTGACGTCGGGACGAGATTTGGCCTCATCCCGGTACCGGCATGCTTGAGGCTGGTGTTGGAGCTCGACGAGGCAGTAGGATGTTTGTGTCGAGGGTGCGGGGGAGGCGGAGCGGCACAAGAAAACGGAAGGACGCGGTCGACGCATACGTATCTTGGCTGGACTTTCTGTGCACACCTACTTGCTACGAACTGAACTTGTGTTCCGCTACACTTCTGGTCCGTAGTATGGTGCACTCGGACCAGTGTGACCCCCCTAGCGCTCAGGAACTAAATTGGATCGATGGGCATGTGAATTTCGAAAGGAGTTTGATCGAGGTGCCCGGTCGCTTTACGTTCCTACCACCATGCCAGTGTCGAGCCTTCCCTGCGAGCTGGAAAGAGAGATACTGGAATTGGCAGCGGAAACGTGGTCGCAAGATATTCCCAAGCTCCTACTTATCGCCCACCGCGTCCATATCTGGTATGTTGTCCTCATCCTACTTCCTGCTGACCGACACACATTAGGCTGGAGCCATTTTTGTACCGCACTGTTCACCTGAGACAGGTGCTGGATCAGAGCCAGGAAGCCTTCTTGAAGGCAGCATCCTCAAAGCCGCCGGCCTTCCTCGGGAAGGGTGTTAGACGGGTCATCGTCGACTTCACCGATGGGGAATTCACACCAGAGCGGCTGGATCAATTCACGGCGGCGCTCCAACACTGCACCACAATAACGGCCTTCGCAATCAATCGAAACGAGGAAAAACATAGCATCCCAGCGCAAATATTTAGCCTTCTCGCTTCGGTGCACCTTGACTTCCTCGGCGGCTTTTTGAGCCTGCTTATGCCCGCTCCCCTCCCTATGGATGCGCTCCAACCGAGATTTCGATCTTTGTCGCATCTGGAGGTCTTTGATAAGAATATCGAAGCGGACCCAAGACTTTTGCCTTTTGTGAAGGCTCTGCCTGCGTTGACTCACCTCGCACTTGAGAGTTGGACCGCTACCGATACAATGCGTGCCCTGCTTCAGAAGGATGGTTGCGAACACTTGAAGATCCTTGTTGTTCTCCTCCCAATGGGTTGGGACCACGAGATACCCGATTTCAATCGTATCGGGAACTCGATCGGGAACGCTCTGCAAGACGGCCGCGTGGTTACCACTTACTCACATGAGTGGGCGGAAGGCTCTACGCTGCAAGGAAGTAGCTATTGGTCTCGGGCTCAAGTGTTCTTGGAGCAGAAGCATCGGGACCTCGTACCGGGTACATACCTCTCAACCCTACCCGGCTCCATCTAATTTGCATGCAGGCTTTGTGTTTTGGATGGAGTAGGTTAGAAAACCTGGGACGACTCGGATTTGTGATTGGTGTCGTGGTTACTTGCTTGTAGTCTCTGAGTTGACGGCTAAGCGAGAGCAGTCCCACGGGATTGGACGAATGGGATGTAGTTCGGGTTCTGGTGGTAATGTTATTACCACGACCATGGCTCCAAGCGTTCGTGTCCGCTGACTGCGTGTGCTCCTTGCATCTCCGGCGCTCAGGAACAGTCCGCACTGACGTCGCCTCCGAGTCGCTGGAAGCATCTCGAACATCTACGCCGCCTGACGCGCCATGTCTGCATTAACTGGTACATGCACCATCTCGGGTGCATCATGTCTCTAATAGCGAAGGATATATAACGCCTGTACCGTGGTCGCTCGCCATCGACAGCAATGTCTGACTTGGCAGCGCAGCTCCGGCAGTACAACGCGACATTCCCCGAGTACCGAGGAGAGAACCGTTGCAGCGAGTGCATTTCTACTCAGAAACAGGTACGTTGCGTGTTTCTCGTCTGCTATTGCGTCCAACCACAGTCTCTTAACCTGCCGTTCTAGTGTAGGATACACTACACGCAACGCGGTCCTTGCTACACCTGCGAGGCCGCGGGAAGCCACGTGCACTGCTCCTTCCTCCGCACCGGCAGGCACGCCCCGCTGTCTGCAGGAGAAACCCTCCCCGTCATGCCGCCGCGTCCCGGAACCGCCGCCGCCGCCACCGCCGCCACCGCCGCCGCAACCACCGCCGCCGCCGCAACCGCCGCCGCAACCACCGCCGCTGCCGAAACCACCGCCGCCGCCGAAACCGTCGACCCCGCGTCGCTTTGGAGCCCCGACTCCGAGGCCTCTTCGAGCTACCTGGTCCCGCTCTAGTCGTTCCTGTCTTCGTCGTCATTCGCGCAACTTCAGGCGTCGGCATGCCGCACGCAGAGTTCCCTCCTTTTGACCTTTCGGCCTCTGTAAGCGACCCAGGCCCCACCACCACCCACCATGTTGTCACTCCCGGGACTCTGCCTAGCTCGAAGTCGGTGTAGGGGCGTCGGCGGAAGGATGGGGGTCCGGAGTTTTTGGCGCGAATCTTAGTTTCTCCAGTCCTCGTTCCACTCCCAGTCGAGAGTTAATTTAATGCCTTCTTGATTTCTAATCTTTCTTGTTCCGCGAGTTCTTTTAAGCATAGTGTCCGCGAACATCAATCGGATCCTATCAGTAGTTGTGATTCCTGGGTGATGCTCAGGCCGTCGAGATACACGTGTGTAGAGAGAACCAAGTGTTGAGGGCCATTCAGCTTCCAGGCCGTTGACGGAGGTGTTCGATGAGGCATTTGGACGACAGGCAGAGAACGCCAGCGATAACAGGGAAGTCAGCCGATTGCGGGGGGGGGGGGGGGGGGGGTCTTGAAGTATCTGGGAGGGTACTAGAAGGCTGGGCGAGATGCTGAAGTGATGTCGCACAATCCATCGCGGCGTACAACGCGGTCAAGAAATACAGCACATCCGTCGGGGGGGGTCGCACACTTCGAACCCAAGGAGATCCATCGAACAAGTCTTGCTCCGGCGGCTGAGGAATACTCAAGAGGTCTTTCGAATACTTCCGAGTATCGGCGTAGCTGCCTGCGATGGACCTTGAAAATGACGGATGAGGCGACGAGGATGATATTGCCGTCGTGAAACCAGAGATTCGAGCGGACAGTGTTGAGCTTCTTGGAAGAAACAGGTAGGGAACGAATGGGAGTAACGGTGGCGACCATGGGAGTAGGTTATCTGTGGTAGGCGAGCGTGTGGTAACGAGCGTGGTGGTGGAAAGGAAGGAAGATGGCTGTCACGTTTCTCGCTGCAGCAGAAAATATTCAACTCACTGGCCATAACGTCTTTGCGAGCTCGCTGTAACGACCCATGGCCTCACTCCTGGCGAGCTCCGAGTCTGCCTGGGACCATGGTATAACGGACGATGTGCTCTAATACCTGCATGGATGTATGAAAGTCGATAGACAATGTGATGGCTACGAATGTCCATCCAAACCAAGAGAAAGTGAATGTAAAAACGTGTGGCCGAATACTAGAGTATGCGAGGAAAAGAAGTACGAAGTGTGCATGATGACATGGATGGAAGAGGCAAACGCCTATGCCCAACTCTCTGCGCTGACTGTCCCGAGGGATATGCGGTGCGGTCGCCTCCCAACGCCCTAATCGCCACCGTCATCGACGTCATGCGCTTGGCCACGGGAGATGTTATCGGAGAATGACGTCGATGGAGGCCAGGACGAGGCCGCCGGACAGGAGGAGAAACCTCGTCCTGCGCTATATCGCCTACGGCCGCATCCTCTCCATGTGCTTCGAAACGAGGCGGTGGGTGGCGAGGCTAGCTGCGCATTTCGGCATAGTCGGGGGGGAGAAAACGAAGGCAGTGGACTCGCTCATGGACGGCCGATGATGGAATGGGGCGTTCAGAAGCCCTGGAAGACGATGGCGGGATGGAGGGTAGGGACGCGTATGTGTGACTGCGAGCATTTCGCGTGGGCAGAAGAAAGCCGGGGCCGTACTGGAGAGAGCATCAGCTATGAGGAATGGAAAGAGAGCCGAGATTCGGCCCTCGTCCAACTTTCCCAGCCAGACCCCTCTCTTATCACCAAACGCGACCTCGGGGGCCTACGACTGACGGCGCGGAACGAGGGCGGAAGCAAGACCGCGCTGCGTGAGGGACCACGAGTCTCGCATTGAAAGACGACGACGAGCTGGATACGGTCGGGGGCGGATGCGTCGAGGGGGAAGGGAGGATGGGGGGAGAGTATCTGGCGTCGGCGCTGGCGTACGACAAGCGAGGTGGTACTGCTCCAAGGGGCCATGGCAGGCGATAGCACGCCGGCAGAAGAATGCGAATGTGTATGGGGAGGGTCCGCAACAGGCCCTAGTCTTCATTCTCGGATTCAGGAACGGCCCTAGCACTGCGAGAGGGTCAGAACCAAGTCGTTCGAGCTTCAGCACACGGACACCCAGTCCTCAGCGCAGTCGATTGTGGAATTGGAAGTCGTCCAGAGGGAGCAGAGGTAGCTAGAGACGGCCATAAGCATATGTGGGACGAAGAAAACTGCTATCGCGTACAAGATAGCACGAGTGGCATCTGGTACATGGCGAACTCTTGCGGAGGTACATTGGAGGTCGTGGAGAGTCCACAGTCAAAGCGTTGCTCGGGGAGGTCGACGCAAACGATGTCTCGGTATGATGGCGGGAAGCAGGCAAGTCACACACTCTTGTCCTCTTCGACTCACCACGACATCGGACGGGTAGCATAAGAGGCAGCTGCGGAACGAGATGTTACTGGGCGATGTCAGGGTCCCCTGGCCACTGAGAAGGTGCGTTCTCGTGCTTGTCGTCTTCTTACGCCAAACTTACATTCTCAGTGGTGTCCTACGGCGACGACGCAGATACCTCCAAGATCCATCGTCTCCCCCTCCAGCGACGTCAACGCCAGCTCGACTGGACGCCGTACCGTAGCAAACCATAGAACGGAAATCGTACGTGTACGTTCCTCCGCCTATGTACTCTCCTTACGCTCATTGTCTCCGTCTTGTAGCAGGCTTCGAGGACGACCGGATAATCGTTGAGGATAGCCCGACCGGTGAGTGCTCCTCGCTCTTTTACCACTATTCGCTGACCACCTTCCTCAAGCTCAAGCTCGAAGACCAGCTTACCGCCGGACGGCGGCTCAAGCTCTATACGCTCCCGCTGCTCCCGCTGCTCCAGACTCTTTCGGAGGACACTACTGTACGTCTCCTTCCGACGCTCTATGCACATCCGACGTCTGAGCGGTTTTGCAGCCCAAATCGCAACGAAACCGACGATAAAATACTCGGGCACGGGCACTGCTGTATACAGTATACGGACAGGCATAAGCAGCATGCTGCGAACGTGCTCGAATGGTTATTCGGGGGCAGAAATGGTACGTCCTTGTCATCCCCAGCCATTATATACTGACGATTCCTCTCTTCCATCTAGTCCGGTATACCCAACGACGCGTACCATAGCAAGCCTCAAAACGACGCCGCATTCACATCCACGTTGTCAACAATCCGAATCGGAGGTCATTCGTCCAGGTCGCCGTCAAATGGAGTGACGATCCTCAAGTTCTTCGATTCGTCGTCTGCCGCACTGCGGCAGACGCCAGTACCCAGTATTCGACCTATGACTCCCTCGGTATCGCGCGCGACACCAACGCACCTGCAAGGCCGATTACAAAGGCAGCTTGGACCTTCCCGAAACGCGGAGGATGAGACGGTGATGGTCGTACGGTCCGTACATTTCACCCTCATTCACTTTCTTCCCCGCGCTAACGGTTAGAACTAGGTGGAATACACAGCAGACGAGGGAGTGAAGGCTGCAGATGCAGAACGAGAGGCTGCGAAGCATTTCGAGGACGAGTCTCGCTCGGCCTGTCGACCTCGATATCGGGTTTGGTCAGTAGTATGATGCTCGAATGCTTCGACTTGAAGCTTTTACGTTGTACTTCCTACGAGGCCTCTGCATACTGTCCTTTGGACCTTGTGTTTCGCTATGGCTTTGAGCAGACTCAGCGTCAAGGTGTGACGGAAAGCCGTCTTCTTGGTCTCCACCACCATCTTGCACCAAGCTCGCTGCGTTCCGACGATTGCATGCCCCGCCAGCGCCAGGGGACGCTATGGCGCCAGCAATGTCATCTCGGCACGTGAGGTCAAAGCACGGTCACATGCTTTTTTTCTGTACAATCAAATCTATTTTTCTTGTCTTCTTCGCCCCCTCGCGATGTCCGAATCGAGAAAGCGCTATCCGACCAGCACCGTCCGGGTGGCACGTGACGCAAACAATGGGTTAGAAAGGACAATGGGATGCCATTGTTCGACGTTCTGAGTGTGTCGTAGAGTGTAAAAGAAAAAATTCGTCATCAAGTATCGTACATCCGGGCCGATCACCGGTCCGTTGACTCAATCCATCACCAAGCCCATCGTATTCGCTTTGCGTCTTGCGTCCACCTTGTCCCCCGGCACGGCCCAAGTTCCATCTCGATTCCTACCGGCCCTTTTGTACCTCTGAATGTCCTCGAACGCCTGGGCCACATCCGATCCAATCTCGCGCCGAACCATGCTCTTGAGCCACAAATAAGCCCCACCCTCCGCTTGCGCTTCCAGTATGTCGGCATACCCGCGCAACTGTTTTGCGAGAACCTTCGCCTTAGACTCGAGCTGTTCATGCTCTTCCTCCAAATCCTCGTCCTCCAATGTCGCTGAAGCCGCATCCTCTTCTCTGTCCTCCAAACGAGCAACCTGCGATGCGCGAGAAGCGCTGTCTTCGTCAGCATCGAGAGGGCGCTTTCCGAGGACCGTTCCCATCCCAGTGAACTTCCTCCATCCTCCGTTGGCAAGAAGGGACTTGTCCCCGGTCCAAACCTCGTCATCGCCATCGGTAACGTCTCCATCGTCGATGTATTCCCCGGCGGGCTCGTCTTGCTTATGCAGTTCCAGATGCTGGTAGAGCGGCATGACACGTCGACGGCGGATCTCCACCCAGAAGTTTAGCGACGGATCCGGAACAGCCTGGACGAGATGCTTGCACAGAGCATATGGATCATACTTTTGGCGACGACAGGTGCACGTCCAATCCTTCACGCTAACGGTGTACTGAATACCGCTTATCTTCTTCGTCTTGTACTTTCCCCAGGCCGCCTTGAAGCCCTTCTGCCATGCTGTTGGCGTTCGCGCGGCTCCAAACACACCCATGCGCTCAATTTCGGCAGCCCGCGCAGTATACACGGGAACAATCTTGTCGAGGATGAAGTGAACAAGGAGGTCGATGCGAGGGTGGACATGATGGTGAAGGTACGTGTGCTTCAGTTGCTTCCAGTGATTTTCGACGGTCATAGTGGTGCGGAGGCGAGATAGTAGGTGCTCGTTAGACGAACGAGCCCACAACTTCCAGCGATCCGGGGAATACCAGCACGTCCACATATAACCCCACACTTCTCGAAGGTCGCGCTGCTTGCAAAATTCGTACATCTCACGAACGGCGTTGACGCGAAGCTCGGCTCCGGTACGTTGTTTCCCATTCTCGAGGAAGAACGAGTGCTGAACAAAGTGCTTTGTGAAGATCTTCAAGACTCCCGGACGATGGACCGCTATACAGAACTTATAGTTCGGGTCGTGCGTCGACTTCTCGTCCTCCTCGAACATGTAGTCGGGCCCATCGGTCCTCTCCGGTTCTTCGGTGCGTATGAGCTCCTCGATATCAGCCGGGAGCTGATCATCGTTGTCCTCGTCATCATCATCATCCAGCGGAGCCTCGTCACTGTCGTCAGGCGGCGTAGCAGCGGTGGCATCCGGGTGTACGAGCTCAATCGTCCTGAGCTCGTTATTGATGCGCAGGCGGAATCCCGGGACATGGGCGGGGACTTTGGCGGGGGCGGGTACGGGAGCAGCAGCGGTGGTTTCCGAGGCGGAAGATGAAGATGTGCTTGTTTTCTGGCCACCAATACGAATTGTTGGTCCCGTAACCGCGCGATCGGGTCTTGTTACAGCGTTTCCATCAAATCGGACTTTCAAGAGCGGGAAAGCAGTCTTCGGGACCTCTGCAACGGGAACTACACCAGTTTTCGCAAACTCCGTCGTCTGGAAGATGGGACGCCATTCGGGATCTATATACTTATTCTCTCGGCAGGCGGCTCTCCAGTCATACGGCCCAGGCCTTCGCTTCAAGATAGCGAGTCGCGTCTTGACAGCACGGAGCGCATGCCAGTAGCACAACTGGTGCTTAGCCTCGGGATACTGCGCGAGGCAAGCGTTGATCTCGGAAAAGTCCTTGTCAGTGAGGGTTACGACAGCGCGAACGTTCCATTTCGTTCGCAGATGCTTCAGCAGACGTTCAAGGTATTTCTGCTTCGTATGTTTTGCGCTGACGTCTTTCGTGGTCTTGAGGAGTAGGTAGCCGAGCGGAAACCCGGAGCCCGCAAGCTCACCGAGAGCAGCGTATACTTCGTATTGGCTTTTATTCGTCTCGACTATCGAAAAGTGAGTCAGTTAACGGACAGATGTGATGCTGACGGGAACCTACAGGTCGAATCAAGAGCTAGTTCGCGAACACGGCCGCCCCACTTCCACAGAATCTCGGGGAGAACGAACGTGATTGCCTTCGTGCCTTCCATTTCGGGCACATCAACGTTCTCTGCTCGATACAGCGGCGGGCGGTTCACGGTGGGGTCGGGTGCAAGTTGATTTGTTGCAGCTTCCGCGATGAGTAGACGAGCAGATTCCAGCTCGTCGTCAGCCCGGCGCCATTTCTGCTGATTGAGCTTGATCCACAGATGGTAGACGTCGCGCCGCGTGAAAGGCAGCTGCCCCAGAGTGCGATATTGTGGCAGGGCAACAAGAAGCTGGTAAATCTGCGGCGGACACGTCAAATCTGACGTCGAACAAACGAAGTTTGGTTCGACGCACCTCCGGGGTTTTCATGTCGCGATGCTGGAGAATAAAGTCCTTGACGGCGTTGGGCATTTCTCTGCGGCCATAATGTACGTGGTCGAGCTTGTGTTTGAGTTTGACGAGCGCCAGTTGGGAGTCGTCATCGACGCGGACAGAAAGCCAACCGTCGCATTTGAAGGCGAACATTTGGCGACGATCGCGATGCTTCTCGGGATCATCGTGCTTGCTCGGCAGCAACTGTCGAGTGTCGAGCTGCGCGCAGTGGTAGTTGAATGTTGTCGCAGTGACGTTCTTCCAGTCGTGTTTACTGTGATAGCTTTCGAGTGGTGAGTGTTAAAAACATTCAGAAATCGAAGAACTCACTTAAACTTGTAGTCAATGCACGAATGGATCTCCCCGGCGATCAAGTCCGCCAAATTTCGCCCCTTCTCCCCCGTCTTGGCAGTATCCACCAACGCGCTAAACGAACGCGCGCTCTCATCCATGGCAATGATGGCCAAGAAATCTTCAAGCTCAATGACGGTGAGCTCGCTGTCATCGTTATCCGCCGCGGGCTCATTCTCCTTGTCCGCTTCACCGTCGTCGTCACCATCACCTCCCAACTGCGTCTTACGCCGCCTATTCTGGCACTTCAAGCATGTCCGTAGGAACGCGCCGTTCCTGAAAGCGAAGTTATCGCGGGTGATTGCCTTGTAGGTCTTGCACGATGTGCATCGGTGGGTGGCGACTCGCGGGTCCATCGGCACGCTTGATGCGTGGTGTAGGGCCCACTGGCAGGGTTCGGGAATACAGATGCGGAGGGCGGAGGACACGAGACAAATAAATTGTGACACTAGCGTAACACACGCGCCCATTGTGCGATGCCACCAAACCACGGTCAACGCAGATCAAAGCACATCAAAGCACATGGCCGTGTCTGTGACGATCATGTCACACCCGGACGGTGCTGGTCACTTAGGCCTCCCTTCCGAATCGACTGCCACCCAGAAATCCACGTCGTGCCACGTTGCCCATCCCGCTACCGTCGATTTCTACAAGCTCACCGCTGGCCGTCTCACCGCCACCTGCAAATCCTGCCTTACCAGGCTCAGTGCGAAGCGCAAGGCAAAGAAGAAGCCACCTACCGATGAGAGCGTGCCACCAGATGAATGTACCGAGGCCGACAGCGACGCAGACGCCGAGGATGACGCCGAGGACTACGCGGGCCTGTCCATTACCAAGCTTGAGGATTTCCTCGCTGTCATTGCCTTCGACGAGAACGCGCGCTCGTTCGGCGCCTTCATCGACGCGTCCGCCACTAGCAAACAGGGGGAAGACTTGGCGAAGCTGATTGCCGCGGAGGTTCAAGCGTGCACAGGCTACAAGTTTACGTGAGTTGTTGCGCCCCGTCAACGGATTCTTGCTCACGGAAAGCTCAGTTATCACACCAAATACACCCAGAAGAACACAGGCAGTGTTCGCTTCATGTTCTATTGCGCCCAGAATAAGAAACGACAGAAGAAGTCAAAGAAGGTCGAGGACGTCAGCAAACACCGCGACAAACTTGAACGGCAGATGGCGACCTTCGATTGCCATGGCTGGCTCCATGTAACCGTTGACGAGGATTCCAGCGATGCGCTCGTGAAATTGAAGCATAAAGACGACCATGTTCCGTACTACGACAAGACGGTACCGGCCAAGGTACACGACTATATTCTGCAACATCCGAATGAGCGTGCAACTCAGGTGTGTGGAATTTAATTTTGAATGTACGGAGTAGGAACTCACCTTCGATAGATCTGGACGTGGGTTCGCAATCTTCCCGAGTACCAGAATCTGCAAAACATCCCATTCTCTCAACGTACCGTCTACAATCTCTAGGCTAAGCTCGACTGTCAGCGATGGAAGCGGGATCCGGATGAGTTGATGTCAGCCCGTAAACTCATAGAAGAGGCGTCGCGCAAGCGCAGACCCGGGGACACCACAGCAGCACCTCTCTTTCGGGTCGAAGACATTCCATTGCCCCAGGCGTCTGGCTTTCGGGCTATTGCGTTTGCGCTACCGGAGTTGTTGCGCAAATGGAGAGGACTAGTTCGTGAGCTCGCGTTGGACTCGTGCTGGGAGACGAACAAGACGCAGTTCGAGCTTTTCGGAATGCTCGGTGAAGTGTCCGGTTCGGGCTGTCCACTCGGTTATCTCCTCGTCAAATCAGACCCGAATGACAGCGAGAAACACGGGAAACAGAAATACCTCGAAGCAGTCCTGGACTATTTTCGTCGTACATGGAACGTTCGCCCTATCGTGACCCTCAGCGATAAGGACTGGTCGGAGATCAACGCCTGCTTGAAGGTGTATCCCGGAGCGAAGCATCAGCTCTGCTTCTGGCATGGTCTTCGAGCTGTGAAACGGCGGCTCGCGGTCCTTAAACGTAAGCCGGCGCCGTACGATTGGAAAGAAGCCTGCCGCGAGTTTGACTTCATCTCTGCCACATTTCTCCCCGTTCACCAGGGCGGGAAGCCCTCAGCACCAGCTCGCGAAACGCAGCCCGCAGTCCCTCATTTACTGGTTCGCTTTGGTGGGAAGCTCGTCGAGCCGCCGCGTCGGGAGGTCACCGGGCCAACCATTCACATCAACAATGTCCTTCGAACCGTCAACGTCCAGCCCGAAACTGAGCACGTACCAGCGGTGGCATCGACAGATACAGATGGCAAGGATGAAGACGACACCTGCGAAGATATTGAAGAAATCATCCGAACCGAGGAACCTGAACGTACCGATGGGCCCGACTACCTCTTCGAACCGGAGGAGAAATCGACACGCGACGCCGACTATATCTTCTGTCCCAAAGCAGATCGCGCTATGGTCTTACACATCTTCTCAAAGCATTGTGTCCGCCATCCCTTCTTCCTCGAAAACGGCAACCATGTATCCGCAGAGCTGATCCGCCACGAAGCAGTTACGGAAATGTACTGGTTCTGCGTGAGGCGCGACCTGACAGAAGTCTGGGCGTATATGTGGACGGCCTGGTATGCTCCCGGACGCTGGTGTCTATGGGCCCGTTCTTCTCAGCCCAAAATCCTATCGAGGCTAAGGACGACGATGACTGTGGAGAACCACTGGAAACAAGTAAAGCACGCATACCTCCACCATCTGGTTCACCCTCGACTCGACCAGCTTGTCCATATCTTGATCTACGAGGTCGCCTCGCAGTTCGTGACCCGTCTGCAGCAGATCGACACGCTGCATCATCCCGGCAGAGCGCGAGCTCCGGCACCATGGCAGAAGGCCTTCAAGAAGAGCTGGGAGCAGATGAGTGTCCGCCCGGTCGGTAAAAAGGATTACAAACCGCACATATTGTCGTGGACTTGCCGGTGTGGACAGCAGAAATGGTCGCCGTACCACATCTGCAAGCATCTCGTTCAAGCAGCAGCCCCTCCCTCTCGAGATTTCTGGGTACACATTCGGCGGCGGTGAACCATGCCTCTATATCGGCACCCAGAGCTTCGTTTGAAAGGCCAGCCCATAGGCGAGTATGAGGAAGATCTTGGCGGAGTTACAGACGGGGATGATGATGCGTGGAATGGAGACAAATCGATGCTGAGCGGCGGGCGCTGGCGAGAGTTTGGGTCGCCTTCCGAGGCTCTCTTGGGCAAGAGATCGCGAGAGCCAGATAACAGCGGAGACGGAGAGGAACGTCCCGAGATCGTGCCGCGGATTGAAGGAGCGCGAGATGTACCAGGAGCGACAGCGCTGCTAAACATCGGCGACCAGGAGAACAAGGTAAGCCAAAATCTAGCATCGGGACACATTCTCACGTCGCTGCAGGAAGACGACAATCGTGCTTGGCTTCTTGAGAGAGCCAAGAAGCTAAGGCTGGCAGCGGAGATAATGGAAGCCCAGGCGGGACACGGAACGGCGCTGTGGATGAAGAGTATTGCGACGCGCGACGTCGGAGCCGATGTCAGTAACCTTGTCGACGACGTCGAGAGATACAAGAGTGCGGGTCGCGCGCGCGACAGTACGTGGGCAGTGGCAGGAGATCGCGTGGGGCAGCGGCAGAGGAATAACACCATGGGATATGTATTTGAAGACGAGTAAATTCACTTGACGAGAGCAGATGAGAGCTACGCGTTACACGTCACTGACTCCATCTTTGGAAAAATAGCCTCAATTAAATTTATGCACCAAATGTACCCAAAAAAGGCTGACAACACGTCCAGATCATCCAGAGTCACGTCCGTCACCAGTGGCATCAAATGTGACTAGATGACATTGCTGGGTGAATTGCGCTTTCTCCCAGCGCCACGGACGGTCTGAGCTTGCTTGAGCGCTATTGGAAACGTTCGAGAGTGTTTTTCATTTGAGTCGTCGGTCAGTGTGCAAACCACGGTACGTCTATACTTTCTCGTCCTCATTCTCCTTCTGACGCCCTTCCAGCGTGTTCTCTCTCTTATCCGTCCCGCTCGTATATTTCATCACTGACCTGGCCTGATGTGCTGTGGAGCTGTGGCGCGATCCCAGAATCTGGTATGAGCTCCACAGGAATAGGGTCGCATGCACTAGGCTGCTTTGTTTGTTTTTTGAAAAGGGGAACACAGGCCACTAGTGGAAGTAGTGGCTCTTAAATGGGGGGAATGGCACTTTCGTCCGAAGAGATAAATGGGGAGTATTCAATGTGGCAGGCGTGTGGCTGCATTGACTTGAGTACATATACATTGTGCAACAAATGTAGGATGGCAGCCTGAGTATGGTTTGTTTCCAGTAGTTGATCTTGAGGTGAATATGTCATCCAAATCCATAACTTGCCAAAAAGGCCACTACTTCGCATGGCAGTCCGAGTACTTTTTATTTTTATTTCCCATAACTTGAACATATCGACTGTACGTATACGGTGTCGCGTCTGTACCAGCCGTACCGTACCGATACGGATATTCGATGGTACTTCTTACACCGTTTCCAGGCACCGTCTGCCCCGTACTGTGCGATTCTTACTGGTTGGTATTCCTCACGCTTTGCGGGTCTAGGGTCTATTTCACTATACAGTACTGTGCTAGTACTGACTCTACCGAGTCCATTCACTTACCAAAAACTCCGAATATTTCGATCTCGAGGCGGCGCTTGCGATGCGAGTCGGCTTGGGAGTCGTTTCAACACTGTAGATAACTCAGATAGGCGTGATATGAAGACAGAGGGAGGCATATGGGGGGCCAAATACCAACTAAGTTCGTGAATCCGTTGTCGCGAAACCCACAATTCAAACGTAGGTAGAGCGCATGAATGAAAGGGAACAATGCTCACCCGCGAAAAGCGTCGCCGGAGCGAATATTCTTCTGCGTTCAAATGATTTGAAGATGCAATCATCGCTGAGTGAATCTGCCAGACTCGCAATCAATTGACTGGTAGGACGATTACGAGGAGAAAACAACGTTGTGTCGATACACTGCCCAGTGATGATGACCTGTGAAATTGCGTTACTTCATTTCAATAACGGTCAGCACTTCTAGAAATCGGTCTCGGAGAAAGATAGAGACTCGCAGGAATCAGAACAGCAAGGATAACGCGATAGGCACGTATCAGCAGCGAAGGGCTACGAGCTGAGGGTCAGAACGCCGGTCTGCAAGTTCAATCAGCGCCATATATAGCGCCATATATAGCGAGAGGACTCACCGAGATGCGTACTGTCCAGCGGAGGCGACCAACCCATGATTAACACGACAATGCGCCGTCGAGAAGTCAGCAAAGAACACGAACCAGTTGAAACTAAACTCACCACGAAGAACGACAGGGCTGGAATGAATAGCCCTGGGTGCGCATCTGCTCAATTGAAGTTCTTCCAAAGACCTGATAGAAAACTTAACTCATCCTGCACAGATACCCTAAATTCGTGGAGAAGGTCGGACACTGGCCCGGAGTACAATCGATGAGAGCATGAGCCTCGGCAAAAACGCTGCAAAGCGAGGATAGAGTCTAGAACTAGATTGAGTTCTAACGCCCGGCCGAAAACGACACGTACTTGGGTGTTTGCATATGAATGGATGTGCGAACCCAGCCCTCGAGCGTTCAGACGGGTCAAGCCACGCGAGGTCGGAGTCGGTAGAATGTCTAGCGAGTGGGTCAGCATCGCGCATAAACTGAATGAAGGCGAGAATACCTCAGACGGGGTGGAATGGCAAGAGAAAACCCGCGGAGAGCATTCAAGGCGCAGAGGTCGCAGACGTACACCCAAGCGAAATGGAGATACACACTTCCGGCTTTCAGTGGATTCTTGTAGATGTTGGCTCAGCTTGAAATGCTGCCAGCCCTGCGTCTCGTGAGCGGAATCCAGCGGAAGTATCTGACCGAGTCAGGGTATGCTGCCAGCGGTACGTTGGAACCGCATCAAGGGAGTTGGATGACTCGAACATGGTATGGAAGGTGAGAGCGTTGGATCTTCCGACATATATTGAATGGCAGTCGTCGGAAACGCTTTACTGGGTTGAGGGAGCTTCAAGGAAATGTGGTAGTTGTAGCTTGTGAGGGAAATGAATGCGGGGACAGATGAAGAAGGCGACCATGGTCGTAGATCGAGATTCGGACTGTCTAGGCATTCACTGGGATCTTTAGACAGAGAGCATGGGTAGTATAACGATGCACCAGCCACCACCCTTCAAATCCGGAACACAACAATAACCCTCTGTAGTAGGCCCCACGTCGACTTAAGGAGTGTACAGCTGTTGTAGCCAGTGTCTTGAGCCGCTGGAGCATCGAGGACGCGGCCCGCACCGTGATCTTTAGGCAAAACGACACATGCGACCTGGGTCGATGGGGTGATCCAAGGTACTGTACTATTCAGACCTTAAGTTCAAGTAATGTGTAAGAGGGACCTATGAACCGAACCTGTGCAAATGTGTAATGCGTAATCGGCCATTTTCCCATCAAAATCCGTCCAAATTAGGCTAAATTCCATCAAAAATTTCGGCCGCCGTGACGCCGGCCATCCATATATAGCAATTTGTCACTGATAAACTTGTGACTCTGTAAGTTAAATGCGTAATGCGTAAGACCCCCTGAACTTGAGGTCTGAATAGTACAGTACGCCGGAGTCGGTCTGGTGGACGCTTGTGGGTGTCGCAGGAGAATGGAAGGCGCTCCAGAAGCATCGGGACGCGATGTGAGGGCTATAGATAGCCGGGCCACGCCGCACAAGCCTTAGGATGCCGGACCAAGATAACCAACCGACAACACAAGCCGTTAACCAACACCGCTGGATTATTACGCACCTCAAGACAATGGAGCGACCCGAATAAGCACGACCGCTGGATTAATACACGCTCTCGGACGAACAAAGGAACCCAATAAGCACCACCGCTGGATTAATACACGCCCGGACGCGCCGACGTGCCATCCTCTATTACAGCGAATCTACGACACTCGCTCTCGCTATCGCAATGTTTGCCCGGATACAGTCCCCGGCCTACGAGCCCACCGTCTGTGCAGCCCCTCGAACCGCTCCTGCTATCGCAATGTTTGCCTGTTTACAGTCCCGTTCCACCTACAACTCAGCCCCGTTCCTCTCGCTATCGCAATGTTTGCCCGGATACAGTCCCCGGCCTACGAGCCCACCGTCTGCGCAGCCCCTCGAACCGCTCGCTATCGCAATGTTTGCCCGGATACAGCCCCGTCCGACCTACGAGCGCTGCGAACGTCGCTGACACGAACGAGCCGGCCGCTGGATTACTGCACGCACAGGGAAACCTCGCCGTCTTTCAGGAATGACACGCCACCTATAACCCTTGCTCTGCTGGAAGAGGAACGACTCAGACGGGCAAACACTAGAGGAACGAGACATACAACGCGATAGGTGCAGACATTTTGTGGAAACAGACATCGACCACACGCCTGCAGACGAGTCCGGCCAGGAGGGCACGGAAACGGTCCGACGAGGAACCAAATGGCGGTGTGAGACATCGGAAGAACGAGACGGGGCCTATCTGGGTCAGCAATGTGAAGCGAAGGTCAAGAAAGCGACACACAGACGCGGGATAATCTCGCGGGACTGGAAACAATACAGCGGCGCTCGAAGGAATCCAGCGACGGACAACCGGCTCGATGCAAAGTCCAGGGGAGAGTCGCGGTGCCAGGGAAATGTCGCGGCACCTGGAAATAATAGCGCAGAGAACGAGAGACTTAATGCGAAGCTCAAGGAAATATAGCGACGGCCAGGAAAACCCAGCGGAAGGCAGACGAGTCGAGCAAAGGACCAGGAAAATACAGCGGCATCCGGGGATCAAAGCGACCCGGTCGACACTTCGACCCAGCACCCCACGAAACCGTTCAACAGCTGTGCGACCAAGACTTACGAAGCAAAACATGAAACACTTACCAACCATGGTTTGTAAATTAGCAATCCGCTTGGCAAGGGTCTAGAGCGTACTCACGGACTTGACAGTCCCAGGCCAAATGCACGGGAATTGTGGAACTAAGCGTTCACACCCACAAACTATATCTACCACAACTGTAAACACAAGTAAACAGTTCACTGCGCCCCAATATACAGTGCAAATTTCAAGACACAGATACTGAGGACACCGGTAATCGGGACCTGCCCAATTAAAAGGGAACCACTATCCACCACTCCACCACTTTTCGGACGCTATAAGGCTCGGCGTCGGTCGGCTCGCTAATAGTAAACCTCGACGGACAAGAGCGTAGCCAGTTAGCTCTACGAGGGCGACCACCATTCGGAACCGCGCAATAACCGCGACACCCAGACGTATACCAGGACGTTCGGAGGACTTCCTGTAGCTCGGTTGCCGTCCAACATCTTGAATCCGCGAGCGCGATGTGTACAGACCATCCTATACAAGCGGCACTATCGAACATCCATCGGCCAGGACTTCCTCGCTGAGAAGCACCATAAGCCTCGAAGAGAATCGAGCACCACCACCTTCCTTCCAACAACTTCGCGGCAGGCTTTCGAGTCGCCAAACAAACATCCACGACCACCAAATAATCCAGCGGAGAACGAATTCTTCCCTGCTCAATTATAAACACACCATCCATGACAACAGACTAATCTCGCGGAGGCCAACAGCCTCTCCGCTTGATTATCCCCACTAACCACTTCCACAGGAACTACACAAGCACGAGCTTTTCTAGCCCCGTTGGATTTATATATACACACACACACACACACACACACACACACACACACACACAATTTAACACAGTTTCCACCGTTGCGAACACAATCCCCAGAGGACGACTCGACTGAGACTTGATAGTACAAAAGCCGTATTTTGGAAATCTATCTCTACGAACGCCCGCAGCATCACAGCGAATGGGCAAGGTCGTTTGGCGGTGATGGAGCAGAAGAGTCACACCTGTGATGTGACATCAAAGCTTCCCTTCGACCAAGTCTCGACGATCAGCGCACGTTGAGCGCACGGCAGCCCCAATCATCTATGTATATAGACACGCTCGGCGGCCGGGCGGCTCTCCAGTGCAGTTTCCCATTCCTCTACGGAGTCAGGTGTCTATCGAAACCCAAATTTTGCCCCGAATCTGTCAGCACCAGCGGTCTTCCGGGTAGCTGAGCGGGTTGTCAAGCGAGAGAACCCGCGAAAGCGGATTGTAACAGGCGACTGACGGGTAAAGCGAGCAGAACGAGTATGAAGACTCTGGGGGAATAGACAATAATAACCTACGGTACAGGAGTGTACCTATGGTATATAAGGCAGTCAGGCAACAGAAAGGGTTCTGATCGTACAGTAAGGGTTAATACGATCAGGGCTTGAAAGTCAATCGGTTTCCAACGATCGGGTTGTAACATCTCAGCTCTGAAGGATAGGGAAAGGAAGGGTCGATAGGGACTGTGTCATGACAGAATCCGTCCTTCCGAACTCGTTCATCCCCTACCACCAGCGTCTCTTGATCTCTCGGCAGTCTTTGCTCAGGCCTCCGAGTGATAACATTGAGAACGAGCTTGCCGCCGCTCACGGCGCTCAGCGAGTGTTCAGCAGATTGATCGCGGCCAGATTGTATCGTGTGGTGTGACAGAGGCGGGCGTCGGGGCTTCGGGACGGCAACCGTGATGATGAAGCCTCCAATTATGATGGCGGCGGCCTTTGACTAAAACATGCTGACAGAAAGTACAGCCACTAAACACACTACAAAAAATGTAATGGATTTGAAAAAGACTTCAAACACCGATCTAATGACTTTCGCTAATTTCATTACAAACGAAAATGAAACTAATGATTTATCGTCAATGCGAAACGCCCCTTGACAGGTGTGTCATAAACAATTACTAAAGTACTCGTAATCAAAGGGATCCATACGTTCATCCCTGTTCTGGAAAGATGCTATGATATGTTTCAAGAAGGCCGTCTTGCCAAATCGTTTCGTAGGGCTTTAGGCAGAAAGGTTGATGTAGGGGTTAATGAAGAGAATGGAAGGGCTTACAATCTGGATGGGGATAAGATGGGCATGGGCAATCGGGGAAGAGCACACACTTTCTAGAGACGAGAAGGTGAGGAAAAGGTGAGCAAGAGAAACCTGGGCAATCGGGGAAGAGCACGCACATTCTAGAGACGAGAAGGGGAGGAAAAGGTGAGCAAGAGAAACATGGGTCATGGGGGACAAGTACGCACTGGCTAGAGATGAGAAGGGGAGGAAAATGTGAGCAAGAGAAACATGGGTCATGGGGGACAAGTACGCACTCGCTAGAGACAAGAAGGGGAGGAAAAGGTGAGCAAGAGAAACATGGGTCAAGGGGGACAAGCACGCACTGGCTAGAGATGAGAAGGGGAGGAAAAGGTGAGCAAGAGAAACATGGGTCATGGGGGACAAGTACGCACTCGCTAGAGACGAGAAGGGGAGGAAAAGGTGAGCAAGAGAAACATGGGTCATGGGGGACAAGTACGCACTCGCTAGAGACAAGAAGGCGAGGAAAAAGGTGAGCAAAAGAAACATGGACAATCGGGGAAGAGCACGCACGTACTAGAGACGAGAAGGCGAGGAAAAGGTGAGCAAGAGAAACATGGGCAATCGGGGAAGAGCACGCACGTACTAGAGATGTGAAGGCAAGGAAAGGGTGAGCAAGAGAAACATGGGCAATCGGGGAAGAGCACGCACAGCCTAGAGACGAGAAGGCAAGGCAAGGGTGAGCAAGAGAAACATGGGCAGTCAGGAAAGAGCACGCACAGACTAGAGATGAGAAGGCGAGGAAAAGGTCAGCAAGAGAAACATGGGCAATCAGGGAAGAGCACGCACAGCCTAGAGACGAGAAGGGGAGGAAAATGTGGGCAAGAGAAACATGGGTCATGGGGGACAAGTACGCACTCGCTAGAGATGAGAAGGGGAGGAAAAGGTGAGCAAGAGAAACATGGACAATTGGGAAAGAGCGCGCACAGCCTAGAGATGAGAAGGCGAGGAAAAGGTGAGCAAGAGAAACATGGGCAATCGGGGAAGAGCACGCACAGCCTAGAGACGAGAAGGCGAATAAAAGGTGAGCAAGAGAAACATGGGCTATCGGGGAAGAGCACCCACAGTCTAGAGACGAGAAGGCAAGGAAAGGGTGAGCAAAGAGAAACATGGGCAATCGGGGAAGAGCACGCACAGCCTAGAGACGAGAAGGCAAGGAAAAGGTCAGCAAGAGAAACATGGACAATCGGGAAAGAGCGCGCACAGTCTAGAGACGAGAAGGCAAGGAAAGGGTGAGCAAGAGAAACATGGGCAATCGGGGAAGAGCACGCACAGCCTAGAGACGAGAAGGCAAGGCAAGGGTGAGCAAGAGAAACATGGGCAGTCAGGAAAGAGCACGCACAGACTAGAGATGAGAAGGCGAGGAAAAGGTCAGCAAGAGAAACATGGACAATCGGGAAAGAGCGCGCACAGTCTAGAGACAAGAAGGCGAGGAAAGGGTGAGCAAGAGAAACATGGGCAATCGGGGAAGAGCACGCACATCCTAGACACGAGAAGGCGAGGAAAAGGTGAGCAAGAGAAACATGGGCAATCGGGGACGAGCACACACATCCTAGAGACGAGAAGGCGAGGAAAATGTGAGCAAGAGAAACATGGGTCATCGGGGACAAGTACACACTCGCTAGAGACGAGAAGGCGGGGAAAGGTGAGCAAGAGAAACATGGATAATCGGGGAAGAGCACGCACAGACTATAGACGAGAAGGCGAGGAAAAGGTGAGCAAGACAAACATGGGGGACAAGTACACACTCCCTAGAGACGAGAAGGCAAGCAAAACGTGAGCGAGACAAACATGGACAATCGGGGAAGAGCACGCACAATCTAGAGACGAGAAGGCAAGGAAAAGGTGAGCAAGAGAAACATGGGCAATCGGGGAAGAGCACGCACAGTCTAGAGACGAGAAGGCAAGGAAAAGGTGAGCGAGACAAACATGGGGGACAAGTACGCACTCCCTAGAGACGAGAAGGCAAACAAAACGTGAGTGAGACAAACATGGGCAATCGGGGAAGAGCACGCACAGACTAGAGACGAGAAGGCAAGGAAAGGGTGAGCAAGAGAAACATGGGCAATCGGGGAAGAGCACGCACATACTAGAGATGAGAAGGCGAGCAAAAGGTGAGCAAAAGAAACATGGACAATCGGGGAAGAGCACGCACAAGCTAGAGACGAGCAGGAAAGGAAAGGGTGAGCAAGAGAAACATGGGCAATCGGGAAAGAGCACGCACATACTAGAGACAAGAAGGCAAACAAAACGTGAGCAAGAGACACATGGGGGATGGGGGACAAGTACGCACTTGCTAGAGACAAGAAGGCAAACAAAACGTGAGCAAGAGAAACATGGGCAATTGGGGAAGAGCACGCACAGACTAGAGACGAGAAGGAAAGGAAATGGTGAGCAAGAGAAACATGGGCAATCAGGGAAGAGCACGCACTTGCTAGAGACAAGAAGGTGAACAAAACGTGAGCAAGAGACACATGGGGAATGGGGAACAAGTACGCACTCGCTAGAGACAAGAAGGCAAACAAAACGTGAGCAAGAGAAACATGGGGGATGGGGGACAAGTACGCACTCGCTAGAGACAAGAAGGCAAACAAAATGTGAGCAAGAGAAAGATGGGGGATGGGGGACAAATACGCACTTCCTAGGGACCAATGGAATCCCAATTAGTATACTTGGAACACCATTACCATTCATGGTTGGCCCACCACGCACTTTTACTTTTTTCAACATGTTTAAAATTTGTTGTATCTTCTCTTTATTGCCATGTTGCTGCAAGATTGTCAGTTAGTCGTCAGTCTTCTCACTCTCTCCCCCATGTTTTGATCTCACCTTCAATAGCGCCCACCCTGCGGTGGCCACATTTATAAAGAGATCCCCCAAATCCCGATCTGATGTTGGCCAAATGCTGACGACCCTCTCCTCCACCATCTGCCCCAATAATTCCCAAATCCTCTCATCCTCACATGTTGCGCCTCCTTCCACCGCCTTTCGAAAGTGTTTATGCCAGTGCCAAACAGAATAGTCTGCAACAACATCTTGCTGGCTCCCTGTCTTGACAATGATCTCCAAGCAGCTTCTTGCTGTCATAAAGTGTGCCTCGCCAGTGTGTATGCGAAATTCGGGCAGTGCAGCATCCATGATATAATCACGAAAAGACTTGTGTATCTGTGGGGTTGCTTCCTCGAATGGTGTGGCCATACTTGGAACCAAGACACTGCGCAACTGCTGTAGGGAGTTTTCGACATCGAACTGGTTGTCCGGAATGTCAACCAATAAAGCAATGATTTGGTGCATGGTTAATGGCTGGTAAAGCACGAGAATGGTTCCAATAACGTGCTTAAAGCCACATAGTCGATTGTTGCGCCGTAGTTGATCCCTAGGCAGTAGTGCATCTTGTGCAGGATTATTTATGTCCTCAAACGAGGTTAAAATGCGACTGTATAGATCCTCAAGCTGGCCAATGCCCATCTGAGTAAATTCCTCAAAGACCCAGGGTTGACACGTCTTCTTGTACTTATCAATCTGCTCCTTGATCCACTGAAGAGCAGTTGCGGCATAGTGAAAGAGGCCATCTGCTTTCGTGGATAACTCCAACAATTGGCCTTCAGATGGCCAACCAACCCAATCCTTTGGTGTAATATTGTCCATCCTTGCAACAATGAAGCTATGGACTTCATATACAGATGACTCAGTCTTGAGGTCATGGTATCTGAACACTGCGAGCTCTAGAGTTTTGGACTTGGAGATATCGGCCCAGTACTCAGGCCGAGAAGTGATAACAAAGCGGATATTATCAGGAAGGTCACAGTCCTTTGGTGCGATTGATGACAGCATCTCCAGTACACTCTCATCAGCATTCTCGAGTTCATCCAGTGCATCAATGAGAATAACGACCCTGTCATAGGATTTGCAGATTTCCCGAATTGGAGCTAAAAGAAGTTTTTCCGCTTGCTCTTTCCGGGATGAGATATAGCCAGGCTTCAACGCGTCATGGATGATGCAAGCTGCAGCCGGAGAAAATTCTGAGAGCTGCTGTGTAATAGTTGGGATGATTTTATCTGGATCAATTGTTTCGAGGATGTTGCGCGAGATAAAGAACTGGGCTGTGACCGGTGTTCCCATTGTGCGAAGAGTCTCTGCAACAGTGGCGGAGAGTGTTGATTTTCCGCTGCCTGCTATGCCTGTAATCCAGAAGATACGCTTGTTGCTGGAAGTCTGTGGAGATAGCCATCGCATGATGTCTTCTTGAATCTTCACACGAGTATTCTTTGCACAAAAACTCTTGCTCTGATCTGTATATTTATGCTGCCTTGCAACATGGTTGGCAAGCTCCCGTGTGATAAAATCCTGGTAGGGCAGTGAGTTCTCCATGGAGGGAAAGGTCATAAAAGAACAGAAGAACCTTGCGTTCCTTCTGAGCCTGCTTTATATGAATTTTCAGAACGGTTCTGGCCTAAAGGGAAGCTATTTTACATATGACCATGCACTGGGATGTTTGGCTTACCAAGAACATGTGCTTTGCCTTTTCGAACTTTGAGTTCCAGCCCGCCAAATCATCATCCACAAGGAAGCCAGTTTTCTACATGAGTTGAAAGTTAAGGACTGAGAGTGAGGACAACAAGCACACAACCTTCTGGCTTGCCCATTTACAGATCTCGTCCAGTGTCATACTATACATGCATTAATATCCATGAAGGAACTAGACGATGAATGAAACACACCAAAGTGCCTTTAATTCCTCCTTCACAATTGGCTCATCACTGGCAACCTCGGCAAGAGTATGAAAATACTCGATAGCCTCCAAAGCAAATTCGGACACCTGTCCCCGAAGGACACTGCCATGCTGAGCAGGCAAGTTAGATGAAGAAAATGAGTCTAAATTGGAACAGATAACGCACAATACCAAGCTGAAGGATACTCAACACGGCTTTCACCAGGGTCTTAGCTGGAAATGGGCTGTCCGGTATGAAGTCTTGGACGGCTTTAATAGTCTCCGATTTCAAGGAGCGATCAATTGCATCAGCAAGTTTTGTCCAGTTGGAGTTTTCATGCTGGGCACCCCACTTCAGGAGTTCGGAAATGGTGTTGCCGTCGATGTTCCAGGCCTCCCAGACGAACTCTGAGAGGCTATGAGTGGACTTGAGATACAGGTTAATATTGAGATCGCTACCAGGCTGAGGCTGGGCAGTATCAGACGTATCTGAGTCCAATCATCAATAGCTGCATATATGTGGTATAACAAGACGCACCAATCTTAGTAGTATCACCTCCCTTCGACAAATCTTCCACGTTATTCCCGCGGTTGGGCGCGCTCTCGGGGTTAGGCGGCAAGTCTAGGTTGAAGGAATCAGCAGTGGCGGGGAGGTTAATGCGAAGACTCACTCGGAGTTGTACCGGGTGCTGTGCTTTGAGATGGCTGCGGTGAGGGAGCCCGACGGCCTTGCGGTGTTCCTATGTGCAACTTGTCCATGACTCTGTGCAACTTCTCCTTCATCTTGTCGCGCAACTTGGGCTTTTGCTCCTCTCGGTGGCCAGACATGGCGGTAGAAAGCAAGGTGGAAAGGACGTTGCAACGTGGTCGACGCCAGGTCCATTCCACGTTGCTCTGTGGCGCGGACAGCTATCTCGATCAATCATGACCGCTGTCGTGATAGATAGATAGATGGATAGATTGTGCACCCCTAAAAGAAGTGCGGTGTTGGGTGGGAAGACTTTCAGCCAAAATTAGGAGCACACCAGAGGTTGTTGGGCCATCTGGCGGAGTGAAAAGTAGCATCAGTGCTCGTTGAAGAGCCTCGTTCACGAGTATTCAAACACTGAAACAGAAAATTGAATCGACTGAGTGTTTACTGGATGTTTAACAGATTCGACATGTAAATGACATTGGGGTGGCCTCGTGTTCAGCGTGGTACCGTAGTTGACAGCCAACAGCAGCCAACTGACCTTGCAACGTGCCAGGTGAGCGCTGGCAGTGGCAGAACTCCGCCCGGCGTACGTGGTTGATAAGTAGACGCTGGCTTCTTCTCAAGTCCGCGTGCGCAAACGAGCCAAGTCTAGTGGGCTTGAAGGGAACACGGAGTAGACTCCGGGTAGGATAAGGGGATACCGGAATCTTGAATCTGGTGTGGCGACGGAGTATAGGAACCGGGATCGTGGCAGGGTTATTAATATCGCGCCCCCCAAACTCACGCTTGACCGCGCAGGAGTCATATGGGCATAATTATCCTCTTCTCATCTCCTGCAAATCCGCATGCCACGGCAGGCAGGCGCGCAGCACGGGCGTCGCTAGTGCGGCGTCGCGCGTTTGAGATCGAAGATTCTATTTTGGACGGGGGCCCCAGTGGCGAGTCTCCGCCATGTTCGCGTTCCCGCTATGCCATTGTCTGCTTTCTGCGACGGGGAACTCGATTGAAACGACGAAGACCCGGGCCGGTGTCAGGAATGGTCGGAGGACACCGAGGAAGGCTCAGGAAGCAGAGCGGCGGGTACACAAAAAGTCGCATGCGTTCGGCTACACGCGAAGGTGACGAAGACGGCCTGAGCAGCGGAGCTAATGCCGGAAATCTTTGGAAACCCCGCAGAACGCTAGTCGGTCCTGATGGTGTCGAGTGACAACGGCGCGAGGTACAAGACTACAAGCGCCATCTGCAAGCTCCAATTAGCCGAGCAGCATGAAGTCTGCGTGTGTCTGCGTCGACGGCTGTGGTAGACTCAGCGTAGTCCCCTCCTTCCGCTGCTTGAGCTCGCGTGCCGGTGCTCTGGCGAAAGCAGTCGACCGCTTGTACATTTCATCGTCGATATGGGTGCGAGTGCCAGTGTGGGGAGAAGGAAACTGGGACGAATAATGCATGGGGAATGCGGGTGAGGGAAGGTACGAGCTCTCCGTACCACCTCTGAGCTCGAGCATGCCGCTACTTTTCAGACTCGTTCTCCTTCAGCCTGCCGAATCCCATCCTGTACCGGCCGGAACGAGCTTCCCGGGACCCAAGTATCGTCGTCTTGCTCAGTCGATGGACCTCGCGCCAGCGAAGACGAATGGGCGGCCAGAACGAAAGGAACAGGAATGCGCGTTTGCCCACCTGCCGCGCCGTTTCCATTTCGCGCGGTCGTATCCTGACGTCGAGCTTCTCCGGAAGAGCTGGATGCAGGCTTGCATCGCGCTACCCAGGACGCAGCTGCAGGCACCGCCGCTGTGGGTATGGAGCACTCGAGCTTCGCATCTTCATGCAATGCCATTCAGCGAATCATAACATTCCGGGAGATAGTCGAGGTGCGAGTAGTAGTAGTAGTAGCCTGGGTTATAGCACTCAGTAAGTAGCGAGACAGAGAGATTCGAAAAGAGCGCACCGATCCTTACTCTGGCTGCTTTCCAAGCCCTGGATTCTACAGAAACAGCGTCCGTCGAGGGCTGCGTCTGTCGAGGCGAAAGCCCTGACCACAGTCCATTATGGCATCGGACAGTAACCTGCAGCGTGGATAGTAGCACGAGTAGTAACACGATTTTGCCACCGCTTGAAGAGTCTGGCGAGCTGTTTCCCAGCGGAGTGTACATCGGAGGTCTTGGAGAGGGTCAACAGCCAAGGGTTGCTCTGGAGGTCGGCGCAGACGATGTCTCGCCGGCGGTATGATGGCGGGAGGCAGGCAAGTCACACACTCTTGTCCTCTTCGACTCACCACGACATCGGACGGGCAGCATAAGAGGCAGCTGAGGACGATTGTGCTCGGAACGAGATGTTACTGGGCGATGTCAGGGTCCTTTGGCCACTGAGAAGGTGCGTTCTTTGGCATGTCGTCTTCTTACGCCAAACCACCATTCTCTAGCTCAAGTGGTCCTCCAACGGCGACGACGCAGATACCTCCAAGATATCGTCTCCCTCCAGCGACGTCAAAGCCAGCTCGACTGGACGACGTACCGTGGCACTCCCAGCTTCCGAATCCACCCGAGCTCGAGACATACAGGACCCAGCTCCGAAGCTCGTAGAAAAGACGCGGAAATCGTACGTGTACGTTCCTCCGCCTATGTACTCTCCTTACGCTCAGTGTGTCCGTATTGTAGCAGGCTTCCAAGACGACCGGAGGATGGTTGAGGATAGCCCGACCGGTGAGTGCTCCTCGCTCTTTTAGCACTAGTCGCTGACCACCTTCCTCAAGCTCGAAGAGCGGCTTCCCGCCAGACGCCGGGTCAAGCCCTATACGCTGGGCTGCTCTCGCTGCGACCACACTCTTTCGGAGGACACTACTGTACGTCTCCTTCCGACGCTCTATGCACATCCGACGTCTGAGCGGTTTTGCAGCCCAAATCGCAACGAAACCGACGATAAAATACTCGGGCGCGGGCACTGCTGTATATACGGAGAGGCATAAGCAGCATGCAACGAACGTGCTCGAATGGTTATTCGGGGGCAGAAATGGTACGTCCTTGTCATCCCCAGCCATTTTATACTGACGATTCCTCTCTTCCCTCTAGTCGGACCTGCGTAGTGCGAAGACTGCTGAATACACGTCGAATGGTCAGTCGGCGGCGAAAACAGTGCGTGCTTGACATCCTCTGCCATCCTATAGTGACGATTCCTCTCTTCCATCCAGTACCACCATATGAAGCCTCAAGCCTCAAAACGACGCCGCATTCGCATCCACGTTGTCAACGACGACTGCTTCGAGGTACTCGCAGGCAACGAGACCACACGAATGACCCGGACGTCATTTGTCCCGGCTGCTACGGAGTGGACTGACGATCCTCAAGCTCTTCGATTCGTCGTCCGGCCGCAGTCACGGTAGTACCCCAGTACTCGACGTCGATATCGCCCGCCACACCAAACGCACCTGCAAGACCGATTAGAAAGGCAGCTCGGACCTGGTCGAAAGGCATTGCCCGAAACGAGGAGGATGAGACTGTGATGGTCGTACGGTCCGTACATTCACCCTCATTCACTTTCTTCCCCGCGCTAACGGTTAGAACTAGGTGGAATGCACAGCAGACGAGGGAGCAAGGCCGCAGATGGAGAACGAGAGGCTGCGAAGCATTTTGAGGACGAGTCTCGCTCGGCCTGTCGACCTCGATATCGGGTCGCTGTCCCAGCGCGCGATCGGACCAGCAGACCGGGGAGTAATGGCCGCAAACGGAAAACGAGGGTCTGTGGAGCATGTCGAGGACGAGTCTCGCTCGGACGGTCGACCTTGATCTCGGCTAGGCCGCTCACGCTCAGAGTCTGACCTCTTCCAACGGATAGCCCGTCCTTCAGAATCGCCCGTCAACTCCCCACGCATCCGGTCCCTTCCCCTCCCCTCCCCCCACCATCTTTGCTCTCCTTGTCGCCCCGGACGACAACATCCGATGGACAGACCCATCGCGTCGGCAACGAGCTCAGACGCCAGCACAAAGGAGGGAGGTCTACCAGGGCAGCCAGTACGACCACTCGACCACTCGAAACGCACAGACACGTCTCATCTGCAATGACAAAGACGAGTACGAGTACGATTATCGTTCGGGAGCAATTCCGCCCCGTCGTCGTCGCCGCCGCCCTCGGAAACGCAGGAGAGGCTGTCGCTACCAATGCTTCGCGCTCAGAGGACGCAAACTGCTTCGTCCCTACGAGTCGCATCTACCTCCCGTCCTCCGCATTGTTCCAGCCTCTTCCCGAGCTTCGCTTTGCCATTCAGACGACCACCGCTATTGATGACGAAACGGGTCGCGAGCTCGGGACGCGTGCTCTCATGACGGGAGACGATTCAGAGACGAGTGACAGCCCGCCGTCGCTGTCTCCGCCAACATCGATATCCTTCGGTCGACCCTACGCATATGCGGAAACGCCATGCGCTGAGCGGTTTCAGCCTGAATCGCTTCCCATGATATCAGTGCCCTCTCCTTTTTTCTTCTGCGAGTTCCTGTGGCTGGTCGCGTCGGGACGAGATTTGGCCTCATCTCGGCACTAGCATGCTTGAGGCTTGTGTTGGAGCTCTACGAGACAGTAGGATGTTTGTGGCGAGTGGGCGGGGAGAAGGAGGGCACGAGATAACGCCAGGAACTGGCCAGGAACTGGCCATGGAGAACTCGCCACAGGCCGGATTTCTTTTCACTTGGGCCGCGTTAGCTACAAGTAGCACTGTCTTCGCGCCACATATCTGAGCTTCTACGTATATCTACTTCCTACGAGGCCTCTGGCTACTGTTCTTTTGACCTTGTGTTTCGCTATAGCTTTGAGCAGACTCGGCGTCATTGGCCGCCGCGTCAAGGTGTGACGGAAAGCCGTCTTCTTGTTCGCTACCACCATCTTGCACCAAGCTCGCTGCGTTCCGACGATTGCATGCCCAGCCAGCGCCACGGAGGATCTGAGCTTGTTGGAGCCGTTCGAGAGTGTTAGCCATCTGAGTCGTCGGTCAGTGTGCAAGCCACGGTGCGTCTACACTTTCTCGTCCTGATTCTCCTTCTGACGCCCTTTCCAGCGCCAGTTCTCTTTGCTGAAACTGTCTTCCACGTCGCTAGAAAGAGTTTAGACATCTCGTCCATGACCACCGAGGGAATAAGGCTCCACTCAGCGCTCGACCGTCAGCGGCTGCAGCAACTTCCCGTCACTCTGCGGGTGAGCTTTTCGTGCTGGTCTTTGCCGAAATCAATCTCATAACCCTCAGCGACATGCTCTCGCGGCTTGGGAAAGCACTGCCAGCGCCGAATGCATTCACCGGGTCATAACGTGGACTCGGACCCAACCCCCCAGACTCAGTGAATCCAATCGCCTTCTGCTCCTACCCATCTGCTTTGTCCACCTCGACCCCGCACTTATACCTTCTGGCGAGTGGCTGGAGGGTCTGGAGAATGCGGACCTGGCCACGCAGACCGAGCGCGAGCTTCTGCGAGCAATTGCTGCCCTCCAGCTCTTCGTCGCTATCGCTAGCGTTCCAGAGGACAGCGGACCTTGGCTCTGGTCCCGTCTGTGGGGCTGGTTCCATTTCATCGACACGCATTTCGAGCTGCTTTCTGCGGCTGGCTTGCGCATTGCACTGGCGGCGAACGGCGAGCATTCGCGGGGCATGAATGCGCTTGTATTTGTCGACTCGACGAAACGCTTCTCGAGGTTACCTGAAGCGATCGGTGCCGAGGGCGTCAAGGAAGTCATCGGGCGGGCCCTGTCCCGTCTGTTCCCCACCAAGGATCTGGACAACAACTTCACGGCGTTGAATTCGGCTCTCCTTATTCTCTTTCCCCTTGTATATCATGACTTGGACAACCCTCAAAGCCTCGCGGAGTTTTTGGACGGTGTCGGTGGCCGGGGAAGGCTCGCCGAGATAATCATACCGCTCCTCCGGAGGCTCGTGGACGACACATTATCAATTGGCGAGCAGCTTAGACTCAGTCTGATTCGCTGCATAGCGCGCATGGTACAGACAACGGACGCATCCTACCTCGATATCCCGCGCAGTGGACCGAATCTCCTCGCCCCTCCACGCAGACTTTCCCAGAAGCTACTCCGGCACGACATCGTTCCGCTCCTTGTCCAGGCCGTCGCCTACATGTCCCACGACACGTCGCCCTCCGAGTTCAAGGTGGAAACTCACGCGAACTGTGTCCACCTGCTCATGCGGTTACTCTCGACGACCATCGGAGCTGGCTGGATCGACCAAGCGCTGGACGTCGGGCTACTCGATGCACTGATCCAATCTTCGAAGAACGGTTATTTTGCGGGGAATGACATCAATTGCGTCCGGGTCGTCTTCGCTGGCATCCTGCCCCAGGCGCTTGCATACCACCATACCGTCGCGAGCCTCCGCAGCGCCATTCCTCGTGTCCAATCTCATCTTCAATCATCCGACTTCATGGCTTCCCCATTCGGCACCATCCTCAACGCATTCATTGGGGTGGCGCAGCAGTATTTCTTGGTTATCGAGCGGATGCGCGGCCCTGAGGCTGCGATGCGGAGGGCATGCGATAACCTAGCAGTATGTGTTATCCCCTCAATCGATGACTGCGGTTACCGACGTACGTCTAGTGCCCCACAGTCGACCTGCGAAACACAGTCAAATGCTGCTCGTCCTGCCGTGCCGCCTACTACTGTACGAAAGCGTGTCAAACAGCCGATTGGAAGGCGGGACATCGGGCTATCTGCTATCGCTACACCTCTTGGACGCCAGGTACGTGTCTTATCCGTCCCGCTCGCATATTTCATCACTGACCTTCCCTTAGTACGAGCTCTGGAAACGATCCTCGTTAGCCAAGACCGCACCTTCCTACGCTCACTGCTGCAGAAATGTTACGAGGACGAATTCACCAGCATCTTGACAAAAACGGTCGCGTTCCTCAGTCACCAGGGTGCCCCAAACGCCGCCCCCTTCGTCGTACTCTTCGGCTTGGGGTCGCTGCCTTTGACCGAGCACGATTGGACGGCACCTGGGGTGCAGCCGAGACCGGTGCTCTCGATTGCGGTGTTCTCCCCATTGGAAGATGCGCTTGTGGAGCAATTACATCCTTCTGCCGCGTGGTCCGCTGTGGTTCGTCGAGCACAGGATAGCGAGGGTCGGATGGTGCTACATCTTACCAAGCTCAATTGGTCGAGCCAGAGCAGATACGTGCTGGTCCCGCTACGTTTGGGTTTGGCGTCGGGGCTGGATAGCGCGGTGAGGGAGCTGGCGGTGAAGGTGAAAAGACAGCAGGAGGAGCGAGAACAGGAGGAGGAGAGGACCTGCGACGAGATGATTGCGGTCGGGGTGAAGGAGATACGGGAGAGATGGTGGAACGAAAGGGGGATCCATTAGAGCTCTCGGCGGAGATTTTTCCCTCTCGCTGTCGTTCAGGCTGGTGACCCGGGCGAATGGCGGAGGGAGAGACGAGCAAGCGAGGCTCGAGAAGGAAGCAAAAGGGCGAAAGTGGCGGGTCAATCTAGGAAGACGGGAAGGATTCACCAGAGCCGAGCCCGGTCCTTGCCACACGGCCAATTCATCCTCCCCACCAGCTCATTGCCCGGCCCACTCCGACTCTCTCCGTCTGTTCTCCGAGTCGATATCTTGTCCGTCCTTCCTTTGCCCTCTCTCATCCCTTTCGCCTATCGCCTTGGTCGTGGCTTTAACAACTGCTTGCCTTGTACGGCGGACGATGTAGCGGCCACGGTGCTCGATGGACTGCTCCAGTGGTATTCTGTCGCTCTCGCCGACACTGCTTCGCTGGCAGTGGCTGTGCTAGGATGTGATGAAAACGAAGAATCTTTGTACAAGATGGGATATTCTAGGAGACGATGGGCTGGTTACGTCCTTTTTTTCCCAGCGACTGCCGCCCTCCGTAGCCCTTATCTCCCTCCGGAATCGGGAATCTTTGGCGGCTTGTCTCCTTCCCGGTGCGAACCGATACCACGCAGGACTGGAGGAGCACGAGTGCCGAGATCTACGTGCTCGGGACGCTTGCATCGATGAACCGACGGTTATAGACCTCTGCAGCATAGAAGCTCGCTCTGCTTTCCCATTCTTCGTGTTTGATCCTACGATAAGTACTTACGCCGTTCCCGACCTAGTAGTTATTCTGTACTGATATTCCTACGATACATATAAGTACTTACGCCGTTCCCGTCCCGCGGGTTTTTAGTAGCGGTATTTCTCCACCTTCTTATTTGCAACGGCGTTGCGGTCGTTCTTTTGCACTAATCATCTGCTTGTAATGCGGAGTACTGCATAACGACCGTGTCGCGCATGTGGATGAAGACTGTCAGTGGATATTGAAATTTTCCTCCAAGACTCGGCTCATGTTGAGCACAGCCTACCGTGACGTCGGGATCGACTCGAGTCGGAGGAATGTTTGGGAATGTTGGAGAACTTTGTAGAAAATTCGTATGACTTGATATGCCCGCCCGAAAGCGCCGTTGGTATTTAAGTACAGTGTTGTCCGTAGACGTGTAAGAACAACTAGTCTTTCCCCCCCAAAATCTCTGTGATCTCTTTTCGAACCTCCGGCACTCGTCCACGGGAAGCGCTCATCGTTCCTTCGGCGCCCATTTACGACCAATTCTGATCTGATCTTTGATTTCTTCCGCCTCTCTTCCACAAACCACCATGTTGCCGCCTAACGACGGCGTTTTCGCCAAATTTCCACCGGAAATCGTATCCGAGATCTTCATACGCTGTCTTCCCGCCTCTCCGTCTCCACCCAGTGCGGAAACAGCACCACTCCTCGTATCGCAAATCTGCACTCTATGGCGGGACATTGCGCTGGATACACCCGATCTGTGGTCCAATGTCGTCCTCAAGGACGATCTGAAAGCCTCTGTCGACATCGTGCGCCTCTGGTCTGCGCGCGCACGGACAATTCCGTTGACATTCATCTTCGAGACGGAAAACGTCGAATTGGGTGGGGAAATGCTCGTCGCTGCGATGGAGCACAAGGAGCGCTGGGGAGAGGTTGGCTTGTACTTGCCTGCGACCTCCTATGTCGTCCTCGGCGGTGTTTCCGGCGCCTCGCTGCCTCATCTGCGCAACCTGGCCCTCCGCGTCAAGTGGAATCCCTTCGGAGGCGGCTCGCGCGCTCCGGATCTTGGACCAATTCCGAGCCTCGATTTATCCGGAGCATCGCAGTTGCTCAGACTGCGTCTCACGACTTTTCCCTGCACACGACTCCTTGGGGTGCGATGGAGACAGCTTACCGCACTGAACATGGCTCACTATGGGAGGCATTTGCCGGAGGACCTAGCCATCCTTCGAGCGTGCAAGTCGCTCGTTGAACTGACCGTGCGTCATGGCCACCCAGAACTCCTCCTGCCGGCGTCATCCGAGGTCGTTCATCTCCCACACCTCGAATCCCTCCTCGTCACCGACGCCTCGATTATGAAATACCTCTTCCTCCCTCTTCTACGGCGACTGTCATTACCGTTGAGCCGCAAGGCGGTCCAAAATATGCTACCCCTCATCTCGGCGTGGGGCTGTACGCTGGAGGCACTCGAGCTTACTCCGCAGGAGATACTCCCGGAGCTATTCCCGCAGCTCCTTGCTGCCGTTCCATCGCTCAAACAACTACACCTCGACTTCACCGACCACCGTCCGGACTATTTTTTCCCCAAGATAGTGGGGATGCTGAACGCGGAAAGTGTTCTCCCACAACTTGAGGCGCTGCGAATCACCTGGCGCTTTCCGTCCGAGGACGGCGAATATATTTACGGGGAGCTACGGAGTTTTTTGCGGAAGAAGGCGTTGGAATCGAAGTCTGTGCGTGTATTCAAGTCATTTACACTCATTCTACCAGAGGATACGCGGCCGTCGGAGCGTGAGTTGGTGGTCCGCGAGCTGAAGGTTATATGTCGCCATGAGTTCAATGCGGATGTTATAATACAGTCCAATGCAAGCTAGTATATTTTATGTTGACTGCCTACTGTACTCGCTCCCAGTTATCGATCTCTTTTACCGAGCGCTGGCAGATGGCCTGAAACACGATTAGCTGGGACTGGACTAGATCTCGGCATGGGGATTAATTATGGCAAGTATTGTTCGCGTACAGTTTAAGATTCTTCGAAAGGTACACAAGTGAGGACTCGATGAGGATCAGAATTAAATATTAAGCGCTCAGTCGGCGCCTATCGGGAGTGATCGCATTTTTGATGTTCCGTCAATCCTTCTTCGTCACAAACCACCATGTCCTCCCACCGTCCACCTTCCGCTAAAATCCCGCCAGAAATCGTATCCGAGATCTTCGTCTGCTGTCTGCCTGCCTCTCCCGCGTCGCCAAACTCGCGAGTAGCCCCACTGCCCCTATCGCAAATCTGTGCTCGATGGCGGGATATTGCACTCGATACGCCGGAACTCTGGTCCAATATCGTCCTCAAGGACGATTTGAAAGCCTCCGTCGACATCCTACGCCTCTGGTCCGCGCGCGCACGGACAATTCCGATGACATTCAGCCTCGAGACGCAAAAGGTCGATCTGGGTCGGGATATGCTCGTCGCTGCGATGGAGCACAAGGAGAGATGGCGAGAAGTCGTCCTGCACTTGGCTTTGAGGTCCTATGGTGTCCTCGGCGGTGTTTCCGGCGCCTCGCTCCCTCATCTGCGCCATCTGAGCCTCCGCGTTAACAGGCCGTGGGGGAGTTTCCGCAATCCGGGCGATCCACCACCTCCAACCCTCGATTTATTGGGGGCATCTCAGTTGCGCGACCTGCGTCTCTTCCGTTTTCCCTACACGCTGCGCGTGCCATGGAAACAGCTCGCCACGCTGCACATGACTGATTATCCGACGCACAGTTTGCTGGAGGCCCTAACCACCCTTCGCTCGTGCAATTCGCTTGTCCACCTGAACCTGTATGGGATGTATGGTGACAACATACCAGCGGCACCCGAGGTCGTTCATCTCCCACACCTTGAATCCCTCGTCATCACCAACTCCCCGATTATGAGGCACCTCTTCCTGCCTCGTCTTCGTCGACTGACAATGCCCTTAAACCATCCGGCGGTTCAAAATGTGCTACCTCTTATCCCGAAATGGGGCTGTACACTCGAGACACTCGAGCTTACTCCGCAGGCGATACTCCCGCAGCTATTCCCGCAGCTCCTTGCTGCTATTCCCTCACTCAAAAAACTACACCTTGCCCTCAGCTCCCGCTATGAGGCCGACTTTTTGTCCAAGACAATGGGGATGCTGAACCCGGAAGGTGTTCTCCCACAATTCGAGGCACTACGAATCACCTGGCACTTTTCGTCCAAGGACGATATTCCCGAAGAGTTACGGGGCTTTCTGCACAAGAAGGCGTTGGAATCGAAGTTAGTGCGCGTATTCAAGTCGTTTACCCTCCTTCAACCATACGAAACGAGTCCGTCGGAGCGTGAGTCTGTGCTGGGCGAGTTGAAGGTTCTGTCAGACAACGAGTTCGACATTGTCATACGCAGACAGAATGCCAGCGAATAAATTGTATCCTATGTTGACCCGCCTTGTCCATCGTTCAGTACCTTGCTCGTTTGGAAGGTAGCATCAAGCGCCCGCTGGGCGTCTATCTGCGGCCCGGTACAGAAATGATCCGTGCTGAATCAGCCACACACCTTTTCTCATACGACTCATGTGCGGCACCCAAACGCTGATACGACACCTTAGGTAGGCGCCGACCGGCCCC
The DNA here is from genome assembly GCA_029282125.1 of Mycena amicta. Classification (NCBI taxonomy): domain Eukaryota; kingdom Fungi; phylum Basidiomycota; class Agaricomycetes; order Agaricales; family Mycenaceae; genus Mycena; species Mycena amicta. The sequence continues at coordinate 75,503 of JARIHP010000024.1, forward strand.
AAAACCGTCAATTCTGCAGGTCCATGTGGCGCTGTCATCATTACTCGAGCTCTCGGCGGATGCTGGCGGTTCACCGACTCATTGGCACTGTAATCCTTGAAAAACCTCAAGAATTTGGCAAGAGAGCTCTACCGCTGGCAGGAAATGAAAAACTGTGTCGAGCCCAGAAGTTCTCCTTCCGTTCAAACATACGCCAAAGATCCAAATGCGTACGCTCATGCGCGCGTGTCGTAATACGGACGCTTTGATCACCGCCTCAACAAAGCGTATCGAATTCCTGCTGTTTTCTGCCTGCATGCTTGGAACAATGTCGTTCGCTGTGGCCACTGGGGCTTGGAACGTCCCCCGACGAGGTTGTATTTAAGCTGCGTGCGGCGATGCATCCTCTCTACTCACTCGAGCTCGTCTTTTCCAAACTTCCTCATACAATCCTCTCGATAACTCGCAATGCCGTTCACCTCCGCTACCAGACGCCGTGTTCCTCCCCAGCCTTATACACCTACCGAGGCCTGGCGTCGCCAGAGGGCCGATCCGAGTCGTATCCTTCCCGCCATCTCCTTCGACTACGCTGGGCAACCCCATCCCGGCCAAGGTGTCTGGATGCGCGAGCTGCGGCTCAAGAGCACTGCGACGCCGATACAGGGAGCAAACGATCTGGTGCTCGCTGGCACAGGGAAACAGACAATCGTCTTCCGAATTATCGTGAGTCTTCAACTTGAATTCGTTTCGTAGAATCAATGGTGTTGAAATGTCCACAGTGGCCGGGATACGGACACGTCGATTGGTGCCGGACCATGCACATCGTCTCACCAAATGGTGCACCTATCACGCGCGTTGCGCTTGCTGTCCAGGTGGCAACGAGCTTTGCTAGCTTTTTCGAGGTACCGCAGTCTCCGCCCCCATTCACTCGCTCGATACTCATCGAAATTGTCTAGAAAACTCAATACGAACAACCAACTTCCCGCGAATGGATGGTCTCCCCGGGCTGTGTGCAGTTCAAGCACCTGTTCCTCATCTCGCTCATCAACACGTTCGAGGATGTGTGGCAGGCGGATGTTGCGCTGGATGTTTGCTAGAGGATGCCACCCGCGCCGGCAACGATTAGACGATGCCATAAATGTAGCCAACTAAAAACGACTGTACATTACGCTTATCCGCGCTGCGATCTTCACCCAACCCTCCGAAAAATAGCCTCGTTTATTCGTTTCAAGTTTTATTGCTCTCGACAGGGGAGAGGCTGTCTCGCAATCACGCCTGTTACGACTGCGAGCGGAGCTTGACGCGACGTGCGTATCCTGCCCTGCCTCCTCAAAGTTTCCTGCGTGCGAATTGTGCCGCGTTAGACGCCAACGAAATCTGTTATTGGATGTACCACAGACGCTTATTTCAACCACCTCCGCTCCTCAAAAGTCACCCCAACGCTCGTTGACAAGACGAGTATCCGTTGACGCGACGCAGACAAGCTCCACCCCATCGTCTGCAAGTCCACGGAATGAGTCGGCTATTGTTCCTGTCAGTACAACTTTGGCAGAGTGCGACTTCCATTCGTAGATAAAGAGCGTGAATTTCTGCGACTGAAACTGGGCACGCAAGCGCGCGATCGCCGGAATGAGCTCCGGAGATGCCAGGTCGTCTGCACTCTCGTCAAACCCATAGGTCAACTAACTGAGCTTGGGGCAGAGTATTGGTGTTGGATTCGATGCGTCCGAGTCTGCGATGAGAAGCAGCTCCAAGGTCGTGCGCGGAACGCTTCGAGTGAGCTCCAATGCCAGCTCTTCGAGGGCGGGTAGCCCACGAAGAAGCTCGAGCACCTGATCGCGAGGCATGTCAAGCTCCAGGAGTGCCAGCCTTCGCAGTCTATGGGCACATCCCGAGCGCTGAAGGAACGGCATGACATCGTCGAGCGTTTGGACGGTTGCATCATGCCGGTTGCTGGATACAGCCAGATGTTCGAGGGACGGGGTTGTCAGACATGATAGAAATCCCGTGTCTTCGAGATGAAGAGTGTGGAGGTGGGGGAGGTGGACTGCGGGTAGGTTTTCTCCTGCATCTCCGAACCCAAGGACACACACTTGGAGATTATGCATATGAGAGAGCTGTGTAGCGTGGTCTTGCCAGTTCGTCGCAGCGCGGTAGTGTGTTAGCTGACTGGAGGGTAGGTTGACGGGAGGCGAAGAGTCATGGTACCCGCGTTCGAAGAGTTTCGCAATGCGGAGTCGCGGCACGTTTTGAGAAAAGACATCAGGTATATGTGCCTGCCCACAGTTAAGCAGTTCCAGCGCTTCCAGAGAGCGCAGATTGCCTTGAAGGGATGCAGCCCAGCTCAGCGCATCTTTGCTCTCGATCTCGTTGAGCCGGAGCAACTTCCATCGTGTGGACGTGGGGAGCAGGACAGCAATGAGTTCAGGCACAGGAGCGTAGTAGCCGCAGTAGAGGAAGATTGAGAGCTTGGTTGTATTGCTTCTGGAGAGTTGGCACTCCAATGCAGCGACAGCACGGTCTACGGACCGCGGAAGCTCTACTCGGATGATGATGAATGACCAGAGGAAGGAGTAGCCGACTGCGATCATCCGCCACAATCGACAGACATGTCCCAGAGTCCACGGGGGTATCGCATTTTTTGACCCAGCCAGGTAGTCATCGGGAAGCGAGTGACGGAAGATGTCGCACAACAGCTCTGGTGGCAGTTTCGTCACCGGCGACAGGATGTCTTCCGCCAGGTCGTTTTGTCCCTGAGTGAGGCTTGTCGCTAGATGGCCGGGAACTCTAATCTGAGGTGACGAAACCTTCAAATCGCGAATGTGGGGCGCGTCGGAATCAAGTGGTGGGCCAATACTGTCGAGGACATGCAAGAATGGGCTGGAATTACGGTCAGGTATTGGTCGCATGTGCGTAGAACGACACGCACGACTCTGTGGAGCAGTTTTCAGCCGACATGGTGGTTCGAGTCAAAGATGGGACGACCGTGTGACGCCGTGATGTGATCTTTGATCGTCAGCCCGAAATGGCAGTTGTCGCGCCAAATCCGGAATGAGCTCTCTGGTAGACTCAAGTTATGATTTGTGCGAGGCGCGGATGAAAATTTGTTGCGATAACGGTCTACATAGGGCGGTATTTTGCAGCAGTAATAAGTATCATACTCTGTCCCCATTGACCGTAGTATGGAAGCATAAAGCAACAGAAGGAATCATTACACTGCAACTTCACGCGGAAACAAGATTTTCCCCTTTTGGCCCTTAACCTCAACGGCCAAACCATATTCATTAGCAAGCGCCGCAAACTCATCCGTGCTTTCCAATGTCCCAATCTTCGGCAGCACAAGGTTGAACACGCGCAGTGCTCCCGCGGTCGCCCGTGTCTGCAGCATTTCTACCACTCGAACGGATGTCATCCAGATCGTGGAATCCAGCGTCAACTGCAGCTCTTCGAGAATCGGAAGCGTCCCTGGTACAAGGAGTGCCTCAGCGAAAGCACGGAGGTCAGACGACGTCGACGCGCTACTATCGCTCCCATGTGCAAATCCTAACGAGGGCGCCGTGCCATTGAGGTACAGACGGCGCAACGTAGGCATGATGAGCCAGAGAGGAGTCAGCGACTGCGCCGGAAGCGTGGTGGAAATGCGCAGAAATTGGAGACTGCAGCCCCAGTCGGAGATGAGAGACGAAAGATCGTTGTGTTTACTAGTAATCTCGATATCCAGGTTTTGCAGGTGAGGGAGAATGAGGTCTTGTATGATCGCGGAATCGTCGCTGGTGAGAGATTTCAGGGCAGGGAGAAGAATCTTGGTCGGTTTCTGTGCTGGGACGGATGCCAGTGCCAGTGGGACACCGGCGGTCATTGTAGCTAGCGCTCGCGCGCGGAATCTGTGGAAGGAGAGCGACACTTGAGCTCGCGCTTCAAAGTAGTCCATCCGGCGCCGTGAAGCTCCAGAATCCTCAGCTGCTCCCAAGGCGCTTTGATGCGCCACTGACCGAAATCGCGCAACCGTACTTCGCTGAAGTCAAGCTTGGGCCAGGGGGAGCGATGCCACGGTTTCAATGCGTGATGTGCAAGGTAATCGCCGGAGAAGCGGGAGATTCGGTGCAGATGAGTTCAGCGAGTTCCGTGGTCTGGAGAACGGAGTGCATCGTCGGTAAAATATTTACGCGTCGTGGGGTTCACTGGTGGCTCACGTGATATGCTGCGTCAGCAAACGCATCGACCGACTCTCGACGAGCAGGTCGCCCGCCATGGCGCCGACAACGCCTCAGACTCACTAGCCATGCCCGCTCCGCCGTTCGTGAACTCTCCCATGACCCGTTGCCGACTCGCGGAACTCTTGGACGACTTGAAAATCGACGACTGCCAGTGCCGGTGTACCTACAGTGCGTCCACTACAAGCTCAGACGACTCCAGTCTGATCTCCCTGGATGCTAGGTACAATCCCAATGCTGGCAGTGGAGAGCTAGGCGCAGCTCCAGCGTTCCAATTCGTCTCCGAGAACAACTGAGTGCATACGCGAATGCTTGAGTGCGTATCCATTTTTCCGCTGAAGGCCCAGGTGCTGACTGCCGCATAGATGGACGGGCTCAGGCTTCTTTATCTCCGTGGAACGGTGGACTACTCGGTCCGTTTCTACTGGGTAATCCTAATCGCCCTCCAGGCTAACTGCACGCAGTCGCGCCTTGGCCCGGACGCCTCACGCTCAGACTTCCCCGACTTTGACTTCCACCTGTCGCCTTCCCGTCGACCGCAGAGCACGCTACGCTCATCGCTGCATGCCCATCGTCGCCCATCGTCTCACCGCATGAAGACAATCGCATACCAGACCCCGGGCTGCTTCAGAACAAGGAGAACGTACTCGCTGAGAAGATTCGGATGCAGTAAACGACAGGCTCCGTCGAGGTCGTCTATTGGCATGGATCCGAGCGACGGAGTAAGCGCTGCAGGACCGAATGGCGGGTACGACGCATTCGCAAGTCGATGAGCACCTATACACGGACGAGGGCGTTCTGGTGCGTGTTCCCATTCCACATATACAGGTCACCCATATAATCCGCCCTCTTTTCTCCGCCAGCAGACAAGACGCTTTAATTCAGATCCACGAATCGGAAGTACGTCGACTGCTCGGCCTTGTAGAACCCCCTGCTCACGCTCGCCCTTCATACTCCTGCGTCGCCAGCCACTCCAATGCCATACTGTGACGCATTCGCAACGTCTCGTTTGCCGGGAAAGACGTCCCGAACGACGTCCTTCAAGGTCTCCGTACGCCAGCGCTGGCGACGGATGTGTTCACCCCAATGCGACGCAGCACACGAGGCAATTCAAGACATCCCCGGCAGTTAAGAGAGGCGGTCAGAGAGCAGGGTGTCGGATGAGCTGGATGTGGCGATACCGTTACGAAGGCTGGTTACGATAGGGCTGGGTACGTGCCTTCTTTCTGGTCGAGCGGGGTCCTGGCTTACGGTGTACAGCGATGTATCTCAGGCATACGTGCGGCTCGTGCGGGTGCATAACCTCGACGAGCTCAAGCAGGACGCGGCGGAGATATCGAATGTGACTATGATGGAGGGTCGTCGGGGGCTCGGGGGCTGGCTGTAGCGAGCATGTATCCCGGTGCTGCTGAGACGCATTCCTGACGCCTCTGCAGCCCTCTTAAATGCCAATCCCGGGGCGACAACCGCCGACCTGGTGAACTGTCGACGCTCTGTGTGGGTGGCGCGGAAAGAGTCTGACGAGGGGACGCTGTCGAACAATGCGGGGAAAGTCCGGCGAGCAGGAGCAGCTGCCTGGGAACGCAGAGATGGTCCCATTGAGTCTGTCTTCTCTGCACACCAACCCCGCCGCCGACGACGACAACAGCTCCCAGCACAAGACGAATGACCGCGACGAGGGAGACCAGTCGGCGCTTCGGCGGAGAGTTATTGCCAGGTTACTGGAGGTTACTGGAGGTCGTCGTGACTCTGCCAGGATGGGGGAAGGTCCCTCCAAGGTCGGGAGGGGACGTCGCGAGTGCGAGGTGAATACGACCTGGGTGGGGAGACGATAAAGGCGTCGAGTCGACCATGCATACATCGCGAGAGCGATGACTCGGGCTATGGTGAGGAGAATAGCGGGACGACTGCGAGGCCAGGGAATGCGCATTGCCTTCTCGCAATGTTGGGGGCGCACTTGGCGTGCTGCGGGAAGGGTTGCTGGGAAATGAGTCAGTCCGAGCAGGATCCGTAGGGTCTGGCGCCTTTGATTTCGACATGACGGGTATACGGCACTGAAGATGGGGATAACTGAGTGCTGTGGAGGGTCATTCCTAAGGAACAACTCGTTCATTCTCGCTGTCTAGTACGTAACCATATTGCTGCTCGCATCTCACAACAAAGATGAGTGCTATGAATGAAGATGAAGATCCCGAACGTCTTTGTGGCGTTGTAATTCCGGTTTACGCCACCGCGCGGCGCGGTGCCTCGTATAGAGTATGTCGCGGTTCGGAGGTTGTCCTGGTTTCCCTCAAGAGTCGACTTTGGATCGTTCACCGCTTGTCATTAAGAATGGTGTGAGCCTAGGCAGGATGAGCGCGCGAGTCCGCCTAGGTGGGAGACAAGGCAGCAGCGAGGACCGCGCCACCATCTATCACCTGTCATCATCACATGACCATTCCTCTTCTTGCGGGCACCGCTCACCCTTGCCGCTTGGCCCGCCGTTCTTTTTGGCTCGAGTTCCCTCCATCTGTTTATTCAACATCTGGGGCCTCATCTAGCTTCACTGCAGTCTTGCATTGCTGCTTCTGGGCTGGATGCACGATTTCTATCTGGATGCCTGTCTGTCATTATCTAACGCGTTACCGTTACCGTCACCGTCACCGTCACACTCATCACATCTACTCATCCTGTCGTCCTATTCGGGTAATTTTGGGGAATCAAGCTCCCCACTCAAGCTGAGTCAATTCTCTGTTTCTATTCCATCTTCATCTTCATATTCCTCTGTGTCCTCCCTTTTTTCCTATCTCTTCTGCTCTATTCCTGAGAGTTAGCAAGCATATCAGGTCCTGCCCGCTGGAAGCTCCAATCCAGGTACTGCCCATGAGTACCTAGGACTTCTGGTTGGGACAATCTGTCCAGTGCTTGTGTAGCTCTGGCTATGGAAATTTCACCTCACTTCCCTCATCGTCTCTCCAATTTTGTACCTGGTCTCCCTCCTCTATTCTCCCTTGCTTCTTCTCCTTTCCTTTCGCGCAGCTCCTTTTTGGGGTTTTCGGTCGGTTTTTGTTTCGCCCTCTAGCGAGCTTGTGGCTCTTGGTAGCTGCGCTCCAGTTTGGTGTTCTCGGGCTCATCTTCTCCCTCCCGCAAGCCCGGGGGTGCCTTGGGTACAGGTCTTGACACCCACTCGTTCCAGGACTCGTTCTTCAAGACTTCTCCGTTCTGGAGTGCGTCCGTTGTGCCTTCGGGGCCAACGGAGCCTTCCGTTCTGGTTCGAGACGTGAATGCCACGTGCGGCTTCACAGGGTGTCAAGTTCCTTGACACACCTTGTTTCTCCCAATCTTTGTCTCGCTGTCACTCTCGCTCTGACTCTCTCTCTCTCTCCGAGCATCTCTGGTGCGATGACGAGCATGCCTGCCTTGTTGGAGGTCTCCTACAATCTCCGTGCCGACCTTCGTCCTACTCGTCGTGTTACGGATATCAGTCTAGGGAACTTCACTTCCTGGGCGCCTAAGAGTCGACTTTGGATCGTTCACCGCCTGTCATCAAGAATGGTGGACGTCTCCGACAATCTACGTGCCAACCCTCGTCCTACTGGTCGTGTTACGGATATCAGTCTAGGGAATTTCACTTCCTGGGCGTTTACACTCGCGCTCTTCCCATCGTGTTATGGATATCAGTCTAGGGCACTTCACTTCCTGGGCGCCTGCACTCGCGCTCATGCCTCATCCTCCCACTCTAACGGACACTGGTCGTGAAGCTTTCAGCACAAGAGACGTCTGACAATGATGATCTGCTTCTTATCCACGCGGAATGTCGAGCACCAATCTCCACCGACATAGTAGTATTCGCCACAGGAAGGCGACGTTCCCACCAACAGCAGTAATCCTTTCCGAGAACTGTCCTCCACCGACACTAGTATTCACCACAGGAAGGCGAAGTTCCCACCAACAGCAGTAATCCTTTCCTAGAACTGTCCTCCACCGACACTAGTATTCACCACAGGAAGGCGACGTTCCCACCAACAGCAGTAACCCTTTCCGAGACCTGTCCCTCTGTGACAGCGGAGGTGCATATTTAACTCCCAATGTAGCCCCGGTAGAGGTCGCTGTCGATCCCCCGCCTTCTAGTCGTCCTGCACCAATGGCTAGCGTCTTCGCAGAACCCCCAGATGTCCGGCTGCTGTGCGTCCTCCATAGCTAGGCTGGCAACTGACGAATTCAGGATAGATTCGGACCATTTCTTATCGGTCTGCTCTTCAACGCGATCTTATACGGGGTGCGTAAGAAATTGTTGAGGTATCCGGATTCTGACCGTCCTGGAAGGTTGTGGTCGTTCAAGTGCGCATTCTGTGGCGCTTGCTTCATCCTTCTTTATCGACGATTTCCAGTTCTTCATTTACTACGATCGATACAAAGGGTTTGCCAAAGCAGTCGCCGGAATTACTTTTGCTGATGAACTGATCAGAGACCGTCGCTGGCTCCGCTACCTGGTAATCAAGTTTCTGAGATTAAATGCAAACACACGAACCCAACGCAAACCACAGATGATGTACCTCCTCCTCGCAGAAACGATCAATACCGCATTCGACACAAGCCTTGTATATGAGCCGTTAGTAGCTCGATGGGGTGCGTCATTCTGCAGTCCAATTCCTCCCATATACTCAACGCCGTGCATTAGGTCAAACTGAAGCACTGCAAATAACACCGCTCTGTAAGCCATCCTTGACTACTGATGCTGCTACTCAACGTTTAGGTAGTCCTGCGACCAGGTTTGTGAAATATTATTGCTGCGTCGAGCATTGGACTACTGAATATCCTTGCGATAGATGCGGCAGTGACGGTCAGCACGCTCGATTTTAATCCTTCCAAAGCTGACCTGTCCATCTAATAGGTCGCGATATCCACACCTGTTCAACTGTTCATGGCTTGGCGATTGAGAGCCCTGACAAAACAATCCATCTTCCCAGCAATAATATCGTTGCTCGCACTGGTGTCTCTCGGTTTGTTTGACCTTCTATCTGTGTCACAATGGTGCTCATATCCTTTCGAATTTGATTTTCTCACTGGCAGCAGGTGGTCTGACGGTAACAATAAAAACCTCCCTCAAACCTGATTACTCTTCAATGCCCGGTTTTCATCCCTTCGTTACCACGTGGCTAGTTGCGAGTGCTGCGTGTGATGTTGTCCTCAGTGCAGCTCTGATTTACTCCTTGGTATGTGTATGTTGCATTCCAGCCCCCAGTGATCGCAAACACTCCTCAGCGTGTGCGTAAGACTGGAGTTGGTGCAACAGACCGTTATGTGGACAGGATTATTCGAGGTGAGCTTTGTTCCATATCTGATGGTTAACTCACTCCTCTGAGCAGTGACTATCCAGACCGGTTCGATAACCGCAATTACTGCATTGTTAGACGTGTTCGTCTTCCTGTTTGCACCGCCGGTATGTTTTTCACATTCTTTTGCGAATGACCATGGTTCAACGGAAGTCAGAACACAACTCTGTATGGATGCCATGACTTGATTCCGATTACAAACCTTCATTCATTCTCAGCCAATTCATATGGGATTTTCCGCTGTCGAAACTCTACACTAACGCCGTGCTCAGCTCGTGAGCACACATCATCGTCTCCCACTTCATTCAGTTCCTGATGCCCATAGTGTCAACTCTAGGCCCTGGAAAGAAGATCCTACTGCTCACTTTACAATGAACATTTTGTTTGAGCCCAAACTATCCGAAGGGCAGACTTCCGGTTTGGTTCGTGATTCTTCGATATGTTTCACGATCTTCGTACTCATCTGTCACGGTCTAGAACGAAATGTTTCGAGCTACGGAACTTCATGAACGTACTCGACGCCTTCCGGCGGCGGCGTTTGAATCGGCCCTCAGCGAGCCTACTGGTGAAAGTAGCCAGAGTCCTAACTGTAAAGATACAGAGTCGGTGTAGTTTTCGCGGTTGAGCCTGTATCTTCGATGATAAAAGTTTCGCGAGACTCTGTTGGAAAGCATCCTCAGCCAACCAAGACGCCATTTCCAAAGCTCCATGGAGAGAAGTGTTGATCTGAGCGCAAACATCGGGCACGCTCTTACACGCGCGTGCGACACGTTGTTCATAACCGGCGTTACACTAGTCTCTGTATTACCGTGCATACCTAGCTCATTTTGTGTTCTTATTTACTCTATACAAAGGTTACCTACTTGTTCGTCAACCGGCGTAGAGAGTCTGTATGAGAGACTAACTTACTGGCTATTTCCTGATGCTAGCAATGAGCAGTAGAGCACCGGATTCCTAACTCTACTTCTGGACACAAAATTTATCATAAGGCTCGTCAAAAATCGCCCCACCGCAGACTGATGGGCCATCGCTCAAGCAACTACACCTGGACTTCGCCGACCGCCGTCCGGACTTTTTCCCCCCCAAAATACTGTACTATTTGGACCATAAGTTTGCGTAATGCGTAAGTTCCGGAAAAAAGTACTCGTTTTTATTCGTCTAAAATCAAAAGAAAGTTTTTCGGCCTCTTCAGGCACGAAAAAGAGGAAAAACTCTGAACTTAAGGTCGAAATAGTACAGTAGTGGGGATGCTGAACGCGGAAAGTGTTCTCCCACAACTTGAGGCGCTACAAATCACCTGGCGCTTTCCATCTGAGGACGACGAATATATTTCAGGGGAGTTACGGAGCTTTCTGCGGAAGAAGACCTTGGAATCAAAGTCTGTGCGTGTATTCAAGTCATTTACACTCATTCTACCAGAGGATAAGTACGCGGCCGTCGGAGCATGAGTTGGCGGTCCGCGAGCTGAAGGTTATATGTCGCCATGAGTTCAATGCCGACGTTATAATACAGTCGAATGCAAGCTCATGTTGACTGCCTACTGTACTCGCTCCCGCGCGCTGGCAGATGACCTGAAACACGATTAGCTGGGACTGGACTGGATCTCGGCATGGGGATTAATCATGGCAAGTATTGTTCATATACAGGTTAAGATTCTTCAGTATACGTGTGAGGACTCGGTGAGGATCAGAATTGCTCAGTCGGCGCCTATCGTGAGTGATCGCATTTTTGATGTTCCGTCAACCCTTCTTCGTCACAAACCACCATGTCCTCCCACCGTCCACCTTCCGCCAAAATCCCACCAGAAATCGTAACCGAGATCTTCGTCTGCTGTCTGCCTGCCTCTCCCGCGTCGCCAAGCCCGCGAGCAGCCCCACTGCTCTTATCGCAAATCTGTGCTCGATGGCGGGACATTGCGCTGGATACACCGGAACTCTGGTCCAATATCGTCCTCAAGGACGACTTGAAAGCCTCCGTCGACATCCTGTCCCTCTGGTCTGCGCGCGCACGGACAATTCCGTTGACATTCAGCCTCGAAACGCAAAACGGCGAATTGGGTCCGGATATGCTCGTCGCTGCGATGGAAAACAGCGAGCACTGGAGGAGTGTCGACCTGTACTTGCCTCTGCCATCGTATGCTGTTCTCAGCAGTGTTTCCGGCGTCCCGCTGCCTCATCTACGCCATCTGAGCCTCCGCGTCCCGTCGGACGGCGGCTCCAGCAATCCGGACCTTGAACCACTTCCGAGGCTTGATCTATCCGGAGCATCGCAGTTGCGAGAACTGCATCTCGTCACCTTTCCGTACACGCTACTCCACGCCGTGCCGTTGAGACAGCTCACCACACTGCACATGGATCATTATGGGACGCATTTGCTGGAGGATCTAAACATCCTTCCGTCGAGCAATTCGCTCGTCCGACTTACCCTGCTCAATTCAGACTAACGAATGGCCCGGCCACCGTTTCCGGAGGTTGTTCATCTCCCACACCTCGAATCCCTCGTCGTCACCGACACCTCGATTATGAAGTACCTCTTCCTCCCTTTTCTGCGTCGACTGGCATTGCCCATGAGGCGGTTGAAGATCTGCTACCACTCATCCCGAAATGGGGCTGTACGCTCGAGGCACTCGAGCTTAGTACTCTGAAGCACACACTCGCACAACTATATCCGCAGCTCCTTGCTGCCATTCCATCACTCAAAGAACTCCACATCGTCTTCACCCACCCACTTGCAGAGTATTTTTCCCCCAGGATAGTGCGAGTGCTTAACGGGGATGGCCTTCTCCCACAACTTGAGGCGCTGCAAATCACCTGGGGCTTTTCGTCCGAGGAGGACGAATATGTTTCCGAGCCGTTACGGAGCTTTCTGCGCAAGAAGGCGATGGAATCAAAGTCCGTGCGTGTATTCAAGTCATTTACCCTTGCTCTACCAGACGATACGAGTCAGCTGGAGCGTGCGTTGGCGCTGAATCAGCTGAAGGCTCTATCTGACAACCAATTCGATGCCGAGCTTGTCATAAATCCTACTTCCTATGTTGACTCACGCGAGTAGTAGTCGATTTATCCATCGTTCAGTTCATTGCTCATTATCTAATCATTAAGCGCCTGTTGGGCGTCCATCTGCGGCCCGGTCAAGGTGTTTGGATGCGCGAACTGCGCCTCAAGAGCATTGCGACGCCGATACAGGGAGCAAACGACCTGGTGCTCGCCGGCACCGGGCAGCAGACGATCGTCTTCCTGCCTAGATACTCAGCGAAATTCTCTAGAAAACCCAATACGAACAACCCACTTCCTGCGAATGGATGGTCTCCCCGGGCTGTGTGCAGTTCAAGCACCTGTTCCTCATCTCACTCATCAACACGTTCGAGAATGTCTGGCAGGCAGATGTTGCGCTGGATGTTTGCTAGAGGATGCCACCCGCGCCGGCAACGATTAGACGATACCACAAATGTAGCCAACTGTACGTTACACTTATCCGCGCTGCGATCTTGACGACATCTGTGGGCTCGAGCTTTGTTGGATCCGACAGAGGAGAAGACTGGGAGCTGAGCTTGACGCGAGGTGCATGTCCTGTTCTCCCTCCTTCTCTCGGGCTAACGAAGCTTCCTGCGTGCAGATCGTGCCGCGTTAGACGCGAACGAAATCTGGTATTGGATGTACCACAAACACTTATTTAAACGAGGGCTGCTCCTCAAAAGTCACCCCAACGCTCGTTGACAACACGAGGATCCGTCTCCGCCATGTAGACAAGCTCCACCCCATCGTCTACGAGTCTACGGAAGGAGTCGGTTGTTGCTGTCGATAGAACGTCATCCGAATTCCATTGGTAGATATAGAGCGTGAATTTCTGTGACTGGGACGACAGAAACTCGGCGCGCGAGCGCGCCATCGCCGGAATGAGCACCAGATACGCCAGGTCGTCGTCTGCATCCTCGTAAATTCCATACCTCAACGAACTGAGCTTCGGGCAGAGTATTGGCGTAGAATTGGGCGGGTCCGAGTCTGCGATGATAAGCAGCTCCAGGGTCACGCGTGGAATGCTTCGAGTGAGCTCCAATGCCAGCACTTCCAGAGCGGGCAGGCCACCAAGAAGCTCGACCATCTGATCGCGAGACATGGCAAGCTCCAGGAGTGCCAGCCTTCGCAGTCTATGGGCACATCCCGAGCGCTGAAGGAACGGCATGACATTGTCGAGCGTTTGGACGGTTGCGTCGTGCCGGTTGCTGAATACAGCGAGATTTTCGAGGGAGGGGGTTGTCAGACAGGATAGAAATCCCGTGTCTTCGAGATGAAGAGTGTGGAGGTGGGGGAGGTGGATTGCGGGTAGGGTTTGTCCTGTGTCTCCGAACCCAAGGACACACACTTCGAGATTCTGTGTATGAGAGAGATGTGCAGCGTGGTCTTGCCAGGTCCACGCAGCCCGGTAGTGCGTTAGTTGACTCAAGGGTAGGTTGACGGGAGGCGAAGAGTCATCGAAGCCGCGTTCGAAGAGTTTCGCAATGCGGAAGTCGCGGCACGTTTTGGGAAAAGACATCAGGTACATGTGCCTGCCCGCAGTTAAGAAACTCCAGCGCTTCCAGAGAGCGCAGATTGCCTTCAAGGGCTGCAACCCAGCTTAGCGTATCTTCTCCCCGGGCCTCGCTGAACCGGAGCAACTTCCATCGTGGGGACGTGGGGAGGAGGACAGCGATGAGTTCGGGCTCGGGAGCGTAGTAGCCGCAGTAGAGGAAGATTGAGAGCTTGGTTGTATTGCTTCTGGAGAGTTGACACTCCAACGCGGCGACAGCACGGTCTACGGACCGAAACTCTGCTCGGATGACGATGAATGACCAGAGGAAGGAATAGCCGACTGCGGTCATCCGCCACAATCGACAGACGTGTCCCAGAGTCCACGGAGGTATCGCGTCTTTGGATCCAGCCAGGTAGTCATCGGGCAGCGAGTGACGGAAGATGTCGCACAACAGCTCCGGTGGCAGCAGGGCGCGATGCTTGCGCAGGCTTTCAACCCAGCCAAGCTCGTCCCCGGCGCTGTGTTGCGAAATAGAAGTTCTCACAGGGTTCGAGGGATTCCCAACTTCACGCTCCAAGTCGCGAATGGCGGTGCGAATTTGCGGCGTGTCGGAATCGCGTGGTGGGCCATTACTGTCGAGCAGGCGCAAGAATTGTCTGGCCTCGTGGTCAGGTTACTCAGGTATTGAACGCCTATGCGTAGAACGACACGCACGACTCTGTGGAGCAGTTCTTTTCGGTTGACATGGTGGTTGGGGTGTGGGCGTGTGATACTGTGACGCCGTGACGCGGGCCTGTTCGGATCTTTGATCGTGTGTCCCGAAGAGGCAGTTGTCGTGCCAAATCCGGAATGGGCTCTCGAGACCTAAAATTCGGTGCATGGAGCCTTGTGTTTGCGAAAAATGAACAACAATACCAATGGTAGAAATAAAAACTTTATACCCATCGGTAAATTTGCAGAATAAACATAGAGATTTCTACGAGGGCTATACAATCAATCGTCGTCCTCATTCTCCTCCCCGCTGTCAGAGTCGTTCTCAGAGTCGGTCTCCCCCGTGCGCCCTTCCTGATCCCGTCGAATCTTCTCTTTCAAATCCTCCGTCACGATGCCGTCTTCCATGCTCAGAGTCGCGTCGTCAATACCGGTAGCCTTGCTGTTTTTGGCGTGTGAGTAAGCCCGACATGGGCACGAGCGACAAGGCAACTTGAACGCACCGAAACTTCTTCGCCCACTTGGTGCGGATCTTGTGCGAGAAGGAGGGATTGACAGAGTCCCACTCGAGTAGATCCACGAGCATCACGTAGTACTTGGATGCAACGGCCTTGCCGGTAAATGGAGCCTTGATACGACAGCCTGTCTTCCACTCTTCGAGGCAGAACTGAATCTAATCAACACCGTGAACATCAGCGCTTGCTGCTTATAATAGGAACCAATCGACGCACGGCAGTATATACCATAGCGAGAGTAGCAAGAGTTATCGGCATGAAGCTATCTTCATGCACGACACCCAGAGACTTGGCGCCATTATTGAAGTAGGCTTGCTGAATCATGCTGAGCGCGGTCTTGTTTTCGAACATGCACTCGCGCTTTTTGGTGTCCTGTCGGCAGCCTGAGTCAATAGTAGAACACGGAGGAGAGCAGGCACTGGCATACCTTGTACAAGAAGGCCTTCTCCTTGACCAGCTCGCTATATAGCGCTTTATTCTGCTTCTTGCGCTTGTTGGAGGTGGCGTCGCGGAAGCCATAGCCCGTCTGGAAGATGGGACGAGCGAAGGTGCAAATGAAATCACCGCGGATGCGGCTCGTTCGGGATGTTACCTATAGTGATAAGTGCTGCATAACCTGAGAGATCAGAGGAACCACATACGATACGAACGACTGGCTTGGTGAGCGCGTAGTTAGATTCAGCAGCGGCGTTGGCCTGAACCCAGCAGCGCTCGGCAAGCTCGGCGGGAGTGGGCATGTCTGAAGCGACGTGAGTAGATCCACCGGTGCCGTCGGCTGTCGTCGCTGCCCGCGCTGGCGGAAAACCCGCCTCAGTGATGATGGCCACTTCAAAGAGTGTGCATGTATTGAGGATCACGTCGCGTGGGCCTTCGGCGAAGTCTTCCGCCTTGGGCCTTGGGCTAGGTTTGTGGTCCGGCGCAAAGGCGGGAATGACTCGACCGTCCGAGTCAGACGCCAAAGTCGCAGATGTTGCTGTTGGAATAATGAGCGAAGGAGTCGGAATGGTGCCACTCGAGTGGCACTTGGTATGAGGGATGCCAGTAGAACAGCTGCAAAGAAGGGGAGATGGCATTTAATGGAGAGGGACATACCCGTGGGCTTGGACTCCATGCCTGGCCAAGTTCTCGAGCGCTTGTTGAGAGTGAGAGTCAGAAAAGCAAATTTTGGCCGGCCTCGCGCCGCACATGCCGTGACTGTTGATCCGGGTCGCTTGGTAATCATTCACATCATCCATCAGATCAACACGGTCGGCATCAGGCGATCCGGCTTCCCCACGACTTGACCACCACGTTTGCCAAGCAACAAGCTCCAACCCGGGCAGCCCGTCGCGCAGTGTGACGTCTCGACTACTCTGCATGCCATTGTGATCTTCCAGTCGTCTCGCAAGGCATCGCCTTCAAAATGTGTTGTCGCAACGTGGAGTCGTATGGCTTCCTGATGACCACTGGCAGTGAAGACGCGCACGGCCTCTCATCGCCGGCGAATATCATGCCAAGGTCCGCTTGCACTTACATCTTTCCCTTTCTTCCCTTCACGCCCATCCTCTCAGCTTTCTTATTCCCTTCTAATTTGCTCCGGAGTCATGGGCTTCAAAACGCTTATCCATATTCTTTCCCTCCTGACGGTTGTATCGGCGAAGAGCATGGTTTTACACGAGAAACGACCCGCTCCCCCTGCAGGATTCGTCAGTCACGGCGCCGCCCCGGGAGACGAGAACGTTACCCTGCGCGTGGCGCTCAAGTCCAACGATGTCGCTGGCCTACAGGATAAGCTGCTGTCCATCTCTACGCCAGGCAGTGCGGACTTTCGCCAGTGGTTGACCGCTGACCAGGTGCGTCTGTCCAATCACTCCCTCCACCCATGCATTCATATTCATCCGCTCTAGGTCAAGGATTACCTAGAACCCTCTGCGTCCACCGTCTCCGCCGTTGCTTCCTTCGCCTCCGCCAATAACCTCACTCACTCAATCATCTCCCCGCACGGCGACTGGGTTTCCATTACGCTTCCCGTATCTCACGCCAACACCCTCTTTGCAGCGAACTTCCAGAAATTCACGCACGATGACTTGGTTCAACCCATTACCCGCACACTCACTGTCTCCCTTCCGGCTGAACTCGTTGGCCACGTTGACGTGCTGCATCCCACCACTGCCTTCATCGCGCCGAAAGCCAGATTCGGCAGAACGGTGACGCCGTCGAGGAAACGCGTCAACTCGCGCATCGCACGCGGTCTCTCCGAGTCCAAGCGTGCGGTACCCGCGAGTTGTACTCTCGACTCCTTCCTCATCGGCCCAGCCTGCCTGCAAGATCTCTACGGAATTCCCACCACTCCTGCGACGGCCAGCTCCACCGGAAAGAATACCTTGCTCGTAACAGGCTATCAAGACGAGTTTGCGAACGCCGATGATTTGAAGGTCAGTCAATCTTTCTTTGCCAGCATCTGCCAAGTCAATTAACGTCTTGTTCTTGCAGAACTTCCTGCTCCGATTCCGCCCGGACATCTCTCCCGACACAACCTTCACTCTCCAAACACTCGACAACGGGACCAACTCGCAGGTTCCAGACGACGCCGGTTCCGAGGCGAATCTCGACATCCAATACACGATCGGGCTATCGACTGGTATCCCGGTGAACTTCCTGTCCGTCGGTGGGGGCACGAGCAACGCGGACCTGTTTCCCGAGATGCTCGACACCATTACGTTCCTGCAAGGCCTCGAGACCCCGCCGACGGTGGTCACGACTTCATATGGCGATAACGAGGAGAATTTTGGGCGGACGTTGGCTACGTGCGTCTTCTGTCTGGTCTATGTTCTTCTCCACTAACAGTTTGCAGTAAAATGTGCAACGGATACATGGCCATCAGTGCGAGGGGAATATCAAACCTGTACGCCTCTGGAGATGTACGCAATTCCTTTCAGCCCTCATCGCACCCCCTCATGACTATACAGGGCGGCGTTCGCGGCGGGCACGACAACCACTTCCAATGCTCCAACAACACCTTCATCCCCGTCTTCCCTGGAACCTGTCCCTGGATAACTTCAGTCGGCTCCACCCAAGACTTCGACCCCGAAGTCGTCGCATCCTTCTCCTCTGGCGGTTTCTCCTTGTATTTCCCGGTTCCAGCCTACCAATCCTCCTCCACAGCGTCCTTCATCTCCTCCCTCCCTGCCAACTTCCCCGGCATCTTCAACCACTCCGGGCGGGGCTTCCCCGACGTCGCGTTCTTCGGCAACGGCTTCAGCGTCATTGCGGATAATTTCACCACGGGCCAGGCCGGCACGAGCGCCTCCTCGCCTGGGTTCGCGAGTGTCGTTAGCTTGATCAACGATAGACTGTTGGCGGCGGGGAAGCCCGTGTTGGGGTTTTTGAACCCGTGGCTCTACGCTGAGGGGAAAGGCAAGACGGGGTTGACGGATATCACGGAGGGAAAGAACTTTGGTGGGGCGTGTCCGCCGAGTGTGGTTGCGTTCAATGCAACGGAGGGCTGGGATCCTATTAGTAAGTTGTTTGCTCCCCCCGGTCCGGAGACGAGCTGATCGATTGTCTTCTGCGATACAGCTGGGCTCGGGACGCCGGTATTTGAGAAGCTTCTCGCTGCAGCGATGGCGTTGTGAGGCATCGACTGCCTCTACGCACGGATACACGCATCGTGTCAGACTGTCGGACCAACGCACATGGGAGAAAGACACAAGCTGTCGGCCGAGGGAACGCTTAGATCAGCGTCCCCCAGGCTTTGGCTCTGTTTGTCATGCCCGTTGCTGCCAAGCACTTACAAACCCATCAAAGACTCAAACACCTTACAAACCAGCTCTAAACAATTCCCATCTCTCATTCTCTTTCCCTATATAAAGCCTACCTACTTTCTGCAGTAGCGAGGTTCCCTCCCCCGGATTCCTCAATTTAACGTCTCTATTTGATTGCAGATCAGTTCGTACCGCCACAGCTGTCATCGGCTACTCGAGCCGACTTGACATTCACCATCGCCCATCGTCCTTCGGAGCCCGAGCGCTCGCCAACGTCTATCGCCTATCGCCTGTCGGAGCCCGCGCTGCTCAGCGACCCATCCATCGTATATCGTCCGTCGGAGCCCGTGTGCTCAGCGACACCCATCGTCCTACGGAGCCCGTGTGCTCGCCTTCCGTCATCGTCCTATAGAGCCCGTGTGCTCTTCGTCTATCGCCTATCGCCCATCGTCATCGATGCGTCCGTATACGCGTCTCGCATCACTCCCACTCACGCGGCGTCGTCTGGAAGTGGTGAGGCCTCCTCGCACATTTGCTTGATTCCTTGTTCATACTCGGAGTCAGCGTCACAGCGTGAGTACTGCTCTGCTGGCTGGGTGCTGTTCCTACATCGTTTCGTTGTTCCGAGTACCAGTATCGATGTACCCAGGCTTTCAGAAAGCTAATCGACGCACGTGTTGACGTCCGCAGCCGCAGTTGACCCTCACCCTCGGAAAACATCACATTCCCACGCGTCTTTTCCACAAACCACCATGTTCTCCCTCCACGACGTGGACATACCCCCCCGAAATCTACTCGAGAATCTTCCTCGCGTGTCTCCGTTCCAGTGACTGCCCAGGTCAGGCGCCACTTCTTCCAGCACAAATCTGCGGTCGTTGGCGGGATATCGCTTTGGACACGCCCGCATTGTGGTCGACCATCCGAGTAGACGATACCGAGCCCGATGGCTTGGAAAGGATGAACCTATGGCTTTCGCGAGCTCGCAATTTTCCCCTTACCCTCGTATTGGAGATCTGGAACGACGAAAGAGGATAGCAACTCATGGAACGAGCGATCACATGCTGTGAGCGATGGGAATCCGTGGACTTTTGCGTTCCACCCCCAGCGTTCTCCCTACTGTCCGCGGTTGCAGGCCCAGGCGCGAATCTCCCGCTTCTCCGGCGAATTACCTTGCACATGCACGCATTGAAACCGTGTACGGTTGCGCGATTTCGGTCAGTGGCACATCAAAGCGCCTCGGGAGCAGCTGAGGATTCTGGAGCTTCACGGCGCCGGATGGACTACTTTGAAGCGCGAGCTCAAGTGTCGCTCTCCTTCCACAGATTCCGCGCGCGAGCGCTAGCTACAATGACCGCCGGTGTCCCACTGGCACTGGCATCCGTCCCAGCACAGAAACCGACCAAGATTCTTCTCCCTGCCCTGAAATCTCTCACCAGCGACGATTCCGCGATCATACAAGACCTCATTCTCCCTCACCTGCAAAACCTGGATATCGAGATTACTAGTAAACACAACGATCTTTCGTCCCTCATCTCCGACTGGGGCTGCAGTCTCCAATTTCTGCGCATTTCCACCACGCTTCCGGCGCAGTCGCTGACTCCTCTCTGGCCCATCATGCCTACGTTGCGCCGTCTTTACCTCAATGGCACGGCGCCCTCGTTGGGATTTGCACATGGGAGCGATAGTAGCGCGTCGTCTGACCTCCGTGCTTTCGCTGAGGCACTCCTTGTACCAGGGACGCTTCCGATTCTCGAAGAGCTGCAGTTGACGTTGGATTCCACGATCTGGATGACATCCGTTCGAATGGTAGAAATGCTGCAGACACGGGCGACCGCGGGAGCACTGCGCGTGTTCAACCTTGTGCTGCCGAAGATTGGGACATTGGAAAGCACGGATGAGTTTGCGGCGCTTGCTAATGAATATGGTTTGGCCGTTGAGGTTAAGGGCCAAATGGGGAAAATCTTGTTTCCGCGTGAAGTTGCAGTGTAATGACTCCTTCTTTTGCTTTATGCTTCCATACTACGGTCAATGGGGACAGAGTATGATACTTATTACTGCTGCAAAATACCGCCCTATGTAGACCGTTATTGCAACAAAATTTCCTCCGCGCCTCGCACAAATCATAACTTGAGTCTACCATAGAGCTCATTCCGGATTTGGCGCGACAACTGCCATTTCGGGCGGACGATCAAAGATCGCATCGCGGGGTCACAAGGTCGTCCCATCTTAGACTCGAACCACCATGTCGGCTGAAAACTGCTCCACAGAGTCGTGCGTCTCGTTCTACGCATATGCGACCAATACCTGACCGTAATTCCAGCCCATTCTTCCATGTCCTCGACCCACCACTTGATTCCGACGCGCCCCACATTCGCGATTTGAAGGTTTCGTCGCCTCAGGTTGGAGATCCCGGCAACTCTGCGACAAGCCTCACTCAGGGACGAAGAGACCTGGCGGAAGACATCCTGCCGCCGGTGACGAAACTCCCACCGGAGCTGTTGTGCGACATCTTCCGCCTCTCGCTGCCAGATGGTTACTTGCATGGATCAAAAGACGCTGCACCACCATGGACTCTGGGCCACATATGTCGATTGTGGCGGATGACCGCAGTCGGCTACTCCTTCCTCTGGTCCTTCGTAATCATTAGAGCGAACGTCCAGTCCAACCGTGCTGTCGTCGCCTTACAGTGCCAACTGTTCCGAAGCAACACAGCCACGCTATCGATCTTCCTTCGCGGCGGGGACGATGTCGCCTTCCACCCCGCAGTGCTCTCCGTCCTCATCCCCTCATCCCCGAGATGGAAACTGCTCCAGTTCCGCACGCTCTATGCCCCAAATGAACTGAGTTGGGTACAATCCCTTCAGGGAAATCTGCCACTCCCGGAAACTCTCGAATTACTGGATTGCCGCCACACAGGCGTACGCATACCCGACGTCTTTTCTCGAAACGTGCCCCGGCTCCGCAATGTGAAGCTCTTCCAAGGTGGCTTTGCGGACTCGTCACCCACTGTGGACCTGCCCCTCGCCCAGCTGACGTACTACCGGGCCGCGTGGCACCCAGAAGTCCACGCTGCTTGTCTCTCTCGTGCGCAGAATCTCGAAGTATGCGTCCTTGCGTTCTTGGATTCCGTGGGAGGAAGCCTACCGGCGATTCATCTTCCACGCCTCCGGACTCTCCATTTGGAAGAGATCGACTTCCTTTCATGCCTAACAGCCCCGTCGCGAGAGCATCTGTCTGCATTCGCCAACACCGAAGCAGGCATCCAGACGCTCAACAATATCTTGCCTTTTCTGCAGCGCTCAGGATGTGCTCACAAGCTGCGAGAGCTGGCGCTCTTGGAGCTCACAATGACTCCCAGTCAGCTGGTTGAGCTCCTTCGTAGCTTACCCGCCCTCGAAGCGCTTGCTTTGGAGTCATTGGACTGGGACATCGAACCTGCCGTGATCTTGGAACTCCTCGTCGTCCCGGACACCGAACGGCTCTCCTCGGACCCAATCCTCTGCCCAAAGCTCGCGTCGTTAACTTATGGATACCCCGGGAAAGACAGCGGGCTGGCGTATTTGGATCTCGTTCCTGCCATTGCGCGCTCGCGCGCTCTGTTTCCCTCGTTCCAGCCACAGAAGTTCACGGTCTACATCTACCAATGTCACTCGCTTCAGGTCATCCCGCCAGTGAACACTTCATTCCATGGACTTGCGGACGACGGGGGTGAAAGTGATATATACCACTGTGGCGCATCCTCGTGTTATCAGTCTGCGGTGGGGCGATTTTTGACGAGCCTTATGATAAATTGTGCGGCTAGAAGTAGAATTAATAATCCGGTGCTGTACTGCTCATTGCTAGCATCAGAAAATAGCTAGTAAGCAAATAAGAAGAATGGAAACTGAGCCAGGTACGTATACACTGCAACACAGAGACAAGTGTAACACCGGTTACTCACCGTTGAGTCACCGAGATGAACAACGCGTCGCACGCGCGTGTAAGAGCGTGCCCGACGCGACTAAGGTTTGCACTCAGATCAACACTTCTCTCCACGGAGCCTTGGAAATGGCGTCTTGCAAGAGATGGTTGGCCGAGGAAGCTTTCCAACAGAGTCTCGTGAAACTTTAATCATTGAAGATACAGGCTCAACCAAGCGAGAACTACACCGCCTCTGTATCTTTCGGATGGAGATTAAAGTTAGGACTCTGACTACTCTCAACAGTCTCGATAGTGCTCCGAGGTTCGCTGACGGCCGATTCAAACGCCGCTGTCGGAAGGCGTCGAGTGCGTTGATGAAGTTCCGTAGCTCGCAACATTTCATTCTAGGCAAATGAGTTTGTATATTATACAAAGATCGTGACACTTACATGGGCAAACTCCTGAGAATTCTCAACTCGATTCAACTTCAAACATATCGAAGAATCACGAACCAAACCGGAACTTTGCCCATCGGATGGCGTGGGCTCGAACAAAACGTTCATTGTAAAGTGAGTGGCAGGATCTTCTTTCCAGGGCCTGGAGTTGACACTATGGGCATCAGGAACTGAATGAAGTGGGAGATGATGATGTGTGCTCACGAGCTGAGCACGGCGTTACTGTAGAGCTTCGACAGCGGAAAGTCCCAAATGAATTGGCTGAGAATGAATGAAGGGTTGTAATCGGAATGAAGTCATGGCATCCATACAGAGTTGCGGTCTGACTTCAGTTGAACCGTGGTCATTCACAAGAATGTGAAAAAAATACCGGTGCAAACAGGAAGACGAACAAGTCCAACAATGCGGTAATCGCGGTAATCGAACCGGTCTGGATAGTTACTGCTCAGAGCAGTCAGACAACAAATCAGATGCGGAACAAAGCTCACCTCGAATAATCCTGTCCACATAACGGTCTGTTGCACCCACTCCAGTTTTACGCACACGCTGAGGAGTGTTTTCGATTAATGGTGGCTGGAATGCAACATACACATACCAAGGAGTAAATCAAAGCTCCACTGAGGACAACATCACACGCAGCACTTGCAACTAGCCATGTGGTAACAAAGGGACGAAAACCGTCGAATGAAGAGTAATCAGGTTTGAGGGAGACATTTATTGTTACCGACAAACCACCTGCTGCCAGTGAGAAAATCAAAGTCGAAAGGATATGAGCACCATTGTGACACAGATAGAAGGTCAAACAAACCGAGAGACACCAGTGCGAGCAACAATATTATTGCTGGGAAGATGGATTGTTTTGTCAGGGCTCTCAATCGCCAAGCCATGAACAGTTGAACAGGGGTGGATATCGCGACCTATTGGATGGACAGGTTAGCCTTGGAAAGATTTAAATTGAGCTTGTTGACCGTCACTGCCGCATCTATCGCAAGGATATTCAGTAGTCCAATGCTCGACGCAGCAATAATATTTCACAAACCTGGTCGCAGAACTACCTAAACGTTGAGTAGCAGCATCAGTAGTCAAGGATGGCTTACAGAGCGGTGATTTTTGCAGTGCTTCGGTTTGACCTAATGCACGGCGTTTAGTATATGGGAGGAATTGGACTGCAGAATGACGCACCCCATCGAGCTACTAACGGCTCATATACAAGGCTGGTGTCGAATGCGGTATTAATCGTTTCCGCGAGGAGGAGGTATATCATCTGCGGTTTGTGTTGAGTTCTTGAGTTTGCATGTAATCTCAGAAACTTGATTACCAGGTAGCGGAGCCAGCGACGGTCTCTGATCAGTTCATCAGCAAAAGTAATTCCGGAGACTGCTTTCGCAAACCCTTTGTATCGATCATAGTAGATGAAGAACTGGCAATCGTTGATCAAGAAGGATGAAGTACGATCCGTAGAATGCGCACCTGAACGACCACAACCTTCCAGGACGGTCAGAATCTGGATCCCTGATCAATTCCTCACGCACCCCGTATAAGATCGCGTTAAAGACCAGACCGATAAGAAATGGTCCGAATCTATCCTTAATTCGTCAATTGCCAGCCTAGCTATGGAGGACGCACAGAAGCCGGACATCTGGGGGCTCTGCCAAGACGCTAGTCATTGGCGTAGGACTGGAAGGCGGGGGATCGACAGCAAGCTCTACCGGGGCTACATTGGGAGTTAATAAGCACCTCCGCTGTCGCAGAGGGGCAGTTCTCGGGAAAGATCACCGCTGTTGGTGGGAACGTCGGCTCCCCGTGGCGAATACCAGTGTCGGTGGAGATTGATGCTCGACATTCCGTGTGGATAAGAAGCAGATCATCATTTTCAGAACCGTCCCGTCGAAGAGAACTTTAACGGCCAGTGTCCGTTGGAGTGGGAGGAGCGCGAGTGCAGGCGCCCAGGAAGTGAAGTTCCCTAGACTGATATCCGTAACACGACCAGTAGGACGAAGGTTGGCACGGAGATTGTCGGAGACGTCCACCATTCTTGATGACAGGCGGTGAACGATCCAAAGTCGACTCTTAAGGGAAACCAGGACAACCTCCGACCTGCGACACACTCTATACGAGGCACCGCGCCGCCGCGGGGTGGCGTAAACCGGAATTACAACGCCACAAAGACGTTCGGGATCTTCATCTTCATCCAGAGCACTCATCTTTGTTGTGAGATGCGAGCCAGCAATATGGTTACGTACTAGACGGCGAGAATGTGAATGAGTTCTTCCCAAGGAATGACACCTCCACAGCTCTCTACAAGCTCTCACTTATCCCCTCTCTAGGCCCGTATGCGGCACTCCTCCATCTCGTCAGCTAGGAGAACGCTCGCTTCCAAGCAACCCTCCCCGCAGCACGCTGAGTGCGCCGCCAGCATTGCGAGCATTCCCTGGCATCCGAGTCGTCCCGTCGCGGCTATTCTCCGCGAGTCATCGCTCCCGCTATGCATGGTCGACTCAACGCCTTTATCGTCTCCCGGGTCGTATTCGCCCTCGCACCGACGTCCCTTCCGACCTTGGAGGTGACCTCCATCCCGAAAGAGTCGCCACATCCTCCCGTAACCCCATTGACTCCCCGCCTCCGGGACGAAACTTTCCCCATCCCCCCAGCCTCGGCCGCGGCAGCGTGCCGTCCCTTCAAACCCTCACCCACAGAGCGTGGACCCGGTCGGCTGGAGTCGCCCCGGGATTGGCGTTGAAGCGGGCTGCAGAGGCGTCAGGATGTGTCTCAGCAGCAACGTATACATACGCGCTACAGTCTTTGTCCGCCCACGACGACCAATCGATATCGCCACCGCTTCCTCTTGTCGAGGTTATGCACCCGCCCAGGTTGTATTCGCCCTCGCCCTCGCGACGTCCCCCACCGGCTTGAGAGGACCTTGCTGATGACCTTCCTCCGTCACAACCTCCAATACCCCAATGACTCTCCCCCGCCGAACGAAACTCTCCCCGCCTTGTTCGACAGCGTCCCCTCGTCAGACTCTCTGCGCACCACCCACAGAGCGTTGACTGGTGTCGCACCAGGATTGGCGTTGAAGATGGCTGCTGAGTCGTGAGGAATGTGTCTCAGCAGCCAACGGGATACATACCCGCTAGTTAGCCCCCGACGACTTTTCATATCGCGTCTACTCGAGGTTATCACCCGCGCGAGCCGTACGTATGCCTGTATACGCAAGGGATGCCCTACACACCGTTAGCCAAGACCCCGCTCGAACAGAAAGACTACACGTACCGTAGTCAGCCTCCGTCGCGGCGTCTCCACATCTCATACGACACCCTACTCTCTGACCGACTGTCTGGGGACATCTTGGATCGTGTCTTGCGTCGCATTGGGATGAACGCATCCATCGCCGGCGCTGGCACACGGAGAGCTTGAAGGAGGTCGATCCGGACCTCTTGCCCCGCGCGCGAGACGTTGCGGATGAGTCGCATTATCGTATTGGAGTGGCTGAGATGCGAGTGTGAGCAGCGGGTTCTGCACGGTCAAGCAGTCGACGTACCTCCGATTTGGATTAGAGCGGCTGTGTATGCTGGCGGCGGGTGAGGACATGTATGTGGAGAATGGGAAAACGTACGGGAAAGCCCTTGTCCCGTATTGCCGCTAATCGATTCGAAAGTACGTCGTACCCGTCATTCGGTCCGAGTCCTGCAGCACTTGCTCCGTCGCTCGGGTCCATGACAATAAACGACGGAGCCTGTCGTCTACTGCATAGGAATCCGGGTACGTTCTCCTTGGTTTGAAGCCGCCCGGGGTCAAAGAGGACGACGAGCTGAACCAGCTGGTATGCGAGTGTCTTCATGCGGTTAGACGATGGGCGACGATGGGCATGCAGCGATGAGCGTAGCGTGCTCTGCGGTCGACGGGGAAGGCGACGGGTGGAGGTCAAAAGTCGGGGAAGTCCGAGCGTGAGGCGTCCGGGCCAAGGCGCGACTGGGTGCAGTTAGCTTGGAGGGCGATTAGGATTGCCCAGTAGAAACGCACCGAGTAGTCCAGCGGTCCATAGAGAAGCCTGAGCATCCATCTGTGCGACAGTCAGCACCTGGGCCTTGAGCGGAAGAATGGATACGCACTCAGGCATTGGCGTATGCACTCAGTTGTTCTCGGAGACGAATTAAAACGCTCGAGCTGCGCCTAGCTCTCGACTCTCAGCATCGGGATTGCACCTAGCATCCAGGGAGATCAGACTGGAGTCGTCTGAGCTTGTAGTGGACGCACCGTCAGTGTCCATCACTGGCAGTTGCCAAATCGATTTTCAAGTCGTCCAAGAGTTCCGCGAGTCGGCAACAAGCCATGGGAGAGTTCAAGAACGACGGAGCGGGCATGGCTAGTGGGTCTGGTGCGTTGTCGGCGCCATGGCGGGCGACGTCGTGGTCGAGAGTCGGCGACGGCGTTTGCTGACACAGCATAGCACATGACCCACCAATGGTTCTTTCGACCCACGACAACGGACGATGCACTCCGTTCAGACCACGGAACTCGCTGAACTCATCTGCACCGAGCTGCGGTGGTCGAATCCGGGGACACTCACAGCACTCGCACAGACGTGCACGAATCTGCAAGAAATCGTTGTAAGTAGTTGATGCGGAGTTCCGAGTTTCATAGAGCAGGTACGGCGTCGATTGGCGGTAACGGCAATCACGTATCAGTCTAGGGTTCGCAACGGCACCAATTCAAAAGCCTTTTCTGTTCTGTCCCTTCATCCCCATCGTCCGTTCGCGTTATGCGCGGTGGGCTCGTCCTTCTCTGGTAATTACCATCTCTCGAGAAACAGGCACTTTCCCATGGAGGATTAGCCTGAGAGAGAGAGCTTCAACATCCTTTTACATGCTTCTCAAGCCCAAGAGGTGATGCCCGGCGGGGGAAAAAAATGGCTTTCGGGGATCTCGGGCGAGGGAGTTTATAAACGCCCTCCCGAATTTTTTTCATAAAACCTTTCATAAACCAAAGCCCTACTTTCTACGTGCACCGTAATCTTGTCGGTAGCGCGGCCAGATACTCGGTCCTTTCTGGCTGGTAGATCTGTTCGTCCTAGAAAACCGGTGAGTTCCGATGTTTCGCCGGTGCTAGCACTCTGATACGGACATTCTCCCAGCCGGTCGGAAGCTGTCCTGGCGGCAAGAAAACGTAGTCATCCCGAATGCTTCGGGGCTCTGCTCCTTCATCTGCATGCAGTACCAGCATCAATCACGGTTTGAGGAACTCATAGCTCGCGTACGTACCGAACCGCTGCATGATAAATTTTGTCTTGCAGCGCGTTGCATCATGGATTCTTCTGAAGGGCGAGTCCGAGGCGTCGAGCGCGACCGTCAGGATCGGGAAAAACGAGACACCAATCAACACCAGCCCGCCGAGACTACCGACAACTCCCAGACCGCCGAGGTAGTCAAGCCACTTCTGGACCCCGTCCGACCACCACTGATCTTCGAACCATACGAAGCGCCAATACATGACAATACTGGTTGGGACGAAGAGAACCCAGAGAATGATCAAGAGGCGGCGCAAGAGAAGTGCACCGCTGTAGAACTCCTCGTAGTATAGCACGTTGAAGATGCGACTGGTTGAAGAGGACTCATATTCGAGGGAAAAATCGCGAGCATGAGTGCTGATTCTGGAGGCGATCCTGTGTCTCCCCGAGAGCGCGAAGAATGGGAAGGAGTAATGCCTGAGAGCGACGGCGTAGAAGACCAGCCGCGAGAACATGTAGCAGTTGCCGCCGAACAGGCTGTACTTGGGCTTGTAAAGATTGATTGTCTCGGTGTAGCGCGCCAAGTCGAGAAGTGTCAGAGGCGGACCGCGCCATTTGTAGTCCATGAACTCGACAAATGCGGCGTGAGGTTCGATGCCTGCGGAGTATTAACAACAGCCGTACGCGTGGCTTTGAGCGACAACGCACCAACAGGAACTAGAGTCGTGTCGGTGAGGAGGGCGCATACCAGCTTATGCCGCCGATAAAACTCCGGGCTCTCGTCGTGTCCGGCAATAGACAGCGTAGCAAGGTCCACCGCGCGCCGGAATGGATCCAAGATGTCCTTTCCCGCCCGCTCCAGCATCAGCTCATACTCAACCCCAGCGTAGTGGAATCGTGAGACGAGGAACTGGTGCTTCAGGAGCGAGCCGGGGCTCAGAGGAGTCGGGATCTTGGCCCACCAGTAGATGTCCGGAATGATGGTCTGCTGAATTCCAGCACCGGCGTTGCGGACCCAGCTGCAGAACTGGGAGATGGACATAGTCCCGCAAGGGACCAGAGGGGATGGGCTGAGGCCGAGCTCGAGGTCCGCCGACAACGAGATGGAGGCAAGGGGAAAGCTGTTGAGTCGACAGCCTGGGACAGAGATGGGCTGAAGCAAGCTTCGAGCCGATGGCGTGTGAACGAGCCCACGTTTTTCCTCAAGGTAATAGAGTGTATTTTTTGCAGCGCCGGTTTTCCATTCGATGGGAAATCTGGCTTGACAGATGCAAAATTTCGTGGCTTCCCAAAGCGGCAGGCGTTACAATGGACCCTTTCCTCGCCTCCATGAGTAGTGTCGGTGGAGATTGATGCTCGACATTCCGTGTGGATAAGAAGCAGATCATCATTGTCAGAAGTGCGTTGGAGTGGGAGGATGAGGCAAGAGCGCAAGTGCAGGCGCCGAGGAAGTGAAGTTCCCTAGACTGATATCCGTAACTCGATGGGAAGAGCGCGAGTGCAGACGGCGAGGAAGTGAAGTTCCCTAGACTGATATCCGTAACACGACGAGTAGGACGAAGGTCGGCACGGAGATTGTTGGAGACGTCCATCATTCTTGATGACGGGCGGTGAACGATCCAAAGTCGACTCTTGAGGGAAACTAGGACAACCTCCGAACTGCGACATACTCTATACGAGGCGCCGCGCCGCGCGTTGGCGTGAACCGGAATTACAACGCCACAAAAACGTTCGGGATCTTCATCTTCATCCATAGCACTCATCTTTGTTGTGAGATGCGAGCAGCAATATGGTTACGTACTAGACAGCGAGAATGAACGAGTTGTTCCCTAGGAATGACCCTCCACAGCACTCACTTATCCCCATCTTCAGTGCCGTATACCCCTCCGGATCCTGCTCGAACTGGCTCACCGGCTCACTTCCAAGCAACCCTCCCCGCAGCACGCCGAGTGCGCCCCAGCATTGCGAGAAGGCAATGCGCATTCCCTGGCGTCCCAGTCGTCCCAGTCGTCCCACTATTCTCCTCACCATAGCTCGAGTCATCGCTCTTGCAATGTATGCATGGTCGACTCAACGTCCTTATCGTCTCCCCAGGTCGTTTCAACGGTCGCACTCGCGACGTCTCTCCCCGGCTTGAGATGATCTTCAAAGTGACCTTCCCCCATCCCGGCAGAGTCATGATAACCCCAATAACTCTCCGCCGAAGTGCCGACGACGCCATTCGTTTTGTTCTCGGACCTGTCTTCGGCGGCGGCGGCGGGGTTGGTGTCGAGAGAAGCCCTTATCCGGACTCAATGCGACCATCTCTGCGTTCCTGCTCGCCGGACGAGATTCTCCCCGCCTTGTTCGACATCGCCCCCCTCGTCAGACTATATGAGCCCCACCCATACGTCGCCCGGGATTGGCATTTAAGAGGGCTGCAGAGTCGTCAGGAATGTGTCTCGGCAGCACCAGGATACCTACTCGCTACAGCCCACCCCCGACGACCTTCCATCATAGTCACATTCGATATCTCCGCCGCGTCCTGCTTGAGCTCGTCGACGTTATGCACCCGCGCGAGCCACCCGTGGGCCTGTGTACGCAAGGGATATAGCCCTATACACCGTCAGCCAGGACCCCAAAAGAACGACGCCACGTACCCAGCCCTATCGTAGCCAGCTTCCGTCGCGGCGTCGCCACATGCAGCTCATACGGACGCCCTGCTCTTTGACCGCCTCTCGGGATGAACACATCCGTCGCCAGCGCTGGCGTACGGAGACCTTGAAGAATGTCGTTCGGGACCTCTTGCCCCGCAAGCGAGACGTTGCGGATTCGTCGCAGCATGGCATTGGAATGGCTGGCGACGAAGGAGTATGAAGGGCGAGCGTGAGCAGGGGGTTCTACAAGGCCAAGCCGTCGACGTACCTCCGATTCGTGGATTTGGATTAGGGCGACTTGGCTGCGGGCGGGCGGGTGAGGACATGTATGTAGAGAATGGGAAGACGTACGGGAAAGCCGTTGTCCGCGTATGGGTGCTAATCGACTGGCGAATGCGACGTAGCCGCCATTCGGTCCTGCGGCGCTTGCCCCGTCGCTTGGGTCCATGTCCCAGCGAGTACTATCTCCTTGTTCGCAGGCAGTCCGGGGTCAAAGAGGACGACGAGCTGAATGATGGGCATGCGATGAGCGTAGAGTGCTCCGCGGTCGACGGTGGACGGAGGCGACATCTGACTGGTAGGTGGAAGTGAAAAGTCCGGGGGAGTATGAGGCGCCGAGAGTGAGGCCTCCTGACCAATGCGCGACTGGTGCAATCAACGCTGGAGGATGCCATTAGCTTTGCCGAACGCGCTGCCAGTAGAAAACGCACCTCACGACAACCGCAGATGGAAGAGAGCTCGCAGTGCGCGCTAGCTCCAACGTTCCGAGGCAGAGAAGCTTGAGCCCGTCCATCGGGAAGACTGTACGGGGTCAGCACCAGGACTTGGGTGGAAGAATGGATACACACTCAGTCGCTCTCGAATTGACGGATTTGGATGCTCGAGCTGAGCCTGGCTCTCTCATGTGGCAACGTTCCTAGCATTCAAGAAGGTCAGACTGGATCGTATGAGCTTGTAGTGCACGCACTGTAGGTACACCGTCACTGGCAGTCGCCAAATCGATTTTCAAGGCGGCAAGAGTTCCGTGGGTGGGGGACAAGACATTCGAGGGTTCCAGAACGACGGAGCGGGCATGGCTAGTGAGCCTGGAGGTGTTGTCGGCGCTATGGCGGGCGACGTCGTGGTCGAGAGTCGGCCGATGCGTTTGCTGACACAGCATATCACATGACCCTATTAGTGGTTTCTTTCGCCCCACGACAAGCGCATTTGACCGACGATGCACACCGTTCTCCAGACCACGGAACTCGCTGAACTCATCTGCATCGAGCTGCGGTGGACGAATCCGGGGACACTCGCAGCACTCGCACAGACGTGCACGAATCTGCAAGAAATCGCGCTCGATGTCCTCTGGCATCGACAAGCAGACATCTTCAATCTCCTTAGATGCATCCCCGAGGGTCTGTGGAGCGTCAAGGAGGCCGAATCACCTTATGACGATTCCTTACTCGTGAGCAGCATACCTGAACCGCTGTCGCTCATCTAATATTCATCGGACAGGATTTCGTCCGTCCGATAAGCCAGGCAGACGCCGCTGTGATGGTCAAATACTCGCACCGCGTCAAGTTCTTATCCTGCTCGAGCCACACACGTCGCGATGCCTGGGATCTGAATATATTGTCGGCATACGAAGCACTGTCGCGATACTGCCAGGAGGGGAAGGTCCAAATCTTTCCCAACGTCCAGAAACTCGATTGGGCGGTCGAGGGCCCGGATGCCGTCGACACTCTTAGCTTCATGCAGGTGGTTTGTGGTCCTCGCCTCAGCTCCGTGTACATGTTGCGTTGCAACGATGCCTTCGTGAACGCGTTGCCTCTCGCTTCGGATATCTCCAGGCTCACCGACCTCGTAATATACCCAGCGGGCGAAAGAGAGAACAAGACTCTCGAGGGAATATCGGATCTGATTCAGAAGCTGCAGGACATCCGGTCGCTGACAATTGGTGCAGCGAATCTCGATGCGATCGCCGTGGAGCACCTTGCCCGGCTGCGGTCTCTGCACACCCTCAAATTTCTTGTCTTGGCCGGCAGCTTGTCCCTCTCTTCTTTGCCACCTTCTAGCTTGGAATTCCCCGAGCTACGCACTTTCTTCGCACAAATGCATGGTTCAGGCGACTCCGAACGCGAGTTGCGCCCACAGTTGTTCAGTTTACTCCGAGCATGGGATAGCGTCAAACTAAAGAAGTTCGAAGTGTCTGCCAGGGGTTGTCCCTCCGCAGACTTTCTCGACGAAATCTTCTTCACCTTTGCCACCCATTGTGAGCCTACTCTGCTTGCAACATTCTTATTCAAATGCTCCGCATCCCGAAATGCGATTTCCCCACTACCGATTCTTCGCGCGTCAGCGCTCCATCACCTATTCCGCTTCGTCCACTTGGAGAAGGTCAAGATTCAGCTTCCGGGCATTGTTGACCTCGACGATGAGCTGCTCACCGAGCTTGCGCACTCGTGGCCTCGTCTCCGCCGGCTTGAATTGACGCGGTCGTTTTCGGAAAAAGACATCTCGTGGGTCTCGCTACCGCCCCGACCCAGCGCCACTCTTCTCGGTCTTCAAGCTCTCGCCCACCATTGCACGTCCCTCGAGAGTCTGGTCCTCACGATTGACACCACGCGCCCCGACCCGCAGACATGGCTTGATGCGGGTTTGTTCACACTTCCGCGCGCGAACGCTGCGCCAGCCAGCCTGTTGAACTCATTCGATGTCGCCGACTCGCCTTTGGAAAATGGCATGGCGGTTGGGTGGTTTCTCGCAGTGACGTTCCCGCATCTCGCGGGCGATTACGTCTACACTGCTCATCAAGTTTACCCCTACCGTGATAACCACGATGATGCTCTGGAGGAGGACGAGGGGGACGAGGAGGAATTGAGTGAACGACAAGAAATCTTCAAGCGATACGGGCAGATGTGGTCAGCGATGGAACGGATCCTTCCCGAAGTGAAGAATGCAATGGCCGATGGGGCAACGACGTTCGCTGAGTGCCAGCTGGCGGGGGGCGAGGCACAAGCTGCAGCGAGCGAGATAGAGTAGCGTTTTGACCACATGGTATTTACCACCGTGATTTTCATTTCCGTCCAGGCATCCCCCTCATGAAATTCCGCGATATACAAGGAGAACTCAATCAGCGAAGGTTCGGTTTGTTGTTTGTATCCAAAAAGTGATAAAGCTCTTACTTATGACTGATGAAAAATTGAGCCGCAGGAGGTTCTACTAAATGATC
Source organism: Mycena amicta (assembly GCA_029282125.1). Taxonomy (NCBI): domain Eukaryota; kingdom Fungi; phylum Basidiomycota; class Agaricomycetes; order Agaricales; family Mycenaceae; genus Mycena; species Mycena amicta. Next base: position 109,921 of record JARIHP010000024.1, read on the forward strand.
ATGTTTCCCTGCCAGCGTTCTTACCTGGACTATTTCTCACTTCGCGCAGCCGCAGGCCAACGGTACAGCCACGCGCGTCGCGGTAACGGCAATCACATATCAGTCTAGGGTTCGCGAGTAGAATCGCGACGGCATCAAATCCAAAACTTTTTTGTCTTCTGTCCCTTCATCCCCATCGTCCGTTGGCGTTATGCGTGGTGGGCTCGTCCTTCGCTGGTAATTACCATCTCTCGAGAAACAGGCACTTTCCCGTGGATTCAGAGGATTAAAGAGAGAGCTTCTACATCATTTTCAAGTTACATGCTTGAGGTGATGCCCGGCGGGGGAAAAAAGCGCTTTCGGGGATATCGGGCGAGGCGTTCTACAAACCTAAAAACCGATTTATACACGCCCTCCCCCCCTTTTTTTGTCTTTTTTTTATTTACAAAACCGTATGATAATCCAGAATCTTTTCAAAAAGCAGGCCCTACTTTCCACGTGCACCGTAATCTTGTCGGTAGCCCCAGCCTATGTATCCGCCACACCGGAGTCCCAGGCGGACTGCTCAGCATCAATACGGTACCCATGATTCCTGACCTTGGCTGGCCTCAACTGGATGCATGTTGCCCTCGCTATAGGTTCGAAAGACCGTGTTCAAACATCGGTTCCCGAATAAGCAAATAAACTCACCCCGGGTTGCTCGTCAGGGTGGCATAACAACCATCGCAGACGCGCACCGCCGGCCTAAACCCGATGTGGGGAAGAGGAAGCATCTTAGCGGAGCATTGTTGGTCGAACACCGAGCCACAGTTGCGGCAATGGTGTTTACGATTCGTCAAGTGGAACCGTGTTGCACATCGCGAGCAGAATTCTGAGTCGATCCACTCCGGGGGTTGTTGCGTGTTCAGCATGTCGGGGTTGGCGCGCAAGGGGTCTTTTGGCGGGAACTGAAAGCCTGCGGAGGTAATTCAGTTAAAGCGCCGCGACGCGTGTATGTGCACCAGGTAACACACCCTCAGCGGTCAACGTCGTGTAAATCATCCCCACATAGCTCAGCTTTGGCTCTCCCTCGAACATAATGCACCAGTCCTGGATGTGGAGGAGGATATGGTTCTTAACCTTGTCGTGAAGATCGGGGCTTTTGAGAATGGACACAAGATCGTCCATGAACTCGCCAGATGCAATTTGGAGGAGGAAGAGGTCTCCGCCGTTCTTGACGCACATGTCCGTTAGCTCGCGCGACGTAAGCTATGGTCGCGGAGGAACAACTGCAGTCACACACCTCTAATGCCAGGATTTGCACGTTCGGGTTACGGTGCTTCAGCCGCCGCTTGAGGGACAGCATGGCATTTTTCGCGGGAACGGACCTGGAGCGAATCGCGTCGCAGATCTCGAATTTGCACTCAATGTCGGAGCCTGTGGGCCGCACCGCAGACGAGGCCTGAACTGCACGATCGTCAGTCTGTCGCGGAACTGTTGCTGGGAGTCTGTGACGCACCGATAGCGTCGTCAAGAACGAAAACATCGGCGTCCAGGAAAACACCGGCGGCCCACGCGCTCGCCGGGATTGAGCCCGACTCGAAGTGCTCCTGCGAGTCCCGCCGATGATACGCAAACGGCACCCATGGTTCACTGCTCCGTCCAACCTGGTCCCGAGTTATCTCCTCCACGACCTCTTCAATCTGCGTCAGTCGGTCCAGCGCGGCCAGATACTCGGTCCTTTCTGGCTGGTAGATCTGTTCGTCCTAAAATACCGGAAACACCGGTGAGTTCAGATGTTCCGCCGGTGCTAGCACTCTGATACAGACATTCTCCCAGCCGGTCGGAAGCTGTCCGCTCGGCACAAAAATGTAGTCACCCCGAATGCTTCGGGGCTCTGCTCCTTCATCTGCATGCAGTACCAGCATCAATCACGGTTTGAGGAACTCATAGCTCGCGCACGTACCAAACCGCTGCATGATAAATTTTGTCTTGCAGCGCGTTGCATTATGGATTTTTCTGAACGGCGACTCCGGTCCGTCCAACCCGACCAGTGTGAGGGGCATAACCAAGATTAAGAGAAAGAATACGGGGCCGGGACCATAGAGAACCAGAATTATCAGCTTGGGGGGGAAGTGATCAAGCCAGTCCGACCATTTGGGGGGGGGCCATCGCACAAAGCGAAAATACGTGCCAATACTGGCTGGGATGAAGAGAACCCAGAGAGTGATCAGGAGGCGCCGCAAGAGAAGTGCACCGCTGTAGAACTCCTCGTAGTATAGCACGTTGAAGATGCGACTGGTTGAAGAGGGCACACATTCGAGGGAAAAATCGAGAGCATGAGTGCTGATTCTGGAGACGATCCTGTGTCTCTCCGAGAGCGCGAAGAATGGGAAGGAGTAATGCCTGAGAGCGACGGCGTAGAAGACCAGCCGCGAGAACATGTAGCAGTTGCCGCCGAACAGGCTGTACTTGGGCTTGTAAAGATTGATTGTCTCGGTGTAGCGCGCCAAGTCGAGAAGTGTCAGAGGCGGACCGCGCCATTTGTAGTCCATGAACTCGACAAATGCGGCGTGAGGTTCGATGCCTGCGGAGTATTAACAACAGCCGTACGCGTGGCTTTGAGCGACAACGCACCAACAGGAACTAGAGTCGTGTCGGTGAGGAGGGCGCATACCAGCTTATGCCGCCGATAAAACTCCGGGCTCTCGTCGTGTCCGGCAATAGACAGCGTAGCAAGGTCCACCGCGCGCCGGAATGGATCCAAGATGTCCTTTCCCGCCCGCTCCAGCATCAGCTCATACTCAACCCCAGCGTAGTGGAATCGTGAGATGAGGAATTGGTGCTTCAGGAGCGAGCCGGGGCTCAGAGGAGTCGGGATCTTGGCCCACCAGTAGATGTCCGGAATGATGGTCTGCTGGATTCCAGCACCGGCGTTGCGGACCCAGCTGCAGAACTGGGAGATGGACATAGTCCCGCAAGGGACCAGAGGGGATGGGCTGAGGCCCAGCTCGAGGTCCGCCGACAACGACATGGAGGCAAGAGGAAAGCTGTTGAGTCGACAGCCTGGGACAGAGAGATGGGCTGAAGCAAGCTTCGAGCCGATGGCGTGTGAACGAGCCCACGTTTTTCCTCATGTATTTGCTTCCCAAAACGGCAGGCGTTACAACGGACCCTTTCCTCGCCTCCATGAGTAGTGTCGGTGGAGATTGCTGCTCGACATTCCGTGTGGATAAGAAGCAGATCATCATTGTCAGAATTGCGTTGGAGTGGGAGGATGAGGCAAGAGCGCAAGTGCAGGCGCCCAGGAAGTGAAGTTCCCTAGACTGATATCCGTAACTCGATGGGAAGAGCGCGAGTGCAGACGGCGAGGAAGTGAAGTTCCCTAGACTGATATCCGTAACACGACGAGTAGGACGAAGGTCGGCACGGAGATTGTTGGAGACGTCCACCATTCTTGATGACGGGCGGTGAACGATCCAAAGTCGACTCTTGAGGGAAACTAGGACAACCTCCGAACTGCGACATACTCTATACGAGGCGCCGCGCCGCGCGTTGGCGTGAACCGGAATTACAACGCCACAAAAACGTTCGGGATCTTCATCTTCATCCATAGCACTCATCTTTGTTGTGAGATGCGAGCAGCAATATGGTTACGTACTAGACAGCGAGAATGAACGAGTTGTTCCCTAGGAATGACCCTCCACAGCACTCACTTATCCCCATCTTCAGTGCCGTATACTCCTCCGGATCCTGCTCGAACTGGCTCACCGGCTCACTTCCAAGCAACCCTCCCCGCAACACGCCGAGTGCGCCCCCAGCATTGCGAGAAGGCAATGCGCATTCCCTGGCGTCCCAGTCGTCCCAGTCGTCCCACTATTCTCCTCACCATAGCTCGAGTCATCGCTCTCGCAATGTATGCATGGTCGACTCAACGTCCTTATCGTCTCCCCAGGTCGTTTCAACTTCGCACTCGCGACGTCTCTCCCCGGCTTGAGATGATCTTCAAAGTGACCTTCCCCCATCCCGGCAGAGTCATGACAACCTCCAGTAACCCCAATAACTCTCCGCCGAAGTGCCGACGACGCCATTCGTTTTGTCCTCGGACCTGTCTTCGTCGGCGGCGGCGGGGTTGGTGTCGAGAGAAGCCCTTATCCGGACTCAATGCGACCATCTCTGCGTTCCTGCTCGCCGGACGAGATTCTCCCCGCCTTGTTCGACATCGCCCCCTTCGTCAGACTATATGAGCCCCACCCATACGTCGCCCGGGATTGGCATTTAAGAGGGCTGCAGAGGCGTCAGGAATGCGTCTCAGCAGCCAACGGGATGCATACCCGCTATATTCAGGCCCCGACGACCTTGCATCATAGTCACATTCGATATCCCCGCCGCGTCCTGCTTGAGCTCGTCGACGTTATGCACCCGCGCGAGCCACCCGTGGGCCTGTGTACGCAAGGGATATAGCCCTATACACCGTCAGCCAGGACCCCAAAAGAACGACGCCACGTACCCAGCCCTATCGTAGCCAGCCTCCGTCGCGGCGTCGCCACATGCAGCTCATACGGACGCCCTGCTCTTTGACCGCCTCTCGGGATGAACACATCCGTCGCCAGCGCTGGCGTACGGAGACCTTGAAGGATGTCGTTCGGGACGTCTTGCCCCGCAAGCGAGACGTTGCGGATTCGTCGCAGCATGGCATTGGAATGGCTGGCGACGAAGGAGTATGAAGGGCGAGCGTGAGCAGGGGGTTCTACAAGGCCAAGCCGTCGACGTACCTCCGATTCGTGGATTTGGATTAGGGCGACTTGGCTGCGGGCGGGCGGGTGAGGACATGTATGTAGAGAATGGGAAGACGTACGGGAAAGCCGTTGTCTGCGTATGGGTGCTAATCGACTGGCGAATGCGACGTAGCCGCCATTCGGTCCTGCGGCGCTTGCCCCGTCGCTTGGGTCCATGTCCCAGCGAGTACTATCTCCTTGTTCGCAGGCAGTCCGGGGTCAAAGAGGACGACGAGCTGAATGATGGGCATGCGATGAGTGTAGAGTGCTCCGCGGTCGACGGTGGACGGAGGCGACATCTGACTGGTAGGTGGAAGTGAAAAGTCCGGGGGAGTATGAGGCGCCGAGAGTGAGGCCTCCTGACCAATGCGCGACTGGTGCAATCAACGCTGGAGGATGTCTTTAGCTTTGCCGAACGCGCTGCCAGTAGAAAACGCACCTCACGACGCCCGCAAATGGAGAGAGCTCGCAGCGACCACTAGCTTCCGAGGCAGAGAAGCTTGAGCCCGTCCATAGGGAAGACTGTACGGGAGTCAGCACCAGGACTTGGGTGGAAGAATGGAGACACACTCAGTGGCTCTCGAATCGACGGATTTGAATGCTGAGCCTGGTTCTCTCATGTGGCAACGTTCCTAGCATTCAAGAAGGTCAGACTGGATCGTATGAGCTTGTAGTGCACGCACTGTAGGTACACCGTCACTGGCAGTCGCCAAATCGATTTTCAAGGCGGCAAGAGTTCCGTGGGTGGGGGACAAGACATTCGAGGGTTCCAGAACGACGGAGCGGGCATGGCTAGTGAGCCTGGAGGTGTTGTCGGCGCTATGGCGGGCGACGTCGTGGTCGAGAGTCGGCCGATGCGTTTGCTGACACAGCATATCACGTGACCCTATTAGTGGTTTCTTTCGCCCCACGACAAGCGCATTTGACCGACGATGCACACCGTTCTCCAGACCACGGAACTCGCTGAACTCATCTGCACCCAGCTGCGGTGGACGAATCCGGGGACACTCGCAGCACTCGCACAGACGTGCACGAATCTGCAAGAAATTGCGCTCGATGTGCTCTGGCATCGGCAAGCAGACATCTTCAATCTCCTTAGATGCATCCCCGAGGGATTGTGGAGCGTCAAGAAGGCCCAATCACCGTATGACGACTCCTTACTCGTGAGCCGCGTACCTGAAACCGCTGTCGCTCATCTAATATTCATCGGACAGGATTTCGTTCGTCCGATAAGCCAGGCAGACGCCGCTGTGATGGTCAAATACTCGCACCGCGTGAAGTTCCTATCCTGCTCGAGCCACACACGTCTCGATGCCTGGGATCTGAATATACTGTCGGCATACGAAGCACTGTGGCGATACTGCCAGGAGGCTCCGGTCCAAATCTTTCCCAATGTCCAGAAACTCGATTGGGCGGTCGAAGGCCCGGATGCCGTCGACACTCTTAACTTCATGCGGGTGGTTTGTGGTCCTCGCCTCAGCTCAGTGTACATGTTGCGTTGCAACGATGCCTTCGTGAACGCGTTGCCTCTCGCTTCGGATATCTCCAGGCTCACCGACCTCGTAATATACCCAGCGGGCGAAAGAGAGAACAAGACTCTCGAGGGAATATCGGATCTGATTCAGAAGCTGCAGGACATCAGGTCGCTGACAATTGGTGCAGCGAATCTCGATGCGATCGCCGTGGAGCACCTTTCCCGGCTGCGGTCTCTGCACACCCTCAAACTTCTTGTCTTGGCCGGCAGCTTGTCCCTCTCCTCTTTGCCACCTTCTAGCTTGGAATTCCCCGAGCTACGCACTTTCTTCACACAAATGCATGGTTCAGGCGACTCCGAACGCGAGTTGCGCCCACAGTTGTTCAGTTTACTCCGAGCATGGGATAGCGTCAAACTAAAGAAGTTCGAAGTGTCTGCCAGGGGTTGTCCCTCCGCAGACTTTCTCGACGAAATCTTCTTCACCTTTGCCACCCATTGTGAGCCTACTCTGCTTGCAACATTCTTATTCAAATGCTCCGCATCCCGAAATGCGATTTCCCCACTACCGATTCTTCGCGCGTCAGCGCTCCATCACCTATTCCGCTTCGTCCACTTGGAGAAGGTCAAGATTCAGCTTCCGGGCATTGTTGACCTCGACGATGAGCTGCTCACCGAGCTTGCGCACTCGTGGCCTCGTCTCCGCCGGCTTGAATTGACGCGGTCGTTTTCGGAAAAAGACATCTCGTGGGTCTCGCTACCGCCCCGACCCAGCGCCACTCTTCTCGGTCTTCAAGCTCTCGCCCACCATTGCACGTCCCTCGAGAGTCTGGTCCTCACGATTGACACCACGCGCCCCGACCCGCAGACATGGCTTGATGCGGGTTTGTTCACACTTCCGCGCGCGAACGCTGCGCCAGCCAGCCTGTTGAACTCATTCGATGTCGCCGACTCGCCTTTGGAAAATGGCATGGCGGTTGGGTGGTTTCTCGCAGTGACGTTCCCGCATCTCGCGGGCGATTACGTCTACACTGCTCATCAAGTTTACCCCTACCGTGATAACCACGATGATGCTCTGGAGGAGGACGAGGGGGACGAGGAGGAATTGAGTGAACGACAAGAAATCTTCAAGCGATACGGGCAGATGTGGTCAGCGATGGAACGGATCCTTCCCGAAGTGAAGAATGCAATGGCCGATGGGGCAACGACGTTCGCTGAGTGCCAGCTGGCGGGGGGCGAGGCACAAGCTGCAGCGAGCGAGATAGAGTAGCGTTTTGACCACATGGTATTTACCACCGTGATTTTCATTTCCGTCCAGGCATCCCCCTCATGAAATTCCGCGATATACAAGGAGAACTCAATCAGCGAAGGTTCGGTTTGTTGTTTGTATCCAAAAAGTGATAAAGCTCTTACTTATGACTGATGAAAAATTGAGCCGCAGGAGGTTCTACTAAATGATCATGTTTCCCTGCCAGCGTTCTTACCTGGACTATTTCTCACTTCGCGCAGCCGCAGGCCAACGGTACAGCCACGCGCGTCGCGGGTAACGGCAATCACATATCAGTCTAGGGTTCGCGAGTAGAATCGCGACGGCATCAAATCCAAAACTTTTTTGTCTTCTGTCCCTTCATCCCCATCGTCCGTTGGCGTTATGCGTGGTGGGCTCGTCCTTCGCTGGTAATTACCATCTCTCGAGAAACAGGCACTTTCCCGTGGATTCAGAGGATTAAAGAGAGAGCTTCTACATCATTTTCAAGTTACATGCTTGAGGTGATGCCCGGCGGGGGAAAAAAGCGCTTTCGGGGATATCGGGCGAGGCGTTCTACAAACCTAAAAACCGATTTATACACGCCCTCCCCCCCTTTTTTTGTCTTTTTTTTATTTACAAAACCGTATGATAATCCAGAATCTTTTCAAAAAGCAGGCCCTACTTTCCACGTGCACCGTAATCTTGTCGGTAGCCCCAGCCTATGTATCCGCCACACCGGAAGTCCCAGGCGGACTGCTCAGCATCAATACGGTACCCATGATTCCTGACCTTGGCTGGCCTCAACTGGATGCATGTTGCCCTCGCTATAGGTTCGAAAGACCGTGTTCAAACATCGGTTCCCGAATAAGCAAATAAACTCACCCCGGGTTGCTCGTCAGGGTGGCATAACAACCATCGCAGACGCGCACCGCCGGCCTAAACCCGATGTGGGGAAGAGGAAGCATCTTAGCGGAGCATTGTTGGTCGAACACCGAGCCACAGTTGCGGCAATGGTGTTTACGATTCGTCAAGTGGAACCGTGTTGCACATCGCGAGCAGAATTCTGAGTCGATCCACTCCGGGGGTTGTTGCGTGTTCAGCATGTCGGGGTTGGCGCGCAAGGGGTCTTTTGGCGGGAACTGAAAGCCTGCGGAGGGTAATTCAGTTAAAGCGCCGCGACGCGTGTATGTGCACCAGGTAACACACCCTCAGCGGTCAACGTCGTGTAAATCATCCCCACATAGCTCAGCTTTGGCTCTCCCTCGAACATAATGCACCAGTCCTGGATGTGGAGGAGGATATGGTTCTTAACCTTGTCGTGAAGATCGGGGCTTTTGAGAATGGACACAAGATCGTCCATGAACTCGCCAGATGCAATTTGGAGGAGGAAGAGGTCTCCGCCGTTCTTGACGCACATGTCCGTTAGCTCGCGCGACGTAAGCTATGGTCGCGGAGGAACAACTGCAGTCACACACCTCTAATGCCAGGATTTGCACGTTCGGGTTACGGTGCTTCAGCCGCCGCTTGAGGGACAGCATGGCATTTTTCGCGGGAACGGACCTGGAGCGAATCGCGTCGCAGATCTCGAATTTGCACTCAATGTCGGAGCCTGTGGGCCGCACCGCAGACGAGGCCTGAACTGCACGATCGTCAGTCTGTCGCGGAACTGTTGCTGGGAGTCTGTGACGCACCGATAGCGTCGTCAAGAACGAAAACATCGGCGTCCAGGAAAACACCGGCGGCCCACGCGCTCGCCGGGATTGAGCCCGACTCGAAGTGCTCCTGCGAGTCCCGCCGATGATACGCAAACGGCACCCATGGTTCACTGCTCCGTCCAACCTGGTCCCGAGTTATCTCCTCCACGACCTCTTCAATCTGCGTCAGTCGGTCCAGCGCGGCCAGATACTCGGTCCTTTCTGGCTGGTAGATCTGTTCGTCCTAAAATACCGGAAACACCGGTGAGTTCAGATGTTCCGCCGGTGCTAGCACTCTGATACAGACATTCTCCCAGCCGGTCGGAAGCTGTCCGCTCGGCACAAAAATGTAGTCACCCCGAATGCTTCGGGGCTCTGCTCCTTCATCTGCATGCAGTACCAGCATCAATCACGGTTTGAGGAACTCATAGCTCGCGCACGTACCAAACCGCTGCATGATAAATTTTGTCTTGCAGCGCGTTGCATTATGGATTTTTCTGAACGGCGACTCCGGTCCGTCCAACCCGACCAGTGTGAGGGGCATAACCAAGATTAAGAGAAAGAATACGGGGCCGGGACCATAGAGAACCAGAATTATCAGCTTGGGGGGGAAGTGATCAAGCCAGTCCGACCATTTGGGGGGGGGCCATCGCACAAAGCGAAAATACGTGCCAATACTGGCTGGGATGAAGAGAACCCAGAGAGTGATCAGGAGGCGCCGCAAGAGAAGTGCACCGCTGTAGAACTCCTCGTAGTATAGCACGTTGAAGATGCGACTGGTTGAAGAGGGCACACATTCGAGGGAAAAATCGAGAGCATGAGTGCTGATTCTGGAGACGATCCTGTGTCTCTCCGAGAGCGCGAAGAATGGGAAGGAGTAATGCCTGAGAGCGACGGCGTAGAAGACCAGCCGCGAGAACATGTAGCAGTTGCCGCCGAACAGGCTGTACTTGGGCTTGTAAAGATTGATTGTCTCGGTGTAGCGCGCCAAGTCGAGAAGTGTCAGAGGCGGACCGCGCCATTTGTAGTCCATGAACTCGACAAATGCGGCGTGAGGTTCGATGCCTGCGGAGTATTAACAACAGCCGTACGCGTGGCTTTGAGCGACAACGCACCAACAGGAACTAGAGTCGTGTCGGTGAGGAGGGCGCATACCAGCTTATGCCGCCGATAAAACTCCGGGCTCTCGTCGTGTCCGGCAATAGACAGCGTAGCAAGGTCCACCGCGCGCCGGAATGGATCCAAGATGTCCTTTCCCGCCCGCTCCAGCATCAGCTCATACTCAACCCCAGCGTAGTGGAATCGTGAGATGAGGAATTGGTGCTTCAGGAGCGAGCCGGGGCTCAGAGGAGTCGGGATCTTGGCCCACCAGTAGATGTCCGGAATGATGGTCTGCTGGATTCCAGCACCGGCGTTGCGGACCCAGCTGCAGAACTGGGAGATGGACATAGTCCCGCAAGGGACCAGAGGGGATGGGCTGAGGCCCAGCTCGAGGTCCGCCGACAACGACATGGAGGCAAGAGGAAAGCTGTTGAGTCGACAGCCTGGGACAGAGAGATGGGCTGAAGCAAGCTTCGAGCCGATGGCGTGTGAACGAGCCCACGTTTTTCCTCATGTATTTGCTTCCCAAAACGGCAGGCGTTACAACGGACCCTTTCCTCGCCTCCATGAGTAGTGTCGGTGGAGATTGCTGCTCGACATTCCGTGTGGATAAGAAGCAGATCATCATTGTCAGAATTGCGTTGGAGTGGGAGGATGAGGCAAGAGCGCAAGTGCAGGCGCCCAGGAAGTGAAGTTCCCTAGACTGATATCCGTAACTCGATGGGAAGAGCGCGAGTGCAGACGGCGAGGAAGTGAAGTTCCCTAGACTGATATCCGTAACACGACGAGTAGGACGAAGGTCGGCACGGAGATTGTTGGAGACGTCCACCATTCTTGATGACGGGCGGTGAACGATCCAAAGTCGACTCTTGAGGGAAACTAGGACAACCTCCGAACTGCGACATACTCTATACGAGGCGCCGCGCCGCGCGTTGGCGTGAACCGGAATTACAACGCCACAAAAACGTTCGGGATCTTCATCTTCATCCATAGCACTCATCTTTGTTGTGAGATGCGAGCAGCAATATGGTTACGTACTAGACAGCGAGAATGAACGAGTTGTTCCCTAGGAATGACCCTCCACAGCACTCACTTATCCCCATCTTCAGTGCCGTATACTCCTCCGGATCCTGCTCGAACTGGCTCACCGGCTCACTTCCAAGCAACCCTCCCCGCAACACGCCGAGTGCGCCCCCAGCATTGCGAGAAGGCAATGCGCATTCCCTGGCGTCCCAGTCGTCCCAGTCGTCCCACTATTCTCCTCACCATAGCTCGAGTCATCGCTCTCGCAATGTATGCATGGTCGACTCAACGTCCTTATCGTCTCCCCAGGTCGTTTCAACTTCGCACTCGCGACGTCTCTCCCCGGCTTGAGATGATCTTCAAAGTGACCTTCCCCCATCCCGGCAGAGTCATGACAACCTCCAGTAACCCCAATAACTCTCCGCCGAAGTGCCGACGACGCCATTCGTTTTGTCCTCGGACCTGTCTTCGTCGGCGGCGGCGGGGTTGGTGTCGAGAGAAGCCCTTATCCGGACTCAATGCGACCATCTCTGCGTTCCTGCTCGCCGGACGAGATTCTCCCCGCCTTGTTCGACATCGCCCCCTTCGTCAGACTATATGAGCCCCACCCATACGTCGCCCGGGATTGGCATTTAAGAGGGCTGCAGAGGCGTCAGGAATGCGTCTCAGCAGCCAACGGGATGCATACCCGCTATATTCAGGCCCCGACGACCTTGCATCATAGTCACATTCGATATCCCCGCCGCGTCCTGCTTGAGCTCGTCGACGTTATGCACCCGCGCGAGCCACCCGTGGGCCTGTGTACGCAAGGGATATAGCCCTATACACCGTCAGCCAGGACCCCAAAAGAACGACGCCACGTACCCAGCCCTATCGTAGCCAGCCTCCGTCGCGGCGTCGCCACATGCAGCTCATACGGACGCCCTGCTCTTTGACCGCCTCTCGGGATGAAACACATCCGTCGCCAGCGCTGGCGTACGGAGACCTTGAAGGATGTCGTTCGGGACGTCTTGCCCCGCAAGCGAGACGTTTGCGGATTCGTCGCAGCATGGCATTGGAATGGCTGGCGACGAAGGAGTATGAAGGGCGAGCGTGAGCAGGGGGTTCTACAAGGCCAAGCCGTCGACGTACCTCCGATTCGTGGATTTGGATTAGGGCGACTTGGCTGCGGGCGGGCGGGTGAGGACATGTATGTAGAGAATGGGAAGACGTACGGGAAAGCCGTTGTCTGCGTATGGGTGCTAATCGACTGGCGAATGCGACGTAGCCGCCATTCGGTCCTGCGGCGCTTGCCCCGTCGCTTGGGTCCATGTCCCAGCGAGTACTATCTCCTTGTTCGCAGGCAGTCCGGGGTCAAAGAGGACGACGAGCTGAATGATGGGCATGCGATGAGTGTAGAGTGCTCCGCGGTCGACGGTGGACGGAGGCGACATCTGACTGGTAGGTGGAAGTGAAAAGTCCGGGGGAGTATGAGGCGCCGAGAGTGAGGCCTCCTGACCAATGCGCGACTGGTGCAATCAACGCTGGAGGATGTCTTTAGCTTTGCCGAACGCGCTGCCAGTAGAAAACGCACCTCACGACGCCCGCAAATGGAGAGAGCTCGCAGCGACCACTAGCTTCCGAGGCAGAGAAGCTTGAGCCCGTCCATAGGGAAGACTGTACGGGAGTCAGCACCAGGACTTGGGTGGAAGAATGGAGACACACTCAGTGGCTCTCGAATCGACGGATTTGAATGCTGAGCCTGGTTCTCTCATGTGGCAACGTTCCTAGCATTCAAGAAGGTCAGACTGGATCGTATGAGCTTGTAGTGCACGCACTGTAGGTACACCGTCACTGGCAGTCGCCAAATCGATTTTCAAGGCGGCAAGAGTTCCGTGGGTGGGGGACAAGACATTCGAGGGTTCCAGAACGACGGAGCGGGCATGGCTAGTGAGCCTGGAGGTGTTGTCGGCGCTATGGCGGGCGACGTCGTGGTCGAGAGTCGGCCGATGCGTTTGCTGACACAGCATATCACGTGACCCTATTAGTGGTTTCTTTCGCCCCACGACAAGCGCATTTGACCGACGATGCACACCGTTCTCCAGACCACGGAACTCGCTGAACTCATCTGCACCCAGCTGCGGTGGACGAATCCGGGGACACTCGCAGCACTCGCACAGACGTGCACGAATCTGCAAGAAATTGCGCTCGATGTGCTCTGGCATCGGCAAGCAGACATCTTCAATCTCCTTAGATGCATCCCCGAGGGATTGTGGAGCGTCAAGAAGGCCCAATCACCGTATGACGACTCCTTACTCGTGAGCCGCGTACCTGAACCGCTGTCGCTCATCTAATATTCATCGGACAGGATTTCGTTCGTCCGATAAGCCAGGCAGACGCCGCTGTGATGGTCAAATACTCGCACCGCGTGAAGTTCCTATCCTGCTCGAGCCACACACGTCTCGATGCCTGGGATCTGAATATACTGTCGGCATACGAAGCACTGTGGCGATACTGCCAGGAGGCTCCGGTCCAAATCTTTCCCAATGTCCAGAAACTCGATTGGGCGGTCGAAGGCCCGGATGCCGTCGACACTCTTAACTTCATGCGGGTGGTTTGTGGTCCTCGCCTCAGCTCAGTGTACATGTTGCGTTGCAACGATGCCTTCGTGAACGCGTTGCCTCTCGCTTCGGATATCTCCAGGCTCACCGACCTCGTAATATACCCAGCGGGCGAAAGAGAGAACAAGACTCTCGAGGGAATATCGGATCTGATTCAGAAGCTGCAGGACATCAGGTCGCTGACAATTGGTGCAGCGAATCTCGATGCGATCGCCGTGGAGCACCTTTCCCGGCTGCGGTCTCTGCACACCCTCAAACTTCTTGTCTTGGCCGGCAGCTTGTCCCTCTCCTCTTTGCCACCTTCTAGCTTGGAATTCCCCGAGCTACGCACTTTCTTCACACAAATGCATGGTGCAGGCGACTCCGAACGCGAGTTGCGTATGCAGTTGTTCAGCTTACTCCGAGCATGGGATGGCGTCAAACTCAAGAAGTTCGAAGTGTCTGCCCGGGGTTGTCCCTCCGCAGACTTTCTCGACGAAATCTTCTTGACCTTTGCCACCCATTGTGAGCCTACTTGGCTTGCAACATTCTTATTCAAATGCTCCGCATCCCGAACTGCGATTTCCCCGCTACCGATTCTTCGCGCGTCAGCGCTCCGTCACCTATTCCGCTTCGTCCACTTGGAGAAAGTCAAGATTCAGCTTCCGGGCATTGTTGACCTCGATGACGAGCTGCTCACCGAGCTTGCGCACTCGTGGCCGCGTCTCCACCGGCTTGAAATGACGCGGTCGTTTTCGGAAAAAGACATCTCGTGGGTCTCGCTACCGCCCCGACCCAGCGCCACTCTTCTCGGTCTTCAAGCTCTCGCCCACCGTTGCACGTCCCTCGAGAGCCTGATCCTCACGATTGACACCACGCGCCCCGACCCGCAGACATGGCTTGATGCGGGTTTGTTCACACTTCCGGGCGCGAATGCTGCGCCAGCCAGCGTGTTGAACTCGTTCGGTGTCGCCGACTCGCCCTTGGAAAATGGCATGGCCGTCGGGTGGTTTCTCGCAGTGACGTTCCCGCATCTCGCGGGCGATTACGTCTACACTGCTCATCAAGTTTACCCCTACCGTGATAACCACGATGATGCTCTGGAGGAGGATGAGGGGGACGAGGAGGAATTGAGTGAACGACAAGAAATCTTCAAGCGATACGGGCAGATGTGGTCAGCGATGGAACGGATCCTTCCCGAAGTGAAGAATGCAATAGCCGATGGGGCAACGACGTTCGCTGAGTGCCAGCTGGCGGGGGGCGAGGCACAAGCTGCAGCGAGCGAGATAGAGTAGCGTTTTGACCACATGGTATTTACCACCGTGATTTTCATTTCCGTCGAGGCGTCCCCTCATGAAATTCCGCGATATACAAGAAGAACTCACTCAGCGAAGGTTCGGTTTGTTGTTTGTGTCTAAAAATAAATTACCGAATGATAAAGCTACTTCAACTACTGATGAAGTCAATAAGGCCAATTCGAGCGACAGGAGGTTTTAAACGATCATGTTTCCCTGCCAGTGTTTTTACCAGGACGATTTATCATTCCGCGCAGCCACAGGCCAACAGCTCGTTGTAGTTGCGTTCAGGTTGCGTTGCAGTCGCGTTGGGGTCTTGATGCGGAGTTCCGAGTTTCATAGGGCCGGTACAGCCGAGCGCGTCGATTGGCGGTGACGCCAATCACGTATCAGTTCAGGGTTCGGCGGACATCATGATCGTTCGCGACGGCACCAATTCAAAAGGCTTTCTCAAGTTGTTCTGTCCCTTCATCCCATCGTCCGTTCGCGTTATGCGTGGTGGGCTCGTCCTTCTCGCTGTTCTCGGCGGCCTCGGTCTTGGCGTGCAGTCTATACCCGTACTCTCAACCATCGCTGCTCTCATCCCGTTTCCCGACTCGGTCCCTGTCACAGCGTCCAGGGGAGGTGTCGACGCGCAAGGCCATACGACGTTCGTCGTTGTCGATCCGGAACGTACCACGGTTACTGGTGCGTTTCCCTTTCGTCTCCTTTCGTCTCCTTGCTGACATTGCACTTTGAAGAAACGGAAGTCATCGGCACGGACTATTACTCTTGGCACGTCTCGCAGCCAGCCGCAGGGCTATTCGGAATCGAGGTGTGCACGCGGACAGGTGATCCAAGTCTTGGTCCTAGCGCGTACCAATGCGAGGGCGCATTTGGGGCGGGTGCGCAACTTGCGCCAACGACGATCCCGACGCAGGTGTGGGGCACCCAAGTCGTCGATATCGATGTCACAGAGACGTTCACCCATACTCAGCCGACAAGCAGCACTGAGCAGGGGAGCTCTACAGCTAGCACTGGGCAGATTTCAGCAGTTAGCGGCACTCGAAATTCGGACTCGAGGTTAGTCTGATACGAGCACCGTTAGAAGCCCCTCACTCACCGGCTCCCTCAGCGTTCCCTTATCCACCTCGTCCACCAATCCCACTTCATCTTCATCTCCATCTTCTTCATCTTCCGCATCCACATCTGGCTCCGATTTGACACCCACGACAAGGCAAAAGAAGAAATCTCACGCAGGGCCAATCGCAGGCGGCGTCATCGGGGGTCTTGCTCTCATCGCCATCCTTGCGCTTCTCTTCTGGCGCTGTCGCCGCAGCCGTACTCGTTCCGTAGCCAGTGACCCATCGACTTCATGGGAAACGCAGCCAACACCGTTTGTCCCCGATAGCGAGAAACTCCCGCAGCCGACGACCATGGGGTACCTCGCGAGTGATTCCATAAACGCGACCTACGCCGGGTCAGAGTCTACCGCGGCAATACGCCTCGCACCGAATCGTCCTGGCGATAGCCCCACTCCCCCGTCGTTCATCTCTTCGCCGCCGAGTTCCCATTCGCCTCTGTCTTCCGTCGCCCCTTCAAGTACGGCTGCTGCACCAGACCCCAACACAGCCATGCTGCTCCATGAGATGCAATCAATGCGCGCAGAGATGGAGCGCATGCGGGTAGAGCAAGGCCTCGATGAGCCGCCGCCTAGGTATGCTAGCGGAATGTAGTACCAGTTCGACAGTGTCTGGGTTGACTTTGAGCGCTCGAGGAGGAGGATTCAGGTGCTATGTTAGTGACTAGTTGGAATGGATTTCGCTGAATTTTAACCTCTGAGCGCCGGAATAACACGCAGTCATAGGGTGCTGTTTGTATAGATTTTTGGAGTTAAAAACTGTTTGCATGTGCAAGGGTCCCGAAAACAGGTTTATAAACCGGTTTGTAAACCACGTACCTAAAATTGTTTTTCGCCGGCCCCAGGCAAAATTTTCGCCCTGCAGGCCCATTCTTGGCCTCGGCGGTACTCTAGTCGCCTTCCTCTACCCCGACAAGCCTCCTAAACAGTAGCTGGGAGCATCCTGGGCATTGCTGGCCTCATATAAGCCACTCAGTGAAGTCATCCGGAGGTGCAACGGCCAGCCACCGGCACAATCACATGGTGTATCTGTGGTTTGTAAACCAGCAGTCTCACCCGAAAGTCCAAAAACTGGTGTTTATAAACACTGGTTTATAAACCGGTTTACAAACCGGCTCCAAAAACAGCACCCTACGCAGTCAGCCGTCTTGAGTACACAGAGCGCATTATTTGTTCCTCTACTCACGGCAGAATTGAGGAGGAGTTCAATATTGACACTATCTGAGACAGAAGGCGTCGCCGGATGACCTATAGAAGCCGGTCAGAACGACCACATCGCGGTTGGAAGGAAGTGGCATCACGCTGTGCTGATTTATTTGTCCTTGTCCATCATCAGATTGTGACTGCCACGCGTACGCGTGACAGTAACGCGTTCTCATCCCAACCTCATCCAGCCTCCTCCGCCCTTCAAATTACAGAGCGGCTGACGCATAACAAGACTAAAAATGGTGCCGCCTTTCCCGCAACTCGCCGAGCTCGGCCGACTTTGAATCTGGGTAAAAATATACATGGTCTCCGCTCCGCCCGAGCGCTCCCGCGCTCCTGGCTCAGCCTCCCGCCAATGCAATCTATCAAGAAGCGCTCCCTCGGCGCTTAAATGGCTGTATATATATGCACTCTCACGCAGCCTTGCCGTCGCTTTCCATCCACGAACTCCTCCGCAGTCACTGGCAGCTCGAACCCTCCAATGGCCCAGCTTGAAATCGACATTGACTCGGAAACCTCGAACAAGGATATCCGCTTCGCGCTCGAGCCTCCGGACTCAAATGCACCTGATTCAGACGACGGCGAGAATTCCGCTAGGCGCCCGGGTTTCCCCTCGGCCTCTCCGTACTCCGAAAACACAATGGCACTGCTGGAACCCCACGCTCGTCTAGGTGCGTCTTTTCTTCCTCTCTGGCTTGGGATATCTGAGGGAGAATGCGGTATTAGAGAACCGACAGACGAACGACGCGTACAACCGACTCAACGCATTCTTCAAAGCGAATTCCTCCGCGATCCGCAGCGCTGGCACTGGGCTCTCGTCCGATGACGACGTGAAGGCTCTGGACAAGAGAATCACCACGTTTACGGAGACGGCCAAGTTGATCCTGGACGGTCTTGATGTACTTGGGCAGCTGCATCCAGCGGTGGGAGGTACGTTGCTTTATGGACACTGCGGTATCACAAATCTGAATTCTTCAGTGGCCGTACAAGCGTTCAAATTGGTTATCACGCTGGACATCGCTCGGCGCGACAATAATAAGAAAGTGGCGGCCATTAAGCTCCAGATGCAAAGCATGATGGTGCTACTGTTCGAGTGAGTACCCTTCGACGGCATGAGATTTGAGCTAAAACCGGCAGGCTCCGATATATTGCAGATCCTCAGGCTCAAGACCCCTCCTCCGGAACCACATTGAAAGAGAGGATTTCGGTGTTGATGGACGGAATTGCAAAACACATCACAGAGTGCGGGAGCGCATGTGACTTGTACCTCAAGAAAGGGTTCATCGGTGCGTTCGCGTATTGGATTTGGACGATTCGCTGATACGAAAGCAGTGAAAACAATCAAATCAAAGGTGTACGAAGCGCGTCTCAACGACTTTGCGCAACTATTCGAAGACCACAAGGTGGAGATCAAGCTCGCATTGCAGGTCTACGTCACTCAAGGCGTCGACTTTGCCAATCAGCAACTCGCGAGGGTTGATATGCGACTCCAAGCCATCACCGTCACAATGGAGAATATCTTTCGTAAACTGGATACGAAACGGGAGCGGGATGTCCTGAAGGTAATCCAGGACAAGGGTGGTGTGGCGGCGTGCCTCGATAGCGACACCACGCTGCTTGAGCTCTTCACCTTGGGAGGGGAAAGCGCATCCGTCTACGACGCAAACTACCTCCCCGGCAACGATCTCACCCGGGCGCGGAGCGTCCTCAGCCGCGAAATCGCCGAAGATATCGACGAGGCGTTCAAAAAGAACCTCGAGGTATTCGATGGGAAACTGGAGATGCACAACAGTCGCCTCACTGCGAACATCCGTTTGAGCGAACAGCACATAATCACCGCTATTTCGGATGGAGTATTCAAGAATATATCGGATCGGGTAATTTCATCGTTCTAACACATTCCGTATGCTGAGCAAGTCACTAGGAACTTCGCGAAATATGGAGAGACCACTCCTGGAAGCGCAGCATTAAAGCGCGTACCTTTGTTCTCGCGCTCAACGACTACTACGCCGAAAAGTACCACAGAACTCACCTGGAGATTGACGGCAGTGAAGTCAGCTCGGGCGATGCTGACCGCCCTGGCTCTCCTACATTTTCTGTTATGCGTCTGGATGCCAAACCCCAGGAAGCCGACGATGACAGTTGGGCCCTCGCCTACATCAATGTCGCTCATCTTCAACCCATTCTCGAGGCGGTGGACGACGACGGTTCTGGCGTCGTCACCATCCAAGAAGCAAATAACTTTGCTCATGGGAAGCCCAAGGGCTGGAGGTGAAATCTCTCTCTCACTTTACAAATGTCCGTCGAGTAACTTGCTTCGTAGCCTTCTGCGTTGGGTGGCTTACTGGGCCGCAGGCTGGCACCCAACCGTCACCTGGTACAAGAACCGCATCTACAAGCTCCTCGGGTCTATGAACACCATCGTACAGCATGCTCTGCCGGCCAACATTCAAGCCGTCGATATATATTTCCGTGGGATTGGAATACGACGCGTGGAACATCTCTTGCGGTCGACTCGCTCTGCCTCGAGTAATGTCCTGCAAGATCTAAAACTCAAAGAGATCTCTGAGCAGTTTCGCATTAAAGAGGAAACGAAGCTCAAGGCGAGGCTGCAGAAGCTCTTGTATGATCTGGATACTGCGTCTACGATTCAGCTCATCACTGGAATGCGACGCATTGACCGGGTAAGTGTATGGATAATCCCCAGACCTTACAAACTAACGTTCTTCCATAGTATATCTACCCGCTTCTTTACCTGCTGCTCAAGCGCCATTTCGACATTCTCCGTATCGCTTGCAAGCATGTGCTGGATGAGCGAGAGTTTGACCAGATGAGCAACTCCCTGTTGACGATCTTTGGAGTCGTTGATGCTCGAATTACCAATATCGAAGGTCTGAGATCGCGTCAAACTCGATGTTCAAACTGATTTTGTCCCCAGCGGTCTTCAGATCCACCTCCACAGACACCAAAGAGCGATTTCGATTTTTGAGCTTTGGCATGGTATTTGTTGATCCCATTGAAGCACCCGGGCTCATGGATTGTTAGTTCAAGTCACTGCATGAGCTTACCGAACACGATCCTAGGAACAACACCATCGGCACATTTCAAGAAGATGATGGTTTCGGTCTTGAGGAGGGTGAAACCGAGGACATGGCACTGAATCTGGCAAATGCCAAGGAATTGCAACTTCCGGACCTCCGAGAAGACGATCTGAAGATCCTGCGATACGGGACGCAGAATGAGCCAAAGGAGATGTATGACTTCCACATCCGCTATCCATTCAGGATTGTGGACAGCAGCCAGTCGCTGGAGGGTGTCTGGACAGGAAGGATGACGGAGGAAACAGGAAGTTGGGGAAATTCAACTGTGGTCTTCAGCGTTGCCCACGGTAAGATCACGGGCGGAATCGAAACCCTC
The DNA here is from genome assembly GCA_029282125.1 of Mycena amicta. Lineage (NCBI taxonomy): Eukaryota > Fungi > Basidiomycota > Agaricomycetes > Agaricales > Mycenaceae > Mycena > Mycena amicta. The sequence continues at coordinate 130,812 of JARIHP010000024.1, forward strand.
ATCGGTGTCTTCCCGTTGACCGCAACGTTGGAAGGAGATAGCCTCTCTATCGCGATCTCCTGGCTGGGCGGCTCTGACGTGGACTTCGTTGGGACTTACGACAGGGAACATCAACAAATCACTGGAACCTGGAGCTTTCGTTCAGCAGCCGCAGACCCCACGAAGAAGTTCGAGTTCTCTCCCAAACGCAAGCGGAGACCAAATACCCTCGCCACCACGGACGGTCTTTCTAGCCAGGAGATTGCTCGGGCTCGTTGGGTCTTCGCGATCTCCGCGACAATTGACGAAATAAAGTCGAGGACGTTCTCATGGCCAAGTCTGAAGCAGCGCTTAGAGACTCAAAGACGCTCAATTGAGCTGCTTCGACGGTGTCGGGGCACGCAACTGAAAATCTCTACGGTAACACCACTCAACCCTGACGAATTCGCGGAACTGGTCAACCTGCTCAACGAACTGCCCTCCGAAGACTGCAGGTTCTTCAACTATATTGCAAACTCACAGCTTCGACAGCAGGTTTACTAGTAAGTTCTCGAGTCCAGTGTAATCCCGGCTCATGGAAAATTAAACAGTGCGCGTGATTGTGACTCTTGCTCCCGCCACATTCGCGACATCTGGCACCTCTGTCTGCTCTGTATCAAGGAGAACTTCGACAATGGTATAGACCGGTGCACAGATTGTATCCACAAATCCGTACAAGCACAAGGATTTACCCACGACTCCGCCCACGTCCTCGTCAAGTCATATCGGTACATTCATGATAGAGACTTCGCCTGGATGCTTCCCCAAGCCAAGGTTGTTGCTAACCGGGTTAAGAAAGGATTCAGGGAGGCTATTCAGCCGGCAGCAACGGAAGGAGCTGTACCGACCAGTGATCCGCTCGCCGTGCAGTCCAAACCACAATCGCCAGCTTGTGTTCGATGCGGAGAGGTGATAGCCCTACCGTGCCTCGTATGCGTCGTTTGCGGTGAGTAATCCATTGTTCAACTCAAATCGCCTTGCTGAATATCCTCCAGTGCCAGATACTTTCATTTGTTTGGCTTGCGATGCCCAACGATCCAACGCCATCCACGAGGCCAAGCACGGCGCTGTGCACAAGTTGTTGCACCCTCTCGTCTGTATCAAGACCAGCGATCCAATTCCCGAGCCTGACACGGCGGACAGCCGGCTCGAAAAAATGGCCGGCGAAGATATCGAGTGTCGAGAGCAAGCTGCAGACGCAGATGGCGTCGTTGGAGCAGAAGTTGGCGGCGAGAATGGCAGTGTTAGAGGAAAAGATGGACACAAAGTTGAAGAATATCGAGGATCTCCTGCAGGGTATTGGAGAGAAGTTGAGAGTTGAGAACGGGACCTAACGTAGGCAATGTATCTACCATCGAAATTCATACTCCGAAAATGCCGGCGCGTTGATCTCATCACATCGCCACGACGCACGTGGGCGTATTCCGGCTTGTTCCTAACTGAAAAATAGAGTAGACGATAAGTAGAGCAACGAGCTTGCCGATGAGAAGAATAGTATGTAGAGATAACATGATCCGAGAGGTATGTTTCCTTGTCCTTATTACGCAAAACCGGTCACCGGGGTTGTTGCTCCCGAATCCTCCGCTCGAGCATGTCTATCTTCTTCGCCTGCGAGCTCCGTTCAAACAGCGGACGTGCATTCGTCCACAACTCCACCGCTTCATCCGCATTCCCACCTCGCAGCTCAATCTCACCTAGAAACACCATACAATCCCCTTTCCTCCGATGCACGTCCAGCTCGGTGAATGGAAACCCTCCAAGGGCGGCTGCCAGGAGACTGCGCGCAGTAGGGGTGTCTCCCTCGGAGAGAAATATTTGGGCAAGACAGTAGAACGCGCAGTAAATGTCGAGTTTGCTGTTGATTCGGCGTCCATGGGCGAGGAATACTACAGCGTGTTGAGAGACTCGAGAGGAGGTACCCTCCCAATAGCTCGCATCTGCCAGTTTATCGAGGGAGGAAGTTTCGATCTCGCTATCCTGTCCGCAGAATTTCGCCAACGAACGTTCCAGCAGGAATATAGCCTGTTCCTTCGCCACCACGTCGGAGCTCCAATCCCGCTTGCGCGATATCGCAGTTCGTCATCCCTCTTGGATACTGCAATGTCTCGAAAATCCCTCGTGCTTCCTTCAAACTCCCCTGAACTTCCGTGTCGCCCATACCCATCTCCAGCCCAATTAACGTCACGTTCAACCACGCGTATGCACACTTGTACGGGAACTGCTCCGTCGACGTCGTTTGCAAGATGTGATGGTTGATCTCAAGCGCATCGCGATACTGCGTTTTGGAGAGATGAATCTCGGCCTCGCAGTTCATCAGATTCAAATCCAGGTCGGCGCCCGACAAACCGCAGTCGCGGAGGAGCTTCCGAGCCCGGGAGCAGGTGAGGAAGGCGAGGTTGAAATGGCCTAGCGAGTACAGGCACATGGTAGCGATGCGAAGTGCACGCGCTTCTTCGAGGAGGTTTCCTGCCAGCTTGTAGGCTTGATGGGACTGGAGCGCAATTCGGAGGGCCCGCGCGAAGATCACCGAGTTGCCACTGTGCATAAGCAATGGCAAGTAAGCGCGCGAGTGTGGTGGAAGTTTCCTGCGGAAGCCGCGTTGGCACTGTCGGTGAAATACTTCAGGGCGGTGTGAACATCGTTCCGGTTGCAAACGAAAGTAGTCGCCCAGAGCAAGATAGAACGCAGCTATCGCAAGTCAGCCTGGTCAAGCCTCTGGAGGAATGGAAGAGCGCACAAGCGACATCCGGCGCATTCAACCGCAGCAAACATTCTCTTGCCTCTTCAACAAGCTTATCCGCGTCCGAGTCGCTAACCCGGAAACTCTGGTTGTACATCCAATGCGAAAACACCTGGTGGATAAACTTGACCTTCAACCGATCGTCCTGGACAGTGCGCAGCGCCGGGAGGATGTGAGGTGTAAGGCTGGGGCAGCCATGACCAGTAACTTCACTAAGGAAGTTCAGGGTCAACGCGCATTCGACCGTCTCCCGAAGCTCCGCAGCGTCGTTCCCTCCTAGCCCCAGAAGCAAGATACTCTGCAGATTTCCGATGTTCGTTGACAGTGCCCCCAGCAGAGGCGTACCAGTGAGCGTGCCGGAATGCTGCATACAGAGATCAAGCAGCTCCGCGAACCGCTTCAAGAGGAGACGGATATGCTCCCAGGGAGGCGGGTTTGTGTGTTGGATATATTCGCGAATCGGAACAAGCACCTTCAATCGCCCGTTGTGCGCCATATACGCCAGGGTTGTGCGTAGGAGAGTCGACTTGCATGCCAGGATGTTGGCTAGCGGAAGCCCGCTCCGCAGAAGCTCCGAATCGGAGATGCCGTCGGGAAGAATGGAGAGGACGCTCAGAAGAGCCTGCGCGTCTGGAGACCCTGATATTCGTGGGCTGTCCATGGAAAGCGCTATAGAAATATCGAGCGTCGACGATGAATGCGGCCTGGGCATCTTGGAGAGCGTGGTTTTGTATTTCTGCCAGGAAGAAAGCACCACATCGCATCCCTGACTTTCGACTAGATGTGCGAGCAGGTCGATGGCAAGGGGAAGGTTATCCGTGAGCTCAAGCACTTTGTCGATCTCCGCCGAGTCGCGAAAGTTGTCGGTGATAGCGGCAAAGGTCTCCCGAGCCGCCTCGGGCGGTAACGGTTGAAGAGGCGGCAGGAAGGGTCGAGTCCATTGGACTTGGTCTGGGCGTTCAGCACCGCGCATTGTAATCTATTGACCGTTAGTTCGGGAGACAATGAATGGAGGAGAACGTACAACTAGCGCAACGTGCGCTATATCCGCAACGCGCCCTAAAAACTTCTCGATTTCCGACCGAGAGTCCCCTGGCTCCCAACACGTCTCGAAATTATCCAACAGGACAAGACATGGCTCGCTCTTCGTGAGCGAATCGAGAACGAGCTCCGTGAGGTTCCCCTTCGGTTTGACGCCCACGCCAAGATGTCTTGCGAGCAGTGCGACGAGGTCGTCCACCGTCCGTGGCGCTTCGCATGCGACGAAGAAACGGACAGGATATCGGGAGGAAACATCCGGATGGTGAAGAAGACCCCGCGCGAGAGTCGTCTTACCCATTCCGCCGGCTCCGAGGATGGCTATTCGCGGAGAGGGGTGTTGGAACAAGGAGAGGAGGTGGTGGATTTCACTCTCGCGCCCGTAGAACAGCTTGGGTTCTGACGGTAGCATGGAGAAGGTATCGAGGCTATGTCGAGGTGAGTTTTACTGGGGAAAGGTTATGTGAAACAGACACGAACCTGTTTGTAGACCCAAACTCCGTCTCGAGACGCTGAGGTTGCATTAGCTTGGACACTCGAAAAAGAAAAGAAAACCAACCAGCGACTCAGGCCCATCCGAGAACCCGTCGTTCGACATACTCGCGATTAGCCCGACCAGCTCCCAATGGGTCCTCTCCGCCGTGTCCTCCATCTCTACAATGTTTTGTCCTAGGGCATCGATCTGAAGCTGTAGGAGCTCAACATCACCACCATCACCACCAAGCGGATCAGACACACTTTAAACATAACCAGAGCGCGGTCCAAACCAGCCCGACACTCCTGCAACAGGCGATTGCGTTCGGTCTGCTGGAAGAACTGCTTCCATTTGCTGCCTTCCTGTTGGAGGTCCACGAAGCGGAGAAGTTTCTGCAGAGTTCTAAACAACCCTTAGATTCGGAACGAGATAGGTGGTCGAAACAACTCACCCGGAGAAATCATTAACCGCGCTGGTGGCGGTCACAGGTAGCTCGGCGTACGCCTCTGCATGGACGCTTAGAATAGCGTACGCCAATTGGTGAATCTTCTCCATCGTCTGCATCCAATCGTCCTGTCCTTTCTTCATGGTCTGAAAACGGCTTGTCAGCGACCGAAAAACTGAGTGCAGTCAATCACCTGAACTTTCCCCAAGAGGGACAACAGTGCCTGCGAGACGCCTTTGAGTAGCGGCATCCCACGCGCATCGCCGAGGTCGTGGAGGGCCGACGCCGCGGTGCTCACATAGCTGAGGATGTTGGTCCAGCGCTGGGCTTGGCCGTGAGCCTGCTGCTGACGGGGCATCGTCGAAGATCTCGCAGAGTCGTGGGGGTTCCTCAAGTACTCCAAATGTACCCGAGATGGAAGCGACCCAGGGAATTGATTCGAAATGCCAAGTCGTGGGTGGCGCCCGCATGAGAACGTTTGACGAGTCATAAGTATGTGTTGTCCGAACAAGATTGCGGCCGAGAGGCTGCGGGCCGCCGTTTGAGGTTGGCAGCGGACATGGAGATATCCAGTCAGTTTGAGATAGCGCAATGCCGGAGGCGGGTGACGGTAGGAGGCAAGCGTCGGCGCTCGGACGCCGATATGTGAGCGGGTTCCCGGGGTCGACACCGTGGCGGAACAAACACGAGGGCCCGGCTAGGTGGTCCCAAATTAGCGCCACTTTCAAAGCTCTTGGATCTCTGCCCACTCGAAACTTTCAAAGGTGGTTCGATATTGACGCAAATATGCGGGAGCTACACAGAATCGCAGTTAGCTCGCCCTGCGCTGGCGAATGGCAGAATGTGTCTCACAGTCTTTGATAGATGGGCAGGCCCCAACTTCCTTCTCAATCCCCATTGTGCAATGAAGCTCGACACTTATTTGACAGATCCCGCTGATTCTTCTGCGAACTCTGCGAACTCTCCCACTGCGATTGAGTCTCTCCGAGTCCGGGGCCGCGGTCTATGATGATTAACACCTCTACAAGGTCGTCGAAGGATGAGGTACATCGCGCTGAAGTAGTTTCGACGCTGTTCCGTAGTCGGCAACACATATAGCGGGGGAAAAGAATGCGCACTTTGAGCCAAAGGGCCATGATATCGCTCGTCTGCATCCCAGGGCTCCATCTGACGTCTCGAACGCCCGGCGCCTGCCAGGTACACTTCCGTGCCAAGCCCGAAGTTTGCTCGGGGTACCATTGGGAGGAGCTGCCCACGTCACGGTTCCCCAGCGGCGTTTTTTTTTTTGTGGCACGGTAGCAGAGTAGGGTGCTGTAAGTTATTCTGCCGGCCATATATTAACACTGTAAAATTTTCCGCGCTCCCCGGGGGTGTTAATTAACATGTTTTTAAACCCAGGCTTTAAATTTTGTTCTAGGCCAATTTCGGCGCAGCCGAGAGGTTTTTCTCGGTTTTTCTTCCTTTCTGGTGGCCCTGGGGACCTCCGGAGCTCTGCTGGCTCTTCAGGCTGTCAATAGATGGTTGGTACCGAATTTTGAACCAAAAACAACCTCCTTCAAGGCTCCTTGTAGGCGGCGGAGAGGTCCGGCCCGGGGTTTCCCGGTGGTTTATTAACACCAACTTTTCGTCCAACCCCAAATTTACAGGGTAAATAAACACCGGTTAATTAACCGGTTAATAAACCAGGCCAACTTACAGCACCCTATAGCAGAGACAATCGAAAGAGAGGTTGATTCGCATTCCTGTCAGCGACCGTGTATCCTTTGCAGAATTCCGCGTCGCATCCTTCAGGCCGACATTGGTCGGTCTTTCGTCTCCCGTGAGGTTGAGGCCTTGGACTTGGAACCAGGCCAGTCCCCAGCGGCGTTCGTTCGGTTCGCTTGCCACGGGTTCCGTGTGTAAAATCCAGTCAAGAAGCACCGACGACCGACCGACCGACCGGCCGTCGGGAAGCGGGAAGCGGGAAGCGGGATGGAGAGCAAGTGGGTGATCCGGTTGTCACATGACTCAGATCCGATATTCTCCTGATAATGATCGGATCAATCAGGCTCTGCTCCCACCACCACAGCCGAAGCGCTCGGCGCAACGGACAATCGATGCCGCTACAGTCAAATCAGGTCCTATAGCTGTAAGATTTAGTCGACGTGCGCAGCTGACGGCGCCCCGCTTTCGAAGGATCTGTTCCTAGAGAATGATGTACGTACGTACGGCAAAACGGGACTTGCCAAAGACCGCCATGCCACCGCTGTGAGCGTCTGCTCCCAGTCCGAGTCTTTCACGCTAACCCTACGCCTAGGTTCGAGTTCAGCGTGCTCCGCGCCGGGCAGTCATTCATCACAGGCGTATTCCGCCCCGTACACGACCCATGTCTCAGCCTCTCCCTTCCCAAGCTCGGGATCATCCTCCGACTCCCCGACAAACTCCTGTGCGAGATCTTCTCGCATCTCCAAGACCTTTGGTTCTCGATCTTCAACCGGCGGAATCCCTTGTGGACACTCACACAGGTGTGTGTTCGCTGGCGGGCCCTCGTACTCGCCGAGCCGCGCTTCTGGTGCGATATCAACTGCCGGGACTGGATGGCGGACCATATCGCCCAGTCGGATACACCGGCCAACTACGCGAGGGCTATACACAGGACTTTAGTGCAGCTTTCGCGGTCCGCGCAAGCCGCGTTGACGCTGGAGCTCATACCCGGCCCGGTGCCTGCGCTGACATACGATATCCTTGCTCAACTCTTCGCCGCATCCGCCGGTGCTCGGCTGGAATCTGCCTTGCTCATCCTCGACAAACACCTCCTCCATCGTTTCCTCGAGCATGAAGCAGGTTTTCCTGCTCTTCGATCCCTCCACATCGCGCTAGCATCCAACTTGGGGGAACTCGATTACGCCGCAATTCCCACCTTCCTCGCGCGGCTCACGGCCCTCGAGGAGTTGCGCGTCTCCGACCGCTGGCAGCTCAAACACGAATGGCTGCCTGCCCTCATACCAGTTTGGCAGAGGCTGCGCGTTTGCGAGCTCAAGCAATGCGCGGCAGACGACATCTTGCTCGTCATGCCGCACTTCTCCGCCGGCACACGTCTTCGGCTCGTCTTTGGCTTGCAACCCTTAGCCAAGTCGCTGATCCGGGTCGTAGTACCCGACTGCAAAATCTCATCACTCTCCCTCGACCAATGCGACGACATCGCAGACATACTCGGCAACATCACCGCGCCGGTATTACAGCGTCTCGCCATATGGACATACCACCGCGAGCCGTTCGGCGTCCTTTCCGCCATGCTTCATCGCTCCTCCGCGTCTCTAACCCATCTCGCGCTGGGCTTGCCCTCGGACTCGGCCCGGGACCCCGCCGCCGCCATGATACATGTAGCATCCCTCCTCGCGTTCCTCGGCTCCACAGCCGTGGAGGGCTTGCTCGATCTTGACTTGCAGCTCTTCGATCCCTCATGGCATAATCATTCCGCAGCCAATAACCATCTCGTGAACGCACTCGCTCTCATCCGATCCCCTCCAGTCCTCCCAAATCTCCGCTCGCTCGCCCTGCGCGGCTACCTGACACTACCACTAGACGGCGGGTACTTACCACTAGACGGCGCAGATCAACAATTGCTAGCTCTCGCAACGAACCGCCACCCCGTGTTCAAGTCGCTCTGGCTCGAAGCAGGAAGCTACAGCGTTTATTCGAATGGTACGGTGCAGACGTTAACGTTGCAGGACAACGTTCTTTCGAAGGGTACGTTGAAGAAACTGCATGCGCTGGGAGTCGAGCTCGTGCGATCGCACGATTTTGGCTGGTGGTGATTCAGATGTAAACTCGAGCGCCGGCGGATAAGCTCAATACGCTTCCAACACCCGGCAGATTCTCTGTCTAGAATCTCCATTTCAGATTTAAGAAACTTACATGCATCTTTTGGCTCACTATAACCGCACTTTTTTGTATCGTCGTTGGTTTTACTTTACTCTGCGGGTGCGCTTAGGCCTACAATTGCGTGCGACTCGTCCTCCTGCTCCTTGTCCTCGGTATCCGTTCCATCCGTCGTCCTCTCCTTGGACGTCTGTCTCGCATCATGATCACATTCACGGTCACGTGACTAGCAGAATTTACCATTTAGAATCATCGGCTAGGCGAAGGCTACAGGCGCGAAGCTTTCGATAAGAGAAGCTGGGCTAGATATCTGTGACATAATTCGGCGCGCCGGGGCTTATCGAAATCGCCTGCTGCGCTGACGGCGAGCAGCAATGGAGACACAGAAGGGAGGAATGGTCGAGACAAGGGCCGAGGCTGTTGATCGCTGATGTTGACAAACTATTCTGCTGGCCGTTCATTTCTGACGCCACAATAGCTGTTCACTGGATCATTCCGATTCATTCGGAGTCATTTGTAGGGCAACTCGGTGGCCGTGAGATTGTGTGGAGCGTGGTGCAGTCATACACATTGCATGACGGTGCTCCTATGCAGAGAGCCTTGCTCTCGACCATGATCAACACCACCAGATGTTCCGGCTCTGAACTGTCACAATAACAGATAACAGATTCGGATAGAACCATCCACCAGGCAGGCACCTTTGTCGCTTATCTCCCGTCTCTAACCCAGATCTTGCGAAAGCGGTGCCTGCGCAGCATGCTCCTTAATCTCCGCTTCACCATTCTCGAAAAATATCCACAGCTTTCAGAAGCCGTGCAGTGCCAGTCCCACAAAATCTCTGTCCAGATCGGCACTCTTCGTGGCAGTCTTGGGTTGCAAGGAGCGCAATCCTCCCTCGTAGAAGTAATGCTCGAGCGCAGACCGAGAAGGCCTGCGCTGTGGAGCTAGTGTGGACACGTCACAGTAAGCTCGGGGCGGTTTGAGTGGACATCACGGCATTCCGCAGGGCCTTCCAGAGGCTTCCACACGTGTTTACCATGCACGGTCCGCACTGGCCGAGAGCGCACGGCATACATGTGGCTTGAGACTGTGGTATATAACCCGCAACATAGCCTGGGTCTGCTTCTGATCCCTCCCAAATCCTCCGAGTCCTTCCGCAGCACGGACACTCCTGCGACACCCACCCTCCTTATACAACACTCACCTTCCTTTCACGACGTTATGACACAGAACATTAGCACTGCTCCTGCCTGGCGTCGGTACGCTTTTGGCGGTTTCGTCATCACATGTCTAGTCGGTCTGGTCATTGGTACCTATCTCACTGGTGTCCAATTTGAGAGCACGGTCTCGGGCACAAATAATGGGCAGGAAGGCGGCCAGACTTTCAGTCTGTGAATCAGTATTACTGCCGGTCTTTTTCTCATTTTCTCATTTGCCAGATATCCCTGCGTCCCAGATGAAGCCTGGACTCGCTGCGCTCAATGGTTCTTTCAATTTGCCAGTGCATATCGCAATCGATGAGTTTGAACCTTCCTCTCCGGTAAGCTTCCTTCTTTCGAGTCGATAACCTAACTTTCCTACAGTTGACATATGTCTTGAATCTTGACCCAGCCCATGTTTTCCGCAACACAAGCCATCTTTGTGAGTCTTCAAGTTTTCCCCACGTTTGACTGTTCTAACACCATTTGTTGTACAGCCTGCGTCTTCTTGCGTGACGACACAACCGGTAAAACTTCGACCACAAGTCTGGGCTTTAATTCAACGTTCCCAATGGCTACGAGTGAATCAAAGGCGACTGTCGTAAGCCCTATACTTCCGAGTCCTCAGTCTTTTCACACACTACACTCAGCTGGGCTCGATCGCCCAATACCCTTGGGACACCTACAGTGCTAGGATCCAAATCTGGGACGTTTACCTTCAAGTTCCACATATTGGCAGTACAAATCCTCCGCCGTGTGATCACCCCAATCTCCAAATGGCTCGGAATCTATCGGCCATTGACATCTCCCTCGTGGTACAGGCAGACCTGCTGGGATTTAGCACAACTGTGTCCCTTGACACGAGCGACCCTGCATTGTACCCGCTTCTGAACATTACGATCAAGAGGGACGGTGTCGTCATGGGACTTGTTTGCCTGTTCTTCGCTGGTTTGTCCTTGATCCGACTGTCTGCAGTCCCGACTTCTAACAATTTTTGCAGTCTCCTGGTCACTCACCTTGGCTATTCTTATCTTAACCGCTCTGACTATCTGGCGGGGAAAGGAACCCAGATTCGATCTAGTGGCGGCATGTGCCGCCTTGCTCTTTGCTCTCCCTGCATTACGGATGGCACAACCTGGAATCCCCAGCACCCCCATCTTGCTCGATTGTCAGTGTTGTCTTCACGTTACACTTCCTCTTCTTCGCTGACACTATATCATTCAAGTGGTCGGATACTTTTGGAACATTGCTATAGTCGGGCTTTGGTGTGTTCGCGTCTCTCCATCGCATGCGAGCTGAGACTCTGTCTGTACAGCATGTTCTCGCTCATTGTCCATTCTATCATTCACATGTAAGGTAATTCAACTTCATCACATACTTCCAATTCCATTTGTATGAGAACTTGAACAAGGACTCACACAAATCGTTTCAGGGAGTAGATGCCATCTTACATCCCGTCTCCCTTGCACCACTGCTCACCTACATCTATACCCGCACGGACTTCAACTTCATGGACATTGGTTACTCTGCCGTTTACATCCCGCATTGCACTGTAGTCTCACCTACATCATGATTATATACCCGCACGGACTTCATGAAAACGTTGGTTAACGTGGCTGTATATCAACTTGAGGCGAGTAAATGCGCAAGGTATAGGGCTCTAAACCGTACCGTCTACGGCTACGGCGGCAGTATTTGGCGACGGGACGGCAGCACACGTGTCCGTGAGGCTGGCATACGGTACGGTTCCGTATCGCCAAAACCGTACCGTATCAATACGGGGTCCGAGGCCAACTATTTGGCCCAGAAACTCTTCCGAAGCTTTGAAATTGTTCACAGATGCCAAGGTATGGCCCCCGTATTGGCAGTAGAGGTCTGGCGGTGTATCGAGTTCAGGTTATTTGCGGGATCAATTCGAGAGGATATCTTGAGGTGGAAGCATTATGCACGGAATGGAGATCTGTGGTTCGGCAAGGCGTGTCTGGATTGTCGCGCAAAAAGTCAGAATTCTAGTCAGCGGCAGTGGAGTAGAGGGGAGGATTAGGAACAAGATGTCGGTGGGCAGTGGTACGATAGCTGCATGGCAACAGAGTAAGAAATAGGCAAATAGAAGACAAGCGCAGCGCAGCGCAGACGAACCTTGGGCTGTGTTACGGTAGCCTGAGTCATATGAGCCTGAGCGCCGCGATGAGGGCAGAAAGTCGACGGCGACTTTCTGCTGTCGACTCGGAGCTCCTACTTACTTCAACCTTCGCACCTCCATCCCCAGTTCCCAGTCGTCAGTGCGCGCTAAAAATCGTGTTTGAGACCGGCAGGATAAGTATGCGGTGAGCCTGAGGTAGTACATGAGCTTCAAGGGGCGAATTCGGCGTCGAACGAGCCCCTTGGTGTGCGGCTTGGTGGAGAAACAAGCGCGCTGTGAGGGTGAGATCTAACAGAGGAGGAGTGACGGCCATCACAAGGCAGCTCGATTCGGACATGGGATTGGATTCAAGCCGCTGACTCGGATTTTGCTCTAACGCGCGTTGTACTGTACATAGGTATCTTGAAGCTGTGAAAAATTGGATTGGATTGGGAAATGTCGATATCGATGGTATGTCTCCCAATCTCCCTCCTTTCCTTTTCAATCCGTCTGCACACGCAGGACTCACAGCGGTGCCGCATGTGCAACGACGGCGTCGGTAGCGACTACGGCTACACTCACTTTCAGCGCCCGCGGCCGCACTGTCACTCGATATTCTCCGGAAAACCTTACGCTCTCCTCCGAGTCTCTCCATGATCATGATCACATCGTGTTTTCATTCATATCCAAGCGAGATGTAAATGCAGCACTAGGCCCGACTACCCAGCGTCGTCAAGCATCTATCTACATCTACAGTAGGTGGGCAATCATCATCGAGATGGTGGGCGGAATAATCGTACGGCGCTGGGCCGATACTTATCGCATACGTGGATGGGGGTTGTCTCTGTATCTGGTACAGCGCGACGCAAAAGCAAGAGCAAGACAGAGGGAGGAAAGCAGAGAGCAAAAAAAAACGATAGCGATAGTCGTGAGGGTGTGGAAATGAATGAATGTGTTGTGTGGAATGAGGGTCGTTCGTTGTATGGGTGTGTGGGTCGGGGGAAGGTGGGTCGGGGGTAGTCGGGGCTGGAAGGGATGGATGGACGACGACGATTCGGAAGGAGAGCCAAGCGTTCAGAACGAGCGCACGACCTTGGCGCCCGCGCGATGCAGATGCATATGGCGCACGCGCGAACGACGGACTTCTTCCCTGACGTCGATTTCTTCCCTGACCTCGACTTCTTCCCTAACGGCGCGAGCCCTGCGCTGTCTCTGCCTCTTGGCCTTGCACGACGGGGAGCCAGGTGTAGTACTCGGCGCAGAGGATGGGGTCGCGGACGCAGACGGAGACGGTGAGGTCGATTTCTTGGTGCTGGTGCTCGTAGTGCCGGCCTTCGTAGTGCTCGTAGGACCGCCCTCAGCCGGCTTCGCACCGCCGACGAACGCCGCCACCGCAGGCCCAGGGAACTTGTACGCGCCTTTCATATCGTAGACGTCAATCAAGATACCCGGGTCCGTCGGCTTGTACGCGCCAGGAATCTTGACCGTCTCGTCGGCAGCTGGGCCACCCGTGCCGGAGCCAGTGACGCTGAGCTGTGCACAGCCAGTGTAGAACTCTGCGCCACCAGGGGATTGCGCGGTGTGCAAAGCGATGATCTCGTGCCGGAGGAGGTAGTTGCCGGGTTTGAGGTTCGCAGGGATGGTTACGCTCGCGGGGGAGCCGTCGTCTGCCGAGTAAGAGCAAGCACCCTGTCAGTTACGGAAGAATAAACCGAGTAAGAACACGACGCGGACGCACCGAGCTTCGCCTGCGCCCAATTCCCACTCTTATCCACTCCCTGCTCCTGTATCTTGAACCACCTCGCCTCACTCGCATCAAACTCCGCACAGCTCCCACTACCACAATCCGCCATATACGCCATCATGGGGCCAACGTCGTGGAACCAGAAGCCCGTGTCCGTAAGCGTCTGCCACGTCACCGCCAGCGTGCTCCCCGCCGCGACGCTCGCCACTTGGCTCGCGGGCGTGGCGGACCGCCCGCAGGTGAGCTCTGCAGAGGTGGTGTCCTTGACGGGCAGGTTGTTCGCGATTTGCCTTATGATGGACGACGGTGGGGAGGGGCTCTCTTCGGTGGGTTTGGGCCCCGTGAAGAGCTTGTTGGTGGAGCCTGAGGCGACGCGGACGGACCCGATCCACCCGTGCGCGGCGACCGAGGAGGCAAGGGGGAGGACGTGGAGGAGGAGGTGCTTCATCATGGCGGGTGGGGAACGTCAGTGAGTGAGTGAAGGAACGGGGTGGAGGGGAGATGGGGGGAGGAGGAAAGAAAAGCCTTGGCGGTGTTGATCAACCGAGTAAGGAAGAACGTGATTTTGATGGGGAATTGTTCTCTATCCCCATCGGGGACAATCGACGGCGGGCCCCGGTCCGGCCGATGCCAGCACATTGAGTGCACGTGCTTATTATCGTTGTGAACACTGGTGCACCGCGAATACATGAACCCAGCCCAGGCATGAATCTACTACTCAAGTTTTGTGGCTGTTTTGCGTCCCACGCATGTGTTTTCGGAGTACAAGGGGTGCCTGCGCTGCGCTCCGGCCAAGGGTTATAGCAGGGGACATTCGTGTTAGAATTACAAAGCGATATATTAAGTATTTGGGGTACGCGAAAGGTAAAGAGATGATGCACGCCGAGTTACTCGGACTCGGAAGACGATGCAGTAAGTAGTAAGGAAGGACGTAGGCGCGCTGGGACGTGACACAGTCGTCTCGGAGCACGATTCTTGTCTGTTAGATCACAGGCTAGTCTAGCGCATGCACCTCGCATTGCGTTATGGTAATTTTGGACGACATTGGGTGTGGCTGGATGTTGGCGTGAGCGTGAGCGAGAGCGCAGCGGCGCCGAGCAGCGCAAGATGCACGACATGATATAACGCACCAATTCTTTGCTAGAACCCCAAGACTCTCTTCAATCTTGCTCTTCTTCTTCTTCCAAGTCGTTCGGCCGCACCTTAAAAGCACATGTTAGTTGTCGTCCCCAGCTTAACGGCGTTGTTTGGCGAGCGCATTGGTGGTGCTTGCCTCATCGGACTCCCCCGGGCCACTGGCAGGCTCCGACTTGCCGGCAGGCCGGCCGATTCTTATCTCATCCCTCACTACATCTCCACATTGGCACCGTGTCCTCAGGCGCCAGGGCGCTCAAATTGACCCCGGAAAATTTAAAAAGAAGACAAGAAGCTCTACACGTGTCAACAACTGACGTGGGTTGAGTTTGGGTTGAGTGGTATCAACGGCATGGGTGTTAATACCGAAGGCAGTGGGGACTACATTTGCCAGCTCGGTCACACCGTTACAACGTTACCACTGGCACCCACCTTCCGCCTCCATGTCTATACCGAACTCAAAGTCTTCCCAGCGCGCCGATCTGCTTTCCTCCTCCGCGCTCTTCCTGCTCGCGCTCCTTCCCAATCACATCGGACGATTCGGCATCCTCGCTTGGGCGTCCGTGTCAATCCTGCAAGACGTCGCGTCGCGCTTTTCACCCACCGGCACGATGAAGATCCTCCTCTCCCTCATCACCACGACCAATGAGGCTCTCGCCCTCGCCCAAGCAACTTGCCTTTATCAAATTATTCCCCTGATGGATGACCGGCGTCGGCTTCGCGAGTGCGTCCTGCCAGCGCTTACTTTTCTGTCTCCCACTCATGCTTCATTAGAGTGCAGAAACACGCATCCAAGCTCAGATGCGAGCTCCTTGTACTCTCTCGCCACCCCTGGGGCGGGTATTTCGCTCGAACCTATCGCCTGTGGAAGAGCATCTCGAAATGCATCGAGGAGGTAGAGGATATCCACAACTCTATCCAAGTTGCGCTATTCTACTACGCTTGGTCACAGCATGCTCACTTGAATTCCTAGTTCGTGTTGGAGGCAGACAATCAGCGGAAGATAGACGACGAAATCTTAGCCATGCAGCGCTCTGGATCAATGAACAATGGTGAGCCGCACCCCCTACGCCATTGAAGGTTCAACAAACTCACACTGCTCAGCGCCCACTGGTCTCAGCGCGTCCTACGCTTCCGGCGCCTCCCTTACCTCGATGCGAGTGCTTCCCTATACTGCGTCTCTTCCTTGTCGTAACTCTTCATTCAGGGTATAAGAAAGAATAGTTCTTGTCCGCTAGCTGTGTGTCCCTGCTGTTTTAGGTTGCTTTGTAGAGTTTTGTATTGCTTTCCGTTGAATTTTTTATTTCCAGTTTCAGGCATGAGCAAGTTCCGCGACAGTTGACCGATGAGTGAATTGTGATTGACGAGAGTAGCTCGTGCCAGCGTACACCGAATGTGGAATTGCAGACCGGTACAGTCCGACTCTGATTTGCCAGTGGGGAGAACAGAAGACGCTTCCGATTTATGAAACGAGTGGTTTGGATGGTGCATAGTACGAATCCAGGTGAATTTTAGACAGAGAGTCGAGTAGATTTGCCATAGGATGCACGGGCGGGTTGACGGCTAGTCGTGGTGGAAAGCAAAGAACAGCGACGTGGTGACGTGGCAGTGACGCCGCAGCTTCGGGTCCGAGCCCCGGGCCGGATTGCGGTCCGGGTCGGCGTCGGAGGTTGCGTCCGAAGCAGGCGGAAATGCCATTATTTGGCATGGACTCTTCAAATTATTCGAAGCCAACGAACAGGATATCGCATCGAGTCCATATCCTTTCTAGCGGCCTCGTTGCCGGCGTACACCGTTCGAAGCGGTGTTGGGCTCTGAATCTTTTGTATGTCAGCGTCTTTTTAATCGAGTTAAAATGATGTTTACTCAAGTCTAATTGACGAGGCGAGTCCACACGTGTATGACCTCCATACGAAGCCTTACAGCTGTTTTCAAAAGTTTGGGTGGATTGTGGAGCACATTCGTCACTCAAAGTTGTTTACCTCTGTTGTGTGATAAATTATACAATCCACCCAAACTTTTGAAAACAGCTGTACCCGAGCGTTCCCACCTCCAGGTCGCAAGTGGAACGCGGGGGAACAACATCCACTTCCGAGTCGCAAGCGGTGTTGTTTCCCACCGCTGTCTCCGTGACACTCTTTGACCTTCGCCCCAGCGGTCGAAAGCGAGGTCCACTCTCGATACAAAGCACACCGCATTGTCCCGACTGAGCACGACGCTTGGACCTTGACATTGTATAAAGCCTGGCGAGGCAGAGCGCAGAGCTCCTCAGCTTCTCACTCTGTCTCGTCAGGTATGGACTATCTCTTTATTTATTCCTTACGATCTCACTCTGTCTGCGTCAGCGCTGCCTTTATTGCTCTCCCACCCTATATTTACATATTTTACCCACACCTGTAGCCATTTCGGCATCTCGCGTCTCTCCTCAATCACTGCGTTCAGGCCCCCGTTAGCCCGAGGGTCGGGCTGCGCAGTTAACCCGAGTTAGCCCGCACCTAACCCAAGGCCTCGGGCTAGTGCTCTGGGCTGGCTCGGGCTGGCTTGGGACGGCCCGGGCTGGTGCCATAGCCCATCCTAGACATCGATTGGCACTTCGTATTGCTGACGGCAGGGTAGAGAGCATTGAAAGAGTGTTGAATGAGCGAATAGCAAAGGTGTGTGAGAACGGGAAGGAAAGAAAATGGTGCAGAGTGGCGTGAGACGGCGGCTGACAGCCTTGCGGCGGTAAAGCGCTGTTGCCAGGCTGGATCAGACTGCGCTGAGCGCTGAGGGAGGACAGCATGGGTTGAGAGGGATGGGCAAACCGAATGTAGGCTATATACATTGGCTACGGACATAACCCATACACTAGCCCAAAACCAGCCTGGAGTGGCCGAGGAGTAACGAAAAGGATGGGACTGGGACTGGGGGGGCCGAGGAGTAACGAAAAGGATGGGACTGGGACTGGGGGGAGTCCCATTTTGATCGGCCGAAAGTCCTAAAATGGGTGATGAGTGGGACTCACGCACATAAAAATGGGACTCGGGGAAATCACGGAGATGTTAGCGGAGATATTTGTGATGGAATGATGGAAAGCCGACATGCCGAAAGCTATGCCTACAGGTAGAATCTAATTAAATAAAATGTGAATAAATTTTATATAGACTGATGGGGGTATACGCGAGGGTACCCATAAAGGCCTGGCGCTGCGTCAACGAATCTCGGATGTCAGCCTGCGTGGGAAAGGACTTAATAACAGATGCGGCAGAATTGATTGGAATGATGCCGAAATGATGCGCAGACAGATCACAGTGGGACTCAAGCAGATCACGCAGGATTGCCCGAGTCCCAGTCCCATCCTTCTCGTATATACTCGGAGTGGCCTGAATCAGCCCGAGGGCTCGGGCTACACGTGGGTTACCGGCCTGGCCCAGACCCGGCTTTGCTGATGGCCCGAAATAGCCCGGCGTAGCCTGAATCAGCCCAACCCTCGGGCTAACGGGGGCCTGAACGCAGTGAATAGACTTCCGAGCCCACCGGGGGCTGTTTCTTGCTAAACACTCAAAGCCTGCGCGAACTCCGACTGTCGACAACAATTAGGGAATTGCCGCCCGAGATGACTCTCACTCGATCTCCTGCGGACTGAATGGGAAACCAAGAAATGTGCGCTGCCCAACCTCCATCGCACCCATGTTGTCGTGACCGATAATCAACCCCTGCGGTAACGAACGCAGCGGGAAGTGGGCATCCTGCCGTTGGCACTTCAATTCAAATCGGACTGCTTTCGAGACAGGCGATTTGAGGATTCGCATCGAGCTTCGCCGCATCTATTGAGAGCGACTTTAAGTTCATATCCCGAAGTTCTCAAGATGCGATCTTTCCTCGAGAGTGTCGTTATCGCACGGGAGAAATATTACGAGTCCGGTGAGCCTAGAGATATCCCAACCGAGAGGAAACGCCTTCACGAAAGCAGCGTTGCAACGCAAGTTGAACAGGATAAAGTGGCTGGACATTGGAGAGATTTGGACCCAAGTCTCCTGCCAGAATCGCCCCAGCGCTTCGCATGGCAAGAGTATATTCAAAGGCGTTGTATCCCGGACACAATGTGTTCAGTCCGAGCAGTATAAGAACTCGGTACCAATATTTGACCATCACTTGCGTCTGCGACTCTGCGTGCCAGTGGTTTATGGGACGCGCGAAATTCTGCCCGATGAACGATAGATTAGCGATAACGGCGAAAGACAGTCAAAGACTCAAAGTACGCAGCTCACCAGTGAATAGTAAGCTCCGCAGAACCTAGGGGTATAACTGAGGAGGAGGGGTCTTCTTGCCGATGCCAAGCACATTGCATCGAGTGCGATTTCTTGCAGATTGGTGCACGTCCTGAGTCTGTGCGAGTTCGGCTCCGGACTCAATGACCAGTTCGGTGAAAATGAGGGACCAGCTCGGCCGTTTGAAGAACAGAGTGCATCGTACGTCGTGGAGCGAAAGAAACCAGCATGTCACACATCTGTCAGCGACCCTTCCCATCAGCAAATCAGTCACGTATCGCGATCTTTAATTTGCTACCCCATGGGCACTCGCGCTGCACACTCGTTGCTGGACGTCCTCGCGGAAGAGACTTGGGACCTCTGCTGGTCCTTTCTTTCCCGCCTCGAGCTCCACCAGATCACCCTCGTCTGTCGGCAATTCCGCCGAATCGGCCAGGCTCGACTCTTCCGGTCCATCCGCATTCACCACATCGAATTCGAAGCCGCTCGATACAATGGCGCAGGCTTTCGTCGGGAACACATCCTCTTCGCTCGGCAGATCGAGTGTACCAACGCCCTGGCGGCCAGTGCGCATGCCGCGTCGATGAGGGAGCTGTCCTTCGCGGATCCCAAGAACCTGCGCGGGATAGAGCCGGCTCTGAATGAGCAGCAAACCGAGCTCGTACGCGTTTTGGTCGACACGCTCTGCTGCTACTCGAATCTTGGGACCCTTTCTCTCTGCGGGCTCGACATGGATGCAGCGCTATGCGAAAGCCTATTGTCCCTCACCCGATTGAAGATACTCTCGTTATCCTGCTGCGACCCGGCATTCCCTACCCTCGCTGGTCGAACTGTTCTTTCCTTAACCAGCCTTTCTATCACCTACCGGCGGGAACACGGCTGGCTGGCGCGGGAGCTGGCTCTCACGGATCCAAACGCGCTGAAACACTTGTCGATTGAATGCGAGGAAGGCGGTACGGGATCTGTTCCGCCATTGTGCTCGACAAGTCCTCCCTGTCTCCCAGCTCTCCTGAGCCTCTCGCTGTCCCACGTGGACTGGCCGCCGGCCCAGGTCAGGCGACTCCTGGAGCTGTGCCCACATCTCCAAAAGCTCACGATCGACATCGACTCGGATAACGCCGAGGCATACTCGAACGTCCTGGAAACCATGCTCCCCACCACCATCCCCGAACTAAAAATCCTTGGCTGCCGAACGGATCTGGTCCCTGCCCTCGTTCGGGGCCGGCCGGTCGTAGACGTGATGATACTGCTCAATCAACAAACGCTCTTTCCACCCGGAACGGCCGCGGAATCCGAAGCCCGCTTCGATATCACACAGGTCCTCGTCGCAGTGCGTGCCATGTCGCTGGCCACATCGACATCCGTTCGCAGACTGTCGATCGAACATGCCCTGCCATTGAAGGAGGAACCTCTCGTCGAGCTGTTCGCTGCTTTACGGCAGCATGCACCAGCGTTGGAGTTTCTCTCGCTCGACCTGTTGGATTTTGGCCGCAATCTGCGCTGGTCGTCGACCGAGGGAGGTGCGGGCATTATTATTCTTGTGTTTAACCCCGATACCATTGAATATCTGCAGGTCCTGAAGGTATCACCGAGGTGCGTCGCCTCCTTTTCGCCAAACTTCCGTATATACACCAACTTACTCGCTCACCTCCATCCTCAGCTCCTCACCCGCGTCCTCCCCACCAACCTTCTCTCCCTCCCCCGCACACTAACCTCCCTCCGCTTCAACTGTTTCCAACCCTTCTGCCAGATCACCGTCCACGAAGAACACTCTGCGCTCATCGAACTCGAAGCATGCATGCCCTCTCTGCGCGTCGTGTCCATCTGCGATTGCCACGCAAAGTCCCGCGGCGAAGAAGAGACGGAGAGCTGGTCGTGGGTCCGCGATCATGATGTGTGGTCGAAGCGCATTGCGGCGGACGCGGATGTCCGGCCTGGAGAGGTGCAGTGGGCGGAGACACTGGTTTCGAGGGTTTGGCGGGAGGATGGGACTAGGAAGGATGGTAAATGTATTGATATTGTATAACCTGAACGGTTTTTGCTTTCTCAAAAGCGTGCAAGATCACGGTGTAAGCAGGGTGTAAGTATCACTCTGTTTAACCACTGGCACGTCATCATCAACACGCAAGCGTGATTGTGACGGATGACTTGTGACTCTCTTGTCTCTTGCCCTCATCCCGAAAAAAAAATCAGCCTGCTGCTGCTGGGGTATTTCGCGGCTGTACAGATATCAGCCCCGCGCAGACCTCCGGTCGTCGCCTGGGCGATTATACAGGCGAGGATTCATGTCATCGGCGATTCTTGGCCGCTTGCCCGATGCTCAACAACAACACTTAGCTTTGCTAGACTTTGTCTCCTTCTGGGGCACGAATCAGGCTCTTGTTGGAAAATCCACTCTTGCGTCGTATTTTGAAGGCTGCAAGTGGTCAGAGCTCAGATTTGAGAAACGCAGAACCGCGGTGCGCAAGATTTGTCGCCTTCTTGCCTACCAACCGTCGCATCGAGAAGATCTCCTCCTCCGAGTCGACAACGACCCCGTTGCTATGCCGTAGCCATGCGGGTATGCAAGTCCGCTCGCTGTCGGCGTCGCTGCGATGAATAGCGGTCTAAATACGGCAATCCACGACACTTTCTCCCCTTCCACCACCCATGGCGTTCCGCACATTCTTGACGCTGGTTTCGCTCGCCGGAGCTGCCTCCGCCGGCAGCGCAACACATTTGCTCCACGAGAAGCGTGAGGCCGCTCCCCAGGGCTTCACCTCTCTCGGTCCGGCCGCTCCCAATGCGGAGATTACACTTCGGTTCGGGTTGGCGCCGAACAATATCGCTGGCTTGCAGGAGAAGCTCTTCAGTATCTCGACGCCCGGAAGCGCGGATTTCAGACAGTGGTTGTCGGCTGACGATGTGCGTCTCTGCCTTTTTTGTCTCTCTTTTTCTTCACAGCCCTTGTATAGGTGAAGTCATACGTCCAGCCGTCGGCACAAACTCTCTCCGCCTTCGCCTCCTTCGCCTCCGCCAACGGCCTTCGCACATCCACAATCTCCCCCAACGGCGACTGGGAGTCTATTACCCTCCCAATCTCCCAAGCCAACTCTCTTTTCGCCGCGGACTTTCAATCCTTCGCGCACCCCGACCTTCCTTCGCCGATTACACGCACCCTAAGCGTCTCGCTGCCCGTCGAGCTCGCAGGGCACGTCGACGTCATCCATCCCAGCACCCAGTTTGCTTCGCCAAAGACCAAACAGCGTCTGGCGTCGAATGTGAACTTCCCAGCAGCAGGCAAACGTACGCTCCCACCGCGTTCTCGTGTGGTGAAGCGCGGGACACCGGATCCTAGCTGCGACGCGTCCGTGCCCACTGGGATAATCACGCCCCAGTGTCTGCAAGACTTGTACGGAATTCCGAGCACCGCTGCGACGCAGCCGGGCAACAGCATCCTTGTGACTGGATACGAGGATCAATGGGCGCAGGAGGCGGACCTGTCGGTGTGTCGTTCCGTGTTTCCTTTGCATCGCGGTGGACTGAGATAAGATTTGTTCGTCCAAAGCAATTCCTCGCCCTCGTACGCCCTGACATTCCTTCCGACACCACCTTCGCCGTCGAGACGACTGCGAACGGCACGAACCCACAGGGTCCTGGGTTTGCGAGGGGAGAGGCGGATTTAGATGTGGAATACGTCGTTGGTCAGTCTATCTTGCTTCTCTTCTACGGCAGATATCACATTTATCCTCAGGCGTCGCCACGGGTGTACCGACGACGTTCCTCTCGGTCGGCGGCGTGTTCAATGACTCTGCGCTGATCGACACTTTAACCTTCCTCGATAACCTCTCGGACGCGGACCTCCCCACGGTGATGTCGACATCGTACGCACAGAGTGAGAGTGATTTCGGGATCAGTCTCGCTACGTGCGTGTGTTCTTGAAGGCCGTCAAATATTCTTCTTACCTGCACCCACAGCCGGGTTTGTAACGGCTATATGGCTCTCGGTTCCCGGGGAATGTCGATTCTCCTTGGCTCTGGCGACGTGAGTAGCATAATCTCATGTTTCCATCCCTTCCTCTGACCTGCAGATAGGCTGGCGTCCGAGGCAACCACGTCGGCAAGGCCGCCTGCGCAAACAACGTCTTCGACGCGACCTTCCCCGCCTCCTGCCCCTTTGTAACCACCGTCGGTGGGACCATCGGCCTCCCGCCAAACGAAATCGCCATCAACTTCACCGGGGGCGGGTTCTCCGATTATTTCCCCACTCCGTCCTACCAGTCCACACAAGTCTCGGCGTTCCTCAAGACGGTACCAGATGACTTTGGTGGGACGTTCAATCGCAGCGGACGTGGGTTCCCCGACGTCGCCCTGCAAGCGTGGAACTACCAAGTCGTTGTCGACGGCGAACCGGATACTACGGGTGGTACCAGCGCCGCTACGCCAGCGTTTGCAGGTCTGATCGCGCTTATTAACGACCAGCTCCTTGCTGCGGGAAAGCCTGTGCTGGGGTTCCTCAATCCGTGGTTGTACGTGAACCAGGGGACGTTTGGAGACGTCACGGTAGGATATAACTCGGGCTTTTTCTGCGATGCTAGTACCACTCCTGCGTTTACTGCGATAGAGGGATGGGATGCGTTGAGTAAGCTTCTGCTTTGACGCTTTTTTGGTATGGCGCTGATTACCTTGCCAGCGGGTTTGGGGACGCCGCAATACGGCAAGTTGCTTGCCGCTGCTTTGGCTTAGACTAGTGTTTTCTTTCTGAAATAATAATATACTTTTAACTGTGCGAAGAGCGCGCGCTACAAGGTCGGAGAACAATACAAAACTCGACTTGAAAGCAATCTACATAACAGCAGCATGGACAGCAGGATACACAACAGAACCATTCCGAGTTTCGGAAAGGAGTAATTCAAAGTTTTATGCCCTATATCGACAGATCAATTGATAAAATCCGCCTGGGAGAAAGCCTCACATTGAGGGAAGAGATGCTTCGGTGGCCCGCGAACCGGTACGAATGTGCGTGATTCCTGTCCAGTTGATTGAGCTCAACGCGGTGCAAATGTATTGGACAGGCTCGCCATTTTCGATGGATCGAGAGCGCTGCATGGCTTGGATTTCGTCGTCTAGCTTGCGCTGAACGTCCGCCTCCAAAATGAACTGGGAATTCAAGTGAGTCCGAGCTGCAATCAAGGATAGAACAACGCAACTTGAATTGAGTTGTGGATATCCTTAACCTCCTCGATGCATTTCGAGATGTTTCTCCACAGGGAATATGTGCGAGCGAAGTTCACGCCCCAGGGGTGACGAGAGAGAACAAGGAGCTCGCATCTGAGCTTAGACGCATGTTTCTCCGCCCTAGAGAAGTATCAGTAAGAGACAGCAGGTTTAAGCACTTGCACGACGCACTCGCGAAGACGACGCCGGTCATCCATCAGGGGAATAATTTGGTAAAGGACCGTTGCTTGGGCGAGCGCGAGGGCCTCATTGGTCGTGGCGATGAGGGAGGGGAGGATCTTCATCGTGCCGGAGGGAGAAAAGCGCGACACGACGTCTCGCAGTATTGCAACGGTGGCCCAAGCGAGGATGCCGAATCGACCGACGTGATTGGGAAGGAGCGCGAGAATGAAGAGCGCGGAGGAGGAAAGCAGCTCTGCGCGCTGGGAGGACTCGCCATCGAGCGTAGACATGGAGGTGGGAGGTGGGGGAGGCTTCCCGGTAGTAAACCAGCCCGCGCTTAAAAGCCAGACGGTACCACAGTACTAACTGCCAATCACCAAAACACTCAGGAAGTCGCCCCTATCATAACCTTTTGAAAGCTTCTCGACTGGCGTGCAAAGTCCTTTTGGGGCTCAAGATGCAGTTACACTGCCTTCGGAGAAGCGACGGAGGCAGTTCATATGTATGTGACATGATACAGAGTCATTACTGCGGTTGATGCACCGGTAGGGATAAATCGATAAATCCAACTATTAGTGGACAAGGCCTCCTCACAGAGGACCATGTCTCTCATCCAAGACATCCTCCACACCTTAAATACCGGCAAACCCCTTGACGAGAGTCTCACCCTTTCTTTCCTCCTACCACAACCCCGAGCACATCAACCCACACACAAGCCTCCGAAATGCCGTCCTACGGCACGCTAACAATGACTACATTCGCCGGCACCACCACTAGCACCACGACCTACGTCGGGCAGGTCGACCCACGAGCCCCTTTTGCATGGTTACCGGACAGTGTCCTTCTAGCCGTACCCCACGCATTCCCACCCGAGGAGCGGTTGAGGCAGCACCAGAAGGCGCTGAAGGGATCGAAGAAGAAGAGGGTCGTGGAAGCGATTCGGAAAGTTCTCCGCGCTGTGGGCATGGGGCGCGCGAAGCCGGATCCTATCGTATAAGTGGGTGAGTTTTTCCTGTTGGTTGTTCAAGGCCTCCGACTAATTGTCGCGATCGCCACAGATTGCTTGGTCTTTAATCTAACAAACAAACATTTGTACCCAATGAAAAGCATTGTTAGCGGAATCAAAGTCCGATGATAGTTTCCACCAGCTCAGGCTCCGAGTGGTAAAAGTCAAGTACTGGCTATTGTCAGCAACAGGCTGTGTCTCGAGTGGGAGAGTGAGAGCGACGCACAGACGATCCCGAACCGTTTTCCCTTGCGCGCTTTAAACCACGGCAGGAGGCGTTCGTTCATCCCAGAGGTCCCAGCCCCATCTCCAAGCGCAATAATCTGCAGGTAGGTAAGGAAGTGCAATAATTGGGGGAGTTTGCGGGCAGGACACACGTTGGGAGTCAAAGGGACTGTATCGCCGTTGGCATGTGCGCTCGCGAAGGATACGTACAGTCCCTCCTCGACCGCGTTATCCGAGTCTTCAGCGATGGCTTTCTCGAGATGGGCCGTGACGACGGAGAACTTGGCCGAGATGGTCGCTTCGGCACCCGAGTTGCGTGGGACGAGGGGTTTGAAGTTATCCTGGCAGCGGTCCAAATGAATATCCGAAATGAAAGAAAGCGATCGAGCTCGCACCTGGATGAACGCAACCCTCTTCGGCTCTTCATTATAGACCAGCTTGATATCCCTTCCATTTCCAGTCCACCCCGCCGCCCCGAGGTGAATGCCAAACTCATGCCTCTCGCCCAACGTCGGGAGGAACTCATAGGTGAACCGCTGAAGCAGTACGAGCTTGCCGCGCGCCTCACCCAGCGTCCCCAGTCTCCCCTGCTCCTTGAGCCAAAATCTCTGCGCGAGTGGATTGCTTAGGGCAGCATGGAGTATTTCCTCGAGCTTGTCGTCGTACGTCGTGAGCGATCCTTCCTCTTGTTGAATGGAGATGAGGATGGTTTCGGTCGGGTGCGCGAGGAGCCAATGGTACAGCCCGAAGAGGACGTCTTGGAAGGAGGTCGTGGGAGAGAGGAGAGCCAATCCTGGAAGAATGGTAATTGGATGTTATGTAGATGAAGGAAGAGGACGCACCGTGATAGAAACCTATAGTATCCTCTCCTGGATTGTATCCAATTCGCAAATCGAATACCCGAATGCCGTCCGTGAGGGACTGGAGTAGCGAGCGTTCTTGGCACCGGAAGAAGACGTGCGAGCGCATGCTACAAGGGCTATCCTTCCAATGGTGTTGA
The DNA here is from genome assembly GCA_029282125.1 of Mycena amicta. Classification (NCBI taxonomy): domain Eukaryota; kingdom Fungi; phylum Basidiomycota; class Agaricomycetes; order Agaricales; family Mycenaceae; genus Mycena; species Mycena amicta. The sequence goes on from JARIHP010000024.1 coordinate 157,447, forward strand.
AAAGTGACAAAACGCACGGGCCAGTGTACTTCCAAAGCTCAGCTTGTCGTTCCGCGGAATAATCCCCTCCAAAACATCAGCCCCATCGTCACTCCATCCAACGAATGGACATACACGTAGACGAGTCATGGGTGCCCGGGAGGTTCATATCGACTAGCTTCGTGTCGTCTGGTACATTCGCCATCCAATCCGACGTCCGAGACGGTGGAAGGTTGCCACGCCCTATTCGCGAGTTGGATGTAACCAAGCAAGGCCCGGGGGCGGCAGACTGCGTTACCTGTAATTGGCGCAGCACGCTCGAGGATCTCCTCCAGGGCTTTGTCGGCGAGGAAGTGGTGCGTATCCGTCAGGATCATGGTGAGAGACAAGCCACGCGTCGTGGCGGTGCAGTTTTTGATCCGTACATAAAATTCGGCGTGAACATTCCGATATTTAGTTCCCATTCTCAACTCCCAGCTTTTCGCCGATTCCGCGCAGGAGATTCTCCAAGTTTTTCAGTCTCGTCTCCATCTTTTCCTCCAACACCGCCAGTTTCGCCTCCAAGTTGCTCTCGACACTCGATATCTTGGCCTCCATTTTAACGAGCCTCGTGTCCGGCGTGTCAGGCTCGGGAAGCGGATCGCTGGTCTTGATATAGATGAGTGGGTGCAACAACTTGTGCGCCGTGTTCCCGCCCTCGTGGATAGCGTCGGATCGTTTGGCGTCACAGGCCAAACAAATGTACAAATCTGGGTCTGGAGGGTATTCAGCAAGGCGATACGAGTTCAATGGCTGCTTTACCGCAAACGACACATACGAGGCATGGAAGGGCTATCACCTCCCCACATCGATCACAAGTTGGCGATGGTGGTTTGGATGGCGCGGTGAGCGGATCACTAGTCTGCACAAGTCCTTCCGTTGCGGCCGTTGGCTGAATCGTGTCCCGGAATCCCTTCTTGACCCGTTCAGCGACGACTTTGGCTTCGGGAATCATCCAGGACAAATCGCCGTCGTGAATGTGCCGATACGTCTTGACCAGGATGTGGGTGGATCGGTGGGCAAGTCCTCGCGCTTGAGGCGTCTTGTCGATACAATCCACGCACAAGTCGATGTAATCCTCGAACGTGTCGTTGACGCAAAGAGGACAAAACAGCCAGATGTCGCGAATGTAGCGCGAGCAAGAGTCACAATAGCGCGCACTGCGCATTGGTTCAACGGCTGCCGTGGCAATAATGAACGACTCACTAGTAAACCAGCTGTTGAAGCTGTGAGTTTGCAGTAGAGTTATAGAATCTGGAGTCCTCGGACGGTAGTTCGTTGATTAGTCGTATCGTTTCCGCTACTTCGTCAGAATTGAGTGGTATCACTGCCGACAAGTCTTGCTCTACGCCGTGATACCGTCGAAGCAGCTCGATTGCGCGTTTTTGAGTCGCTAAGCGCTGCTTCAGACATGGCCCTGATAAGGTTCGAGACCTGATTTCGTCGATTGTAGCAGAGATCGCGAAGGCCCAACAAGCGCGAGCGATCTCTTGTGTAGAAAGACCGTCCGTGGTACCGAAGGTCTTTTCTCTGGGTCGTTGTTTCTGAGAGAATAAGAACTTCTTCTCAGGGTCTGCAGCTGCAGAACGAAAGTTCCAGGACCCAGTGATTTGTCGAAGTTCCCTGTCGTAAGTCCCGATGAAGTCCGTGTCGGAACCGCCGAGCGAGGAGACCGCGATGGAGAGGCCATCTCCTTCCAACGTCCCGGTCAAAGGAAAGACACCGATGAAAGTTTCGAGTCCGCCCGTGATCTTGCCCTCGGCGACAGTGAGGACCATGGTCATGTTGCCCCGGCTTCCCGTGTCAACCTTCATCCTTCCTGTCCAGACACCCTCCAGCGACTGGCTACTGTCCACAATTCTGACTGGATAGCGGATATGGAAGTCATACATCCCCTTTGGCTCATTCTGCGTCCCGTATCGCAGGATCTGCACGTCCTCCTCTCGGACATTCGGGAGTTGCACGTTATTTGCATCTGTCATATTGAGCGCCGGGTCCTCGGTTTCACCCTCCTCAAGACCAAACCCTTCATCTTCATCAAATTGGACGATGGTGTTGTTCTTGGGATCGCGCTCGCTGAGTTCATGTAGCGATTTGAACTGATGATCCATGAGCATGAGCGCCTCGACCGGGATAAAACAATACCATGCCGAAGCTCAAAAGACCGAAGCGCTCTTTGGTGTCGGTGGAGTTGGATTTCAAGACCGCTACGGAGAGAATCAGCTGGGAAATCGAGTTAGATGAGATCGCAGACCTTCTATGTTGGTAATTCGAGAATCGACGACCCCAAAGATTGTCAACAGGGAGTTGCCCATCTGGTCAACTCTCGCTCATCCAGCACATGCTTGCAAGCGATGCGGAGAATGTCGAAGTGGCGCTTGAGCAGCAGATAGAGAAGCGGGTAGATATACTATGCAGGGAATTCAGTTCACTAATCTGCGCAGATCCATACACGTACTCGCTCAATACGTCGCATCCCGGTGATGAGCTGGATGGTGGGTGCAGCGTCAAGATCGTACAAGAGCTTCTCTAGCCTAGCTTTGAGCTTCTTCTCTTCTTGATTTCGAAATGTCTCCGAGACCTCCTTGAGTTTGAGATCATCGAGGATATTGCTCGGGGCGGAGCGGGTCGACCGCAGGAGATGCTCCACACGTCGGATTCCGACCCCACCAAAATATATATCGACGGCTTGAATGTTGGCTGGGAGAGCGTGCTGGACAATGGTGTTCATCGAATGGAGGATCTTGTAGATCCGGTTCTTGTACCAGGTAACAGTCGGGTGCCAGCCTGCCGCCCAGAAAGCTACCCAGCGTAGGAGACTAGACAGCAAAATTACTCGACGGATATCTGCGGAATGGGAGACGTTACCTCCAGCCCTTAGGTTTTCCACGAGCGAAATCATTCGCTTCTTGGACGGTAACGACACCAGAGCCGTCGTCGTCCACGGCCTCGAGAATGGGTTGCAGATGAGCGACGTTGATGTAGGCGAGCGCCCAACTGTCATCGTCGGGTTCCTGTTGTCTTGCGTCGAGACGCATGACAGAAAACGTAGGAGAACCAGGCCGATCAGCATCGCCCGAGCTCATTTCACTCCCTTCAATCTCCAAGTGCGTCCTCCGGTACTTTTCGGCGTAGTAGTCGTTCAGCGCGAGAACAAAGGTGCGCGCTTTGATGCTGCGCTTCCACGAATGGTCTTTCCATATTTCGCGTAGTTCCTGACGAGTTGTTTAGCTTCGGTAACGATGTTGGAATGATAAACGAACCGGATCTGATATGTTCTTGAATACTCCGTCCGAAATCGCACTGATGATGTGTTGTTCGCTCAAGCGAATACTCGCGGTGAGACGACTGTTGTGCATCTGCAGTTTCCCATCGAACAGCTCCAGGTTCTTCTTGAACGCCTCGTCAATATCCTCGGCGATTTCGCGGTTGAGGACCTTTCGCGCTCGGGTGAGATCGCCTCTGGTGTAGCTCGCGTCGTAGACCGAGGCACTTTCCCCGCCCAAAGTGAAGAGCTCAAGCAGCGTGGTGTCGCTATCGAGGCATGCCTTCACACCACCCTTGTCCTGGATCAGCTTCAGGACATCCCGCTCCCGTTTCGTATCCAGTTTCCGAAAGATATTCTCCATTGTGACGGTGATGGCTTGCAGTCGCACATCAACCCGCGCGAGTTGCTGATTGGCAAAGTCGACGCCTTGGGTGACGTAGATCTGAAGTGCGAGCTTGATCTCCTCCTTGTGGTCTTCGAATAGTTGCGCAAAGTCGTTGAGACGCGCTTCGTACACCTTGGATTTGATTGTTTTCACTGTGTTCGTATTAGAGAGTGTTTGAAATGGAATACGGGCACGCACCGATGAACCCTTTCTTGAGGTACAAGTCGCATGCGCTCCCGCACTCTGTGATTTGCTTTGCGATTCTGTCCATCAACACCGAAATTCTCTCTTTCAATGTGGTTCCGGAGGAGGGGTCTCGCGCTTGAGGATCTGCAATGTATCGGAGCCTGCCAGTTTTAGCCCAGGTCTCATGCCGTCGCATGGTACTCACTCGAACAGTACGACCATCATACTCTGCATTTGAAGCTTAATCGCCGCCACTTTCTTATTATTGTCGCGCCGAGCGATGTCCAGCGTGATAACCAATTTGAACGCTTGTACGGCCACTGCGGAATTCAGAGTTATCATACAGCCGTGTCCATAAAGCAACATACCTCCCACCGCCGGATGCAGCTGTCCAAGTACATCGAGACCGTCCAGAATCAACTTGGCCGTCTCCGTAAACGTGGTGATTCTCTTATCCAGAGCCTTCGCGTCGTCATCGGACGACAGCCCAGTTCCAGCGTTGCGAATGGTCGAGGAATTCGCAGTAAAGAAAGCGTTGAGCCGGTTGTATGCGTCGTTCGTCTGTCGATCCTCCATCGGCGCGTGGGGTTCCAGAAGCAACGTCGTCCTTGCGGAATACGGAGAGGGCGAGGGGAAACCGGGGGTTTCAGCCGCGTCAGAGTCCGGGGGCTCGAGCGCGAAGCGGATATCCTGCGGCACCGGGGTCGAGCTTGGCGAGTACATGGAGGGCGATCGCAAGAGCTGCCGGTGTGGGAGTTTTTTTGGCAGTGCTTCTTGATAGGCGTCCAAGGGCTAGAGCGATCACTGGCACGGGAAGTCGGGCGGAGACATCACATGGTTTAAATCGGTTGAGCCCGGACGGTCTCGTGTAATCATCCTAGTTCTCGATCAATCCCTGCGCGGCGCGGTTGCCGACAGGAAGTTCTAAATCATCGACAGTATGAATCCAGACGAGAGACCAGGTGTAAGTCTTCCAGAGGCCGCGCCACGTTCCAGCGATAAGACTCAGAGTATGTGAGATGAAACGTCTCTCGTCCACATGTCGGATGTGACTTCGTTCAGTTACCAATGAACCGGACGCCTAGAGTGTCTCTGGAATGAAAAGTCTCCGTGGACCGGGGTACACAACGAGGGAAGCACGCTTCGCTGCAGTACAAAAGCCCCCTCCAATGCGCACCGAGTTGCAGAGCGCAGATCACTGGAATGTCTTCCATCTCGAGTCCCACCACAACACGGTCTCCACTCACTGGAACATTTGCTCCTGGTTCTCCTGGGGTGACATCCACTCTGCTCTCCCCCGTCACGCCGAGGAGCGACTTTGCACCGTCCTACTTGCAGCCACCGTTCGCGTTGTCGGATGAGCTTCGAGAGGCCGAGTCGGACGAGGTCGGCTGCAGCTACACGGAGGCAGATATCATCCTGCGTACGAGCGACGGCGTCGACTTTCGCGCACACAAACTCGTTCTGGCGCTCGCGTCGCCATTCTTCCGGACGATGTTCCGTCTCCCGCAGCCTCACGATAGCGCCGAGCGTATCCCCACCATTCCCATCGCAGAAGACTGCTCCGTTATGCACAGCGTCCTGCGGTTTTGCTACCCCTGTAGCGATCCTCCACCAGAGACGATGACGCTGGAGCACCTGTACGCGGTTCTCGAGGCGATGGTGAAATATCAAATGCACCACGTCGTCAGCCGTGCGAGAGCGCGATTGCTCGACGTGTTCTTGGCTTCGCATCCAGTCGCCGTGTTTGCAATTTGTTGTCGATTTGAGTGGGAGGCTACGGCGCGGAGAGCAGCAAAGGTGGCTTTGGGACTCCCGCTGCGCCGGGACTTCCAAGTCACGGAAAGTACGGTCGAGATCGCAGAGGACACGGACACGGAATGGCTGCGCTGCATCAGCGGCGAACAGTACAGGGAGTTATTACGCTACCATGCGCGGTGTTCCTTGGCCGTTACCGGCATCTGCAATGATCTGGTATCGCTGCTGTCGGACGGCGACGGCCAGGAGCAATGGATCTGGCTTACCTGTCAATCCTGCGCTCCCCACCCTATGCCCTCGCGCGTAGGGTACGGCTACGGAAACGGCATGGAGAAGCGTTGTGCCACTGTCCGCCGCTGGTTCGTCGATTGGCTCGCGCAGGGTTCCGCCGTTCTGCGAGAACGCCCGGGAATGGGACTCGATGCGGCGTTGTTGGCCCCCGCGGTGGTTTCCAACGTCATGAACGCCCTTTGGAGCTGCAAGGAGTGCAGAGAACTCGCAGTCGAGCACATGTGTCGCTTTGTGCGGGATGTATTCACGCCAAGAGTCGAGGAGGAGCTGAGCAAGGTGCGGTGCCGAGTCGGAGGTGTGAATTTTTGCTGATTTGTTGCAATAGATTTCGCTGAATTTGAAGCTCTGAGCGCTGAAATAAGTAACCCGCTGGGCAGGTTTCTCACATAGAGCGCATGATTTGTTCCTTTGGTGGCACTAGCAGAATTGGATATCTTGCGCGAGCAGTGTGTACAATCTTGGCGCTAATCTGAGACGGAAAACGTGTGGGCGGCGGCCGACATGGCGGTTGGAAGCAAGTGGCATCACGCTGTGCTGATTTATTTGTCGCTGTATTTGATCAAGTGTGATGAGTTCTAGATAATAGATTAGATAAGGTCATCAGATCTTATCAACTCAGGCTGCGGACCGATGAGCCTATCAACGGCCGAGTTCCCCGATTTACTTGTTCATCCTTCACCTATCGAATACTAGTAAGCTAAAACTGACTCCCAAACTAGCAGACTCATCCTTTCGCCTCTTCCGCGAGCATCTCAACACACTCAGCCTGAAATGTTGGAGCGATTCGCTCACGTTGGAACTGTGGCCCTAGATGGCGATCCACAGTTACATTCAAGCAAAGTAAACTAGCAGCGTAGCTCGTTGGTCGTCGTAAAACAACCCAGCTCAACCCAATCATTCCTTCCTTCCCTCCCTCCCTCCCTCCCTCCTTCCTACAGCTAAACGACAAGTTCAAGGGAGACCCAAGAGAGCCAGTCCCCCAATAACACCGCCTGCAATGAGCCTAGCGAGGGATAAGTTCTTATCGCGTGTCGAGGTGGCTGCCGAGGTGGGGGCAGAGGAAGAAGAAGCGACGTCGGATGCGCTCGCGGACTCGGATGAGGTTGATATGGGAATGCTCGGGGGACTGGTGGGCGAGAGCGCGGGACTAGTAGTAATGGTGCTAGTCGCCGAATCGCTCGCAGAGGAGGGACCGCTGCTGGTGGTTCCCGTCGACTCCGACTCCGAGTTCGCGCCAGTGACTGTAGGCCCAGGATCAATATCCACGACCTGATTCCCCCACGCCTCCGCCGGGATCGTCGTCGGCGAGGCTTTCACACCCTTGCCAAAGGCACCCGCGCATTCGTACGCGGCGCCACCGAGACTCGGCGCACCTGTTCGGGTACAGACTTCGACGCCGAATAGGCCGGGCCCTGCGGCGGGCGCGGAGAGACGCCAGGAGAAGTAGTCTGTTCCGATGACTTCGGTTTCTGTATTATTGTTCATAAGTAAGTGAGGGAGGGAGGGAAACTTGAAGAGAAGAGAAGAGAAGAGAAAGAAAGCGCACGGGTAACCGTCGTATCGTCCGTCGGATCGAGCACCACAAACGTCGTATGGCCGTGCGCGTCGACACCAAGGATGGACGCGGTGACGGGGAACGAGTCGGGGAAGGGCACCAGGGCGGGGATGGTGGAGAATATGGGGGTGGAGTGCACGCGTGTGTATGTGCCGAACACGGTAAGAAGGAGGATGAGAAGCATGTTCATGTGGGGGCCGACTCGGAGGACAAAAAATGTGTGCGCGTATATGTACTCCGACGCCGTTTTTGCGAAAGATGCTGACACCGGCAGGTCCCTAGGAAGGAAGGAAGGAAGATAATACACGGCACGGTCCCGCGCCGGAACGCCGGTTTCCAGGAAGTATCCCGGTGTACACGCACTAGCCGCTAATAACTAGATACACCATCGTCCCTGGGCCTCTCCATCCCCTTCTAGCCGAGCTCACGACACAGGAATTTGGCCGCGGTAGAACTAGCCGAAGAGTGAAGAAACAAGATTAGTACGAGATCAGTTCATTCATTGCCCTACTCTGAGCACCGGGACTTCGTAGAAGATATTCAAAACCTCGTGAGTGAATTTAGCAACCAGTGGGACCGTCGAGCGCGGGTAGATCATAGCACACAGGAATTCTGTGTCTGATAGTCTCTGTCTGCGCGCTTCGAGGCTCGGGATCTCTGCGTATAATTTCCTCAGGAACTCGGCACGGAGGAGCTTGATCGCTTCCGACGCGTTGCATTTTAATAACCCGTGTTCCGGGGATTCCACAGCTAGAACACAGAGCCGGCAGAGACGATTCTCTCGCGGCACTTTCTGGTGTGCATGATTCGTATGTCGCAGAACCTCGATGGCCAGATGGTGGGTCGAAAACAGGATGGACGTGAGTGCCTCCCTGTGAACTTGGACCTTCACCAGCGTAAGATAGTGGCGCATTTTTGAGGTTATCTGAGTAGGAGGTTTGTCCTTCTGCGGTTCGAGTCTTCCCCGGAGTAGATAGAGCTTGTGCGACGCGTCAACTCGCGCTTGAAGCCATTCAACACAGAGTTTCTGAATACGATTCGCGTACTCTGTGATCTGCTCGTGCACGGTGTTGTGTGTAAGGGTCAAAGTGGGGCACGGAAATGGGAGCCGTGTCGCCGCTTTGATTAGATCTCCAACCCAAGAGCGCTTTGCTGGGAATTTGTGCGCCAACTCGATTGAACTATCGAGAGCGGCGCGTACATAGACCGTGCGCGGCTGTTGGAGAATATACACCATGTATTTCAGAGCGAGAATGAGCCGTCGTGGTCGCAAGGGCAGGATTCCTGTCTCGGTGAATAAGATTACTATTGAGGATCGGGAGTGTAGGTTCAGCGCGTGACGAATGAAGTTTACTTGAATTTTGCACAAGGGCTTCACGTGAACATCCTCGCTGTCTGGCATGATTTCGCAACCATGGATGAGGTGACAATCAACCCGAGCCATGTACAGCATCTTGAGATGTGCGGGGGTGAGCCTTCCTGTTGCATCTTCGGTACCCATTACTCCGTGTCCGCAATAGCGGGCAGTGCGTGCCTTTTCGACATAGTGATCCGCCAGGAAGCGTCTTGCATCCGAGCAGAAATTGATACCAACGTAAGTTTCTTTCGTTGTAACCGAGAGAATTACGCCCCCAAGTGTAAGGACCGGCGGGTAGTGAGCGTTGAGGTGCTCCGAGGATCATGATCACCGTCTTTATGAGGTTGATAATAACAAAGTTGCACGCGCACCAGCGTCCAAGCGCCGATAGCTTGCGTTGCAACGCGCGTTCGGACAGCGCGACTAGGATGAGATCGTCGGCTTGTGCAAGTAGCACAATGAGGAGTGCACTGAGAGCTATGTCATCGTCGTCTGGGTCGATTTTGAGGTCTGATAAGAACAGATTCCACAAAATCGGAGACGACGGATCTCCCGTAAGTACTCCCATCATCGCCTTGAAGCGATCCGAGTCTAGATCCCCGTGTCGTACGTAGTATGCCATGCGCTTGTATAGCATGCGCAAGAAGTCGACGATTGGGCCCCCCATTCCCATGCGAGACAGCTTGAGCCATAGAGTTGGCTGGTCCGTGGAAGGGAATGCATTGGAGAAGTCGACAAAGGCAACGTACAAGGTTTTTCCGTGCGCCCGCGCCCATTCCTTCAAGCATCGAAGGATGAATGGGTTGTTATTTGTTCGATAACCTGCTCTGAAGCCGTTTTGCCATGGAGGTATTTTGCTGTTTGCCTCAGCCCAGTCCCGAATGCGCCAGTGAACCAGGATTGTGAGTCCCTTGAGTAGACAGCTTTCTAGAACCACTAGACGATAGCTATCTGGGTCATTCGCTGGCTTGCGACGCTTCAGAATCCCCACCATCACCGCTACAAACCAAACGGATGGCCCATCTCGGCGCGCAATACATTCGTTGTAGAGCGTGGCAAGTTCCTCGCTAGGGATCTCCAGCAGTTCTCGGTACGAGATCGCGTCCTCTCCCTGTGCACTCGCTAAGGAGTGCTCATGGAGGTGTGCCTTGAGGCCGTCAATGTCATCCTCACACCATTTGCTCGTGAAGAAACCCTCAGGTGAGCTGTCTGCCGTCGAGTCTGGGAGCATCTGAGCCAGAATCTGGTTGATGCGATAGCGTTGCTCGTCGAACTGTGAGGGCAGAACATCCGGTGGATTTGAGCGCTTTTCGAAGACTGTTTTTAGGCCGCCGGCAGTAACCGAGGTTGGCGTGGGCTTGGGATCCGAGAACAGTCGTATTGACTTCCAGAAGGCAGCTAGCGATGGCGGGTCCAAGACTTTGTCGCGATTTCTGTCCTTGATTGCGAACAGCCTTGCGCGCCCACGATGTGGTACCGGAAGATCGGGGCGTTTTGGACGCAGAGTCTCCGCTGGGCCACCAAGGTCCGGGATGTTGGCTGTAACCTTTTCGATGAAGATTGGAGCCGAGTCATGGGCGGCCGCTCCGTCGAGTATGCTCTCGAAATTGTTCTCCTCCTGCGAGACACGCGGGAGATCGCATGCCTTGAGCGCTAGATCAGACGCGCCAGTCAGGTGACCGTTACCCGCCCGTGAATCCGGTTTGAGATGGACCAAGGTAATGGGAGCTGTTCGCGCTTGGATCCGATTGAGAGCACACTTCAAGAGATCTCCGTTTGCGCATTTCCAGCCTCGCGCTTCATTTTTGGCTGCATGGTAGGTGATTGAGCGAATGGCATACTCAGATCGGGTTGACAATTCGAGCGAGCGATCCTTTGGCGCTCTGTCAAGCGCCAACACCAGGGCAGTTATCTCGGCGCGAGGACCTGTCTGACCCCCAGCTACCCGACGGGACTCGTTGCACCATGCATTTGGACCACCATAAATCGCCGCACCTGCTGTTGCATTTGCCCGGTTTGCATTCCGGCAGACTCCGTGGGCAGTGATTTTCACGGAAGGGGTGGAGTGGAGGACCGGACCGTACAGCGCGGCACGCTTTCTCAGCTCGTCCTTTCCCGCGGCCAATGTAGCCACTAGCATTCTATCCATCTCTGTTTCCGTGGGTAGATTCTCGCGAGCATTCGTTTTCATGCGCTTCCGAACACGCGGAGGATTGGATTGGATTGGATTGATACACGGCACGGTCCCGCTGAGGAACGCCGGTTTCCAGGAAGTATCCCGGTGTACAAGCATGCTAATTACACCATCGTCCCTGGACCCTTCGAAGTCCGATAGCCGAGCTCGCGCAGCTGTTACGAGGCAATTGCAGCGCAACTGCCCCGTCAACCCCGCGCTGTAGAACTAACAAGAACCTGAAGAGCAAATCAGCACATTAACTAGAATCAAGCCACTGCTTTTTCTCGCAAGAAGCGGTCACTTGAGAGCGCATGAGGATCGCCTGGATGGACGTCGCAACTGAATAACACCAATTTGGGCAAGAATTTGGGAGAGTCAAGTTCACCGAGAATCAAGCTTGTCACTGACTGCAAAATACCGGATGGTCCCGCCAGCATGCGCTTGAGGGACCTCTGGGGGCAGCAGGAAATGCGCGAGAGTTTGCTCGAGATCTTATCCAACTTCTTGGGCCGAAATGTTGTGTTGCTCACAGCAGGTATTATCCAGGCATCCTGTAGAGCTTCCCAGAGCCCTTCGAGGAGGTCGAGAACACCGAGGTCCATCTTGTGTTGATTCCATCTCACTTCTCACCCATTGGAACTTGGCGCGTGCTCGACTTCGAATTTGAAGTGCGGCAAGCTCACTGGGTATGTGAGATGATCGTTCTATCGCGACCGTTGCATACTGGCAAGCCGACGGACAATCGTCGTTCAGACCAGACGGGATACGCGAGTAACGAGTACAACTTGAGCTCGGAGCGGCAGGATTAGTTGATGTGGATCGCGGCGCGGTAAGCAGAGCGCTGAGAAGACGCGATGGTATTACGAGCGATATATCTTGGCGCGCGATCTTGTCGCCGAATCCAAGTATCTTCCCGAATGCGTCATCATCGTTGGCCAGCGGCGAGCTTAATAACACCGTGCATGCTTTTTAAATTTCATTATTGATTGTGTTGGGGTAAATTTCGCCAGTGTCGTCGTCGCGCATTCCAAACTCACGGACCTTCTCAAGGAGCCGGAGTAGGATATCAGGCGCAAGTCCATGTGATGCTGAATCGTTGTGACGTTTAGTCAGATGGCGATGATGCGCGTGATGGACAGGCTGCGCTAGAGGCGAAAATATAGCGGGCGACGCGCACTAGGAGAGATTGAGCGGCCAGTCGAAGGTCCATCGTTGTGCAGCAAGCCATAGTATCTTTTTAAGAGCGAGACGACAGACATTGACCGTAAGACGAGCTGGATGCGCGCAAGTCAAAGTCGCTGATAGGCTGCTCGACCTCGACAGCGAAATGAGACGCCTCAAGTCCAGCGAAAGCCGTAGAGGAAGGCACAGAGGGTGTTTTAAAGGGTACTGGCCATGGGACGGTGGTGTATGTAGACAACTGCCCCACGGAGCGCAAGAAGAGGGGTAAAAAATGGAAAATTTCTGTTTCGAATAACCGTAACCAGAGCACATTATAGGCCTCCCGAGTTCGTACACACTCCTGGGGCACATGCACCACTCGATGGTGGGCAGAGGTGAGGAGGGTCGGTTGGGGGATTCAGTGATGGTGGTGGAACACTATGAAAATAAGATTATAAGATTGAGTACTGGACTCGATTGAGGTTTCAATCCAGACACTGACCTCCGCATGATCATAGCCCGGAACGCGATCATGGACTTTGAACTCCTTAATCCGCCCGAACATGGATCTGGATACGGCCACACAAGGCAGGGCTGCGCTCCGCTCCGCCCCAAGCTTCAGAATGAGAACTTGTAAAGTGAATGACCAATGCATTGCGAGACCATTGCTCGAAAACATACCAAGTGCATTAAGCTTTTAAAATATTACACGGTGTACAGTCGAATCACACTCGCAGCTCCGCGTTCCGGTATTGTGTAGATTGTAAATGGACGCGAGAGTGTACACAGGCATTAGTGAGACAGGATGAGCGCGCGCATGGAGCTGATCATTCGACTTCGTATTCGGGCAGTACATATGACGACGGACTTGGCTACATGAATTGTTAGTGGAATGTGGATGAGCTAGGCGAGTACACACATCGGACAGGGTACTGCTGGCGCTCAACGATTCACAATGTACCGAGCGTACAACCGCGCTCACGAACCTACACGGAATTCCCACACCCATACCTTTCCCCCGGCGCCGTTTACTCACGGCACGTTCCGCTTGGAACCGCTGTCTTTTTCGGCGCTGTCCCCCCGTCAAATCCCCGCGATTGTCGGTGCCTACACTGATAGGATGACCTGGTGCTTGCAGCGACGCTCGAACACTTGCATCCGAGTCAAAGAAGATCAGCACCAGCTTGAAAGGAGTAAAACAGCGCACCGATGCCAGAATGCTTGACGTGCAGACGTTAGGGATATCCTTGCGGCTTCGAGTCGAGGTGCCGTCGAAAGTCCCAATGTCTGCGGACTCCACGCTGCCAGCGTGCGAGCGCAGTCACAATGGAAATCGCCAATGGTAGTGACGTTGATGACCTTGGGAGGATCTCTGATAGCGATGAGCGCGCGCGCAAGTACATGCGCTGGGGCAAAGATACGCACCATTGTTGAATGGTCGACACTGCCCATCGACATGCATGCACGCTCGATTGGTGGTCGCGGACAAATTCTGTAATTAGTTACCTCGGTGTTAGAAGCGGTAGACAACACATACCTGTCCCTGTTTGCCGCGGAGCGCAAGGTATTTGAATCGGGCCTGCGGCCATGGGAGGAAATCGAGGACGTGAGGATGGAGCACGTACCTCGAGACTGCAGCCCACATACCCTCCGCTTGGTGTCTCGCCATCTGGTCTCTCCATCTGGCTCATCCACTCCTCCCTCGTCCTGTCCCCGCTGTTCAGTGCTCGATCCCCTTGAGCGATTCGTTGTCACGGTGATATCGAACGCGATTGTGGGGAAGGGAAGGTCCATGGCTGGACGGCGTTCGTTGGCCGTTGGCTAAACGCAGGCTGGTGAGCAAAATCGCGGCGGTGATGAGATGTGCGCAAGGAGACAAAACGCACCTCGAGCGCTCGCTTCTTGGCAGCTCCGATGAAAAGCCTGGTCTCATCGCTCAGCGCTACGCAACGGGCCCGGGGAAGCCAACATGCCGGTGGCGGAACGGTTCTCGGTGTGAATTGAGGGCGAGCCTTGATGAAAGGGATTGACGGCATGGAATTTGAGGGCCTTGATGTTCTTGGGACGTTGACTTGCTTGAATGCAAGAGAACTTGACATAGTGCAGATTGCGCAATGCGGAGGATATTGAGGGATTGAGAGGAAGTGCAAGATGGGGGGCAGAGGCAAGAGTGTTGATGGCAATCAAAAATACCTGCAGTTGACCCCGAAGTGCGAGCAGCTGCGCAATCAACGTCAGCGGTAATCGCGTACACTTAACGAATGCCACATCCGTTTGACTGTGCAAATGAGGCCAGCTGAGTCGACATGAGGCTCTTTTTATTTTCATTCAGCGCTTCTCCGGCGCTTAGTGAGCGCTTGAGGCGTGGGATGGGAGCGAAAATGCGTGCCGATGCGGAGCAAACTATCTTATCGAGGTACGATTGGAGCGATAAGATAGAGAGAGCCCCATTTGGCGAGAAAGATGCATCGATGGGAGATTGAGCCTGGATTGACGCACGATGGAGGCACGATAACGCGCAATGGCGAGGCTACGATTGGACGGGCATGCCAAGACAGCATGCCAAGCCGTTCACGCGCGATAATTTTCAGAGAAGGAGAATAGTCTATGACTGTCCGTCGTTGACCTTGGAACGAGGTGAACTTGCCGCTCTCGAGACCTAGGCATTTGGCGCCAGAAGCAATTGCCATCTCGACGTCTGACAGCGTAGTTCGGAGCCAATGACCTCGCGTGTCTGGTCTACCGACATCCTGCGAGAGTCTCTCTGGGTCGTCCTTGTGTGCCGGCTCTGAGCCAGTGCGACCATTCGTGTCTCCGTGCAAGGAGATCTCGAAGAGCGCGTTGTGACCAACGGTGAGCGAGGCTGCGAGAGCACCACATGGGTCTTTCTCGAGAACACCAGCCCAGATTGATCCGTGAGGGAGGAGGTAGACGTTGTAAATCAGCCATTTGTCTAGCTGAAGGACCATAAAATCTGGTCCCGATAAGTCTTCGCGGTAGACGCAACCGAGATCCGAGCGGAATATCGCTGCGACACCTCCCCAGGACTTGTTGAATGACTCCTTGGGACGTCTAGTCCGAGAGATAATTGTATAGCCCTCCGGTACCTGCACCGTCTCATGCTGATGTGGCCGGAGGTGGGTTTCTTGGAATAAGTTAATGTCAAATTTTTCGATTTGTTTCCGGTCTTCAGGGCAGCTCAGGTGGAGAACGAAGGAACCATCAATGTTCCAGCTACGTATAGATACAATCCGTGTTGTATCGACGTGTGTATTGAATGTAGAATGTATATGCGGAGGGCTCGGCGTCATAATCAATGGCGACGGCAGCCCATTTTGGGGTGTGGGTAAAGTAGCGGTGGGTAGGGACGCAGTAGGGAGTGTATTAGGGCTGCATTGTCCGCGTTGGGGATAGGATAATGAAGGGGGAGGGAGGGGAGAGAAGAAAGGAGGAGGAGCTGCCCTCGTTAGTTTAAATGACGCGCGGCACCGACGAGCGCGTATTTCGCGAGACGTTGGGGAGAGTTGGCCCATCCGCTGATGAACCTGTCGGCGTCCGGGATCGTGTTGAATTTGAGGATGATGTAGTTGGGGTGCTGTGCCGATTTGTGAACCGCGTATTGGCCGTCGATCTTGCGACCAGGATAGACGTCAAGTACGATCTTGGAGACCGTAGTGCGCCAGTCCCGCTGATCGTGGTTCCCGTCAGGCCAGCTGGCTGGGCCAACGAAGACGTCGACTTTCTGGTTCGGGCGGGGCGGCAGCGTCATTGTGGCGAGCGCGGGCGTTGTGAGCATCGTGGGGAGAGAGGATGAGATGCTCATCACGGTGTGAGAGGGAGCCGTCGCGGTGGGAGCAGTGGCTTGGGGCATCTGCCATTGAAGCGTTGGCTGGACGATGGTGGGAGGCGCCGGGGTGAACGCCGTGGGAGGCGCTGGGGTGAACGCCGGCAGGCCCAAGTAGCTGTTGCTCGGGCCGGCGGTGGCGTTATCGTTGCCGGGTTCGTCGAAGCGTGGGCGCTTCCCGTTGACATTGAGCGCGCTATCGGGTGCCGACACGACCGGGGGCTCGTGGTGGGATGTGGGGATAGGCAGCAACTGTATCGGAGGCGGCGCGTGCACGATGGCCCAGAGTGTACGCACCATCGCCATCGCCTCCGTGGCTCTAGCCTCGGTGGTGGCGAGCCTGGCCTCAAGCAGGTCGATGCGAGCGTCCTGCGCAGAGATGCGGCTGTTGGTGAAGACGCTGTTCCTGCCGTGGGTGTTGCTCGCGTCGCTCAAAGCCGAGATGTCGCTTTGGACACCTGCGATTGACGGTGGGACTATCCCTTGAGGAATCGTGAGTGGGAGGGTGTATGCATTGTCGGGAGACGCACCAGAGAGTCCCTGTACAAGATCCCCTTGCATCTGGTCCACCCTGAGCTCTAGGGACGTGGTGCGAGCCTGCTCGATGGCGAGAGTGCCTCGCACTTGCGCGTGTAGGGTGCTGATGCGACTGGGGGCAGTGGTGGTGAGGGTCCCCGAGATCGGGTTCGGGGGAGCCGAGATAGAGCCCTCCGCGGTGAGGGTAGAAGGAGCAGGAGCTCGGGGCGGCGGCGACGACGGGGGAGCAGTCAGTGCTCTGTCCTTGCCCTTGTCTCTGGGAGCACCCTGTGAACCCGTTACGAACTCATCGAAGTCTTGGTCGTAGTCGCCTACATCGTCGACGAACTCCGGTTTTGGTGGATGGAAGGAGGAGCGATGCGATGCCGTCAACGCCCCGACAGCAGATGACGTGGACGTGGACGTGGGAATGATAGGAGGGGGCTGGGAAGCCTCGAGGTCCTGAACGGCGATGAGCGCGGACATTTTGTGGTCGTAGTAGTGGAAAGAAAGTCGACGAAGAAAAATCAAAAAATCAAAAAATCTGGTCACTTGTAACGCTACTCAGGTGCACGTGTGGCCAAGAAAAGATTTTTAAAGTCTTCTAGGAGTCTACTGCAGTCTTTACGATACCAGCAGGGACGCAGCAGACGTGTGTGTGTAGAACGCGTCTGGTAGACCAAGCCTGGGTCGTGTGAGGGGTTTTTCGACCCGAGCACTGTCGCGTCGCTTGCGCTACTGACGGTAATCGATATGAGGGATATTATCACACTCTCCGAGACTTCTTAGCTGCCCTCTGCTCGTTCGTGGGCAGTTGAAGGGTTCACAGCTAGCTCGGGGTGGATTTTCGTGTATCGATGATGATGGTCGGGATCAACAAGCTAGACTGACATTTGTTTCCGTTAGCGCCAATCATTTCATCAAACCGGGGGCCGGATGATGCAAAGTATTCAGTTGGTTGAAACGCGCCGGGGCAAGTGAAAGTAAAATATCGGCTCTGTTCAGAGGGGCGAAATGACGTTTGAACCCTCTGGACTCAGGAAAGCCGAGGCGCTATGTAGCTCAAAACGGTGAGCTCGAGCCTCGAAGCCTCGAACTGCAAGTCCAGCAAAACTCCGAACAAGCTAGCCCTGATCCGCATACTCGCGGCTTTCTGTCAACGCTGTTGATTAGCGCACACCGCATCAAGATATCAGTCTAGGGTTCAATCCGGCAATCAAGCCCAAGAGATTTGCACGTTTTCCGAGTCTGGACTCTGGCTCCGCACACCATCGTCCACGATGACCATGGCCCGGCGTACATGTATGCGTGGTGGTATCCTTCTCGCTCTGCTCACCGTCGGCGGCGTACACTCCATCCCCGTATTCTCGACCATCCCCGCCCTAGTCCCGTTCCCCGACTCGTTCCCCGTCACTGCGTCCATCGCGGGTGTCGACGCGCAAGACCACACGACGTTCATCGTGCTCGATCCGACGATGGATACGACCGTTACTCGTGCGTCCCGTTCCCGTTTCCCTTTTCCCTTTAACCACCTTCCTTCCTTGCGTTTCCTTGCGTTTCCCTAGCTCACACGACTCGGATGTAGAAACGGAAGTCATCGGAAGCGACTACTTCTCCTGGCGGCTCCGCGCCAGCCGCAAGCCTATTCGGCGTCGAAATTTGCACGCGGACGGGGGCGCCGAGTCTCGGTGGCGACGCGTACCAATGCGCCGGTGCCTTTGGTGCCGGTGCGCAGGTAGTGCCGACGACGATCCCGGTGGAGTTGTGGGGCAACCAGGTCGTCGATATAGAGCCCACCACATCGTCGGCAAGCCCAAGCAGATCATCTTCTTCTGCGGCTTCGTCTTCTTCGCCCACGACACCCACGACGACAACACACAAGACGAAGCACAAATCCCTCGCAGGCCCCATCGCAGGCGGCATAATTGGTTGTCTCGCCCTCCTTGCCCTCCTCGCACTAGTATTCTGGTGGTGTCATCGTACGCGAAAGCGAACGCATGCACAACCCCCGGAGCCCTTTCAAGATCATGATCCTGTCGCCGACATCGACGACGGGGAGAAACTTCCCGCCACGACGCGTACGGGTTACCTCGCGAGTCCGGATTCCGCACACGCGACGTATGGGGGTTCAGACTCTACGGCGCCGGCACGACTGGCGCCAAACCGTCTTCCGGCTGCCGCAAGTTCGCCGTCACCGCTGTCCGAGTCCTCCCTGGCTCCCTCCAACGACGCCAACACGGCCGCGATCCTCCGGGAAGTGCAGGCTCTGCGTGGAGAGATGCAGCACATGCGCCTCGAGGCGAACCTGAGTGAGCCACCGCCGAGGTATCCGAGTGGGAGTGGGTTGCCTTCTTCGTAGTTTACTTTATGATTAGGCAGTAGGCAAGGTCCTCTTGAGCTGGCCATGGTCGCTGAGAATCCCACTCGCACTCGCACCCATGGCCAGTCGTTGTGGTGGTAGGAAGGAAAGAATTTCGGGCCGAATCGTGGGAACTTTTTCTGCGTCCCTCGCGCGCTGTCTCTTGGCTCTTGGCTCTGCCCACAATCTTCATTCTCATCGAAGTTACAGAGATCGACCAGCAAGCAGCGCGTCTTCTTATGAGCGTCGACGCCCCGGCCCCCTCGTGATCAGCCGCTGGGGAAAGGAATGTCCGAGTCAATTGGCCACCCTCGATTGGTACCGGTACGGCACTAGTATTCCATTTACATTTTCTCCTCCTCGTCCTACGTATACTTGTCGGCATGATATACACTCACGATCTCGATTTTGACTTCCAATCTTTGTTTCAATCCATCTTCACCCTCCCTCTCCCTTCCTAGCGAATTCAAAAAATCCAGTTCGAGCGCGCGCCGGCCTTTTCCTTCTCTTTCCCCTTCGTCTTGCCCTTGCCCTTGACCTTTCCCTTGGCCTTCTCGCGATCAGTTTTCACCCGCTTCCTTTTCCGCCCTTTTCGCTCCCCATCCCCATCCCCAGCCCGCTTGCGCTTCAAGTTCTTCACTGGACGCATACACAGCATCTCCGCCATCACCTCGCCCACCTCCGCGCGGCACTTGTCCTGCTCCTTCTTCTTCGGTGTTGGCAGCCGTCCCATGACGTTTGCGAGTTTCTGCACGCAGAGGTTTAGTTTCGGGGTGGGGATCGTGTGCATGGTGGGGGTTGAATCATGATCAGAGGGAGAGGGAGAGGAAGAAAGGGATTCGGATTCGGATTCCGAAGTCGTGCTGGTGTCGTCTGTCTCTGTCTCCGTCTCCATCGACTCGTCGTCGTTCTCGCTCGCGTCCTCCTCCTCCTCGCTCTCATAGCCATACTCCCCCCGTCTTCCTTTTCCTTTCTTGTATGCAGATCGTGCTCTGATGCTCACAGGCACGGGCGGGTCGTCAAAGGTCGGGGATTGCAGACGCAGCTTTGCCGTGTGAACCGTGCGCGCTCTAGATCTCGACTGGGCCTTGGCCTTGGACTTCGGGTTCGCAATGATCTTTGTCTTCGTGCCCCGCGGCCGCAGCTTCTTCGCTTTAACGCTCGGCCGTCGCCCTTCAGAAACGAGCTGTTGCTGTTGCTGTTCCGCCCATCTCGCACTGGCACTCTCCCGGGGCCTCTGCTCAGCTGTGTCGTCCTCGGCTGATTTGTAAAACATTAGCCTGAGCCTTCGCTTTCCAACGCGAGAATGCCAGTGTGCTGCTCACTTTCAGAATCAACACCCTCCTCACCACCGTCATCGCTCTGGTCCTGGATAATCGGCTTCATCGAATTCATCGTCGTCGTCGGTAGCGATCTCGCTTTCGTCGTGCCAGCGCCCGCGTCGTGTTTCTTGCTGCCTCTCGCCGGGGGGACAGTGGCGGCTTTTTGCCAGTGCTTGCTCTTCGCGCGCGGCTTGGTTCCGGATACGATATTGGCTTGGTGGTGGTTCTTCGCAATCGCAGCGCGATAGGCTTCTTGTGCGGCCGGGGTGACGATGAAGAACGTGTGTTGAAGTTGCTGCTCATCGTGAATCAGAATACAGAATAATGGGCAGTGCCAGTGCGGTGTACCGACTCACCCCCTTGCGCCTCGCATCGACCTTTTTCGTCTCCTCCTCACTCAGGTCGTACACCTCCATCCTGCGCAGCCCCGGGCCCAGTCCATCAGCTCCCATTAATCATTCCCACCCGCCCCATAAACAGGGAGAAAAGAGAAAAGAGAAAGAGACGCACCCACACCCATGCGCCGTAACCACCTTGGCGAGCGCCTCCCGCACGTCGTTCTGCATGCGGAACTTGCATACGAGCGCTTTGACGGGCCCGTGGCTCACGTCGGCTGATTCGAGGTAGTCTAGGAAGGCTTTTTGGCCCTAAGAGGGGGTTAGTGTAGGTTACTTGACGGGGGGGTAGGAGGGAGGGAGGGAGGGATGTGTGGCACCTTGAGAAAGCCGGGTTTGTCCATTGGGTTGTTTGGGGTTGTGAGGGAGAAAAGAGAGAGAGAAGAAAATCTTCTCACGCCACTCGTTTCGAAACTGCAACACGTGTTTGACTGCGCAGTTGCACTTGCTGCGCAGATAATGTGGGGGTATTATAGGCTGAGTGCATGTATGGTACAAACTTGAAGATACAACAACAACAAACGGAAAAAAAAAAATCAAAACACCCTCAGGCTCGACTGCGACTGCGAACTTGATCCCTCCCTCGGCCGAGTCCTCCGCTCCCTTTCAGAGTCCCATGCTTGCTCGAGTCGTTCAGAGTACCCACCAGGACTCGGACTCGCCAACCAATTCGTCTCGTCTTCATCATGATCGTGCTCTTCATCTCCATGTCCATGTCCATGTCCGCTCCCACCGACAGCAGCAGCATCCCACACCGCCGACGACTGATGCTCGCGATAGACCTCCGCGGGCGAGTGGCCAGCATAATCCGGATCCCCGATAAAATCATGGAAGCGCCCCCAGGTGACCCACCATTCGTCCGCGTCGTCTGCCGGGTCGTATCCGAATCTACCTCACCGCATTAGCCCACTCACCCGCATCAACACGAGGAAAACCGCAAACAAAAACGCACATAACCAACGTCTCCTCCATCGCCTGCGCCTCAACACTCTCCATCCCGATGCCGTGCATATCAAGCACATTCCTCCCCTTCGCATGGTTCGCGCGAAACATCGCATCCCGCATCGCTTGCATCTCCCCGTTCTGCAGCGTCATGGCCCAGATGTATTTCAGCTCGATCGAGTGGATGAGTGTGCAGCGGGGTTCGCTGTTCGTTGTTCGTAAGTGTGGAATGGAGGAAGGAAGAGAAGGGAGAAGAAAAGAAGGCCCACCGATGTTCCTGAAACGCATACAAAAACTCGGGAACGCGCGCGCGGTCGTGCGTATGCGAGAATATCTTCCCGATGAACGCGCTGTCCTCTAATGCACTGGAGTACGTATGCACCGACGTCGGCTGCATCAATCGAGGAGTAAGTCAAGAAGCTCAAGAAAGAGGAGGAGGAGGACGCACGGGTAACGGATGCGCCGCCTCGCCCAACACCACCACCCGGCCGCTCTCGGAGACCCACGATTGCAGAGCCCGGGGGTCCTGAAGATGTATTTTGACGCAGACGGTGGTGGATCCGACTCCGGCATCGGCGAGGGCGGCGAGTTTTCGGATTCTGCAGATGCGTGAGTTGAGCGCCGGGGGGATAATGGGTGGAAATAAATAAGTACCCGGCGTCGCAGACAGGTCCTAGTACATCTGTCATTTTGCGTGCTTTTGGCAATGCTTTCTTTGGCGGCGTTGTATCGTCGTCGTATTCGTCGTCGGGAGATATGACGCAGAATGATAGATCCTCGCCCTATCGAGGGATGAACGTCAACCAACGTTAAGGATGGAGGGAACAGACGTACCACGTCGAAGACCAGCGCCGCTACGAAAAACCCGAGTGTGAGTATGAGGAATTCAATTATGCCACGATTAAACACACCTCGGTTAGATCCAAAGAACGCTGCCTGCGAAAATTACAACGTTAGGCCCGGTGGCTAGGAGGTAAGTAAGCACACGCACCTGTGAGTGTCCACGCAAGGACGAGTCCAACTCCGGGACCGCCGATTTTGGTATCAACGCGCTATTGATATGAGTTGTCTTCGACGCGGGGGGAGGAACGAATGGGGCGTACCTGTATACGGACAACGCACCGCCCTGCACCTGCTCCTTCGGCTCCATAAAATCCATCTCGAAATCATACCCATGTCCCTCCTCCCCTGGGCTCATCAACAACACACTCGCTCGCGAACTCCTCTCCGCCTCCTCCTCGCGCCTCAACGCACTCCGCACGACACCCTTAATACCGTCCGCGCCGATGATCGCGTCTGCGAGGAGGACCTCGCCCGTGTGTAGTGTGACTGTGCAGGCGTCGCAGTTGACGGAGGTGACGTTCGCGTCGAACCGGACTGTGTGTTTGTTTTTGTGCGGCGAGGAGGCGGAGGAGATGAATTCGTGGTAGAGGATTCGTACGAGTTCGATGTGCTGTTTGTTGTTTCCAAGATGAGGTCAGACCAGATGCGTAGGGAAAAAGCCCACATACGCGGATGGTCAGATAATGCCCTCGAGCCTCCGTCAACATCTCCTGGTCGTATGATTGGAAGCCTCAAAGCAGGTTAGGTTTGGGTTTGCCCTTCTACGAAAGCACTCACCCATGAGATCGAGATCTTCTCCAGCGCCCTCATCTGCACGCAAGTCAGCGTTCATCAAAAACACCATCGGGCAGAAGCTAGAAGCCTGAAAACACAACGCACACCGATAAACCGCGAACCCCGTCCCAATCGTCGCGTATTCTTCGATCTGGGAATTGAGACCCCAGTCGTATAATATTTTGCTGCCGTTTGGCGGTATTCTGTCGTTTTGTTTGTTCTGTTGTTCAGCACGGAACCCTCGCAAGCCGGAACGGATAACGCACCGAGCACATCCAACGGGCACCGTGGACCGTCCCTCCCCCAGCTGAGACGCCTTTTCGAGGATGACGACGGAATGTCCCGATTTCTTGAGTGCGATGCCGGATGCGAGACCTGAGCATGCATGTCAACCGACTGAAGGGAGAACTCAGAAGGAAGGAAGAAGGCGGACCTGTGACGGAGGCTCCGACGATAATCTACATACATAACGGAACATCAGGAGTCGTAGGTAGTACTGTCGGAGGCGGAGGAGGAGTGAGTAGACGCACGAAGTTGAGCTGCTCTCCCGAGCCCATGTCGAGGAGAGGAGAGGAGAACGGGATAGCCAGCGAATGGGTGTCGCCGTCAGACGGAAACCTGTGTGCGTGTGTGGGATCACGCATGGGGTGGGGTGCGAAAGAAACCGTTGCCAGTGCGGGTTCCCATGCCCATGACCGGTCCGCGCATTGAGATTCCGGCGGGATACGGTCAGCAGATTGCAGATGGAACGCGCTGGCCATGGGAAGATGCGATGCGACCTCGGTGGAGGCAAGGTGGAGGTGTCTGAGAATTAGCAAAGAACAGACGCCGTGTGACGTGTGATGGTCTATTCAATGTCCGCTGATGATTGATTGATTGATTGCCTGATTACCGGATCGCTGGGTCCGATTACAAAGCCGGTGAATCCTCTTCTTTGCCTCCCGCCATGCATCCACCGCGGATCCACCGTCTCCCGACCTCGTTCCTCCATCCATTATAGCCTTGAGTCCCAACACGCTCATTTCAGACGGAGGTCTCGCGTTGCCAGTGCTGAGGATGGGTTTCTTTTCTTTTCTTCCTTTCCTTTCCTTGGTGATTATTACCGTAGTTGCGAGGCAGTTGGGAACTCCGACCGGGCCTCTCCCGTACGTCCGGCGTCATCGACGTCGTCACTCACCACCTTGCCACTTTACATCTGTCAAACTGCATCTGCAGCCGTGCCTCCCCTCGGGTCCCCGTCTCCGAGACGCCACTAGTGTATCCCCAGAAGCTCTCTTTTTGCCGGCGGAAACCGCCCACACACTCCGCTCTAACCTCCGCTCTAACCTCGCAAAAAAAGAATGCACCTCGCGTTCCATGTCAAGTTCCACTTGGCAAAATCTCAGGCTGTTGCTGTCGATTTATATGCCATGTTTATTTCCCGTCTATCACCATCCGTCACTGGCACGTCTGGAGACTGGGTGGAGCTCGGCGGCCTCGGCCACGAACCCTCTCCCGACGCCCGAATATCACTTCGGTTGGTGATCATCCGCGTTTGGTGATCTTCTCCCTCCTTTGAATTTCATCTACCAACCAACCAGCTTCAGCCTCCGCGCTTTTGCAATGTGCGCTCTATATCCACGACACTTGGCAACAGCGTCTGTCAAATGCCTGATAGTTCGGTCCTCGGGTTCTTAACATCTTGTTAATCAGCTCCTGCGCATGCCAGACCGCATATAAATACCTGGGAACCACATTGCCCACGGCTGCTCTCCCCTTCCTGCCCATGACCCACTGGCAACCTTGACGACTCTCGACTCTCGACTCTCGTATGTCCTCACCGTCGCTGGATCTCACACTCGGGCCAATCATTGTCGGTGCGGTGCTATCGTACGTCGCCACGACAAAATCCGCCCCGCTACAAATTACTTACATGTCCACCGCAGGACCTTTCTCTTCGGAATCGCGAGCCTCCAGACTTTTCATTATTTTAGAATTTATGGCGCGAGCTCCTCGTCGCCGTCCAAGGCGCTGGTTGGGTTAATCTGGTGCGTCAAGTCTGCTGCGGGACGTGTATCGGGCTCAAGAGCCCGGAAGGTTTATTGAATTGGGGCATTCAATAACTATGTGGCATGCAGTGCGTTCTTTTTGGCCTCTCTGTGATTCAATGCGGCTTTAACATCTGGGTGTAGTTGTACAAGATGTTGGTTACCTTCTACGGGCAGATCGATCACCTCTTCGACCCGCCACATTCACTCGAGCTCACCGTGCTCTTCTCCGCAACAATCAACCTCGTCATTCAAGTGAGTTCGGACCTCTTCTCCGAAACCCAGCGCTCACTACCCTAAAACCACAAGACATACTTCGCCCTCCGCATCCGCACACTCTCCAAATCCTGGCTGATCACAAGCATCTGCACCCTCCTCACCCTCGCGCGCTTCGTCTTCAACATGATCATGCTCGTCGACTTTTGGCACTCCTCCGGCTTCGGCATATTCCAAACCAGCCTCCGCTGGCTGATGCTCTGCGTGTCGACCATCGGGCCGTGCGTCGACGTCCTCATCGCGGCGTCGCTGTGCTTTTATCTGTGGCGCTTGCGCTCGATGGAGGATACCGAGATGGCGTTGATGCAGGATACGAGGAAGTTGATTGATAGGATTATATTGTGGTCGCTTGGTGAGTTTGCGTTGCGGAGATCAGACCTGAGTGGGAGGCTGATGATTTCATTTCAGAAACGACTAGCATTACGAGGTACGCCGACTGGTTTTGGCTCTCATGCAAAACAGCTTATCCCGATGCAGCGCTGCGGGAGTTCTACAGCTGATTCTCGTGAGTTCCAATCCTTCTTCCGCAATCACAGCGTCTAATGTAACTTCAAGTATGTCACTATGCCCGACAACCGTAAGCTTGCCCAGCTTTCCCGCCTGTTCTCCGCAGGCTGACGCCAGAATGCAGTAATCTGGATCGCGGTTTTCCTCATACAACCCAAACGTTCGTTTTTACAAACCCTTGGCACGACAAAACTAACACGCTACCGACTAGTATTCTCAAACTCTCTTCTCGCACAGTCAGTACCGTTTTATTGGCCTAGTAATTTGATTTTCGGGCTGACGAATTCCCAGTTTACACGGCCGAAAACAGCTCCGCGCATCATTGAACGGCCCTGGTGCCATGTCGCCGCATCGAGGGACGGACTTGGGACGCGGACGTGGAGCGTTCACTGTGCGCCCCCACCTTATTCCCTTCCCTGCCTTGCTCAAGCTCCCCCCTTAACAGAGTCAAATGATTTTCGAAACGCACCCGATGTCGAGCACCGGCCTGGGTCATGGTCATCACACCCTCAACCAGTCGCGCGACTATCACGAGCTGCAGGGGGTTCACGTTGTTGTCGCTGTGCCGGATTCAAGTTCAATGAGGTAAGTAAGTTTGATTTGCCAGTGACTCGCTTCTTGTTTGTTTCTCACATGGTTGTTCGTATAGAGAGAAAGGGCAATGATTGTCCGCCTTGAGGATGGACGCATCCAGTCGCCGGCGCGCAACGATCTCGGATCTACATACCACTATCTTGATCCGGAAAGATATCCAGGGAGCGCTCCCAGTGTATATTATTGTAAAGATGGTGGGAGTACTTATTGAGTATTGCGCCAGCAGCTCACCTTTGGGTATTCTTATCATTGTATAGCTATTCGAATTCAGCGCATGTCAGCGTGGAAGGGAATCAAGCTGTTCAAGTTGCTCTATGTAACTGTCGCCGACGCCTTGGTAATTAAAATATGGTTCGCCGCCGATTTTCCCTTCAAGCGGTCATTCTACGACCCCGGGCGAAACTCCCTAGACATTCTTCGACGCTGAATCAGATTTGGTGTACCGACAGGGGCGTGGGAACACCATCAACATGTGAAATAAACAAAGCGTGACGGGGAGTCACAAAGCGCGTCTTTCTCTTTTGCACCACCACCACCACCACCTTGCCACTCATGTTCCGCTTCCACAACGACTATCTCGACCCCTACGGCCTCTTCGGCGGCGGTGGCCGCGGCGGCGGGCGGTATGGATACGACTTCTACGATGGCGACGACATCTACGCTGGCCGCGCGCAGGTCTCGCAGCGCGCATACAAGGCCCTCGACGACGTGCGTTGCCGTATTTCTCCCTCCTTCCGTCTTCTCATCCATGTTCCTCTCCTCCAGGCCAAGGAAGCATTCCTGAAGCACCTCGCGTCTGTCGACACGCGCGCCGGCGCCGTCACCGAGGAGATTATCAAGTTCCACCTCGTCCCCGACATGAAGAAAGAGTTTAACAAGTTCGTCAAGGGGTATGGGTGCACGTACGTCTGCCTTTCTTTTGCTTCGTCTTTGTGTTGACCGGCTTGCTCTGTAGCGCGACACAACGCAAGCTCACTCGCGCAGAGCAGGACAAGATCAACAAGACCCGCAAATCCGTGCGTCGCAGTCCCCTCCTTTTCGGTCCTTCAACTAACACCTCATGCTATCGCAGCTCATGATATACACCTCCGTCACCGTCACTCCCACCGCGCAGCAGGAATACCTTGCCAAGAATCCGAACAAGGCCACCGGCTCCAACGCCGTGGCGGGTAGCTCCAAGCCCGCTGGCGCTGCTCCATCCACCCCCCAACCCCCACCCGCGCCGCTCCAGACGAGCCAGAACTTGAAGCGCTCCGCCAACGCCGCGTCCCTCACTCCTGGCCCAGGCCCCGCACCCAAGAAGCAGAAGAAGTAATCTGTAATCCGCCCGCACACACTTCGTATTCGCATCCGCCCGTGTTAACACTCTCGATAATTCTTTACAATACTCGGCCTTCTCGAGCTAGCTATAGCTATCATACTCTGTGTACGCCTAAAGCGATCCAATTTTACTGCGAACGAACGAAAGAAAATCCTTTTGTACCCGTTCCTATGTCAATCTGCACTTGAACGCCGTCGTTTGCTATATACTGCAAAAAGTCTTCGTTCCAATCTGAACAGCGGAAGCCCAGCCTCGCAGCGAACGAGGTCACCCCTCCAACACGAGATGGCGGTTGCACTAAAGGTGGAAGGTTCGTGTACTGCGAGTGGATACGTACACGTCCGGGCGTTAACCAATCTGGATTGCGGTTGGATTTGTGCTTATGGCCTACCGTGAGTGAGCCCCACTACTTCAAAAACAAAAGAACAAACTTCGCAACGCTATGCTCGGCCTCGCTGCGAACAAGGATCCCTCGCACATGCTGGGTGCAATCATGATGGTATAATTCGTGGAGGGTCTATGAACTAAATGCACACACGAGCGTTGAATGTTCTGAGCTGTGTAAACAACTTCACTTGATAGCGTAGGTGGGTATCCTCTGAACGCCGTCCACCCATCACTGCAAAAAGTAAATGAACCGTTCGTCCAATCCTACAGAGGCCCAGCCTCGTTACGAACGAGCCTGAGGGCCACCCCAAGTAAGCGTCGGTGAACTCGGTGCAGTAATGAAGGCAGAAGGTTCGTGTACGAGTGGATACGTACACGTCCGGGCGTTGAGCAATCTGAATCATCAATCTGAATCATGATTGCGGTTCAACTTGGATTTGTACTCATGGCTGACCGCGACTGACTCGGAGCAGGGCCAAAAAAAAGAAGACGAAACCACCTTTCGGAGGAATCGCATCGCTATGCCCGGTCTTGCTGCGAACAAGGATCCCTCGCACATACTTCATCGATCAGTACGAATTGGTGGAGGGTCTGTGGACGAAATCCACACTCGAGCGTTGAATACAGTAACCTGATTTGCCCAGGGATATATTTACCTTTGTAAAACAATTTGGAGCCTGAGGGACGTGAGCCACGCCTTCATGACTCGGAGTCGATGCCAGAATTGCCTGGAGCTCAAGCATTCAAGTCAGAACTGGCAGAGAAATAAAAGAAGAAGCTTCCCATTTCATTGCTCATAGCCCGGCCTTGTTGCGAACAAGGTACGCTGCATCCACTCTTATCGACGATGGATGGGGGAGGGTTTGTGTACCTGTCGGTAGATACATACACGTCCGGGTGTTAACCAATGTGAATTGCGGTTTGATTTGTACTCGTGGCCGACCTTACCCTGACTTTCGGAGCAGACAGAAAAAAGGATCTACTCGGTTTGTCCTTGAGTAGTGCCCGGCCTTGCTGCGAACAAGGATCCTCCGCAGAAATTGCTTCCTGGATGGGGGATCTTGCCCGCGTCATGCGCGACCTACCCTTCGACCTCCCTCGACTCCCTTCACTGGCAAACTTAAGTGTTAATGTTTGCGACGGGCTCATCGAGTCCTTGCGCACTGGAGCCAAACAATGGATTCTGGATCAAGTCAACACTCGAATCTCTACGCCGCTCCTCCACAACCGCTTGGAGCCGTTTGAGAAGGGTCCATCGAAGGTCGTCCCAATCTGCCGGCGGCATTACTTGACTCGAGTTTCGCACACCGAACATCGGCTGGCTTTGACAAGACTCTTGTGTGCCTCGTTCTTTTTTCGTGGCTTGCGTTCTCATCCCGAGAGTTTGCCGGAGGACATTCTCATGTGTCGTAAGTGTGGGGACGCTTACGAGACGCCGGGACACGTCTTTATGCAATGCATGTCGCGAGAAACGGTCGAAGCGCGCGTAGAGTTACGTCAGATGCTGGCGGTTCGTTATGGGGTCGTCCTTGAGCATGGGATGCCAACACGTGAAGAGGCGGAGGCCCGCATGCGGGAGTTGATTTTCAACTGGAACACTGTTGTTCCGATGGCAAGGTTTATTTATCGGGTGTGTCGAAGCTGGAAGTGGTTTGGCAGGAAATTGCCAACGATGGTGACGGAGGTTGCTCCGAATAGCGACGATGAATGGGAAGATGCGGACGAAGATGGTTTCGAAGACTGAATTCTAGGGCTTGATTTGACTTGGACTTGATTTGCATGGACTCATATTCTTTTTGTGTATTGTGTATAGCTCACTCTCGTGTTGACGGTCTACGTACTCGTTAGAGGGTACAGCTTGCCGTTGGCGTGGGTTTGGGTTGGGCCGTTCCAGATTGGGACCTTTTGCCTTTAAATCTTAATCTTAATTACGAGAGGTGCATCAATTGGTCGAAGGTGCGTGTACTGGATATTCATACACGTCCGGGCGTTGAATAACCTGAATTGCCCAGGGATATATTTATGATCTTTGCGAATAATTTGGAGCCCGAGGGACGTGAGACGTGCCATCATGACTCGGAGTCGATACCGGCATTGCCTGGAGCTCGAGCTCTCAGAACTGGAAGAGAAACAAAAAAGAAGTTTGCACTCACTCGTTATAGCCCGGCCTTGTTGCGAACAAGTTATCCTGCATCCAGCGTCTCAGCTTCGCATAATGGTGGAAGGTTCATGTACTACCAGTGGGTACACGTCTGGGCGTTAACCAATATGACTGAACATTGGATTTGTACTTATGCCGACCGTGAGTGAGTCAGCCCCACTAAAAAACAACAGAAGAGAAAACGGACTTTTCGCACGGCTCCCTACGCCAGTGCCCGGCCTTGCTGCGAACAAGGTTCCCACCATTTCAAATGCGAAAATTGCAGTAAGATCAAATAGGAATGTGCAAATCGCGGTGCACGTAAGGGCTATGTGGTAGTTGGCCTGCGGTCGATGATGTTGTCAACGTGAGGCACGGTAACGCCGCTTTAAATTTCTCCAACTTTTTTTTTGTGATAGGTACTGTGGAGGAACCGTGGGACAAAGTAGAGTGTCTCCTTAGAATACGCAAAGCGAGAGCTCCTCGAGCTACCTTGGCCCTTATGCTCCAAAAAAAAAAGAAAAGGATCGCGGATAGGAGGTGTTTGCTATACGGGGAAAACAGCGGGGATCAAACCTCCCGGCCCGACTTCTCCCGTTTGCTTCCGTCGCCACTCAGTCGCCACTCATCATTCATTCGCACTGTCGCTACGAATTTGGACGCCGCCGCAAATACCTGCACTTCTCAGCACCGGCTCCGGGACACAGTCAACACTTTTTGAGTTTCAAGTTCATGAACGTCGCCAGAAGGTCGTTCTTTCTTTGGCTCTTGATGCGATCCCACAGCCATGCGTCGGTAGCCACACAACAAAGTAAAGAAGCTCTTTCTTCTCTTCCCCCACCACCACGACGCTATGCATTCCCGTCCTCGGCGACTCTCCCTCCTCCTCGTTGCCACGTCGACGCTTCCGCTGGTGGTAGCCCAGAGCACAGACGACTCGGATACGCACATAGCCGGGACACAGACCTCGAAGTTTGCGATAACAGGAGCCATTATTGGTGGTGCGTCCCCGCCTTGGTCTGCTCAAGTACCCTATGCTGACCCACAAACCCTCGCAGGCGTTCTCCTGCTCATCTCTTTCATTGCGGTCGGCATATATGGCATCGACCGATGGCTTTCTCGGCGGCGACAAGCTCGAGGACGATTTGCACCTTTACCAACGCTGGAGGTGTCTGAGCCGTATCGATACCTAGCCACGGTTCCTTACCTCCATCCGCCTCCGCGTCGAGGTAATCATCCGCCAGCGAAGCCGACAAACCCGAGTCTGTCGACGGACGGCGTTTCACCCTCCTATACACCGATATCTCCGTCACCGTCATTAACACCGACGCCCAGACGAGACTCGTTCGACCCTTACGCCATTGTGTACGCCAATGCTCCGACGGTCATCCCTCCGCCGCTCCCTAGTCCTGCCGCTTCCTTCCAAAGCGCTAGTAGCACGCGCTCTGGACCGAGTCGGCGTTAGTCTGGATCCGTCTCGTCTGGCCGAAGCGTTTAGGCCCCACCCCCAATTCCAGGTGCGTCGCTCCCTGCTCTATGCGATCCATGCACTGACAATCCAACGCCGCAGAACTTTCTTCGATAAGCACCAACTACGTCATCATACCCTCGTTCCTGCTCCCTCCAAACGAATGCATACCCACGGACAACCCAAACATAGCATTTATCCTGTAACTATCCTACCACAGTCCCACTTGGCCGTCTCGGCTTCATATCCAATTTTAAAAGCGGTTCGCTCTACATCTTCGCATCGCCGCTCTGCGTCTTGGACAACTCTCTGTAAACGCCGCTAGAGGCTGTGAAGCGTGGCCAAGTCGGGGCCCAAAATACTCCAGTCGGTACGCCGGTGAGTTCATCGAAAGACTGAGGAAAGCATTTCAAAAACAAAACAAAATGCAACAAAATGTTTTTGGCCGCAAGCATGGATGGCTCGATTCCGGTTTGAACGGATTCTTCCCGAGTGTACTTTGTACATCTGCCATTGCAGCAGGACGGGATGTACAATGTCGCACATTCGAGCTACACTCAGGCTGCAGAAAGACAAAGTTAGCCTTGTTCAGGTTGGCTGCGACATTGAAAGAAGAAAGAAGAAAAATCGGCGTGCACCTCCACTCACTTCAATCTAAGTCTGGACCTTGGTGCGAACAAGGGTTTTCCTCTGCACCATATTTTCCCTTGACCAAGCAGCGAGGACGGTGGACTGTCCACCACCAGACTTGTTCCTTAGTGTCGCTGGTCGTATATAGATTATAGCACCCGCCTTTGACTGCTCCGAAAGAAGTGTGCGAGTGGCGTGGACGTTCTCTTTCAATCTAGCCAGCCTGACTCGGAAGTTCCAGGCGGATGTGCTTCTCGCAGTGGCTTTCCATTTAACTCGCTGGCCGGATCCTCTTCCCGCGGTCAAAGCTCCCGCTTATTGCATTAACCTGGCTGGAACCCAACTTGCACATGGCCCAGACGTGCAATCTGTGCACATTCACATACATTCGGTTTACCAGCTCTATGTCTCTGGCATGTGAAGGGAACCTTGTTCGTCGCGAGGCTTGGCCATGGCTTGTGATACTTAGGGTCTTTTTTTTGGGTGTCATGACCTTTGCTCTGGTGGTACTTTTCTCTCCCTTAGGACCCCTTGCTTGGATCCCCCCCCCCGCTCGACCAGCCACATGCTAAGAGCCAACGATGGGCAAGTTGCAAGGCACGAACAAACTCGTCCACAGGGAATACGATAGGATGAGCAAGCCCGGAGGTGGAATCCCTTTGCTTGCGCTTCTGCTAGTGCGCGTTGCTTTTTTGCCAGGCCCTCACACTGGAGGACTCTGGTTCGCCTGATTTCTTACTGTAACTGCCAGTGGCAGCGAAATCGATCGCCGGCCGGAGGAGCGCAACGTCAACAAAACCGACAAACCCATCCACGATTCAGATTGTTGGATGCTCGGATGTGCATCCAGTACACGACTCTCAACCTGTGGATGAGGCGAATGTCGATGCGAGAGGAACCTTGTTCGTAGCAAGGCCGGGCTATGGAGGAGTCTTCATCACTTTTCTTTTTCCACTCCCGAAAGACAGAAGCCACGAACAGATCAAAGAGCTCAGAGCTTTGCGGCGTTCAGGATTCGTACGACATATGTTGAATTTCTCTCTTTCTTTACTTACTTTACTTACATCCAACTCGCACTCTACGAGTCGTACGCACGCTCCTTATATACGCAGTGTTACGCGTGACGTTCCTCAGTCGTTTCTTCCTACGACTGAGGTACGTCTCCGTCTACTACTTAGTTTATGCTCTTACTCATTGGCTACCAGTTCCATACTTACTGTATTCCAATAGGTAACTAATAGAGTCGTTTCTTCCTACGACTGAGTTCCATACTTACTGTATTCCAATAGGTTATGGGCCCCGGCCACATTTGTGCCTAAAAACTCAGACCTACCGGAGCGCTACCACATACACTTCCATTCCCACCATCTTGACGCCATCTCGGGCTTCTCGCTGCCCTCGATGCCGCATATAACGTATTCTCACCGCCACGTCACCTCACCATGTCAAAAACCTGGGAAATGCCTCACGGCGGAGCGGCCTACTTTCCGCGCCAAGACAGCGACCGTCTCAAGGACGAGACGAACTTCATGTCGTGGGCAAAGCGAATGCGGTCGGCTTTCAAGGCCATCGGCATCTTGGATGTCGTTGACGGCACGCTTAAGAAGCCCGATGCTTCTCTCGACCCCGACGCGTACGCTATCTGGACGCAGAAGGACCTCGTCGCCCAGTCCATGATCCTCGGAGCGATTGACGGAAGTCTCGTCGTCAAAATCGACGACGACGGCTCACTGGTAGGGCTCGGCACCGTACCGTAAAGTACGGTAGTACGGCCGTACTTTACGGCTACGGCGCCGTACCGTACCAGCTCTGGCCGCGGCCCAGTACGGTACGG
Organism: Mycena amicta; assembly: GCA_029282125.1. Classification (NCBI taxonomy): domain Eukaryota; kingdom Fungi; phylum Basidiomycota; class Agaricomycetes; order Agaricales; family Mycenaceae; genus Mycena; species Mycena amicta. The sequence continues at coordinate 191,781 of JARIHP010000024.1, forward strand.
TACGGTCCGGTGGGACTGCCGTACTCACCGTACCGTACTGCCGGCTACGGCCGACGGCCGTACTACGGTTGGTACGGTGATGGCGCCTGATGGCGTTGATGCGCCGCTTACTTGGCAGATGATGGCCGTGAGTTCGATCGGAGATGGTGTCGGAGCTCGTCGGAGTGCCAAATGAGTCCATCGCCAGCCAGCGGCAGGCATCACTGCTGCAGAAGAGTGTGACGGTGGGCTTCACATGACAAGTCTTGCTCTGAATTTGTTGGATTTCTGGCCTACAAGGTGCTGCGATGAGTTCCCAGACTTATGCAAAGCCATTCAAGACCCAACCTTGCGCAAAATTGCAGTGAAGATGGTTGGTAACCGGTGTGACCGAGCTACGGCCGTACTCGCCGTATACGGCCGTACCCGTACCCGTACCGTACTGGGCGCTGCCAACCACCACTACGGTACGGCAGCCCCCGTACCGGAGCCGTACGGCGCCGTAAAGGTACGGCCGTAGCCGTATACGGTACGGCGCCGAGCCCTACGGCTCAGCATTTGATGCGCTGACCGCACTGGAGACCGAATACGGGCAGACCGGGACCGGGAGCTTTATGCACTGGTTCCGCGTATTGACCCGACCTCTCGACGCGAACGGAGACCTCTCCGAACATGTCAAGACCTTCCAGACTGCGATTCAGAGCCTCCAGAAGGCCGGTTTTATTATTGCTGGTCCTATCGCTGCTGCCATCTTCCTCACGACGCTCCCAGCCGATCCCAACGACTCGGCTTCCTGGCATGCGCATGTCCAATCCGTCAACATCGACATGAAGAAGACAACACTCGTCTCAGTCATTCAAGGTGCTCTCGATGCCCGCCGGAAGCCCGCTGGATCTGCCGATGCGGGAGAATCAGCCCTCGCCGCGCTTGAGCATGCCGCCAAAGTCCGCGGCAAGGTGTTCTGCCGCAATTGCAAACGCGAGGGACATGTAGCGGAAAGCTGTTACTCACCGGGCGGCGGCAAAGCGGGACAAGGGCCGAGACAAAAGAAGCGGAAGGGAAATGGGAAGAACAAGGGCAAGGAGAAGGCCCACAATACCGATGGAGGGGGAGATGAAGACTCTAACCATGTACGCGCACCCTATCCTGGGGAAATGATTGATCACTCGCGGCGCTTAGAGGAGAACCGTGATCATACATCCTCGGTAGTTAGAGGTTTGTTTTAATGCATCATTCCTCTCTAATCGAGCCTTGAGCTATTGGCGAGCATGTGAACGTCCATTACAGCCATCAACCATCTATCACGACGACGAAGTACCGCTCGACGCTGTCGGGAACGACGAGCACGCAAGGTTGAGCAAGCAGGCTAAGATTTTGACAGTAGAGAGGTACATGGGTGATCAGTAATCCTAGCTAGATGAGATGTAGCTAGCCCATGCCATTCCCCCCCACAGAAGCCCTCGAAGTCAAAATCAACAGCATGCTGCCCGTCCGGCTCTAGCTCCGCCGACGCCCAACAAGCGATGCTGTACTAGCGCTATGCCTGTCTCGTCCTCGATGATATCGCAGGGAAGGTGGGAAGGAAGGGTGCGAGCGTGGAAGGCGCGAATATGGGCAATTTGGGAGCCCGGCGGCACGCTCGGAAGCACGCTGTTATAAGATGAGTGAATGAGAGACAAGGTGGTCTGGAAGGCAAGCACACACCGTGCTCCCCTCCGACGCTATTCTATTCTGTGCTAGGGCTAACCACATGATTTGTGTCAGGCATTCGGATGCCCTCGTCCAGCTTATCGCGCAAATGGCGAGGACCTTGTACACACGGTGTGTGGTCGTGTATGGGCTGGGTGGCGGGTGAGAGCGAGTGAACGAGGGGGAGAATGGACGTGTGGGATGAGCCCCGGAGTAGCGTCAGCCCAGAGGAGCGGATGCAAGGACGACTCACCATCATTATCCGGCCCAATAGCGACGTTAATGCCCCTTCTCGACCATCATATCGCCCTCATTACATTCCGATACGACCCTCGCTGCGGGACAGGGCAGCGCGACGGTGCATTTACAGGATGGCACAGGGCAGAATTGACGGTATGGGGTGAGCGTCCGTGGGGGAGGGAGCTTTGAGAGAGAGAGAGTTAGGCATGACGCAGGGGGCTTGGCGCCGTGAATCGGTCGGTTGAATCGTCCGAAACCAGCTGGAGGAAGCCCGGTCAGTTCTCGTTACGCGTTGGTTGAACAGTGCCTCACCTGGGTCCCCAGAAAGTAGTATACAGGCACTCTAATGCAGCATCTGGCATCTCTCGAGGTCGTTGGATGGGAGCTACAAGAGAAGCACTCGTCAGTTTTCCGTCACACTTATGGTGCTTGATTACACACCTAATTGAGGGCAGTCGAAGCCTTAGAGAAGGGCCATCGATGTAAAAGCGTCGCGGCTGGGCGGCGCAGGCGCGGACGTCGAGACTGGGTGAGTGGTCGTGGTGGGAGGAAGAGAGTCGTCCTGGTGGGAAAGCCCGATATCGTCGGAAACACGGAATTACCGCATTAGGCCACATACCCGGGACGAGCGCAGAGTGTCGTTTGCGGCAGGTAGGGACAATTTGGACAAAATAAAAACATGGAGGGCCCAAATTTATTCATACCTTTAGATATCCGGGTCATTTTGACTCACAGCTCCAATTTGATATTTGAGAACACGCAGCTTTTGCGCTCTGTAAGGCGGAAAAGAAGACGCTCATGTCTAATTCTTGTATATTCGAGTAGGGGGGAGCGAGGCGTTCCCGAAAATGCCAAATTTTACCCTCATACCTGAAGTGAAACCCGAGATACATCTTTAGGATGTGTTGATTCGAAGCCCGGTTGCAATTCTGTGTATGGGAAGAAGTCAAAGGTTAGCGCACGAGCGATAGCATTTCGAGGCACTTGCTTATTTTCACTGCGGGATGGAGGTAGTGCTCTAAACCACCTTAAATAGCCCCGAAGCTCAACGCCTAGAAGCAAAGCCGATGGAGAATAAAACCATATGTTCCTGAGGCCGGTTTTGATGGACATTGAGGTGAGCGTTAATCGCATTCTGACAAGTCGAATCTTGCTAAAGATGGTGCAGCGAAGACTGGGATGGTATCCCCAAAGATAGGCGTGCTTCATGGGAAGGCTAGACGGAGATTTGGAAGGAGATTCGGTGAGAAATGTGACGAGCAAGCAGCGGGCATATCTGAGGCCCAGTGAGCTTTCATGATAAGGTTGAACTCTGACAAGACAGTCTAGGCTACCTATGATTGACCTATGCTGCCGGTGTACCTGTCCAAAAATAATTCTGGTGGAGCGCAAAATAAAAAATATTGATTCGCCGCTTACCGGCGAGCAGCCGCCGAAGCTCCGAAATCAAGGTCCGATGACATGATCATGGAACACGAATCTCTGCGAATCTCCGGGTCAGTTTTGCCGGTCCGGACCGGCGGGCAAGGAGGCGGCAAGCTGGAAGGATGCGCTCAAGGGAGCCGACTGCGGTAGCCTGCTACAGCCTGCTGGCGACGGGTGATACAACATCAAGTTGACTGCTTGCGAGCAATCATGATGTCTGTCTGGTGCTGCTGGCGGGCGCGGTACCAGGCAAGGGAGCGGTGCAGAGGGCGGGCAGCGCCGGCCAAACGGGTAGCGGGTAGCGGGTAGCGGGTAGCGGGTAGCGGGTCGGGTAGCGGGTAACGGGTAGCGGGTAGCGGTGGCCCAGGAATAACACATGCTTGATGCGCTGCAGGGCGGGTGGGCGATATTGATCGCGGCGGGTGAGGGGCGCGGCGCCGGCGGCGCCAGCGGAGGGTAGCGCTAGCGCTAGAGATTAGTGATGCATTAAAAGCCATCTCTTACCACCGAGGATGTATGATCATGGTACATCTCTCACTCTCCCAGTATGATCAATCAATTCCCCAGGTACACCTGGTACGCGACGAAAAATGCTTAACGGCCTCTGCGGCCAACCTCTCCTCGTATTCTCTGCGTGACGAAAGCATTTCCGCTACATCTCCGACATCATCCTCCAAGGCTATCGACGCCGCGTACAGTGCACGTACGACGGCCACGTCTACCATCATCGACTCCGGTACATCGACTCACATTCACTCTGCCATGAACGACTTTGTCTCGTATTCTCCAAAGACCTCGGGTAATATCAACGGGTTTGGAGACGGGAAAAGGAGGATAGAGGGCCGCGGTGAAGCTCAGCTGCTCGCATCGCATCCAAAGGGCGGCACCGTCCGTCTTAGGTTGCAAGATACCTGCTACGTCCCCAACTCCCAGCCGACGCTGATTTCAGTTTCGCGTCTGGACCAGGCGGATTGTTACACCATTTTCGGAGGGGGTCAATGCCTCACTTTCGAGAAAGCAGATAGCGGCGCGCTCATTCGCAAATTCGCCTCAACGGAACGGGTTATTCTAACCGCTTCGCTTCGGGGTGACCGGCTCTACCACCTTAATTCCCCATCGTCGTCCACGGAGAAGTCCTACTCCACCGCTAAACCGACCACTTCCAAACTCGAGGAACTGCACCATCGTCTCGGTCACCTCAGTTACGGGCAGATTCGCCATCTCGTCCGTAAGGGTCTTATTTCCGGTGTGAAGTTACCGACGGCGGAGCTTAACGCGCCAGCCCCGATTTGCGCATCGTGCGCTAAAGGCAAGATGACTCGAGCTTCATTCCCTCGCTCGGAGGAGGAGAGAGCCGAGAACGTTCTTGACCTGGTCCATTCGGATCTTTGGACTGCCCCAGAACGCTCACTGAGCGGGTCCAAATATGCCATCACCTTCACCGACAACTATTCGCGCTGGGTATGGGTATACTATCTCTGGCGGAAGAGTGATGCGTTTTCGTCATTCAAGGAGTGGAGACTGTTGGTCGAGAAGGAGACGGGACGGAAACTTAAAACTTTCCACTCGGATAACGGCGGCGAGTACATCGACAACGACTGGAGGGATTTCATGAAGGCCCACGGGATTTCCTTCACCTTCAGCTCACCACGTACACCCGAACAAAACGGTATTGCGGAACGTCAAAACCGCTCGCTTTTCGATCGTGTTCGGACGATTTTAATCGACTCCGAGCTTCCGCTCAGTCTTTGGGCCGATGATAAGCCGCTCTCTGGAACAGGCGTGGAAAGTCATTCTTTTCGCGCTTATTCGGTGCGCACATCAGAGAACTAGTATGAGCCCGAATAGCTAGTTGGGAGATATCTGCAACAGTGAACAAGGTCTGCAATGGGGTTGACGACCCGCGGCGCATTCCAAAGTCTCTGTCTATACATACCAGCAGAGCCCACAAGCCTGGACCCATCCAATCCGGTGCAAAACACTCAAAGGGATAAACACCGAATAAGACCTGGCAGTCTCGGAATAACAGTTTTGATAATCGGACTTGTGATGAGATGGCGGAGAAGCGCGGGCCGGGACCTATCGGACCAATGAAACCCGAATCGGAGCCGAGAGCGACAAGCCGTTGGATGCCGAAGATTACAAAACTCGAGAGCCGACAGAGTAAGCCTGATGACCTTATCCGGAAAACTCGCAAGGGCCGTAACTTCGGAACTACTGGGCCGTGTGGGAAAAACCACATATGCACGGAGAGCTACGAACGAGGACTATCCACCGGAACTTAGGGCAAAACCGCTACATGGACCATTGGGGGGCATCATACCGATTAACGACCAATCACAATTCGGATCAGGGATCTACGTACGATTATGACTCGAGGGCTTGGTATCGGCGATCCATCATGATATTTTACTACACAGATATGACACAGACAAGGGTATATAAGTAGGGTTTTGGTACACTGTAGCCACGGAATCGCCCACCTATTGAGGCCGCGATCTGGGGTTTAGCTAAGCTACAAGACTGCAAAGGCTACAACTTTAAATCGGATCTGAACTGTGTGAATTGAGCCAAGAGTTATTCGGACATCAAGATATCAGAGTGTTTGACAAGAATTAGTGATTAGTGATTAGTGATTAGCGAACAAGGATTGAACAGAATAAGGAAGACAGAAGACCGAAGACTAGGAAGATTACCGATTAAGGACTAGGACATCGTATTTGGCCGCCCCATCAAGGCTCGTCGATAGTACGTCTTACGTGCGCGTTACAAACTCTCGAATTACCTACCCTGCACCCCACCAAAGGCCCTGTACCCAGGGTTCTGAACTCGCTAGTGTCTATTAGCTATTTGATTGAATTTGTGTTATTCGGTTTCACTCCCTTACACCGATTTACAACGAGTTTGACTATCACAAGTCTTATTCAGAGTATAGAGGTTTTGGGATTAGTGTTATTCGGTTACAGATTTAGTTTTGTAGTTAGTTCGCCAAGCACACACATCATCTGGAGCCCACCGCGAGGGGTGGTAAATCGAGAACGATTTAGAAAGGCTTAACACCCCTTTTGCGCAAAACAGAGGAAGAAAGAAGAGGCACTATTCGAACTACAAAAGTTCAAATATTGCACCAAAGAAAAGTTTCCAGCAGCTACTACGCGGAGAAGAAGAACTCCGGACTTTCCATACAAGCGAACCAATCACGTCTTCCTCGGGAAAAGCTAGACTTAGCGCCAACTCTCAGAGAGCAGAAAGAAATTCGGTTCCACCGTTAGGAAACACTCGTGTTCCAAAAGCTCCGATTAAGAAGACTGTTAAGAAGAAACAACCTGCCCAGAGCGAAGCAGGACCGTCCAGATTAAGGACACCCACACCAGAATTACAAGAGCCACCACCGCAACAACAACCACAAGACCGATCAGAGATGGGAGACAACGGAAATGAGAATAGGCCTCAGGCAGCAACGAGGTTCAAGATACCAGAGACTTGGGAGTCGGGGAGGCCCCAGTTCGATGGAAAAGCCTACAAACAGCTGGACCGATTTATTGAAGAAGTAGCAAGAGTTATTCAGCAAGGCGGAATAACAGGGGAACAAACAAAGAAGGAGAAGTACATCTCATACCTCGACGACAAAAACATCAGGGAAGGATGGCAGATGCTGGCTGAGTTCGCGGACACCTTCACCTGTGCAGAATGGATCAAGGCGGTAAAAGAGCTATACCCCGAATTAGAGGAATATGAAAAGGGATCGCTAGTCAGACTTCGTGAGATCTGTGAGGAAGCCCAAGGGTGTACTCGGGCAGATCTAGGAAAGATTAAGCGATTCAAAATATTCTTCGAAGCGGAGGCAGCAAAATTACTGAAACCTCCGGCACAAGTTACAAATGTTAACCTAGTGGGGACCATTCTGAAGACCTTCGACCAGCAATTCGCGAAGCAGATTGAAGACGCAATGAACTTGCCCGGAGTAGCTCAAATAATCCGACCAGACGGTGTTCCAGTACCAGCAGCTGCAGGGGTGGGAGAAGCGATTAAGAGAAGGGGTGACAAGATGTCCTACCTGGAAGTCCTGAAAGTAGCAGTTTATCTGGCGGACAATTGGACTGGAAGAGAAGCCTTATTCGAGATCAGTGGAGGAAGACTCGACGAGAAATCACTTGTCGAACCCCTTGCACCGAATAAGGGCTCTTTTGGGATACCGTTCGCAGTAAAGCGTGAATTCACGGACCAACTGGAAGGATTCGCATTGGAAATCGCCGCGATGAAGGACACCTTCGTTGTAAGGGACAAGCAAATGCAAGACACTATGAAGAAGATTGAAGCTGTAGCAGAACAAGCTCGGGTTCTTAATCAGGGAGTTGCAAAGCCGCCTCCGAATAGCGGTCAGAACAACGAATATCGTCCGCCGCAAGGCAACCAGTTCAGTAGGGAACCGAACCCCTATCGAATGGCTCCACCGGCACACTTTGCGATCGAGGATATCAATTGTCATTGGTGTGGAGAGAAGGGACACATGATGAAAGATTGTCAGAGGAAGAACGACAAAATTGATCGGGGACAAGTTGTGATTGAGAACGGACAAGTAAGGTTACCGGGGAACTTGTTCATTCCACGATATCCCGAACATCTGTCAAGAGATCAAAAGGTGGAGGAATGGCACCGCAAAAGAGAATCTGCAAACCCGGCTAGCGCAAATCTGTATCAACAATCGTTCATGAATGAAGCAGCAAATCCGGACCAGTTGGACCAGTTCTATGATACCACTCAAGACGAGCTGCGATCTGCTAGGGCTCAACAAGCTATTATGGCAAGACAATTGCAACAAATGAGTCAAATGGGCAGAAATGGAGTTTATTCTGGCGGATCGAACTCGTATTCGCACGGTCAAGGAAGAGATGCTCCACCGCATTTTACGACCGAACAAGACAATTCGATTCCGAATAACGTGCAGTTATATGGACAACAACCGGGAGTGACCCCTCAGTTCGTTCAAACAACTCAAGCTCCACAAAGCAGCGGACTGGTTGACATGGGGCAGCTGCTGAGTTTATTGAATGTTGTACAAAGCCCACAGAACAAGGGAAATGGGGGAGTTCTCGACCAATTGGTTGCTACTAGGGAGCAACTGAAGAAGTCCGGACAAAGCCCAAATCCAAATTTCTAGACAGTTCGAGGAAGGAGGCTAGAGGCAGGAACGAAAGCAAGACTCCTCAATTGGCCAAGCCTCCGGAGAACCGAACATCGGCCGCAGACAGAGATACGAATTGGCGAAGAAAAGGCAGACCGGCTAGCGTGGAAGCAGTTGCTACGGATGATAGTGGAGGTGAAGAGGAGGAAGAGGAGGAAGTGGTGGAGATACCGAAGAAAGACAGGCGAGCCCGATTTAAGGGAGAAGACTCGGAAAATGAAGATCCTCCGATGAGGTACGAACAACGCAAGGAGCCTCATTCGGAGTCGCCTAAACGCGAAGTACCGAAAAAGGACCTTCTTCCCAGAACCGGTGAAAGAGCGTATAAGCTGGTGACCAAGTTTGACGACGAAAACACTATTCGGAAGCTGGTCAATCGGACAGAGAAAACTATGGTCAATGACATAAGTGTCGGAGACTTGGTTTCGATGTCGCCCGGTTATGCAAAAGAACTTCGGAAATCTATGAGCCGAATAAGACAACCGATTAAGCCTATTCTACTCAACGGAGTTCTGGATCAAGAATCCGCGTTTCCCTTCATGGAGGACAACGTTCAAGTACTACTGCAAGATGATGCCATAGATCTGGACGACCTACCAAGAGTAGACTCGTTCTATATCTCGACCGAAGAAGACCTAGGCACTATTCCGGGGAGTTACGTGGCTATAGACCCATATCTACAGTACATGTCTTCTTTGGGCGATCAAGAAGCACCGAAACAAGTTTATTCGGGAACCAGTTCTGCGTCGCTAAGGGTGGTACATCCGCTGGTAGCTGCCCGGCAACATGTGGAAAGCGTAGTAGACAGTGGATCTCAGATAGTGTCTATGGCTTTGTCGCTAGCTGAAGAGTTAGGGATTCCTTGGGATCCTGATGCTCAGATCTACATGCAAAGTGCGAATGGGCAACTGAAGAAGTCCGCTGGGCTAGCGCGGAACGTGTGTTTCTTATTCGGAGATATACCGATCTACCTTCAAGTCCACGTTATCGATCAACCGGCGTACAAGATATTACTGGGAAGGCCTTTCGACATCTTGACTGAGTCAAGGGTCGATAATAAAGGCGATGGGACGCAAACGCTCACCATCAAGGACCCCAATGGTACAAGACGCTGTGTTATTCCGACTCAAGCCAGGGGAGCGTTCTCCGCAACTACGAACATCAAGAAAATTCAAGAGGAGGTGAAGGAGCAGAAGGCACAAAAGATACGTAGAGAGCAGTTGATGAAGGTGGAAATGGAAGCGGATTTTCACAACTCGCCCAGGAACTGGTTGGAGACTGGGGAGGCGAGCAATTCGGACTGAAGTTCGGTTTTGATGAAGATGGAGAAATGCGAATAGAGGGGTACACTCTGCCTAAGAATGGGACTAGCTTCACTTCGGAAGAACTGCAGTTAGCCTATCTTTTGGCGAGTGAAGGGAGCAAAGGGTTGGAGAAAGATGAGGAAGCGAAGAAGTTGCTCAGGATGTATGCGGAAGAAGAACCACTGGAGAAAGGACCGGACGGGAAGGTCGTACCAGTGCTGACTTGGGGAGAGAGAGTGGTAGATGCAGTGGAAGATGAAAAGGGCCGAATAAGGCCACTAGCGCAATTCGGAGTTGAGGAAGTGCACTGTTCGGATCATGATCAAGCCTGCCCCAAATGCGCTCAAGAGGGGTTTGACCGTGAGAAGAACGGTTCGATTACCGAACAAGTACCTGTGGCATCGTTTCTGGGAAAGAAGTACAAGCCAGTTGCCCTAAAGGTCAGACCTGTCTATGGGGAAGTGCCGGAAAAGTACCGAATAAAACGGGAAATTCTGGGAGATCCTTTAGAGGGAATGCCTGAATTACCAACTCGGCCGACCGAATACGTGCCTGTGGAGCGCTATGAACAAGACAGGAAGGATTTCATTGATAGTGCACACCCAGGAGACTTCCTAAGGCCACAAGAAAGAATGCTCATGCATAACATGATTGTTAACCAGAAGAAAGCATTCGCCTGGAACGATCAAGAACGGGGAACACTAAGATATGATTTCTTTCCGCCTATCGAGATACCCACAGTAGCTCATACGGTCTGGGTGGAGAAAAGCATTCCTATACCGAGAGGACAACTTGAAGAGTTCTGCAAAGTCATAAAACAGAAAATCGACGCGGGGGTATACGAATCGTCAAATGCTTCTTACCGATCAAAGTTCTTCGGGGTTATCAAGAAGGATGGGAAGAGTATTCGGCTGGTTCACGCCCTAGAATCGTTGAATGCGGTGACTATCGCCCATTCAGGGATTCCACCGGCAACTGAAGAATTGGCGGACCACTTTTCGGGAAGAGCGTGCGGAGGAGTGTTGGATCTTTATTCGGGATATGACGCTAGGGATCTAGCAGAAACCTCGAGAGATTACACAACGTTCCAAACACCGTTCGGGGCGCTCCGATTAGTCAAATTACCTCAAGGATGGACTAATTCGGTTCCAATATTCCACGACGACGTCAACTACGCTCTAAGGGAGGAAGTCCCACATGTTACCAGACCATACATCGATGATGTGCCCCTGAGAGGACCGGCTTCGAGATATATCATGGAAAACGGGGAGGAAGAAACCATCAAGGAGAATCCCGGAATAAGAAGATTCGTTTGGGAGCACATGCAAAATGTGAATAGGGTTCTGCAGCGACTCAAGTACTGTGGATTAACAGTCTCGGGGAAGAAAGCTGTAATCTGTGCCGAAGAGTTCGTTGTGGTTGGGCATACGTGTTCGGCTGAAGGCAGAAGACCGTCTACGGACAGAGTTGGCGTTATTCAGAGATGGCCTCCACTGAAGAATGTCTCCGAAGTAAGACAATTTTTGGGAGTCCTGACTTATATCAGGCATTTCATCAAGGATTTTGCGATCCTTGCTGGACCGATTAATGAATTACTAAGAGCGGGGAAGGAATTTGAGTGGGGAACCAGACAACAAGCGTCAATGGACAGGTTAAAACAAGCTGTGGTGGATTGCCCGGCTATTCGGCCTTTGTCTGATGACCCTGCTGTCGAGACCGTACTTCAAGTGGATAGTTCTTACAAGGGTTGTGGTCTTACTTGTTACCAAGTAGACCCGATAGATCCGAAGAAGCGCTATTATGCGAGGTTCGCGTCTCTGCCGTTCGATGAAAGACAAGCCAGATTCTCTCAAGCAAAACGGGAACTATACGGAATAAAACGTGCACTGGAATACATGCAATATTGGTTATTAGGGCATAGGAACCTTATTCTGGAAACCGACGCGTTGTACATTAAGGGGATGCTGGATAATCCTGGCATGGGCCCGAATGCGACCATTAATCGGTGGATAGAGCAGATCCTGATGTTCCATTTCCGAATAAGGCATGTCAAGGGCAAAACGTTCACACCGGATGGACTGTCTAGAAGGGACGTGGTACCCGGCGACGAAGAATATCCGGACAATGATGAAGCTCCTGAAATGCATTTACCCGGTGTAGATCCTGGATGGGACTATTCGATTCCGCAACCGTTGAAGTTCGATGACTTCAAGGATAAAATAGACACCAGAGGTGGATATCTGAACACGGTGTTTACCGATCAAGAGCGGGGATCTTATGAAGGAACGATGATGTCCTTCTACACCGACTGCGTGGCGAACTATCAAGACTTCCGAGAAGAAGTAGCCATAGTCCGAAAAGCTTATTCGGTCGAGAATGTCGAGATACCGCACTACGTAACTTCGCAAGTAAAGGAGGGTGAAAAACTTCTACCGGACGAAGCATTTAAGTGGGATCCAAAGAAGCGAGAAACCTACCCTGAAGACCGAAGATCGTCTACGGCACAGATGTTGGATAACCGAATAAGAGTTTTGCAACGGTGGTTGAAGAATCCAATCAAGAGACCTGGGGGTTTTACGGACAGCGCATACGCGGCACTCATCAAGTATTCAACACAGTTTTATCTCGGTAAAGACGGAAGGTTATTCAGAAAAGACAGGCAAGGGATGCACAAACTTGTGGTTCAGCCAGAACACCGAATGTATGCGATGAAGGCTGCGCATGATAGTCTGGGACATCGCGGGGCTTTCGCGACTAAATCGCTCTTGGAGGTTCGCCTTTGGTGGCCGGAATTGGAAAGGGACGTGTCCTGGTACGTGAAAACGTGCCACATGTGCCAAGTACGCCAGAGCAAACTACTCCGAATACCGCCTGTGCCGACTACAACGCCGACCTTATTCCAAAAGGTGCATACGGATGTAATGGTCATGGGTGCAACCTCGAATGGCTATAAACTGGTAATCGCTTCAAGAGATTCTCTTAGTCGGTGGCTTGAAGCAAAAGCATTAAAAGCGGATAACGCTGCTGCAGTGGGCAACTTCCTGCTGGAGAACGTAATCTGTCGATGGGGGTGTCCGGCGGAAATCGTCACAGACAATGCTCCGCAATTCCTGGCTGCTCTGGCTTGGCTAGAACAGAAGTATGGAATTACCGGAATAAACATCTCGCCGTACAATTCTCAAGCGAATGGACCAGTGGAAAGCGGACATCGAGATGTGCGTCAATCGGTTGTCAAGGCGTGCGGAGGAAATCCGAACAAGTGGTTCTGGTTCCTGCCTCAGGTAATCTGGGCAGACCGAATAACTGTACGACGAGGTTTAGGGTGCTCCCCATACTACGCCGTCACCGGATGTCATCCTCTGTTGCCTCTTGACATAGTAGAAGCTACTTGGCTGGTTGAATACCCGGCCAAGATAATCTCTACGGCTGAACTGATAGGTCTACGCGCAAGATCTTTGGCAAAACATCGACAGCACGTTGAAGAAATGCGAAGAAGAGTCGACCGGGAAAAACGAGAAGCTGTCCGGAGATACGAATTGAAGTACAAGTATACGATTATGGACTTCAACTTCAAACCCGGGGATATAGTCCTTATTCGGAATACACGGATAGAAAAGAGCTTGGACAAGAAAGCGAAATTCCGCTATCTAGGACCAATGGTAGTTGTCAGAAGAACGGAAGGGGGTTCGTACCTCGTCTGTGAACTGAACGGTGCCGTGTATCCGGGTAAAGTGGGTCGCTTCCGGGTTATTCCGTACGAACAAAGGCGGAAGATCGAGTTAACCGAAGACGTCGAGAAGCTGATTGACATGGAAAAAGAAGAACTTGACAAGATGGCTGCAGAGTTGGAAGATCAGGACGTAGCGGATGGCAAAGATCTGCAATTCGGGGATATGCGACTTAATTCGGATGACGAAGACACCGACTCAGAACAAGACTCCGAATAAAGACCAAAACACCGATTAAGCAAGCTGGCTATACAGGTGGGACTTGGGTACAAACTAGGCTAAGCCCACGAAATATCCTCGTCGCTCCATGCCACATCAAGAGCATCGGTGTAGGTATACAACAATTCGGCCGAGTCTGGGGAGAGGGGTGTGTACGGGTGGTCTGGACTAAGGAACGGGTGGATCTGGGATAAAGACAGTTGCGATGAAGCCGTGACGGAAGAAGTGGACCGGGATATGGCAGAAGACGTGAGCCTACGCACTACCGCTTAATCGGAGGTAGCGACCTTGGCGATGCCCTGAATAACGGCCAAGTACTCGTCGATGTTGCTACGAGACCGATTAGCGATGAAGGGGATCCGAACAAGTCGAACTTACGGGACGGTCTCGGCGATGGACATGCCACGGCTCTTGCAGCCGGCTGCGAGCGAAATGTACGAGTCGGAAAGACGGTTGTAATTGTTCAGAGCATGAGCGAGCATCTGAACCTGGACAACGATTTGGCCTTGAAGCGATTCGATGATGTCGCTGAGCTGCTTGTTGGACAGGGAAAGCTCCTCTTGACCGGAGAACGCCCCAACGATGGGAGCAACCTGACCGAGGAACTCGCGAGCACCGGAGCTGAGGATCGAAAAGGCGACGTCGTTGTCAACCTGCCGTGAGAAGATTAGTTCAACTCCGAACGAAAAAGGAAGCACGGACTTGGAAGGGAACAAGGCTGGAGTGGATCTATTCGGTGAATAAGCGATTCAGAATAAGGTTATTCGGACATGGACTACTTGCCAGAGTAGTCGCCGAGTCCTTGTTGCTGGAGCTGTTGCCGGAGGGACCCTCCGAATCCACGACCATAGCGTCGTCCTTGTTGGCCGAACGGCCGCTGTCTTTGCCTTTGGCCTCCTTGGGTTGGTTATAACGCCGGAAGTGTAGCTCGGAGAGAGGTACCTTCTTGGCGCGACGTTTTGAAGCAGCGCCAGCCTTGACCTTGTACGGGCATTCGTAAACAACGTGTTCCGAATGGTGGCAATGAAAGAGGCAGCCCACCTCGCCATCGTCGTCGACTTCGATGATCTGTCGCTGGTCAGATTAAGGTGGTTGCGAAGACGAGGAAGACAAGAACGATTACCTTGTTGGCATTGGCGACGAGGGCTTTCTCCTGAAGAATGAAGGACGTTAATCGCAATTCGGACTTCAAGAACAACATCTCGTACCTTGGCTTCGGCTTCGGCAGCGACCTGTTCGGAGTGGAAGAAATTCGCAAATGCGGGGAACCAAGAGAACTGTACCTGGGAGAGCAAGAACTAGTCAGCAAGAAGCTTATTCGGATACGCGGGCAAGTTAGAAGAATGGCGTACCTTGGCCTTCTCGGTGCGCTTAGCGGCCATCTGGAACGTGTGGTTAGAAGACCGAATAAAGTCGGACTCGGAAGAAAACACTCACGGCATCGGCGGCAGCCTTCTGGCGGCGCTCTTGGTCGGCAGCGGCCTAGAAAATGACCGATTAAGCAGTTGGACTCAGGACAAGACAGAATAAGACTCACTGCAACACGCTGCTTGGCGAACAAGACGGCCAGGTCGCAAACTGTATGGGTTGCGCCCAGAATGAGGTTACAATTGAGAATGTGTTTCTTGGTAATCGCGGTGGGCTTTCCAATTTGTTCGGCACGGAGAACGACGACGAGAAGGGCCTTCTGGACGTCCTTGAAGAGCTGAAGGAGCGCTGGATCCGAAGCAGCAAGGTTGAGCTGGCCGGAATTGTTGAGCGCTTTCTCCTGGAAGAACGAATAAGCGAAAAGCCGACTCAGAAGAGCGAACAAGACGCACCAGGTCACCGAACATTCCACCGATTAACTTGGCAGCGGCGGCGGCGGTGTCGGCAGACGAAGCATCGGTAATGGACGCCGAAGCAGCAAGGATGGACGGGAAGATCTCTTCGACGGTGGTGCGGAACCACAACGACGGACTACCAGTCGCTGGGACTGGGGCATGCATGGAAATCGAAGACATGGCTCCGGAATCAACGAGGAAAGCTGGCAAGGGCGAATAAGCAACACCGAATAAAGGACTGCGAGGAGGCCCGGTTGAGAACAACGACGAACGAGTCTTTTCGGTTGGGAAGAAAGTGGTCGGAAGACGAGAGACTGTGCGGAGGGACCGTTCAGACAAGAGAATGGGGGAAAGAAGATCGCTCATTTATAGAAATCGTTCGCTGGGACAGCGAATATTTAAAAATGGGGGAGAGTGATGGTTTCAAGCGGAAAAACTCGCGCGAACTCCGAAATGCACATGGAAAACTCATCGATAAGAGCGACCGAGCAGGAGAACAGCCTGTGCACCGCATGGACCAAGCAAAATCTTCTTACCAATCCTCAAGAACCGGACGATCCAATTCAATCCCATCATGTTTGCGCAGATTGATATATCCGTTAACACAGGGATCTGCAATCATCACTGTCAAGACTCTATTCGCTCTTTCTGAACACCGATCAAAAGAAGTTGAAGATTACCGATCAAAAGCAGACACCGATCAAGTTAAACGGACTTCGGGACCTACAAGAATAAGGCACATATCTAATTCGGACTTCTTAATCGGACATCACACAGCAAAAAGAAGCAAATCAGGCGGCGGTTTATTCGTTATGAGGGTGCGACAAGAGTATAAAAAGGACAAAAACAACGCCGGCGGTACAACAACGACTATGAACAACTCGACGAGACGAACGATCAAGCAGGAGGAAAGATCTACGAGGTCGAAGCGACAGGCTGGAGAAAGTTGAGTCAAGAACGATTAAGCGAAAACCGAATAGGTACCTCAGTGCCAACGGGGGCGCTATCGTCTTCGATCTCATCTTTGTCTTCCTCCGCATCCTTGTCCTTGTCGGTCTTGACCTTCTTCCGAGTGTCGAGGAGGTTCTTCAACGAGGTCGGATAGCCTTGCATGAAGCCCTCGTGCGTCTTGAAGAACTCGTCGAGGTGGTCGATCAAGTCGACGTTGGTGCCGTCGTTCCATTCGATGCGGCGTTCCAAGCCGTCGTTGCCATGAGTCTCAAGAACGTCCGAGACATAGCGGTAGAACTCGCTGAGGGAGTCCATGGTCTTGCGAGCGGCGACGCGGTAGGCGAGGGTGATGGCGCTCATCTGGGAGATGGACTCCTGCATATCGACTACAGCGCGTTGACCGACTACGAGGACCAAGTCAGAACAAGATTATTCGGACATAAAGAAGACAGATTACCGTATTCGGAAGCGAAGATCAGCGGGCGAATATTCGACATGATCTTGTCGATGTGCGAGCTGGCAAAAGTATGGTCACAATACTTGCCCTTGTCCTTTTCGGAGTTGCAAGCGACGCATTGAATGCCATATCCGAGGCGAACACAAACGCGGCCGCGGGCATTGCATTCAGAGCAAGGCCAGTTGGGCTAGAAATGAAGACCGAATAAGCAAAAGTCAAGACCGAATAAGAAGAAATACGAACTACGTCGGTGTCATCGACGGTAGCAGTACGCAAGTTGTTCGCAATGAGCGGGGAATAGCGGGGGTACTCGTCGGGGCCGGCATCCGGAATAACGCGACCGCGGTAGGAGTGTTTTTCGAGAAGATGAGTCTTGCGCAAGGTTTTGGCGTTGGAGACCCGAATACCGCCGAAATGGAACTTGCCGTCCGTGGGATGGTCGAAGGAAAAAGAAGCTTTTCAAGAATCGTCAAGAAGACAAGGATGGGCCAAGAAGAGACGTACTCGAGTGCGGAGTCTTGAAGACGTGGACAAAGCCATGGGCAGCTCGCTTGAGGATTTC
This sequence comes from Mycena amicta, assembly GCA_029282125.1. Classification (NCBI taxonomy): domain Eukaryota; kingdom Fungi; phylum Basidiomycota; class Agaricomycetes; order Agaricales; family Mycenaceae; genus Mycena; species Mycena amicta. The sequence goes on from JARIHP010000024.1 coordinate 209,343, forward strand.
GCGATAAGTAGGATCAAGCTCGTCGACGACCTAGGGAGGGTGAATCGTAGCAAGAAAGAGAGAGATGATGGACGCACCGGGGCATCGTCCTCGTCGTCATCTGCCTCGTTCTTAGCCGCCGAACCTTTGCCCTTGGCCGACGAAGCCTTGTCCTTTTTCGATGGAGCCTCGGACTGGAAGAAGTTCAAGTCAGAATAAAGAAGAAGACCGAATAACGTATTCGGACGAACCTTGGCCTTCGGGGGTCTCTTAGTGGTCGACGGCTTGGGAGCTTCCGCTTCTTCGTCGGAGTCCTCGATGATTGCGACACTAGGTGTGCCGCGGGGCTTGCGTTTGGAAGGCGTAGTCTTCTACCGAACAACAATTAGCAAGAAGAAGACTGAAGAACGAATAAGAGGGGAATACGTACCGGAACGGCTGTGGCCTTCCCCTTCGATTTATCCTTAATCGGAGGCTCTTGTTTGACCCTAAAATTAGGGGAGTGATCAGGACGAGGAGATAAGAAGACCGAATAACGTACTCAGCGGCTGGTTCCTTCTGACGGCGTTTTTGAGGACGGCGACGCGAGTCGGCGGGTTCTTCATCTCCTTCGGACTCCACTTCAGATTCCTCCGGGCGCTTGCGTTTCGACTGGGATCTAAGAGAAATTAAATAACCCAAGATCAGAAAACGAATAAAAGAACAAAAACAAGGGAGAACGTACCTTGGCGGGACGATTACAAGATCCTCGTCATCGTCCTCGTCGTCGGACAACTCGGGGTCGGAGGGGTGAGCAACGATTTTGGCGGTACGGCGAAGAGTGCGACCGGGAACGGGGACTTCCAACCATTTGGTCTGCGGAGGGACTTTGAAGTTTTTCGGGAGGAAGCCAAGATCCTCGATCGGTTCCTTCAAAAGCGATTAACAAGACCGAATAAGGAGCGAAGACCGGATAACGTACCCCATGCCAAAGGTCAACGGTGAAAAAGTCCCAGTCGTCGTCCATCTCCTGGTTCGTCGTAGGGATGTCGTTGATCAAGACGTTGAGTTCGAGGAACATGACGGCGAGCCAGTCAGGAGTTTCGGGAAGCGACAAGCGGCCGGTGAGGTGCATGAGCATGCGCTGAGGGGAGTCAGAACAAGCAAAGAAAGGGAGAGAGAAAGACACACGACGACGGGGAGAGCCTGGTTGACGGCAGAAACTACCTCGGCCTCGGGATGCATGGCGGCGAACGATTTTGCAGAAAGGTTACGGCGGTCGCGGAAGAGATCCAGGAGAGGCTGGATATCCGGGTTGTTGAAATAGCGCCAATATGGGGAGTCGGAGAGTTCGACAGTCGCGGCAGAGTTGGATGTGAGGGACATGATGGGGAAAGGAAGAAGAAATGGAGGGATCACGGAGCACGACCCTATTAAAAGGGACTTGACGTAGAAATGGAGCGGCGGACAAATATTTTACAAGACCCGAGTCAGGAGCTGCGGAGATCTGGACCAAGACTCTGGAAAACCCTCGCAATTCAAATACGAAGCTTAACGGAACCGTGGGAAGAAGACCCTGAACGCCTAGCAAGTCCGAATAAGAAATGCCCAGAAACAATGTCGACCGAATAAGGGGCTATTAGGACCGCAAAATGAAGGCCTCCGAGGCGCAGTAATTTCAAGCAGACAGCGGAAGAACTCAAGGCAAAGAAACGGGAAAAATCAATTCATGGCCAAAAAAAGGAAGTGGGCTGTGCATAGGACCCATACAACCCAAAACGGGTAAAGACCTAATCGGGATTTTATCATATACGGCAACGTATGTTTTGATGCCCGACGGTTGATGGGATTCGCGTCAAGTCCAAGTCAGGGAGTCAAACACCGAATAAGCACTGTCAGCGACTGGGGACAGTCGGAATTTGAAAATGGGGGAGATGATAAGCCGCTCTCTGGAACAGGCGTGGAAAGTCATTCTTTTCGCGCTTATTCGGTGCGCACATCAGAGAACTAGTATGAGCCCGAATAGCTAGTTGGGAGATATCTGCAACAGTGAACAAGGTCTGCAATGGGGTTGACGACCCGCGGCGCATTCCAAAGTCTCTGTCTATACATACCAGCAGAGCCCACAAGCCTGGACCCATCCAATCCGGTGCAAAACACTCAAAGGGATAAACACCGAATAAGACCTGGCAGTCTCGGAATAACAGTTTTGATAATCGGACTTGTGATGAGATGGCGGAGAAGCGCGGGCCGGGACCTATCGGACCAATGAAACCCGAATCGGAGCCGAGAGCGACAAGCCGTTGGATGCCGAAGATTACAAAACTCGAGAGCCGACAGAGTAAGCCTGATGACCTTATCCGGAAAACTCGCAAGGGCCGTAACTTCGGAACTACTGGGCCGTGTGGGAAAAACCACATATGCACGGAGAGCTACGAACGAGGACTATCCACCGGAACTTAGGGCAAAACCGCTACATGGACCATTGGGGGGCATCATACCGATTAACGACCAATCACAATTCGGATCAGGGATCTACGTACGATTATGACTCGAGGGCTTGGTATCGGCGATCCATCATGATATTTTACTACACAGATATGACACAGACAAGGGTATATAAGTAGGGTTTTGGTACACTGTAGCCACGGAATCGCCCACCTATTGAGGCCGCGATCTGGGGTTTAGCTAAGCTACAAGACTGCAAAGGCTACAACTTTAAATCGGATCTGAACTGTGTGAATTGAGCCAAGAGTTATTCGGACATCAAGATATCAGAGTGTTTGACAAGAATTAGTGATTAGTGATTAGTGATTAGCGAACAAGGATTGAACAGAATAAGGAAGACAGAAGACCGAAGACTAGGAAGATTACCGATTAAGGACTAGGACATCGTATTTGGCCGCCCCATCAAGGCTCGTCGATAGTACGTCTTACGTGCGCGTTACAAACTCTCGAATTACCTACCCTGCACCCCACCAAAGGCCCTGTACCCAGGGTTCTGAACTCGCTAGTGTCTATTAGCTATTTGATTGAATTTGTGTTATTCGGTTTCACTCCCTTACACCGATTTACAACGAGTTTGACTATCACAAGTCTTATTCAGAGTATAGAGGTTTTGGGATTAGTGTTATTCGGTTACAGATTTAGTTTTGTAGTTAGTTCGCCAAGCACACACATCACCGAAGCATGCAATTATATTGTGTACACGAAAAACCGTAATCCCACCAGCATCCTCGACCACCGTACCCCATTCTCCGTCCGCTACCCTCGCCGCAAACAGCCGAAATACAAGTCGTTCCACCGTTTCGGGTGCAAGGCATTCCTCTACAAAGACGAAATCTCCCGCAGGAAACTGGACCCTCGCGCGGAGGAAGTTATTTTCGCCGGTTACGCAGATGACCGCAAGGCCTGGAAGGTGTATCGTCCTGCAAAGCGTAGTTGCGTCTCGTCACCGCACATGCTTTTCGACGAAATGTCTAACTCGAAGGAGATTCAGTCTGAGGGGGAGAATTATCAATATTCGACTCTCAAATCTAATTTCGAATTTGACGAGTCCATCCCTCCTCCTTCGACACCTCCAGCCATCGTTCCTGCACCTCCCGCACCGATTCCTGACCCTGGTCCGGCTCGAGTTGTTGCACCAGCACCCGCTCCGCGCCCTCCACGGGCACGGAAGCCTCCTCCACCTCCTCATCCACCATCTCAGCGCATCATCGAGCAGAAGGCTGCTGCCGCTGCCGCAGAAGCGCAGAGTGCAGACGTAGGGGGAGCTCCGGATTCTGACGCTATGTCTGATCTGACGGATTTGCCGGAGGAAGACGCTGCATTTGCCCAGGCATTATGTCATATCCCATCTCTGTAGGCGATACTCCTTGCACCCGCAAGGAAGCGATGGAATCCCCAAATCAAGCCGATTGGGAAGACGCCGAGGATAGCGAGCTCGAAGGACTGCACAAGCTTGGAACCGCTGAGCTTGTCCCGCTTCCAGCCGGCGCTACTCCTCTCCATTGCCTCTGGGTGTATACCTTGAAGCACGACGCCACCGGTGTATTTAACCGGTACAAGGCTCGTATCTGTGCTATTGGTACCACTCAACGCCCCGGTCTTGATTACGACCTCACCTTTGCTCCTGTTGTTAAAACGGAGATGCTTCGACTCCTTATCGCTATTGCTGCAAAGCGCGATTGGGAATTCCACATTGTCGATGTCAACTCCGCATTCCTCAACAGCGAGACGGACCCAAACCAGCCCATCTACATGCTGCAACCTCCGGGACACGCTGTTAGTGGGAAGGAGCACTGGGTCTGGCGCCTCCGGAAGGCGCTGTACGGGCTAAAGCAGTCCGCGCACCTCTGGTACATCAGGAAAAGCATCCTCGGCGGTAGTCTAGTCCCCACTTTATAGTGCTTCATAGTGCTCTATAGTGATCTGTAGTTGGTGGTCCTGGGGACTAGTTGCTATAGCACTCAATATTAGCCGTAGCTAGCTGACATTCTCCTGATGTATCGTAAGCTCCGCTCGATTTTAATCAAGCTAAGCTTTCGAGTGTGTGTGGCCGACCCGTGTGTTTTCATTCGCCGCAACGGCGACAACACTTCCGTCATCACCACCCATGTCGACGATCTTGGCTTATTCTGCTCTTCAGTTACCGAGGTCTCTCTCCTGAAAAAGCAGATCGCTAAGCACGTTGAGATCAAGGACTTGGGCGAGGCAAAATCAATTCTCGGAGTCGAAGTCATTCGAGACCGCGCTAAGCGCACCATTTCACTCTCGCATCGATTTTATATTGACTCGATTGTGAAGCGCTACCGACAAGACGATTCAAGGCCAGTATACACGCCAACAAATCCGTCAGTCCCTCTTTCGAAAGCGCAATCTCCTACGACTCCCGAGGAACGCAAGCATATGGCCAATGTCCCGTATCAGGCCGCCGTTGGATCGCTAATGCACACCGCCATCTACTGCCGTCCAGACATCTCCAAGGCTGTCCAAGCCGTCTCACAATTCAGCTCCAATCCCGGGTCTGCACATTGGGAAGCCGTCAAGCGGATTATCTGCTACCTCAAGACGACACGCGACCACGTGCTCGTATATGACGGCAACGACGACGAGACGATTGAGGCGTATAGTGATTCGGACTGGGCCAACTCTCGTGACCATGCGCGTTCGATATCCGGCTATGCGATCTTCTGTGGTAAAAGCTTATTTGCTTGGTCTGCGAAGAAGCAAACCTCAACCGCGCTGTCTACCGGCGAAGCGGAACTCTACGCCGGCACTCACGTTGGACGCGAGATCATGTGGCTACGCATGATTCTTCATGAGCTCGGATTCCTTCCTCCTGGTCCTACGACGCTGCGCATTGACAATACCTCGACTATCCGGATGATCGAGAACGCAGACGAAGTGACAGCTCGGTCGAAGCATATCCACATCGCACAATGGTGGATCCGTGAAGCGTTCACGACGCTCTGCATCCGTCCTCTGTATATCCCAACAGACGTCAACGTTGCGGATCTATTCACGAAGCCGCTGCCGACGCCGCGACACAAGTCACTGGTCAACATGCTGGGAATGGCTCCTCGTACAGATGATGCTCGTTGAGGGGGAGTGTTGAATTTCTCTCTTTCTTTACTTACTTTACTTACATCCAACTCGCACTCTACGAGTCGTACGCACGCTCCTTATATACGCAGTGTTACGCGTGACGTTCCTCAGTCGTTTCTTCCTACGACTGAGGTACGTCTCCGTCTACTACTTAGTTTATGCTCTTACTCATTGGCTACCAGTTCCATACTTACTGTATTCCAATAGGTAACTAATAGAGTCATTTCTTCCTACGACTGAGTTCCATACTTACTGTATTCCAATAACATATATAGAACTTGGACAAACCCATCGGCGAATCAACATGCATAACGCTCGGATGTGTTCTCGTACACATACGCTTGACCCATCCCAGACCAAGTCAGAAGCTTGTTTGAGGGACCCTCGTTCGTAACGAGGCCGGGCTGTGGAGAGCGAAGAAGTGCCAGACACTTTTGACTCTCCTTCTGCCAGCGGCCGAGGTTTGTTTTGTTTTGGAAGGACCCGGCGCGGCAGCTGCAGTCTTCGTTCTGGTTAATACTTTACGCATACAGATCTAAGCCGTCCCAGACACAGACGTGTGCCCATCAGCGTTGAATGTGTTTCTTCAGGACTTCATTCAGGGATGGAGTACACACCAATACGGGCGATTATCCGCTCACTCAAACCAGATCGACAACATCGAACCCCTCGCCATACCAGCGGTCCCAATCCCACTCCTCTCCACTCAGCTGATTCTCCTTCCCAAACGCCTCTCTCATCCCAGTGCTCTCTTGTTCCCCACGCACCACCAGACCAGCACCATCGAGGGTTTTCGAACGCGCGCCTTGTCCGAAGATCCGCTGCGGTTCTGATTCGTGCCAGTGGTTGGTAAGAAACGTCCCGATGTGTCTAAAGGTCAGACTTATTCGCTCCCCGGCCATAGCGCTCTCTTCAGGCGACTTGACGGAGAGAGGCCGCTTGTCGTGCGGGATTCCGTGGAGCCAGGAGGTGTTGGTGTTGGGTCCGAGAACGAAGAGGGAATTATGAGGGAGGGGAATGCGTTGGGTAGGTCTTGGTGGAGGTCGTTCCGTCGTCGCCTGTGTGCTTTCGTCGTCGGGCAGTTTCTTCATCCGCAGGACCATGACTCTCTGCGCACCGAGACTGACGTTGACGATAGACGACCCGCGGACAACGTCGATGGTCTTGTCCGAATGGTCCGAGATGTAGTCCGCTCCGCCTCGGTAAAGCTGGATGAGGACATGGTTCAGTGGGTGGCCGACAGCGGCTTCGACGTGGGCGCGGATGGCGGAGACAGTTGAAGAGAACGGACGGAGAGGTGGGGAGAAATCGGCAGGGTGGCGGTAGATTGGGTAGCTAGTTTGCTTCCTCAGCGCAAAGGAGAACAGAAGAGAAATCGACGACGCACCTCCCATCCGCACCGACCTCGCCTTCCACAGCTACCAGTCGCGGAACTTCACCACCTAGACCATGGCATCTCCTCGTTAGCATCATCCATACTCATAGCAAGACGCAAACGTACCTCGATGATGCATCACAGCCCATTTCACCTCGTCCTTCAGCCGCTCAAACGCGACAGCAGCGAGCTCCGGGGGAAGAACATCGAGTCGCAGGTGGGAGTCGCCTGTTCCCAGCGCATCCCCTGCGCCGAGGGTGACCGAGTGCGTTTGTTTCGGGGCCATGCTGAGCGGAGGAATGGAGGTTTCTGGCAAGAGTGATTCGTGACTCGGGCTTGACATCGGCAACTTCAAATGCCGCCGGTCGGATCAATGCGGACGAACTGCGCAAAAAATCGGCTGCACAACCTATAAGGTTGCCCGTCTTGCACCAGGTCCTGTCAACGGCCAAGGTGTATTCAGATACACGCCCGCTTATTGTCGACCGCGGTGTCCAGACCAACATAAAGCGGAACTCCTCGTTCGTAGCGGGGTTGGCCATTCAATAGGGCATAGAATCTTTTTCGTGTTCCATCTTGATGTGCTCCTACTTCATTTCGAGTGAAGTAGGGGAGGATGTACGAGATGATGCACTTCGCAAGCCACTGAATGCACATGATCCAAAACGGGATCACTCTGCTCACACCAGATAAGTTAAGATTTCGGGATGGCGGGAAAAGACGCGGGCGAACGTCCGATTTTTTTTGGGAAAAGCACGACAAGTCGCCGTGTCCCCTCGTGTCCCGCTCCATGTTCCTTGTGCTGACTCCTCCGGTATCCCGTTCGTTGTCCCGCTTCGGATGAATATAATCGGGAGAAATCATGATATTTACAGCTCTGGGTTAAAGTTGGGATGAATATAGTGACCGTCTACCCGATCCGCCCCAGATATAGGTGCAACTTTCAGTACCAAGCCTTCTCGAGGACGAGGTCATCGACCAGAGTTCCCAACTGGTCCCAATTCTGCCGCACCAACTCTTCCCCCTCGTCAATGAACAGGATTGAGCGGAACTTGGCATGCTGGAGACGTCTTCCGGCAGCGTTATACCCACAGAGCACTCGCCGGAAGGCATCCAAGAACAGCTGGGCCATCTCCACCTCGTGCAAACGCCGGACGATGAAGCGGATGTTGACGATGCGCAGCCAAAAAGGCGCTCCCGTGGGTGAATTATCCAGCATATCGGCCAGCACCGCGCAGAACGCGTATCCGCCGTGGTCCGGTTGGAGATTCACACATTCGACCGCTGGGAGGAGGGGCAGCGCAGCACTCCACTCTCCTTCGCTGAGAAACCCGGTGTAGTACCGGTCCCCGATGCACAGATGAGTGATGTTGTTCATCGGAATGGTCTCTAGAACCTTGACCAGGATATGTTCGAGGGCGGGACCAGTTGTGGGATGCGATGTTATGCTGAATAGCGCGCCCACTCCGCGGTAGCCCAGTGATTCTGGTTTGTGGTTGAGGTGAACCGTAAAATGTGTGACGGGCTCGTTGGGTGGGTGTTCGGGGACGGAGAATATTATGCTGCGCGGTACAAGCGCAGTCGGGTCCCGAAGATGCTTGCGAACGGGAACGAGGAGGTCGATGATGTCAGGGCCAGAGTTGACACCGATGGGCTGCAGGGAAAGACGCGTCGTCCCAGGGACCAATACGAAAAGGAGAAGATCCTGGAGGGTACGCGGCTGCTCTCGAAGCTGTAGACGCTCGAGACGCGGAAGGCGAATGGTAGAGTACAGGTCGCGACGCCCAGGCACAATGGCGACGTCGAGATCGAGCTCGATAAGCTCTGGGCATGCGGATAGGAGAGCAAGTAAACCATGAAATTCGAGGGGATGCGTAAGAGGTGCGTTTTTCGAGTCGATGGTCAGATATCGAAGGGATTGTACAGCGGTCCAAGAGGGTTCTATGGCCACCAGTTCCAAGCGGCGGAGGTTCGGGATTCGGCCATCCAACACCGCAGACGGAAGAAGAGGGATCGATGTCATATCACCATCATCGTGCTCGTCTTCTCTCATGCGGGTGACCTCAAGCCGTAGGTCGTAGAGCAGAGGGAAGGAGTGCTCTACCAGCTTCTGAACGAGTGCGAGCAGGTACTCCATTGTTCCGCCAATCTGAAGCTTTGCAAGGCGGTGCGCATTGGCCATGAGACTGTCGATGACCTCTGTGTCCTCCAGCCTGCCAATGTGAACCCTGAGTGGCGCATCTCCGGACCGCTTGAGTTGTTCAAAGAAACGGATGCTCCGGAAGGCCCACGGGAACTCTATGGTGCTGTATAGCTCCGGTGAGTGGACGGCGATGTCTTTCCAGCGCTGACAGACGAGCAGCAGGGAGGTGTTGGGGGATGGGCCCGGGTAGGTGGCGTTTCGGAAGATGTAGGCGATGATTTCGTTGGGAAGATTGTGTATGGGAGCGACTGCATTGCGCTCGGCTTTGAGGATGTCCGCGACCGCGGTGAGAGAGTGTAGCATAGCGTCAAGCGCTTCCACCTTTCTTTGGTGAGATTCATAGGGTAAGAAGGCGGCTGCAAGACTGTTGACCAGATTAGCCCTCGCCGCGAAAGACAGGCGGCATACACACATGTTCTGTAGCTCCGAATTCGCAGCCATCGTGGTTCGGGACAAAAGCGGAATGCCCCGTCACGCGCTGATCGATGGTAAACAAAGTAACCAAACACGGAATAACATCCATCGACTCATTTACACTGCAGAGAGAAGTCACTTCTGAGAGGGTTGGTAAAAGTCATTGGAGATATTAAGGCTACTTAGTTTAACCAATTCATTTAATGCGATAAACCGTCAATACCATGCGTTGTCAATGACCAGCTCATTCACTAACCCGCGCACGTCGTCCCAATTGTCCACCAGGGGCACCCGACTAGGAGTACCTCCCTCCAACGTAATCCAGAACATCTGGCCCATGAATTTGGCACACTCGATCCGTCTCCCGACGTCATGATACTCGCGCAAGACGCGCTTGAATGCACCCAGAAAGGTCTCCACGGCGGAAAGTTCGTCGGGAAGACGGTTGTAGACGCGAACAGTCAATCTGCACAGATGTGGAAGCGGGAGCGGGAGGGAGGATGGAGATCGTTGAACCGTGGCGTCCCGCACGGACACTAGCATTTCAGCAAGTGTATCGCAGAATTGCTCCCCACCGTCGTCGCTGCTCAGCGCCACAGACCGCACCGCTGGAAGGAGTCTGAGCACAACCTTCCACGACTTGTGGCTCAGAGACGCGCAGCTGACATCGAGATGCGTGATATTCGCGATTGGGATTGTGTGCAGGATTTTGACCAGGATTTGTCTCACCGCCGGGGCTCTTGGAGGGTGGGAGTTGATTCGGAAGAGTGAAGCCTCCCTGTAGCGATCAAGTTCTTCCCGGTCAACGTCAACGAGAAGATGGGAGATGTTTTCGTCGTCCTTGCGCTCAGGCACGGTAATGGACAGTGCGCACGCGATGGGTGCTGCAGGGGAGCGGAGGTGTTTGCGGAGGGGAACCAGGAGTTCGCGGATGTCGGACCCATCTCTCACGCCGAGTGGGTAGAGCGCGAGCCGCGTCGTAGCAGGAAAAGAGACGAAGCGGAAGAAGGCGTGAAAGTAGTGGACATGGTCGCGAAGTTTCAGGGATTCGAGATGCGGGAGGACCACAGGGAAGTACAGTTCCTGGGCACCGACGTCCAGAATCAGATGAATCTCGAGTTCGATCAGCTCCGGGCAAGCCTGGAGGACCGAAAGGAGAACATGGAACTGGAGAGGATGGGCTGGAGATGTGTCCTTCGGATTGATGACAAGGTAACGGAGCGATCGCAGAGAGGTCCATTGCGGTGCGATTGCGAGGAGCTCCAGGCGATGAAGAGCGGGGATGCGGCCATCCAGTACCTCTGAAGGTAGTTCGACGGTGACAGCCGCATCTTCGTCGTCGTCGTCGTCGTCGTCTCCAGTCTCCTCTTTCTTCCGAGTCACCTGGAGACGCAGATCGCTCAAGACAGGGAAATCGTGTGCGCTCATCTTCTGCATGAGATCCACCAGATATTCGCGCGCGCCTCCGATATCGAGGTACGTCAGGCGATGCGCATTAGCGATAAGGCGGTCGATGATACCCTTCGACGCAAGCATCCCGATGGCGACCCGTAGCGGCGCTTCCTTCGACCTCTTCAGTTGATCTAGAAACTCGTGTTTGCGCAATGTCTCCCACTTGTAGACTATGTTGCTCCAGAGTGTCGGCGAATCCTCAGCGACGGCTCTCCACCGACGACAGACGCTCAGCAGCGAGACACTGGGGCGTGACGCGGCGGCACTGCGGAAGATTTGGACGAGCAGTTCGCTGGGCAGAGAGTTTATCGGGACTGAGTTGTTGCGCTCCGTCCTCAAGATGTCGATGACGGCGCAGATGGACCGGAGCACGTCGTCAAGCGCTTCCCGTTTGTCCCGGGGCGAGTCGTACATTGCGAGTGCAGTCAAGAGTCTTGACGGTGTCAGAATAATTCGTTGGGAGAACCATGAGCAAACGTACACGGTCTGCAGTTGCGGCGACTCGGCGGACATGATGGTTTGTGACAAGCAGCGGATCATGAGAAATAGTGCAAGATCAATATGATGGCAATGATTTTGTACGGAAACGGATATAATGCTCGTGTTTGCAGTCAGCGGCAGAACGAAGCCCATCTTGGGATCTTCCAGGGTAAACGCACTCGGAGGTGGAATGCCGAGTATCTCTCCTCCGCGCAGACAACTCTGTAGGACCATTCCGGGGGGAAGGTCGACGGTACCGGTGCCAAGATTTTCGCGCATCTGTCCATGGACATCGTTAGCGCCCAGATACAGCATGAGAGCCAGATCGTACCCAGCGAGAGTCTTCAGAGTCGCAATGGATATGCCGCAGAATATGCTTCCCCTGCCAGTTCAAGCGCGCAAACAAGTACATTCCGACGACTATTAACACGAGCCAGGCGCCACGAGCCATGGAGCGAGAGCGTTGGGGGCTCTCGCTGTGGTTCATGACGATGGTGGAGTGGGCTGCTGAGCCAGGTTTTGCAGAGAAGTCGTGGGTTGTGTACTCCTGCGGGACGATATTCGATGATTCGTGGCTCATGGTCGGTCGAAGGACGCAAGGAGGAAGGGATTTCGCCAAGAGAGTAGGAGGCGAGATGAGACGTGCGTGGCATCCGCCCAAAATCCGCCCGTGTCTAGCGTGGAATCCGCAGCTGATCATGAGGCGACACTTTCGGCTTGATTGCCGGCACTGCTTCATCCGCAACCACAAAATATTCCACAAGATTCCCACTCTGCGCGCTTGCACCTCGAGCTACTTAGTCTGTCGCACATCTCAAAAATTGACAAGACACATTTCTCGCTGACTTATACTCGCGCTGTATTGAGCTGTCGTTCAGCGAAAACGCACCGGAGGCCCGGCCTCCGCACACTCGGCTGGATTCGAGGATGTACTTCGCCCTGGCTCAGTTGCGGAGAGCTCTTCATGAGCTGCGGATGTGCATGATCTCCCTCAAATTAAACTTCGCCATTTCCCTCAAGGTTGCCGCTCATCTAAAGGAACGTGCAAGCTAAGTACTTACCTCTCAGTGCTCATCAAGGGCGTTGTACGCCTGGAGAAGGCACACAAAACCCGCGTCCTTCCGCCCTTTTTTAACCGCCAGGGTATCGATGCGCTACACTCTCTCCGAGTAAAACACTCCGATGGACCAACGAAAAAGAGAGGACCCCGTTCGTATCGGGGCTGGCCGACTGAAGATTGTACTAGGCGAAAAACCTTTTGCTATCCCTCAGCTTCGGGGGGAGGGGGGGATTTGGGCATCGCGTACTTCGAGTTCTGGCGGATACAAGCTTCAACGTTAACTAAAGCTTCAAGCCTGCCTGCCAGTGGCTCGTATCTGCGAAGAATATTGCTCGTTTCCTGCTACGTCGACCATTGGAACAACGATACAAACCCCGCCTTGCATCCCGCCTTCCCAGCAGTCGAAGCGCATTGCTCCATTATGCACCTTCCTAATCTGCTGCACCGCCGTACAGATCTCTGCGCTTGGGGTTATGACCTCGTTCGTTGCGGGGCTTCGACTGTACTTTGCTTTTCTTTTCCTCTCCGAGTCCTTGGTCTTGTTGATTCCTTGCTCGATTATCTAACAGCCAAAGTGTACCGCGCGTGGGATGCACACCCTCTGCATTTGCTGAAGTCCGAGCAGTCGCACTGAGATGGGACCTTTCATGGCGGGGCTGGTTGACCGGGAAGCGCCTCTTTTTATGCTCAACTTGAACGATACTACCGTACAAACCTTTCAACACTGAGACTCATTGGGTGCTAAGTATGTTCGCAACACAAGCAGCCTCACCTGCTACATGTCTCTGTGTCTGAATCCGCATCCAACAAAGGCGGAGGAAATCAACGGGAAAAAAGAATCGGAGGGGATCCGTAGAGCTGATCCCCGCTTCGAACGAGGAATCCTCATTGTCCTCGTGGGTGTTTAAGCAGAACGACGTCAATTTGGGGACGATTCCGCTGTCTGTATACCCATGCTAGCCATAGGGTGACTGTAAATCACCGCTGCGCCGCTCCATCACCGCTCCGGCCCGCTTCACTACCGCTCCAGAGCAGTTGACTACCGCTCCACTACCGCTCCACCTCAAAACGACGGCCGCTTTATCCCAGATGATATTATCTCAAATCCAGATGAACTCTGAGCCCCGTAAATATCAATTCTTCTGTGTTGCCAACCTTCTCGACTTAGGCGTATCGCTTATATACCGGATAGGATAAATATTTTAGAAGCTTCTATATCGTGTTCTAGTAGTGTCGCACTAGCCAGGGATGTCTGATATATATCGCCATACAGACCTCGGCGTGTCTTAAAGCGCGTCCGAATCATCACGTGATCGTGTTTCACGCGTTCACGCAAGTTTTTAGACGACAGACATTGGCTATTGGTGCATATATGGCATCTCTTCACTGTATTTAAGAGTTCACAGCCGTGTAAAGACACACAGGCGAGTAATTAGTGCACATTAATGTCAAGATGTGTGGTGAGCAGATCTAGGGCTCTCTCTGAGAAGTTGACACGCGACACGAGGATATTCCCGAGGTGAGACAGCTCAGACCTTTCAAATACAACCAGAATCTCATTCGTAGCTATCCTCAATGTGGAGATAGACTATGTGCTCCCCGATCTTCACTGCCCAATTTACCTTTCATTGATGAGATTCATCATGTTTCAGCACGGTGGGATGGTTTTGACTGGATCATGAGTGCCTTCCAAAATTACCCACAGTCCTTGTCAGCTGCGTTGAAGACCCTGCTTAAACCAGGGGCCCTTTATCAGCCGGAACCAACCAATCACCTAATTATACTCCTATCCTCGCTCCTTTCCTTCCCACCTGTTCACGTCCGTCAAGAACAAGCCGGAATGAACCTGAGACGAGAAAGACGGATGCGAGAACTTGAATTGCATGCCTACTGTTACTATGACACACCCTCATTCATTCCTTGTTGATCCCAAGCTCGACGATATACCCTCAGACATCGACTAACGGTACTACTGCTGCCAAAGCAAAGGAAAAGGTGCCGCTCCAAAGGTCAAATGAATCGGTTTTAGAACTTCTTTTACTGTAGTCTAATTCCCTTCAAGTTCATGGACTCGATGGACTCAATATACATCCTTCGCACTTCTACGCTCAACGCTCCACATCGTTGAAAGTGTACGCTGCTCCGTTGCGACCCCGCTCGTCTCAATGCGATGTTTTTGTTATGACCCCGCTCGTCGTAACACGCTCAGACTCGCTGCCTGAGAGCTCCGCTCGACACTGACGGGCTCGAGCTCTCTCTCCTCACTTTTCTTTGATTACCCGCCGTCCCGCTTCCTTCTCTCCTTGGCGCAAATTACTAGCCATCCACTGCCTACCGTGAAATACATACTGTTCTTGGGGCTGTGGGCTCTGTGCCGCAGTCGCCGTCGACTCGCCAACCACCTATTCTCCGCTCATCGCAAGTGTGCTGGAATTAGACGTTGGATGTTCAACTTGCCGCTTCACACTATCGCTCCGTGCTCCCAAAGACTACCGCTCCGCGACTCGAGACTACCGCTCCGGGACCCCGCAGTGCCGCTCCAAAGACGCTGCACTACCGCTCCACAGACGCCGCACTACCGCTTCAACCTGTCAAACCCTACCGCTCCACATGATGGATGATGCTGCGACTACCGCTTCGTGTGGGAAAGTATCAAACCAATACCGCTCCCATCAAACTTGGCGTCACGGACTCTACCCGCTTCAACCCATCGTTGAAAAATTTGTGGTCGGGGAAGAAGGTGAGTTGAATGAAGGAGATCCACAGGTATTGGCTCCAGGTCTTCAAAAATGGATAGTACAAGTCTATGAATGAATGAAGCTTGATTATCGTTAGGACAGCTGCATTATTCTTGCACATTATTGCAAGAAAGGCGGAGTTATGGGCACAGAAAGTACACTGAAGGGTTATTTGAGAGTAATCCGAGATCCACACCAAGTTTCGTCGATTTCCGTTGAGCAGAGGAGGAGATTTGAAAATTTTATTTAAGCTGGCGCCAACGAGTTTCGAACATAGAGGGAAATGCCCGACATCGCCGATAGACGTGTGACACTTTTACGTTAACAACTACCGCTCCACTACCGCTGCAGTACCGCTGCGGAGCGGTGGAGCGGTAGCGAGCGGGGATTTCATGTGACCCCTAGCCATATGTGGGTCTGTCCCGGGTAGAATGCAGTTTTCAATTGGTTTGAAAACAGGGTTATAAACTCGAACCGGTGTTTATAAACCCGGATTTGGCCCCTAGTGGAATGGAAACCAAATACAAACCGTGTGACGTCGAGCGACTTCACCAAAAGAGGACATCTTTGGCCTAAATACTGAGGTTGGATGACATATTTACTTGGTTCTAGTGCCGGTCAGAGCTCAGAACAAACTTTCTGGGTCAGGAATGCTCCAGCTCAAGAAATTGACGGCTGTGGGCCACAAGATCCATGAGACCATAAATAAATAAATAATGCACTCTACGTCGATCCCGCCAGTCATCGATCCCGCCAGTGGTCGATAACCAGTTCATTCACCAACCCGCGCACGTCGTCCCAATTGCCCACCGCAGGCACCTTCACTCCGTCCAACATAAAGTAGAGGTCGCCTGAGAATTTAGCGCACTCGATTGGTGTGCCAGCCTCATAGTACGTGCGTAAGACGCGCTTGAATGTATCCAGAAAGGGCTGAACAGCTAAGAGTTCGCCAGAAAGATGGCTGAAGATGTGGACCGTGAATCTGCGCAGAAGTGGAAGCGCGCGCGATGATGAGGGTGACGCCAGCATTTCAACAAGCGTGTCGCAGAATTGCTGCCCATGGTTGCCAATGCTCAGCGTCACAGACTGCACCGCGGGAAGGAGTCTCAGCACCACCTTCCACGATGTGTTGCTCAGCTGCGCGCAGCCGGCGTCGAGATGCGTGATATTCGCCGTTGAGATGGCGTGCAGGATTTTGACTAGAATTTCTCTCAACGCCGGTGCCGTCCGAGGGTGCGAATTGAGTACTAATATGGATTTTTCCCAGTAAGGACGGAGTGGTGCTTCCCGTTCGACCTCGACAAGGAGCTGTCGGATGGTCTCGTCGGCCTCGCGCAGCGCGGTAATAGACAGTGCGGATGGTATGTGTGCTACTGGGGAGCGGAAATGTTTGTGGAGGGGCCCCAAGAGTGTGCGAATATCGGCTCCATTTCTCACGCCGCGCGGGTACAGCACGAGCCGTGCCGTGGCAGGGAAGGAGACGAATCGGAAGAAGGGTTGGAAATAGTCGAGGTAGTCGATAAGTTTCAGGGACTCGAGATGCGGGAGGACCACAGGGAAGTAGAGTTCCTGTGCCCCAAAATCTAGAAGAAGATGAATCGCGAGTTCGATCAGCTCCGGGCAAGCCTGGAGGACTGAAAGGAGAACGTGGAACTGGAGAGGATGCGCTGGAGATGTGTCCTTCGCGTTGATAACAAGGTAACGGAGAGACCGCAGTGAGGTCCATTGTGGCTCGATTGCGAGGAGTTCCAGACGGTGAAGACCAGGGACTCGGATATCCAATACCTCTGGAGGTAGTTCGACGGTGACAGCCGCATCTTCGTCGTCGTCTTCCTCGTCGCCCATCTCGTCTTTCTTCCGAGTCACCTCCAGACGCAGATCGTTCAAGCCCGGGAAATCGTGTGCGCTCATCTTCTGTACGAGGTCGACCACATATTCCCGCCTTCCGGTGATATCGAGGTACGTGAGGCGATGCGCATTGGCGATAAGGCGGTCGATGATATCATGATCCTTGAACGCCAGCCTCCCGATGGCAACCCGTAGCGGCGCATCCTTCGACCTCTTCAGTTGATAGAGGAATTCCTGCTTGCGATGATCCCCCCACTCGCCATTGTAGAACATGTCGCCCCAGAGCGTCGGCGAATCCTCGGCGATGGCTCTCCACCGACGACAGACGCTCAGGAGGGACACACTGGGGCGTTGCGTTATAGAACTGCCGAAGATTTGGACGAGCAGTTCACTGGGCAGAGTGTTTATCAGCGCTGAGTTGTTGCGCTCCGTCCTCAAGATGTCGATGACGGCGCAGATGGACCGCAGCACGTCGTCAAGCGCTTCCCGTTTGTCCTGGGGCGAGTCGTACGTTGCAAATGCAGTCGAGAGTCTTGACGATGTCAGAATAATTCGTTGGGAGAACCACGAGCAGACGTACACGGTCTGCAGTTCCGGCGGAGTGGACATGGTGGTTTGTGGACAAGGAGCAGATTGCCACATCCTGTGTGAAACTTGATCGTCGACACCATCTACTCGTCTGTAAAGCAGTGCAGACCTAGGCCTGCCCATGTGATGTAAGCCCGTATCAGTCGGATGACTCGTGCGAACTCAAGAAAAAATCAAGAGGGCACACTTATCTGGCCAGTAGAGTTCAACCACAAGTCGCATGTTTGTTTGTGGTCGCTTCGCTCCCACATTCCTTGGAAACGGAGATGATTGGGAAGAATCCATACACATTTCCTGCAGACGGAAATCCAAATCCCACACTCCGAGTGCAACGACTCACGAGTTCACAACCAAATACTCGACAGGACTTCGTTCGTATCGGGGCTGGCCGCCTCAGATGGATGGATTGCTTCCCAGTTTTTTTTTCTTTTCTGCATCGCGTACTTCTGGCGGCTCTGCATCGAACTTGTTCAGCCGAAAGCGTGGCCATCAGTCGAGTTTGAGTGTCGTCGAGGGAACGGGAATCGGAAGAGAACTGGGTGCACTGGCAGACGACCACATACTTACCTTACCGTTCGGTTGGCACTCGAGGTGTCCATAGCACCCCGAGAGTCTTTCTGTTCGTTGTGGACCTGCTAGTGCTTACATGCTTCTGCTAGCATATATCGTTGTCTGAATCCGCATCCAACAAAGGCGGAGGACTCCAACGAAAAAAAAAAACATGCGGAGTCAGAGGATAATTAAGAGCTGGTCCCCGCTTCGAACGGGGAATCCTCATCGTCTTCAGAAAAGGATCTAGCGAGCACAACCCGAGGACGGTGTCAATGTCTGTACACACCTACCAGCCATATATTGGTCTGTCCCGGAACTTATATATCTGGCCATCCCCACACATCAATCAGCGCTACGAAAGTCTCCACGATATGAGGTCTAATTTGGACGCAGGGATACTAAGTAACATAAACGACCATCCAAATAGAAAAAAGACATCAGCAATCTTGAATCACCCTACGTCTGCTCCCAGCGGCGAACGGGGGACGGCCAACTCACGAAGATGTAGAATCCTCTTGGTAGCAGACATACGCATACGACTCCTTGGTTAGACACGGTATACTAGTACGCTAGACGTAGACAACGCAGAGTCAGCTGTACTTTTGTCCACGATGGACCTTCATAGCTGTGTCAAGGGTAACAAGTCGTCCCATTTCCTCGCCAGTTTGGGAGCAGTCGTGTATGCATGCAGTGGGCGCGGCGCTTCGTTCATCCTACAGTTACTCCGGCTCCGAGCGAATCGCAAATTGCGGATCGTAATGGAAACGAAGAGGGAAAAAGTGAAAGTGGTCCGAAATCAAGCATGTCTAGTCTCCGCATCGAACGCGGAGGGGGGTCGCAACAGCATATCATCAAGACGCGCTGTCTGTCGAGGTGTCAATAGCGTCCACCAGACCTGCCTCACGTCCCATCTCACCTCACTATACCCGCCACCCTGTAACCCTTGCGACTGTGTATCCCGATACAACGCTCCTTCTATTGAATCAATGGATGTACATCGAGGCAAAGAAGCGGTGGAACGGGAGGGTTTTATACGTAACGGGATAACGACGAACAAGCAGGAACGGGGGATGATACACGGACACGGGGATTGGATTGGATTGGGAAGGATAGGATTTGGGGGGACGGGGAGGTACGACGCAGTGGGTAGGTAGGTAGGGTTCATTTGAATCCGTTTACTTACTCTCAGCAGGCTTCTCGACGGGGTAGCCAGCCTCATCGACGACGACGGGGACGGTGTACATCGGGGGCGCGACGAAGATCTCTTCCGCATCGGCCTCGCCCTCGACCTCGAGTTCGGCGTAGTAGTAGTCGACGGTCGAGGAGGAGGAACCGGCGGAGCGGAGGGCGCGGACGGAGAGAACGGTGAGCACCCAGAACATGCGCAGGAGAACACCGATGCCGCAGCCTGCAGAGATAGTGAGAAACATAATGAGAAAGAGAGATATGGCGACGGACCGAGAACAAAAGCGACCGCGCGACCCTCCCAGGCACCGAGACTCGTGAGGGCAAAGTGGATGCGCAGGAGGAAGGATGGGCGCTCTTCATGAGCATGGAGGTGGTGACGGTGGTGCCACTTGCCCTCGACGTGGACGGGGCCGTGCTCGTGGACGAGATGGTGATTCTGGTGCTGAGCATGGGGACGATCCATCTCGGCGGTGTTGATGTGCACGATGCGGAGGAGGTCGCCGCCCGGCGTCTTGCCGTTCGAAACAAGGAGGCCGGGAGGCGGTGGGGTCGAGTCAGAGCTAGTGAATCCGAAGGCGACCTTGATGGACATGACCACGTTGGCGGCCTTCTGGCGCAGGCGACCACCGTGAGCACCGCAGGGCTTCTTCTGGGCAACGATGCCGCCCATGTGGATGACACGCAAGGGACGCTCCGCTGGGCGATTGACGAAGCCCATGCTGGCGGCAGGAACGGGCCGCACGATCTGGGCAACCCCAGAGGGTGCAGCGGAGTCGCCATTGGCGTTGGAGACGATGACGACTCGCATGGGGCTGGCATTGGCTGCAGCGGAGATTAGCGCCCGACGACGACGACGACGACAAAGGATAGGAGAGACGCACCAAGGCCAATGCCAGCGACGACGAGGGACAGAATAGACAGTTTCATAGAGTCTGGGATGGGATTCAAACGAGTGTCGGGAGCAGCAAGGCGAGAGAGGGCACGCACAGACGTGGAGGTCGGTGACAAGCAAGGAAATGATGACACATGATGTGACGCTGCGGAGTAACGTCGCCGCTGATTCGCTGATCCGGGTTATTTATAAGAAATTATTGTTTAAAAATGGAGTTTAATAATAATTTGATTCACAAGCCTAAATTTACAGCGCAGGATGTTGAACCGTGCAGGTCGAGAGCCGCGACCCGAGCTCGAAGGACGGGCGAGAAGCACTCTGGCTCTTTGTTCTAATCTCGCATACGCGCGGCCGAGGAATCCGAACCGGAAGCAAAGAGGTAGCGAAGGATTTAGATCGAGGCATTCGGAAGACCTCTCCAAACACGGCACTAGTTTCTTACTAATAAGGAATCCGTGCCTCCGTTCCATCTCAGCCACTCCCTTCCGAGTGCCTGCCATGACGATAGGAGATGGGATGTGTGAGCACTGTGTGAGCACTGAGCAGTCTATGTGTCTGGCAAAGGTACAAATTACTACAAAAGGTCATTGGGAGTGTTCAAATTCGTCTGAATGGTTGACTTTCTGTAAGATATAAAAATTCTACAGTGCGAAATGGGGTGCCAGTGATGTCAGGTAAGATAAACTGTTGATGAGGCTATCCATAAGAATATTTGCATTTATACACCAAAACACCGCGATGCAACAAGGTGTTGAAGAACACGTTCGGACATTCGGATGTGTGAAGAAAATGAGGCCGAGTATTGTGTCGTTGCCGCAGTGATTTCAGAACCAAGCCACCCAGCTTTCCAGGCAAAAAGGAGGCTACCGGCACACCAAATAGATTCAGATTTGGGAAGGGCTGAAAAAGAAGCTGAAAACGGTGTTTTCAGCGAGGCACTCTAACTCCGGGTGATGGACACCGAAAAGACCTCTTTCGGCCGCTGTTTCGGCCCTCCCGACATCTTAGGCAAGGCAGACGGCATGTCACGAGCGAGTGATGCAAACTACCCAAAATGGCCTATTCAGCTGATGGGAAGTCTGAAGAGGGAGTGGATGACTTTCCATAACGATAGACAATTTTTATAGCATTTTTCAACGCGATGCCGGCCTCAGGCCGGACACCTGTCGGGACCCCGAAGCTTGTCGGCTTCATTTCCGCGTCGAATAGACCTTAAATCTGGAGAGGGGGTAGGGACCCCCTCTTCAGATTATTTCTCATCTGTAAACCTTGTCCGTCGCGTAACAGACGGCATGCCGAGGCTTGGCCTATCACTCCACCGCTGGCTCGTCAGTTCCGAGGCACATCGCGACCTGCAAATGGTTCAGGCCGTCCATTGCCGTGGTGCGAAAGCCTTCCCCCGCAGAATCGGGTGCAGGACGGGCACAGGAGGGACCTTCCAGATGGAGGTTAAGAAATATTCCGACAGCGTTGAACTGGGACCAAAGCTTGCGGGAAAAGGTGAGCAGGATAAATCTTTTCAACCGATTCTGCCGTTAGCCATCACTGGGACCTCTCAAAAAATGCAGAAAATATTCTATCCTTATGGAAAGTCACCCAGTACCTACCCCTCCTCCAGATTTAAAACTATTTGAGCGTCTGTAGACGCTAAGCGAGCAGATCTGAGATGTGGGGTCCTGATGTGAGGCCTGGCATCTCGGTAAAACATTACAAGACAGGGGGTCGCTCCGCTCCCCCCTCTCAATCGCGATGCAGACTCACGTGTATTGGCTACACTCTGCATAGGATGAGGATTGGAAATCTCTGTCGCGTATGTCTCCAAGCCTCGAATGTCTTGAGCTTAGAAACAGTTATAACTTCACTGATCTCTCCATAGCAGTTGAGACTTGTGTCAATTGAATTGAAAGAGTAGAAGGTTGCAAGGTGATTTTTCTCCTCCATGCACCGTCCACGTTTGTCCGAGATGCCGTCAATGTACAGAGACTTCAGGTTGAATGGGTACGTGAATGGCTACGTGTAGGTAGGAGATAAACAGGAAATAATATATATAATAGTGCGAACATCAAAGCAAACACACTCTCTGTCGTTGTTCACCATCTTTGCTCCCCTTGTCTTTTGCCATTCTTCGTGTTCTACATCGAACTTGATGTAAAGCACCTGTGTACCGTGCTAGTTAGTAGCAAACGCAAAAACGACGCACCGACTGTGTACATCTTCATATCTGCGCTCGAGTTCATTTTCTTCCGCGCACAACCCATTGAAAGGTGTTGAAAAAGACCTGCCTTGTGTGGTACTCAGCGGAAAGACAGCAGACGAAACAACGACACACCTAGATCTCCGTATCTGTGTTTGTATTCGCGGTCCGAGTCAGCTGCTGGAGTCAAGCAAGCGAAGGTGGGTGTGGAGTCAGAACAGAATCGAGAATGGCGAGTCATTGTGCGGATACTTGGATCTGTTAAGATGTCAACTGTAATGTCGATTTTAGCAAGAAACAGACTCGTTCGGCAGAATTAGTATGTCAGAGACGTTCGGGATACCGTGTGGAGACATCGCGACCTGAGAACAATTCGCAAGTGAGCCCAGGAGAGGGTAGAGGGTTCAGCAGACGTACATGGACGACTAAGTCGATGACCAACGACGGAACTGGCAACGACTCTTGTGTGACGATGAACATGGAGAACGGTGAGCGCGAGGTAAAGCGGAGTGAGGGCAGCAAGAAAGAAGTTGCGTGCGGAATCTTGGCGGGATTGCTGACGTCTCGACTATTGTGGGTGCGAGCAAAGTGCGCGGTGAGCAGTTTAATATCAGTGACATGGATGGTGAACACTTGCGTCCGTCGGGTGCGATTCGTGGGAAGTGTTGTTCTGGGCTCGGGATGTGAGGCCGGCTTCGGCTTCGGCAAATGAGACACTGAGTCGGATCTGATTGAAGCCAGAACATCGGCAAATGATATGCATGATGTGGTCTGGCACGCACCTCTGAATCGGATGTCCGCATGGAGATTGAAAACGCACCTCGGTCACCACCCCATTGTCCTCCGAGTCGTCCAGTGCTTTTTCCTTTGTTCGCGTGTAGCTTGTTCAGGTGGCGAGCGTGACTTGCTATGCGAGGGCTTGAAGATATGAGGGCTTGAAAATAAAAGGGCATAACGATGACAGAGCTTGATAAAGCAAGAGCTCGATGGTGCGAGAGTTTGCCGATGCCAGCACTTGCCAGTGCAAGCCCTTGACGATGCAAGAGCGCTTGACAATTTGAAAGCTTGACAGAGTTGCAACGTTGAAGCAATGAATCGCAGTTGAGAGGCTGCAGACGTCGCATGTCGGGTGGGAGGGCATTCAATGGTGGAGGGAGGAAGCAAGGCATGTGGATGGGATCAAAAGATGTCCTTGACCCCGACAGGCGTCCAAATCGAGCATTGACTCCTCAAGCTGTAGAGAAGCTGTTGAAACTGCTCCACGAAAGCTGTAACGAAAGCTGTAGAAGCTGTAAAAAAAGCTGTTGAATTTATCCTTTTACCGCGGAGGGCCTTGCCAAACATCAGACCAAACTGATACGTGAGACGTGGATAATATATTAGGTAAATTAGGTAACTTGCGTTTAAAAACATTTTTTAAAAGCTTACGGAAAGGCACCCAATATGTAGTCTGTGCTGTAGATTTATTCTAAACATTTTTTTGGGGTTTATTGTCAATATTTGTGATATGCAAGCCATGCGGGGG
Source organism: Mycena amicta (assembly GCA_029282125.1). NCBI lineage: Eukaryota > Fungi > Basidiomycota > Agaricomycetes > Agaricales > Mycenaceae > Mycena > Mycena amicta. The sequence goes on from JARIHP010000024.1 coordinate 233,417, forward strand.
GATCAAAGCTCCACGTGGCCTTATCTTGTCGTAGCGGGGTCGAAATAATAATAATAATAATCGACCCTATGTCCACTTATACTTGGACCCGGCCGGAAAGCTTCGCCTTGGACCCCCGAGTTACGGCGATAGATCGATGCGCGGCGGCCGAGGAACCGGACTAGAGTCTTGAGTAAGGAATGTGCCTCTTTTTCATCTCATCCGCTTCCCTGCGCCAACTTTCTCCTGCACTGAGCTTGTGGCCTTTCTTTTAACCCCCACTGCTGTCCGACCCAGCCTGCCTGAGCGCAGCCCACTGAGCCCAGTCCTTTTCCCACCTCTCACTCCCCGTCTTTCGCTCCCGCTGCGGTGCCAATGAAGCTCACCCATCACGCCTTCTCCCACTCCGAGTGGCCTTCCTCGTTCATGCGGCACATGATGTCAATCGTGAGTGCACTTCCCAGTCGCCTCCCCGTCGCCTGTGCTTGCCCGTTGCTTCTTCTCTACATCATGATTCAATGCCTCCGAGTCTGACGCTGACGACGATCCCCCTGGCTCTTTGTCCACTGCAGTCGCCATCCAATGTGGCGTACCATGCCCACACACTTTGGCTTTTCACTAAGTCCGACTTTATGACGACCATGGTTCCAATCGTGCGCCACCATCTCTCTCTCTTTCTGCCATCATGATCGCGCTCATAATCTCCCCCCAGTCGCTTTTCGCGATGGTTTCCGGCCCGCTCGCCTCCCCTTCCAACATCCCGCACCTCGTCTTCTGGCTCTGGTTCCACCTCCTCGCATTCTGCACCTCCAACCAAACGGCCTCTCTCGAAGACGCCATGAACAAACCCGACCGGCCAATCCCCGCTGGGCGGATCTCGGTCGAGCATGCGCGTATTCTCCGCTGGGTCCTCTTGCCCATGTGCTGGGCGCTGAGTCTCCTGTACAGCAAGGAAACTATGTTCGCGAGTACTGTAGTATTTTAAACAATTCGGCAGTCACAGGTCACACCTCCCCCAAACCGCCGAAATATTTTCGGCGGTCACAGGTACCGGGTCTGGGCGCCGAATTCTCCAGGCCACCCACAAGATTGTCAAAATTTCCGGCCCCTGTGGGGCATTTTTGGTGGGAGAGTGGGTGCACAATGCACTCCTATGGTGAGTTCACGCCCCCGGGTGCTGAAAATAGCCCATTTGACAGGTATTCTGGCCGAAATCAGGTGGGTGGACGCCGAAATTTTTCGGCGGTCACAGTGAGCCATGGCTGGCGCCGAAAGCTCAATTTCGGCGCCGATGTCACAAGAAAAAGGCGCGCCGAATTGTTTAAAATACTACAGTATGGCGTTGGCGATGTTTACTTGGATGTACAACGAGCGGCACGGGAGCTCCCTGAGTGTCACCCGGCAAGCCTTGAATGGACTGGGCTTCGCAGCATTCGAAGCCGGAACGACGTTGGTTGCGAGTGCGTTCTGTTCCTTTGTTCCGACACTCCGGTTTCATACACATTGCGTGTAGGAAATGACAAGACGCACCTGGACAGCACCGGCTGGCTTGCGATCTTTCTTAGTGGGTGCATAATTGCCACAACGATTTATGCGCAAGACTTCCGCGATGGTAGATCACCTTCCTTCTCCCCTCTCACTCATTGGCCCTAGTAATCGGCGACGCGCAAATCAACCGCGACACAATCCCTCTGCACTTCGGTGATTCCTCTCGCCATGCGCTCCTCGCAGGCATCATCGCATGGTCCATCGCACTCTCCTTCATCTGGCACGTCGACATCTTCACTGCAACTGCCTTCATCGCGCTCGCGGCCTTTACTGGCGCGCGGTTTGTTGAAGAGGATCAGAGAAACTATCTATGGTACAATGTTCGTTGCTTCGTTTCTTTCTCTGTATTTTCCCCTCCCAGTTGGATGTTGAACGCCGCACACACAGGTCTGGCTCACCGCTGCTCACGTTCTGCCCGGATATTGGCGTTTTTTCCATTCTGCTGTCAGTGTACCGGCGGTTATGTGACGACGCGGGCGTCTGACAAGGAATGAATACGCCTGCCCGTACTTATGTAGCTGCGTCGCCTGTACACACTTTCCTGTATTTGCGCGTGTACATGTACATAGATCCTCCGTTGTACTGTTTTCATCTTAACACATCAATGTCTCTGTTCCTCGTTTCCTGCTATGTAATTCAGAATATCCCATTCGTTGGGTGTGGCCCAACCATCAAAATCTGTTCAACATCCGAGCTATATAGGAATTCCATCATTGAACTTGTTCATTCTCGAATGACAAGTCCCTATCCCTCCGCTTATCTGGTTGTTGAAGCCTGCTGGAGCCGCTTTGCATCCTTCTTCAATACATCGTTATAGAGGCGAAAATTGGAAGGTTTCCCGTTCAATTTGGGTCCAGGCTCTTATGACCCTCAGATACTGCCGTTGTTTATGTTTTCTTTTTGTGGGGATTGGGCAATTTTCTCTTATTTTCAATGGTTATATTCAATGTAGGCTCACAGGACGAATCAATGGGCAAGCACGATGAGCTCCGTAGGGGCTGGACCATTTTAACCGGTGCTTAACGGAGTCGGACGTGTCGGCTCTACTAGTATACCTAATTTCCTGGCAAGCTTGCAAGCCTGAGATGCTTGAATGCACAGTGCACTGGCACACTTCCTCCCCTTGGCCACGTTGTAGAGTGTTGGAAGTTTTCCTGATCCAACCAGGAGCAGGCTTTTCGGTGGGATTGCCTTTTTCTCGTTCCAAAGCCGCTTTGGAACGCGGGCACGATTTGTATTTTCTTTTTTCTTTGAATCAAAATGCAACCTCTGGAGTTCTGTCTACAACCTTGGAGAATGGGAGGAGAGCATCACGCATGACGACTTGGATCAGTTTTGGAAGCCCGAGTACCTTCCACATATTGCGTTCACCCTTGTCATTCTGTGTCGGAAGGTTCCTTGTTCGCAGCAGGCTATAGTTCGCACAGTACTAGTAGTAACTTTTTTGTGGCCGAGTGCGATGCCGGCAGACCTCTACACTGGCTTTTGCTTCAAATTCATGTGCATCGAATGCACGCTTCCAGATGCATGACTGCTTTGATGCCATGTTGGAAGTTACACTTGATCGAACGGGGTACAGACTATTATTATGTGCTTTCTGGTTCGGTTTTTTCTTTCATTTTTCTTTCCTTGCAAAGCTGAGAATACCAGTATGTACAGTGGAAAAAAAAATTACACATTTCATCTCCAAGATTTAGGGACCTTCTTCTTCTTCTTCCCCTCCTCCACAGCCAGCTTATGATACATCCACCAGCCCACCACCGGCCTTAACGTCTCCTTTTCCTTTTCCCCTTCTCCGTCCCGTCCCTCGCCCTCCGCGCCCATACCGACGACACCCGCGACCATCGCCGACGGATAGCTGACGCCCCCAATAACGAGGTTCACGTCCAGAGCGCCGTATCCGACGGGAATCTTGCTGCTGTCGGTCTTGTGGAAGGGTGTGTTGTCGAGCACGAGTTGACCCGCGCCTGAGCGATCGCGGCCATGGATGTTCGAGTTCTGCGCACTGGCAGGCGTGGTGTATCGAGCCCAGAAATCAGCGGCGGAGAGGTCTTCGGCTGGTGTGTCATGAGTGCGAGGTTCCTAGATAGGTGACCTGAGAAGGACGAAACACAAGAGTAAACTCGAACGCAAACACACCTTGTTGAGCGGGACTCCCGCCCACTTGCCCGTGTCATCGAAAACCATGAACGCATTGATCCAGCCAGAGTAATAGCTTGGCCCGCTGCCCCCGGCTTGATAATGCGCGATCTGGTTCCAAAACTCGGCATTGGATTCGGGGGCGTCGAACGAAGCAATGAAACGCGCGAGGACAGGACGCAGGAGATGATACCACGCCGTCGTCTCTAGCCCGAATTCCTTTAGCTTCTCGAGCCGCTCTAGCATCTTAACCCAATCTTCACGTTGGCCCTCGAGCGTCACGCGCGGAATACCGCAGCGCAGCGCAAAGGTATACCCGAAGTACGCTTTGAGCGTCGCCATGAGCAACACCGCACCCGCCGTACGATCCACATCCGTCGTCGTCGAGAACTCGGGGACGGCCCACTCCCGCAGTCCAGGATCCAGCACGTTCTTCTGAATCAGCTCTCCCATGCGCCTTGCCATGTCGGCGAAATCCACGCCGTCTGGGCCGTTTTCGATGGTCAGATTTTGCTTGTCGTCGTGGGCCACGAAGCTGGCGCGCAGCAGCTCGGCGTTGGCGTTCACGAAGGCGTTGAACTGGGCGAGGATGGCGAGCCAGACGTCGTCTGGACGTAGGACAAGTCCGTGATGCTCGTTGTACGCCTTGATGAGTGTGTAGACGAACCCGTTGCTACTGGGAATGATGTTTTGAATCGTATCAGACCTGAGAGGGTTCCTCAACGCAATCACACAGAGGTAACTTGGAGACGCACGATGATTCTGATTCTACGCCGGTAAGACCAAACTGGATTATTCCACCGACGGATGGGGCCTCGCGCCTGGCGGTCGTCGTCATGAGGAATTGGTGGGGGGTGAAACCGGTGGTAGCATTCTCCGGTAGCTTTACGCTGCTGGCAAGATGTGGGGCGACGGTGAATGAGACTGGCATGGTGAGAGGAGACAGAGATGTGGATCAGTGACTTGACAGCTGTCAGCCCTGACCCTCGTGCTGAGCTGCATGCTCGTCGAGGAACCGGAGCAATGGGCATCCGTGAGCGTGGTGTGCGTCGCTGGTCAAGGTGAGGCAAGTTTTGGAGATTGATCAGCTGTCAACAGTTTTTTTTTCTTTCTCACGACCGTTTCCTTACTCCTTCAACCCATCGGACTGGGGTCGTCGCAAGAACAGACTGTTCGAGTGAGTCACAGAACTTGGCGCCAGGGAGTCACTCAGAGTTTCTGGGCATCTGAATCAGTGGCGAATCTCTTCTGATCTTCGAATCGTCTAACCAAGATTTCGTTAAAAAATCCGAAGCATGCATGTGTGGGGGAGGAATTTATTATACTCGCGTGGTCCACAACAACGATATGGATCGTTATCCAGCTCACAGATCCTCCGAGTCTCTGAGATTGTGCATGGGTGTTCGTATGGTATCGAAGGATTTCTGTTCGTCGTAGGCGAATTTTTTTTTTCTCTCCTCGTGTAGCAAACTTGCGACCGTGTAATTCACTGGCAATTCAAGTTGTGGGTCTGATTACTATAGTACAGCGTGAATCCACAGAGCCTAGGGTGGTGTCGCAAAATTGGTACGATGAGGAGAACCAGGTCAGCCAGAGGTATCCAGCGTAAGACAAATTAAACCCCGTCCTAGAGCTTGTGTTCAACTTGAAGTTCGGCCGCCCGTTGCCTGGCACCACCCCCACCAACAAGCAACGCACAGCCCCCAGCCAGCATCACGCTTGTGGCTCGTGGCTTGCTTCTGACTTCTTCCACGCTCTCCGAGTCTGGTGCCGCTCCGTCGAGGATCTACGCATTCCTTTCCCAAGCTCCTCCTCCTCTCCGACGCCCGCACGTTCCCACCCAGCAACCGACTCACCTCGGCTGAGCTGCCACACTCTCACCCCCGAGCTCACACACACAGGTTATTGCCGCTCATGATGCGATCTGCGCAGATCAACACCCTCCGTCCGTAATCATCGATGCGTGTTGACTACGTGTCTGCGGCAAGACGACGAATGACTGGCAGCCCCGGTGCTGAGCTGGGAACGCAGTTCTCGCTGGGAGATTTGGACTGTATACATGTAGCGTGGCTCAATCGACCATGTGGCCATTGCACAGTATCCTTGGACTCTCACTCTCGCAAAATTCAGGAATCGAAGCAGCGGCGGCGATCATTGGATCTACGCAATACGCCCTTGGCTCCACGGCAACTTGAACTGCGATTCCATGCTTTGGGGGCATTGTCTCATGAATGATCGGCAGTCATGAAACCTGAGTCAGGAATAGCAATGCCACAGCGTATAAAGGTCTCCTCGCTCTATCCGGAGCCTACAGCCTATAAAGGTCTCCTCGCTCTATCCGGAGCCTTCTACCTCTAACCGTATTCCAGTACCACCACCAGCAACCCCCATGTCCTCCAGAACAACACCCTGCATCAACTGTCGGCATCAGAAAGTCAAGGTAATCGTTGCTCGCTCTCACTGATTCACTGGCATCTTCTTACTATTTACGACTATCCAGTGCATCCCCTCGCCCGACCGCACCACCTCGAAATGCGCGCGCTGTTGTCGTAAAGGACTCGTCTGCGAGTTCCTCGTCGCAGCGACATCGCAGGTGCCCACGACGCCCACGCTGACAGGGTACTACCCGTACCGCCAAACTCAGCCTCAATTCGACTCCGACTCAAAATCCACACCCAGCACGCCCACCGTCCCGCTAGTGCCAGCGTCAGCGCCATCACTCCCGTACACGGGCCCACCACCGCTGAACAGCCGGCCCCGCTACTCGCATGGAGCTCCCTACCCTGCTTTGGCTCTCGACGCTAACTTTGGAACTGAGATCCATCCGAGTCGGCACGCGTACATGCCGTCGGCCCACGGCCACAGCTCGACAGCGTATCCAGGAATGCCGAATTGCCCATTTGCGTGGAACCAGACGACCAACAATCCATATGCCTACCTGCCTATTCCGAAGATCTCCGGCCGCAGTGCTGCTCGCAAGACTCAGATTAATATGGAGGTCGATGCGGAATCGGAGGAGGGTTCGTATTCGTACCGCGGGCAGTACTAGGCGCCGTTATCTTATCGTATCTTATATACCTGATCTTGATGAACAATTCCCATAGATGTAGAGATATCTTATCTTATCTTACCGTGTTTAATCGAATCTACTTACGCTGAACTGCGTGTCTGCTGAGCATGAGCTCAGATTCAGCACTGGAAATTTAGGCAGTGTTGTTATCTTATCTGCCTGTGTTTAACCGCACTTAATTACCGCGCCTACTGGATTCAGAGAGAGAGAGAGAGAGAGAGAGAGACCGCCCCGTCAACCAGCTTGGAGTTGAAAGGAAGCCAGCAGCCAGTGATGATTTGCACAAAGCACCTAAATGTGCATGCAAGTCGCCCGTTCGAAGTGGCCTGCTTGCCTGCCAGGATTTGCTGTACCCACCCTTCTTTCCTCGGATGCATGCGCATGCAAAAAAAATCAACATCCAAGTTCGCTGGGGATCGGAGTCGGAATCGGAAGCAAACAGACAGTGATATTATATTTCCTTTTGTTCTGTCGCGGAAAGCCTACTTGTTACAACCCAGTGACCTTTCCAGCACCGGCATTCGCAACGACGATAGATGCCACGGTGGTTGCGGCGTCGAGGGTGTAGGTGTACGGAACGGTTGTGAGGTTACCGGCTGCGAGCTGCGGAGAATTGCTATGGTAAGCAAACTTGAAGAGGAAAGAAAGAAAGAAAGAAAGAAAGAAACAGGGCAACGACTCACCGTGCCGAGCGTCGTGTTGGTGTATACATTCCCGCGCTGGACCGCACTGTATCACATCAGCTCATACCCAAGAAGAAAAAGAAAAAAAGAAAAACGCACAAGCCGCCATTCAACGTCGTCTCAATCGGGTCCACCACATTCGTGAACTGGTTGTCCTCGATGAGTGTCTGCGCGCCATCGCGCGAGTCCACCGCCGAGTCGAGCACGTTGTCGAAGTAGTTGCTGTAGATGTGTCCGGTGCCGAAGCGCAGTGAGGGCGTGCGGGAGTTGATCTCGAGGAAGTGGTTGTGGTGGTAGGTTACGCTGAGGGTGAGGGTGAGTTGAGTAGAAGGAGGAAGGAAGGAGGAGACGTACCGCAGGTGTCCACTGTCCTCGTCGCCGGTGTTGTCGGAACCACCGACGAGCGAGCACTTGAAGTGCTGTTGGAAGACGTTCCACGAGACGGTGACGAAGCTTCAACAATAATCAATATCCAGGGACAAGATAGCGATAATATGCTCACTCAGTCCCGTGGTTCATATCCAACTGCCCATCGTAAAAGTCCTTGTCGTGTGTGAGGTCCGATGTGAACGTGTTATGCTACCCATAATATCAATTAGCACCAGCTCCGGGAAGACGAGAGGCGGAAACGCACATCGACCCAGATGTTCGTGCTCGTCTGCAGCTCGATGAGATCCGTCGGCGCAGGAGAGAAGGAGAGCTGGAGGTTGCGCAGGATGACGTTGGTTCCTTTCTGTGTTCGCATGTAATTTCGAGGAGAGAAACCCAAAATACACAAAAATACTCGCCTTGACGCGGAAACCACCGCCCGTGACGCCCGAGTTTGCACCAATGCCGACGATCGTGGTGCTGTGCGCGCGTAAGACTAGGTTTCGAGGAGGACGAGAACGGGACTAACTGGTTGCCGATGTCTATGGTGTCACCATCTGAGACGAGTTCAGTTTGAATTTCTATGAACTTGAAAACCAGAAAGGCGAACCTCCCGTGATGATGCCGCTAATTTGGATGATCTTGGCCGTGGCTGGAAGAATGGCAGCGCGGAGGGCGGCGAGGGTGGTTACGCTGAGAACGATAAATGAGTGAGCTATCTCATGGTGCACAGAATGAAGAAACGTACGTCGTGGTGGGTCCACCAGCACCGCCAGTCGTACCGCCGTTAAGGGTCGCGTAGCCGACGAGTTGGTTCGCTAACAAACGGAAATGAATCCTGCGCTTGCAATAAATAAGAGACTCACTCGGAGCGGCCCGCTGTTCGATGGTGGCAGCGGAGACCAAAGCAAGGAGGAGGGAAAATACTGCAACGCGCATAATGCCTGAGTCAACGAAAATCCTAATGCCGTGGCTTGGCGTTCTTATACTGGACTTCTTCCCCGGACCGTCGCAAGGGCTGCTGACCGAAGCCTCCCAACACAAATCTTCGGGGAAAGCATCCTTGAGAGCGTGACCCTGCCCGCTGGTTTGACAAAGATTGGCTTGAAGAGGAAAGCCCGCGCCTTCAATGCCCAGGAGCCCGGCGGCCGGAGGTCTTCCAATCCCACTGAGGTTTCTAGATACGTGAGACAGTTGTTTGAAAAATTAGCGCTACCGCCGGAGTGTTCTAACGAGGACAGCAGACGCGGCCCGCCGATAGCCAACGGAGTTTCTGAGCGGGCCGCGCGGCGCACGATTCTGGGACGTGGAATGGTAACGGCAACTGGAAGCCGGAGATGAGCGACCCGGGAGCTGTCTTCTGACCGGGACGCGCTTCTTTGAACTCTGTCGGGAGCCTGGCGTCAGCATTGCGCGTGAGAGTGGTCGAAAGACGAGAGGTGAGACACGTCACATCAGTGATTGGATTCGGCAGATGACATGATGCCATCAGCCGAACTTCTTCCACAACCTCCATGACCTCAAACTGCCCCCGCTGTTCCTTCTCACCGTCGGCCCTCCTTCCATCAGTGGCAGAAACCGAGTCTCTGCGTGTCTGTCTACGCTCAAGCCCTCCCTCCGAGCAAGACGCCTCTTACCTCCGCTTTCGCGCGGTGGTCGATACGGGACATGCAGAACTCGCCAGATACGACACACGCATCCAAGAACTGCAAACGCAGCTCAATGTAGTCTACACCGAGCGGGACAGCCTGGAAAAGCATATCGACAGCTGTCGCTCGCTATTCGAGTCGCCCATCCGTGCCCAGCCCACAGAGATACTGGCTCGTATCCTGGAGCTTGATGCTCTCAGTGCGGAAGAGCCCCTATCTAGCAGGGACACCCGTGTGCAAGAGGTCAAGCGGTTTGGCAAGAGCAACCTGTTGAAGCTCGCAACGGTGAGACGAACGGCCCTCATCGATATCAGTGCGCTGACATGAATTCGAGGTTTGCTGGCGTTGGCGAGAGATTGTCATGGGCACTCCCGGCCTATGGGCTCGTATCTACGCCAAGCCTTCGCTTTGGCCGTCCTCGGAACGGCAGCGAGACCATTATTTCGCCCGACTGCTGTCGATTCTGGCTCGGAGCGGCTCGTTTCCGTTGGCATTGGAGGTCTCAGCATACGCAGCTGGCTCATCCATGACAAGTTCTATTCTGTTCCGCTTGGCAGAACACGCATCGCGCTGGGAAACGGTGGTTTTCTGGCTGGACGCCGAAGCATTTGTGTCTATGGCTGCAGCGGCTGGCCAATTCGCTCAGCTGCGCCGCTTGGAACTCTACACGCGAACTTTTGACGACTTTCCCGCACCATCTAATCTGTTTGCGGTGGCCCCGCTGCTGCGATGCGTCCTCTTCGCGGGCAAGCCCCGAAATATTCCTTCGCTGCCCTGGAGCCAAATCACGGACTTCACATACAGTTCGATGCAAAATCCCTTCACTCCAGCCGACTGCCGCACGTTGCCCCTCAACGAACTTCCCAGAGGATCCGCTGTTCAGCTGGATGTGCTGGTGTCAACTACGTTCGACGACGATGTGGACTCCCCGCAGCGTACTCGTGAATCGCTCCTGGGGTCGCTGAACCTTCAGTTCGTGGCCAAAGACACTTGGGACGACAAGAAGGCTGCGCTGGGATGCATTCTCGACACCTTGACGCTCCCCGCGCTCACCACGTTCAGCCTCAAACCTCGATCCCGCGTTGTGGAGTTCCCGGTTTGGAACCCCTACAAATTCGCACAACTGTCGGAGCGTTCGGGATTCGGAGCGCGGTTATCTTCCCTGACGATCATTGCCCTGATATCTGACGTCGAGCTCTTGGATACACTCACGAGTCTCCCGAATCTCGTAGACCTCGTCATTACGGATCTACCATTAAAGCACCACATTCTGGTCACCGACAATCTCTTGCGTGCACTCATAATACCCTCCTTTCCAGACTCAAAGGAGCCTACTAGCAGCGCCATCCTCGTCCCCCGCCTCGGCCTACTCCAGCTCTCCAGCTCCCTGCACTTCGCAGACGACCTCCTTCTCAGCGTGGTGGAAAGCCGGGTTGTGCACTGTGCGGAAACGCTAGGCGATGAGCTCGATTATTTCTTCACTTTGGACTTGCGCTGGATGAAGGCTGCGGAACGCGAGCTCGGGGAAGAGTTTCTTATACGGTTGCAAGAGTTGAAGAGGGAGGAGAGATTCGGGTTGTTGCTGGGCGCGGTGGGGGACTCGGCGTGGCATGCAAAATGGTGCCTTGTTTAAGAAAATGGGCACATTGGAATCAGCGGCGTATGTGCTCGTAGTACTAGCCTTGGACGACCGTGGATTTGTATGTCTGCGGTGCGGTAAACACCACCCGTGCAGGTCAACAATACGTCGATTTCTATCGGGATTCCTCGTTCGGAGCGGGGAGCAGACATGCGTCCAGAATAGCCTCTTTGTTTTGCCTGCGAAGAAGCTTCAAAGATTAAAACATCCTACACCGCGAGCCTGCCAGTGGTTACATTTCTTCGCTCCGAGTCCACACCCGTTGATGCACACGGATTATTAGAGCAGCATACATAGTGCTGTGGATTTAAGGCCCTTATGGCGGGCGGACAATGTCACATCAGACCGTCTTAAATCGGACGGTTCGCGGCGAAGGTGGCGTGAACTGCCTGATGTGCAACGGTTCCCGAGGGTACCGTTGTTGTACTGCACTTCCGTAGATTTTAGGTCGAAGCGTTGTTGTATTGCACTTGCAGAGGGCAGTCTCCCAACCGTTGTCCCATCGCACTTGAGCACTCCCATCGCACTTGAGCACAGACCGCAACCCCGTCGCGCTTCGGGCTTTGGATTGGGGAACTGCGGTTCCACTGCGCTTGCGGAGGGATGCGTTGTCCCATCGCACTTGAAGCCCCAGCTGCAGGAACCGCAATTGAATTGCGGTTCCCGACCGTGAGATGGGAACCGTGCGCATGCCGACACTCCGCGATCAGGTGCGTCGAACCGTTCGTTATTTGCAGCTTGCGCCTCGAATTGAAGGACGGCAACGGTCCAAGCACGCTGGGCGGAGCGCGGGACGTCGACATGTCACATTTTCTTCTGCTTTTCTTCCACCATCGCCACGCCAACCCTCGCACTCGCAATGGACCCGAATACTGCTGTCCGCATCACAAGCGCCAACGCCGCAGAAGAGCGGACCACAGCCACAACTGCCCTCCATAGATACCGGTTCTTGACAAAGCCAGAGAAGGAGAAGCTTGGCCTGGGTGAGCATCATTTCCTCCGCCGCATCCGTCCGACTGCTGAGAGGGAGAATTGTAGCTTACAAGCAGAAGCTCAAATTACGCGTTGATGAATGCAATGCGGTAATAGAGAAAGGTCCGTCTGTCGGTCTGCCTGCGCCTCAATACAGACTTTTAAACCAGACGCTGCGGCGGCACGAGCGCTGTCTGGATCTCCTCTGTCGCCAACACCACCGCCCGGGCCGCCAACACCACCGCCCGGGCCGCCAACACCACCACCCGGGCCGCTGCCGCTGCCGCCACCGCCACCTCCGTTGCCGCCACCACCGCCAGCCAAGAAATCACGGACGAATGAAGGCCAGTCCATTCATACAAAAATCGGTGCGTGTTCCGAGAGTGAGCCTAGACTGCACTGAATTAACCGCGGGTTCAGTTGGAGATCCTCAAATAATCATTGATACTCTTCCCAACCAACTCGTCCGCAAATTCACTAAGGCGTGGACGAAGGACGGCAAACTTTTGCTCCGAAAACAGCGGGAAGATGCTCCGGATGGCTTTCGGGAGCTTGCTGGGGCGGCGTATGGACTCATTCACTGGGTTGAGAAAACTGCCGAGGCCCAGAGCATCGACCTTGGACACGAGGACCTGGAATGGCTCATTGCACCGCTTGAAGCTCAAGAGGATGGCGATGAGTCTGGTCCTGATCCAACGCAGGCACTTATGTGCGGTGACGTCTTGGATTTGAAGAGCTGGCTTGTGAGTCAAGACCTGATGGAGCCGGATGAACAGGAGATCGTCCAGAAAGGTGCGTGTATGCTCCTTTATCTGAAGCCTCTAAGCACGGGCGCAGGGAAGGCGACTGGTCCTATGATTTTTCATGAAGGCAAGTTATACGAAATGAAGCCCAGGGATCTCGTTACAGCACGAACTGATGTGGGCAAATTCACTGGCTGTGTTGAGGCCGGTGTTGATGTCGCATTGGCTGTCTTGACCAATCGGGTGAGTGTTAGCCTTATTACATGCGTGTGCTGACCTGGTATTAGCGCGGTCGCCAGAAATGTATTACGTGCGAGTGGAAAGGTGAGCGCGGAACGGCTATCAATGACCGTCCACCGCCGCCGGCCATCGACCATCCTTTCATGGATGTGTGCAAGTGTCCTATCAAGGGTGCGCTCGTGGAGCTGTTCATGCTCAAGACGACGGCCTCTTTGCCGAACATCGCTCAGCGCGTCAAGCCGGACGTTGACAGCACCAACAAACGACTGGCCTTCACCCCGGAGACGCTCAAGATTGTTACCGCTACCATCGAACGGGTGTCTGGCCTTGGTGTCGACGAACTCATGCAGCCTGAGCTCCAACGTCTCAAGGCGACTGTCACTTGGGCGCTGACACAGCTTCATCAACTATCGAGCATCTCTCAGTCACAATTTGCCGACTCGTTCCCCTTGCTGCTTCAAAAATTTGATGAGACGGTAGATGCATGGGTGAAGGAGCTGAACGAGCAAGCAGCCCTGGCGGCAGCAAGGGACAAGGAGAAGGGGAAGGGGAAGGGGAAGGGGAAAGAGAAGGAAAAGGCCAGCGGGGGCAAGAAGCGTAAAGCCGGGGGCAGTTCTGCGTAGAATTTTTTCCGCTCCCAAGAGCCTGAAATATATTGATGGCAGTGTGATTTGACTGCAGTACATGAAATAAATGCTAACTGCAATGATCTGCATGTTGGGAAGAATCGCAACAGTGCAACACTTCATCCAACCTACACCAATCTTCAGTTCACAACAAGTGTCTAACATTGCAGTAGGTGGGGAGTGTGAGCCCACCACAATACTGCCGTAGTGCGTTTCAACTGCAGTCCACGAAAATGGAGACCGACTGCAATGGTCTGCCTGTTGGGAGGAATTGCAATTGTTCAACACTTCATCCAAGCCTAATCAATCTTCAGTTCACGACAGGTATCTCAAGTGCTAGTGGCGTACAGTACAAGAAGATGCTTGAGGGATTGCAGTAGGTTCACACATAATCTGACACAGATTACCTCATCACTGCGCACACCGAGGCTCCTACCTTTGTACATGGGCCGGGCTCTATGTTCTCTGTACTCTGTAGAATAGATTCAGACAGCCTTGATCTATAAATTGCCCAAAAAAAAAAATGAAAAATATAGAAAAATGCACCTTGGGCAAACCTTAAATTACAGCTAAATTTTTCTTAATTTCCACATAGGCACTGCAGAGCGACAACATAGTTGTCCGAAATTTAAGCACTTTCATTGAAGTGTGGTATCACAACAGTTGAGATGTGACTGTTGTATCACTGCACTTGATCTATGTTGTATTCTACGCTTTTCTGCCAAATCGTTGTTTTACAACACTTCATTTATACTGTAGTTCTATCTACAGACGCTATTTGCGACTCCTCCGAGCCTTTGAATCCCCTCTCTGGATGCGCTCCGCCCGAACTGCCTTCATCAGTGAGGTGAACTTCCGACGCAAGCCAGGATACTTGGCCTCCAGTGTTGTAAAATTACCTCCACAGTGAATCGTGAACTCATCACAGACAGAACGAATGTTACCAAGTTTTACGGCTTCTGAGGTGTATTCAGAAGATGTGAAAAGGGTGGTCCAATCCTTCAACGGAACATCAAGTCCCTTCTCAGGCGCTCCGTGCTCCCAGAATCTGAGAGCATCATCCAAAGTCTGAGTTGTTGGTATACGACCTGGGCGTGGCCTGTATGATGGTGAAGGGGAATTGTGGCGCGAGGATGGGGAGTGAGAGTCGACTTGTGATGGAGCGGGAGGTGCGGGCTGGAGGGGAAAATCTGTGTTCATCATGAGCGCTGGAAAAACCTGTGATAAACCAACTCACTTGTAGTTGTGGCAATTAGCGGAGCAGCTGCAAATATATTTTGCAGGGTGCCAAGGATCTGAGTCTCAAAACGAGCAAGGTCACTGCGCGATAGAGGTAGGCTTTCATTCTCGCCCATGAAAGTCTCATGTCGGTCCACAAGGCGATCATCCATCATGATATCCGTAAAGCCCTCCTCGTACGCCATTAATTCGTCAAGGAGATAGCGCATTAGTGTTCCGACCTGGTACAGATGACTGAGGAAAGGAAGATCAAAAGGGATGACACTCACATTATCGTTTGTTGACCAGCCGCCCCACCATTTAACAGCCTTGAGACTCCATTTGCGCTCTGCCCAGAGAAAGCGAAACTGCGCCCCTCCGCGGCGGAAGCAGTGTGTAGTGAACTTGCCGTTGCGGCCGCGAAGTACGTTGGACTTCTCGACGATGGCATCCAAGATTGTCTCGAATGCACTACGACTTGTCGGCTCACCAAACTTTATCTGGCCGGTGGACGCTAGCGCTGGGAAAACGTAGTCGGTATCGGTGAGGGGACGGCCCAGTATTTTCTCCATGTGCTGCTTCCACGCCAAGATGTGAGTGTAGCAGTCAATTTCCGGGTGTGCGAGGTCGACTTGGACCTTATATTTTTGAACTAGAATCTTGTAAGAGACTCATCCGTTAGAATGAACTGAGACTACCTTTGTTCGGGTCCTTATTCGTCTTTCGGAAGATGAGCGAGAACTCGTGATAGGGAATGTTGGTATGGGAGCGAAGGTCGAGTGCAACATGCTTGAATTGTAGATTAACCAGCTCATCGTTTCTAGACCTCGGTTAATTCACTAGGAAAAGCAATGATTTGACGAATCGCACCGAGTCCAGAGTGTGAAAGCAGTCGTCGCAAAGGCCTTGAAGTACAACTGCTGCGTGTGCGTGAAGTGCTCTGTGGCCTCTGGGCTGTCGAGGTAGGCCATGATTATTTTGAGGTCGGCGGGCAGCATCGGAAGCGCCTGTGTTGCGGTGCTCGTGCGGTTTGTGGCGGTTCTTGAGCGACTCGTAGTATGTCTTGAAGCCAGATTCAAATACCGGATTTCCCTCCCACTTCTCCGTGTGCGAGTTGTACTTCCAGACATCGCCTTGGCACCCACAGACTCTGTGGGGTAAAAAAGGATTACTCCAATAAAATGCCGGAGCACTGTGAAGGACGTACCTCTCAAAATAATCCTTGAATGCGGATCGAAGACCCTCTGCGGTCGCGAAGCCCAGCTCCATGTGCTCGCATTTGAAGGCGGTGAGTGCGCGAAGAGCGAGCGGAGTCTGCTCCGTTATGACATCGAAAGCGTCGGCCCCGATCTCATCGTCTAGTCGACCCTCCGCTGTCCAGTCCACCAGCCATTTCTTCCCGCTCTTGACATACCCCGCATAACCCTTCTTTGTGCGCGCGGCCTTGTACCACTCCTCCGTTGTCTCGCTGCTGTTTTGAAGAAGGGAGGCTGCCGACGGACGCTCAGCAGGCCCTCCAGCAGCGCCCTTACGTCCTCGGGCTTTCGTCGGAGACTTGGGAGCCACTGCCGCAGCACGCGGCGTCCGCTTCTTGCGCGGCAAAGGAGACGGAGATGGCAGCGGCGGAGGGGCAGGAGATGGAGAGAGGGACGATGACTCGGTCGATTGGTGCCGAGTAGTGGTAGCGTGTCGGGCTCCAGTACGGGCCATGTTCAAGTTAGAGCTGATGTGCTGGCAGGAATCAAGCGGAGCGGAGGCAGCGGGCACGAGAGTCTCAGACTGCAGGACATTAACAGCGACAGTGAGATAGCTTGAGGTGTGTGGTTGGACCACAGTTCATGGTGGAGTGCTTGATTCAACGCAGTTCAGGGTCAAGATCGTTCCTTTCCGGGAAGTGCTTAAATCTCGCAGTTCACTACTTTAAATCTGCCTAAACTATGACCTACATAATCGAAACTGCCTGCTACTATTGCTCGGAGATTGCAAACGTTCACCGATCTCGAATCAGGGCAGCGCCAAAAACAACTTGACCAGTTTCTCAAAGTCAGGCGATCCGAGACCCTGATATATTCATTACCGTTAAGAATGGGAGGAGGAAAGGAAAGTACGAACGGTGACGGGATCCCAACCCGTGGTTCTGCATTGAAAGATAAGATCGAAACGAGACAACCAACAATGATGGAGACGTACGCTTCAAACCCATCCGTTCCTGCCCGCGCACAATAATGCATCAGCCCTCTTTGCCAAGGAGAGGCGGCACATACCGCAGTTTGCGTTATTCCCCGTAGTGATATCGTTGAACGCCTTCTTGAACTTGGGCGAATAGATCTACGCGAATGCATCAGCGGCTCGCCAGCACGAGAAGCAAGAGCAATAATACCGCAGGGTTAATAAACCCAACAGGCCCCTTGCCCTTGGCCAGCCTCGCATCGTTGATCATCGCAAATATTGCTGCAGTAGTTGGCGAGGACGCAGATGTGCCTGGGGATGGCGAGGAAGCGTCCTTTTGCGGCTATAGCAGAGTCATCAACCAAAAAGAACGAACTGAAGAAAGTTGTCAACGCACCAACGATAACGGCATCCGCATTTGCCGATAGATCCGGGAACGCGCGCGCGTTCCCAGTATTGTTGAACTCCCCGTTAGTGTACGGCGGTGGGTGGTTCTTAAGGAAGGCGGTAACGACGGACGCTTGGTACGATGGCATGCTGTGAGTGAAGGAGTTAAATGTAAGCCACGCGCACCGGCAGGAAAATAATAACATACGCAAAGTAATTCGAGAACCCGCCCCCTGTGCCCACCCACGTCGTTTCAGCCTGAGGATCAAGCACGGTCTTGTCTTCTGCGAGCTGAGTGCCGCCGACGGCGGTGACGAAGGGGCACGATGCCTGCCATGTGTGTTAGTAACCAAAATGAAATGGGAAGGAGGACGGGACGTGCAGGGAAGAGCGGCATGAATATCTGCCCGTCCGGATCCGTTTCGCCTGTGGAGTTCATACACAGCCCGTCATCGCCCGCGACACCTGCGGATGATTCGGTTACTATCGCAGTTTTGAAGACACAGAGAGCCAGACGCACCGTTGTCGCCTGTGGGATAGAAGACGCTCGTCCCCAAGAGCCCGAGCTTCCCGTACTCATTGCCTGTCCGCAAAGGGCTGTCTCAGTTCCAGCGGTCAAGGGATGAAAACGACGTACACTGCCGCACTGCGCTCTTTTCCGTAATCTTCGCCTCATCGACGCCATATGAGATGGAGACAACGTAGGGTGCGGTGATGGTCCCGCAGTCTTGCGCGTTGTAGCCGCCGGGAGCGTGGTCTGGGTAAATACCGTCCTGCGATAGAGCTGAGCGTTGGGAGCGGAGAGGCGAGTGTGTGGTACAAACCTGCGTTGGATCGTCTCCGCCTTCGAAGGTACAGAACGTGCCGTCGACCGCGTCCAGCCAGTTATCGAAGCCCGCGCCTAGTTGGATTGGCGTCAAGTCCACATCCCATAGAAAGATATATCGAAATACGCACCAACAATCACATCTCCGGTCTGCAGCACCTGGACGGGCTGCGGGATCGTCAACGACATTGCGTAGCTGAGATCGAACGACGATTCGACGACGAAGGGGAAGTCGAGTGATTCGTTTTGGAAGACGCCGCCATCGATAAACACCGGTACTGGTCTACTCCCCACGAGGGAGGGCGAGAAGTTTGCAAAGAACATGTCCAGGTCGGACGGGATGTACGTTTGTGGGGTGAGCTCCACTGGATATGCGATATTAGGTCTCGGCGACGAGGAAAACGACCAAACGTACCGATACCGAGCGAGTTCCGCTTCGTTTCCGTCGGGGTATAGTGTAGATTGTATAAGGCGCGGTAACAAGCGGGCGTGAACATCGTCGAGCAGTTCGCTAACGCGTTGGGTGTCGCAGCGTGCGCGATGGAGTCGGGGGAGAGTTCGATGGCGGCAGAGTGGCGGAGGGCGGGACGAGGACCGTTTGAGCGTTTGCCTATGCTTGGCGCCCGGGACTGGATTGACGCGAGCTTCGCATGGCCGTGGACTGTAGGCTGGATGAGGTCGATGTGCGGCAAGAGGTGGGCAGGGATGGAATAGTTGTGGCAACCTGTACGCAATAAGGAGAGCCATCGAAGAACTGAACATCAGACACACGCACCAATGTGTTCCTGCTCATCCCCAAACACGAAATACTCGGTCTTCAACAGCTCCTCCGCCTCTCCGACCGTCAAATTCACCACAACCCAGCCCCGGTTCTTCGTTAGGGTTGTGTAAGTTACATGCTTACAATTTCTTACATTGTAACTTACAATGGCCTCCTCCAGGTCCACTAACTTACACGTGTAACTTACAAATGATCACGTGATGTAAGTTACACTGTAAGTACCCCCATGTAAGTATTGTAAGTTTCAAATTTACATGCAAGTTACATCCGCAGACACCTTGCCACCCATTCAGACTCCACATTCATCTGAGTTGCTCCAATAACCCATGTCTTAGTCTGCCCAGGGGTGCCAGTCAACAAGGGCAGCTCTATGGTTGCTGGGGGAGGTGCAGGGACTGCCCTCTAGGACGGTGTACAAACTTACAAGCTTACATCGACCCCTTCGGCAGGGGGTGTAAGTTACACCGTAAGTTACGTGTAACTTACAGACATTACTTACATATGTAAGTTTGCGTCCACTAACTTACTCAACCCTATTCTTCGTCACGCTAACCCTCCCTTCAGTGATTCCGGCCTCAGCCAACCATTCGCGCACAGCATCCTCGCTCTCCTCCGCTGGCGCGAAGGTGCTGGCCACCTGCTCAGGCGACCAGTGTTGTCCGTACGTGGGCGAAGTTGGGTCTGATACCGCGAGGAGATGCTCCGAAAGCGAGGATATATTTTGCTGTGTGAGGGCGATGCGAAGAGGGATGGTGGTCGTGGAAGTATGGGCAAGACGACGCGTCGGCGGGAACTTGCGCGCTAGGTGTGCGGCATCGCGTTGTTCGTGTAGGACGTGGTGGAAACTGACCGATGACGGGTCCGCGGATGCGAAGCCCAGCCCGGCGATGGTGAAGAGGACAGCGAGCGACAAGTGCATTTTTGTGCAGACTGGCAAAACTTGAAACCGGGCGTATTTTATGCCTGGGAGTCGTTGTCAGGCACAACCCGGGGTCCGGAACAACTTGCCAAACTGAGACTCGGATCAATCTGCGGATCAAATGACCGCAATTTGCCCGAGAGATTGCAGACATGATCAGACGCGCTACAGGAAGAGTAAGCATCGGGGATTAACTGACCGTGAACGAGCCAAAACTCCAACTTGAGTGAAGCGGAAGAGGAGTGACCAAAAGGAAGCAATGCGACAGATCTATTATTTGACCATCCTCGGTATGAACGAGGTCCTCTTCGCATTCGATCCCGCCTACCTCCGAAGGGTGCCTTCCGCTGGCATCGATGCGCGTTGGGCATTAGATAGGCAAGGTGCAAGGCGCGCTTTGTGTCCTGCTGAGATGATCCAGAGAGCTCAACAAGAATCGTAAGCGGCCAAGTAGCCAGGGAATTTGAGCCAGTTTGCCGCAGACCTATCGAAAAGACGGAACAACGCAAACATCAGAGGACAGAAGAAAAACATGAAAACGCGTACGCTCCCCATCGGCCAGACCCCGCTACGAACGAGGTCCCTCCATGCATGCAGCCGGAAAGGGCTGTACGAAATACGAGGGTGCATAGTTTACGAATACGCTTCGACCGTTACGACGAAGTTGCGCGAGGCGCGTTTTGTCTAGGATATACACGATTCTTCGGCGTGTTGGCCTAATCTTGTCGGTCCCGTTGTTCCCGTGGTCCACGCTTGTGAAGGAGCACTCACGCGAATAAAGACCCATATTCTCGTGCACCTCAGGCTGGACATCGCAAACGAGGCCTAAGAGCTTCGCGGTCCCGCACTGCAGCCCGAAGCTTCGAGCCGTGAGTTCCACGACCGAACAAAGGCGATTTCGGCGCAAAACACCAGGGCTGGGCATTCGCTGGCATTCCAGGATACACGGAGGTCAGAGTCAAAGGATCCCGGCCGGGCCGCAATCATGCCCGAAGATCCCGCGAAAGACAGCTGATTCTCACGCCATCTTTTTTCGCTACCCCGTCGATGTCCATTGAAACGACAGCAGTCAGGCTGCTTCAGGCTGCCACCTCGGCGTTACGCTGGCTGGCGCTGCGCCGCTGCCAGCAAACTGCCAGTCGTTCACAACAGCTCACACGTCTCGTTTCGGCCAGTAGTGCTTGTGCATCCCACCAGCATCTTGCCAGCCATGGAGTGAGCTCTTCGATCCTTCCCTGAATACGACCTGATGCTTGCAGACCGTCTTGGTGGGTGGACGAACCCAACACCCGTGGGACGTACAACCTCGTATCAAGCTGCGTCTTCACTCTCGGCTTATGCGTCTGGACTGCGATTCACCTCAACATACCTGAACAGTCCCCGCGAGCTGGAGCGAGGCAGTTCATGCGGAAGATGATCTGGCTGACTGTGGGGCTCCTAGCACCGGAGGTAGTAACCTTCGTTGCGTGGAATCAGTACTTCCGTCGCGAGCCGAGTCGTGATTAGCTTGGGCGGCACGCGATTCAACTTGAGGAGGAAGGCTCGGTCGGTGGGAAATGCGCTCTTTCGCTTAGTCGGACGTTCAGAATCGATTAAACGCTCAGCCGGAGAGGTGAGTCGTCATCTGTTCCGTCACCTGTGCGTAGCTGAACAGATAACGAAGACTTCCGGGCCGCCGCTGAGTCTTACTCATGGCTTCTACGTCGTTATGGGCGGTTATGCCCTCGACATTACTATCAGCGACACGTCCAAACACTTCCTCCGTACTGCAGCAGGTGTCAAGCGCCTCACCCTCACGCCGGATGGGCTGCTTTTCCTCATGAAACACGCCCCAGAACTCGTACCGCGCATCTCAGAAGAGGACATCGAGGACAAAAGCAAAGCCGACGGCCTCGCAAAGCTCTTGGTAGCCTTGCAAGCCCTCTGGTTCTGTCTGCAATGTATCTCGCGCGCAGCGCAGCACCTTCCCATCAGTCTCTTGGAGATCACCACCGTTGGGCATGCGCTGTACACGTTATTCACGTATGTCTTATGGGCATATAAACCCATGAACATCACCGTCCCGACGACAATCCCGCTGGAAGGCGGCGCTAATCAAAAGAAACTACACCAGCTGACGGCGTACATGTTCATGTGCAGCAGCATCAGTGGACAAGCGGCCGCGCGGGCAGCAGGGTCCCCGGGTATCGCGAACCTGATGTCGGGCATGGCGGAATGCGAATGGGTTCAGCTCGACTCTTCTGTGGACACCTCTTCTGCTCCAGCATCAAAGCCACGTCCTGGAGAAAAGGTGGTGCTCCGAGCAGGCAGTCCAGGGTTCCCTCGAACAGGCTTGTCCTTCATCTCAACTGATGAAATGCACTTCCACGAGGCACGACGACGGCTCCACTTCAAGGCGGGCATGCCTGCGAGGTATCTGAACCTCCACGCACGCGATGTTCGACGGTGGCAGCTCACATGGGACGCGATAACGTCGTTTAACAGGGACGGGATGTTGGATCTGGAGCCCAAGGAATATCTTGTGACTCGCGCCTCAGACGTGCCAACGTATTTCTCATGGCGCGATTCGCCAAGGCGCATGGTCTTCGGCTTCACCATTGCGGAGGTCATCTACGGCCTCATCCACGCTGCCGGTTGGAACACCCACTTTGCCTCGCCCGGCCTGAAACTCGCCTGGCGAGCTGCGGCCTGCGGTATTAGCGGCGGCGGACTTTTTCTGGGTGCTGCCTTTATGTGGGCGGCTGGGGAGGCGAGCTGGTATGATGAAACTCTTTCGGCAGTCGTCGTCGTGGGTGCTATCGAGCTTGTCATTCGGACATTTCTGCTTGTCGAGGCCGTGCTCAATGTTGGCGTGTTGCCTAACGGTGTCTATGACCTCCCCCAGGCCATTTCGTTTATTCCGCATTGGGCGTAGGTTTTATGTATATGTATTGTTGGTTTACATGTTGATTGAGCAGGTTGATTGAGGAAGCCCTCTATGAACAAGTGCCAGATTCAGAGAGTGCGCATTGAAGCTTCGACCGCTACTCGCGGCCGCTTGTAGATAGACCGATTGTAGATCATCAATCGCGGAAACGCACAAGTGCTCGAAAGGTGCACCAGCCTGGTGCACTGAGAGTCCCGTTTTGGGCCTTGGCATATGTGCATTCAGTGGCTTGCGAAGTGCATCATCTCCTACATCCGCCCCTATTTCACTGGGAATAAAGTAGGGCACATCAAGAGAAAACACGAAAAAGACTCGCGCTACTATATGGAATGACCAACCTCGCTACGAACGAGGAGTTCTGCTTTATGTTGCTCGGACAGAGAAGGTTGACAATAAGCAGGCGTGTATCTGAATACACCTTGGCCGTTGACGGGACTTGGTGCAAAACGGGCAACTTTATAGGTTGTGCTTGGGTTGTGCAGCCGATTTTTTGCGCAGTTCGTCCGCATTGATCCGACCGGCGGGATTTGAAGTTGCCGATGTCAAGCCCGAGTCACGAATCACTCTTGCTCTTCCTCCGCTCAGCATGGCCCCGAAACAAACGCACTCGGTCACCCTCGGCGCAGGGGATGCGCTGGGAACAGGCGACTCCTACCTGCGACTCGATGTTCTTCCCCCGGAGCTCGCTGCTGTCGCGTTTGAGCGGCTGAAGGACGAGGTGAAATGGGCGGTTATGCATCATCGAGGTGTGTTTGCGTCTTGCTATGAGTATGGATGATGCTAACGAGGAGATGCTATGGTTTAGGTGGTGAAGTTCCGCGACTGGTAGCTGTGGAAGGCTCGGTTGGTGCGGATGGGAGGTGCGTCGTCGATTTCTCTTCTTCCTCCTTTGTCCTTAGGATGCAAACTAGCTACCCAATCTACCGCCACCCTGCCGATTTCTCCCCACCTCTCCATCCGTTTTCTTCAACTGTCTCCGCCATCCGTGCCCACGTCGAAGCCGCTGTCGGCCACCCACTGAACCATGTCCTCATCCAGCTTTACCGAGGCGGAGCGGACTACATCTCGGACCATTCGGACAAGACCATCGACGTTGTCCGCGGGTCGTCTATCGTCAATGTCAGTCTCGGTGCGCAGAGAGTCATGGTCCTGCGGATGAAGAAACTGCCCGACGCGGAAAGCACACAGCCCATGACAGAAGTCACAGAACGACCTCCTCCAAGACCTACCCAACGCATTCCCCTCCCACACAACTCCCTCTTCGTTCTCGGACCCAACACCAACACGTCCTGGCTCCATGGAATCCCGCACGACAAACGGCCTCTCTCTGTCAAGTCGCCTGAAGAGAGCGCTATGGCCGGGGAGCGCATAAGTCTGACTTTTCGACACATCGGGACGTTTCTTACCAACACCGAATCCGAACCGCAGCGGATCTTCGGACAAGGAGCGCGTTCGAGAACCCTTGATGGCGCGGGTGTGATGGTGCGCGGGGAACAAGAGAGCGCCGGGATGAGAGAGGCGTTTGGGAGCGAGAACCAGCTGAGTGGAGAAGAGTGGGATTGGGACCGCTGGTATGGCGAGGGGTTCGATGTTGTCGATCTGGTTTGAGTGGGTGGGCAGAGCGGGTAGCCCTGCGGTGCTCACATCCAGGTCGCCTTCGGATTCAGTAGCTCTGACTCGGCCCCACCGCCTCCCGGCCTTCTGGTTTCCAACGGCAAGACTCCGGGCGGCGACCTCCTCCGCATCGTGCACATCAACACCGCCGAGATGGATCGTCCCCACCGCCACCATGCTCAGCACCAGAATCACCATCTCGTCCACGAGCACGACGTCGAGGGCAAGTGGCACCACCGTCACTCACCTCCATGCTCATGGAGAGCGCCCATCCGTCCTCATGCGCGTCCACTTCGCCCTCATGAGCCTTGGTGCCTGGGAGGGTTGCGCGGTCGCTTTCGTTCTCGGTCCGTCGCTATATCTCTCTTTCTCATTCTGTTTCTCACTATCCCTGCAGGCTGCGGCATCGGTGTTCTCCTGCGCATGTTCTGGGTGCTCACCGTTCTCTCCGTCCGCGCCCTCCGCTCCACCGGTACCTCCTCCTCGACCGTCGACTACTACTACGCCGAACTCGAGGTCGAGGCCGAGGCCGATGCGGAAGAGATCTTCATCGCGCCCCGGATGTACACCGTCCCCGTCGTCGTCGATGAGGCTGGCTACCCCGTCGAGAAGCCTGCTGAGAGTAAGTAAACGGATTCAAATGAACCCTACCCACATACCTACTGCGTCGTACCTCCCCCTCCCCGTCCCCAAATCCTATCTTCCCAATCCAATCCAATCCCCGTGTCCGTGTATCATCCCCCGTTCCTGCTTGTTCGTCGTTGTCCTTGTTACGTATAAAACCCTCCCGTCCCACCGCTTCTTTGCCTCGATGTACATCCATTGATTCAATAGAAGGAGCGTTGTCTCGGGATACACAGTCGCAAGGGTTGCAGGGTGGCGGGTATAGTGAGGTGAATGTGTGTATTCCGTATTACCGAATGCGGCTACTGATGTCTCTGTCGCTGATAATCAGTCACGCGACTTCTGTCACAGCCTGTTCTCTGCCATTATCGTCGCGTCGTCTGCCAATGGCGCTTTCCAGCCTCTTTTCTGTTCTCGTGAACCCTCTTCTACGCCGGATATGGTGCATGGCCACTGCTTCGCGGCCGATACTTCATCGCCCGAAACATACTGGTCACTCCTGAGCTCGTCGCGGAGTCGCGGCGACGGCTGAGTCGCGCGCCAAGCGACGGTACTTACGAGAACAGGTTATTCCGAGTCCTAGGATTCACGCCTCGCAAGTGCCAAAAACGTGTCTCTTAGACCTCAAGCTTGAATAAGGGTGGAGAAAGTGTTCTCCAGGAGGAAATACCGGCATCCCGCGAAAGGTCAACAAATAGCGTCTAGGGTGGTACTATTTTATGCGTAGCCGTCAGCTGCTAAAGCTCTATCAGAATCCCGCTTGTTCTGAACTGCTCGTCTTTGTCTGATGGACGGGAGTCCGGCTCGCTGGAGTTTGCACTATGCACAGATTCTTGCCCGCCTACTGGTCGGGCTGGCCTGCGTATCTTGACTGGCAGCTTGGAATCACTCTTCTCGATATGGCCATTCTGAAAATGGGGCCGACGCCCCATGCGCCCTGGCGGATTCTTACTGCTCGCCGGTGAAGCCCTCGGCGCTAATCTCCGCCGGCGAGACTAGCCCTAAGAATGACCTGGGCAAGGGTTAACGTTCTCAGGCGCGACTTGCAAGGTAAATTTCGCCCTAGGATCCGACCGTTCCCGACGGAAATCCTCGTCCGAATGGTGCAGTACTCGTATGCCCGTTGGTGACGAGGCACCCGTCCGTATTGGTTTCAGGGGTGAGTTTCCTTCCCGCTCTACTGCACCACTCTCATAATCCACACCCCGGGACGATGGTCCTTTAGACTGTGAAAAGCTGCACACTTGGCACCTGTATTATCTGCGCTGTACTTCTTCTTTGCTGCCGTCGTGCTGACGCCACTTCATTTCCTCTCTCGACTTTCCCAGACTGTAAAACCGCCGGAGGTTCGGTTGGTGCGATACATTCACGTTCGGCCATCTCAAGATGGTTCAGTCGTGGTACTTTTTTTCTTGGGTCAATTGCCTCTGTTGAAAGCATTCCAGATGAACAGTAGTTGCACTGGTGGGTTTCGGGAGTCTGCTCATTTCACTAGGAGGCAGATTTTATGTGCCTTCCATCTGCGTGTTTCCGGAAACATTTTATCATCTCATCATCAGGTTATCCCTTGGGCAATCCACCCACCGCGCCGGTTTGATGGATGACTCGATATGTGTATATTGGACGGGGACCTTTGTGGCATACTATCGCTCATCGGTAGCCCATGGTTCATTTCCGCTGAGAGGACCCAAGTTCTCTCGTCCCCGGCGGCAGCCAATTTCTCTCTCTGGCATAAAATCGTCCTCGGACTTGCGCTTCTACACACGCCTATCCTTCTGTATTGTGTTCGGGCACCGTGGGTCCGTGGAAACGAATCTCATCGTCATCAAATAGGGGTCTTAACCACCTCAGTCCAGGAACCCGCTCGATGTTCCTCGGGCATCTTGCTACCGAGTTGGCGAAGGGCCCCAAGGCGGCCATGCACTTTCACTCGGCTGACGGTATCCTGACAGTCGTCACCGGCAGCGGCGACCGCCAGAGCTTCGGCTCTTCGCCGGCGAAGAAGGTTCGCGTGTAGTGGGGTAACGGGGGTTGCGGAGAAGGCTGCTACGTATTGACAAAAAGAAAATCCAAAAAGAAAATCCAATGGATTCCGCCGTCGAATCCGATACTGTACAATTTTATTCAACTCGCGGGCACCCCAACCTGTGACACTTTTGATAATTCGTTAAAATTGCCATATATGGCAGTTTTGGTGGCATCAGAGCGCCGCAGGCGCGCCAAATTTTGGTAAAATTACCCTATTTGGCCAATTTGGGGCGCGAAGAACTGGCTGTGACCAGTGACTCGACGAAAATATTCGTCGAAAAATCTCAATGTGACCGTGACAGAACTAATTGAACAAAATGGTACAGTATATTCTTGATATATTCATACTGTAGTTGCTAGTACTCAAGTATTTGTAGCATATAAATTACAACTTGGCTGGTATTCAAAACAGGTAGCGGGCCCTGCCGCTCGTCGTCTGTTTAGAAATCTAGTCCAGTCCAATCCAATCCAATCCATCTGTCTCCTTGAAACGCCAGCTTGAGCATCAGATTCTTCCGTCGATGCGTCTTGCCGAGAAAGCGTCTGACTGAATATCCCTCGCAACTCCGCTTTTCCCACCCTTGCCCATTGTCGATGGTCGACCTCACTTTAACGCCACCGAGTACTTGCTTGCCGAATTGGGAGGAAGGACTCATGGGAGACTTCCAAGTTCCCCGTGGCTTGCAACTTGCGACTTGACGATGGGACCGATTCCGACTCTGCGTCTTCCTTTTTCACGGTGCACACTGGACAACTCATCTCGTTAACTTGAACTCATCTAATCCTAGCCAGTCAGTCAGGCTCGCTCTTCTGCCCCAATCTCAAGATAGCATACAACCTCTTTCCACGTGGAATTACCACTCGACTCGAGTACCCGTTCTATTATCTCCTCGTGGCTGGGTGTAGGGTCTGTCTGCAGGATAGGAGGCATCTGACAAAGGCCCAGGGGCTATTGTTCGGCGTTCGACTATGAAGTATGTATGAACTCGGGCCGCATGTCGCTGATTTGAGGTCCGATTCACTACTAGACACGCAGCCGCCCGGGCCTGCAGGTGCACAGAACAAAAGCCCGGTTTAATGCCTCCCACCTCTAAGTTCTGTCCCCTACCCACCCCTCCTCCACATGCCCACGAGTTCTCCCCACCCCACTCGCCAAAATCCACAGCGACAGGGCCAGCCTCAACCCGCCGGTGCACATCCACCCGCTCCTCGACATCCGCAACATCCATCGGCATCCGCACACCCTCCAGCAGCACCGTCTGCACCCCGACCCAGTCTTCAGCAGCAACAGCAGCTCCTGCAAGCCGCTGTCGCCAACCGAGCTGGCAACGGTCCCGCCAATGGCGGAACTGCAGGGAAATCCTCCTCGTCGTTCGTTCTTTCCGAGTCTTCTCTCCTCCAGTGGCGCTGACCGGACATCGCGTAGATCGAAGCAAAAGCAGGGTGTGTCTCATCCTTGGATGGCTACCCGCACGCTGACTTTATCCTTGCGAATAGCTTGAAGCTGCTGTCCGAGACGCTTGAAGCTACACTGGCACTTGATGTGTCTTATTTCACCGTATGCCCGAACTTGGTGTTTTTGTGAGTGCTCATGCCAGCGATATCCCAAGCCTTTCAGATACTCAAATGCTGATCTGCCTACTAGTATTTATTCTCCTTCGCGCAATCTGTCCCCTAGACGGTGCGACTCGGATTCATTGCATGGCCAAGACTCCTCCCACACGCTGTCAAGCCTTCCATGTGCGTCCTCCTCCCTCTCAGCTCAGGGTAACGTACTTTCGCCGGCGGTTTACGCGAGAGTCCCTAGATCTATGTCGCTTGCGATATTCCCGATGCCCTGGCGGCCAGCGCTCCGACCATGATAGTATATTATACGATATGAGTTGATTCTTTGCGGAGCAGCTTGTTGCGGACCTGACACACCCCTCCAATCTGCACCGTCTGGCTCTGCCTCCGTTCCTAGAATGTTGCCACATTGTACATAAACGCATAAAGCGGTAAATTTAACCGTTCCCCCCAAATTTCGTAGTTCAAAAGCTTGTTTGACACCAAGTTTGACTCCGCAGACGCCTTAGAGTTCCGCCGGGACGGAGACACAGTGCAGAAACGGCTTCTCAGTTTGAACTGTTGACTAATTGGTGTGCTTTACTATCCAGGCAGCCGTATGGCAAGCGCATTCCTGAGGGAACTAGGCCCGGATACCATGGGAAAACATGAGGTCGATCAAATGAAAATTAGAGTTGCCGCGTTCAGGTGAAGCGGCTATCTTGATATCCGGAGCTTCGCCAAGCTTATGTATGTTCTTGCCTTGTTTTGGCGGTTCAGCTTGAGGATGAATTCTGAATTCTGGGTCGGTTTTTCATTACTTGCCGCAAGGCACATTTCGCATTGAAGTCATGACTTTAGGTCATCGCGCCGATCGAGGTTCTTTATGCGGTCATCAGATCGATAGGAATGGTCTACAAGAGGGTCTGTCCCGGATCCCCTTCATCCAGGTCCCGTTATCAAGGTTGCCATCGTCGAGTTTCTCACGCGAAGCAGACGGCTCCTAGTGCCGGTGTCCATAGGCCTGCGACGCCGCAGGGGAATGAGACTCGGGATTTCAGGGGGAGGGTTACGTCTCGACCGGAAATGAAACTTGCGAATGTCGCCGAGGGAGAGGAGTTGGACCGCGAGCCAAATTTGCGCACCGCGCCACTTGCACGAGGAAGCACACGCGCCGCGCCTTCCTCCATAGCTGCGGCCTGCGAGGCCGCAGGGGAATGAGACTCGGGATTTGCTCGGTATTTCGACATCCCGCGATGTCGCGAGTAGAGAATTATGTCACACATTATTGCAGCTGTCCACGACCAGCTGCCAGCTGTCCACGACCGCATGTTCTTAGTAGTTTACTCGCGCGGGGAAATCCGCAGTAGTGTTCTCCAGGGCCGGGCTTAAGCCCTCGGGCCCGGCCCGGCCCTCAGCCCTTGTTGCGGCCCTCAGCCCTTGGGCTGAGCCCTGCCAGGCCCTGACTGACGTCCGAGGTCCCCGATGTCACAAAAGCGTGACATCGGCCCGCTTTCGGGTCTTTCGGACATGTGTTGATTTGGTCCCAAAGCTCCCTAGATGGGTGAGGTCTCGCCTAAACACGATATCGTGACTGATGAGTTGTTGTCAGCATGTCACAACTGGCACAACCTGCGCAGACGTACGACGTACGACGCATGGCCATCTTGGCTACTAGCAAACCCTTTCAGCCAAGATTTGACTGGAAGCAGTGTTCCCCGCGACGGAATCTCATCCGGATTGGATTGGATTCCGGAAACTCGCTTCGGGAGAGGTTGCCTGGGCACGGCTAGGGCTGGGCACCGTGCCGTGCACGGCCACGGCCGTAAATTTCACGGCCGTGTTGACGCACGGCCGTGAACATACGGCCCGTGAGCGGGCAGTCCCAGCTCCATACGGCACGGCACCGTGCGTATACGGCCGTATACGGGACACGGCCGTGTCGAGGTAAGTTCTTCAAAGGCATTGTGGTGGATGTTCGCAGAGGTCAGAAACATATTGGAATTGTGAAATATCGGCTCACCTCCGCCCAGATAGTCGTCCTGGCCCAAGTCTGACGGTTTCTTCGGCCTGGATCGTTGTCCACGCGCCGTAAAACGGCCGCAAAACGGCCGTGATTCGTCGGGATCTGCGACAGATCTGTGATGGCAGGCCGGTAAGCGCGAGTGTGGGAGCTGGGCGTCCTCTAGTCTCCTACTTGGAGCTTGGAGTGATGTTCTATGTCGATTCTATGCCCAAATCCGCCCATATATCCCACGATTCTACGCTTGAGCGCCGTATACCGTATCACGGCCGTAACGGCCGTGTCCTCACGGCTCCACACGGCGCACGGATAGAGCGTCCCGTACCGTGAACTTGCAGTCAGATGGCGCCGCGGCACGGGCCCGTGTCCGTATTACGGTGCCGTATTCCGTGAGACACGGTTACGGTGCCCAGCCCTAGGCACGGCGTTCAAGATAGAAAAAGAAGCAACCAGAAGTTCGAGTTCGGACTCCGCTCCCGGGCCATAGGTCTGCCAATCTTTGGGGCGATCAACGAGTAAAGGACAACACAATGGGGTTGAGGTCGCCGCTCCACACACTACATGACATGACTATGTATCGTAGTTTATATGGGCAGTCTGGGGCCTTGTCCCGACACTCTATCTGTACAACCAAGGGGGGCTCAACGAAAAATGCAGTATAGGTCGAAGTTTTTTTTTTCGGACCCTCGGCTCCAATTGATACACGGACACGGGGATTGGATTGGGAAGGATAGGATTTGTGGGGTACGACGCAGTAGGTAGGCAGGGTCCATTTGAATCCGTTTACTTACGCTCAGCAGGCTTCTCGACGGGGTAGCCAGCCTCATCGACGACGACGGGGACGATGTACATCGGGGGCGCGACGAAGATCTCTTCCGCATCAGCCTCGCCCTCGACCTCGAGTTCGGCGTAGTAGTAGTCGACGGTCGAGGAGGAAGAACCGGCGGAGCGGAGGGCGAGAGAACGGTGAGCACCCAGAACATGCGCAGGAGAACACCGATGCCTGCAAGGATAGGGAGAAACAGAATGGGAAAGAGAGATATAGCGACGGACCGAGAACAAAAGCGACCGCACGACCCTCCCAGGCACCAAGACTCATCAGGGCAAAGTGGACGCGCATGAGGAAGGATGGGCGCCGTTCATGAGCATAGACGCAATGGGCTGCCATGAGCACTGCAGAGCTTCTGAGCGCCGCTCGTGTCGATGGCAGGGACGGGGTGAGTCTGGACGACGACGACGGCAGCCTCGACGAGGAGCTTGTCGGTACGGGGGTTTGCGGATGTGGTCGAGGGGGCATGCTGGAGAAGATGACGACTGAAATCGGGTTGGCATTGGCTGCAGTAGAGATTGGCCCTCACGACGATGACGACAAGGACCAGAGAGACTCACCGAGGCCAACCTGAATCCATCGAACTTCTCACTGCCGGACTGAGAGGGCCACCCAACGACGCTGTCCCCCTGCAAACTTCCCAGCCTTGCCACTGTACACGTCTCGCCCAAGAGCCGTCTGGCAGCGACGAAAACAGACCGAGCATGTCTGTCTGCATTTCTCCCTACCAGCTTTCCGCCTTCCCGACGACAACCGCCAAACGCATCGGACGCGCGGCTTCACCGCAATGTCACCCTGTGCCTCCTCAGGAGCAGTCGTCGCCGTCGGAAGCATGTCAGCCCGCCGTATGGATGCGGAGAAGGTTGACGGGTACGACGTGTAACCTCGCCGTTCGTCGTCGCTAATAGGGCTGATGCTGACGATGGAACGGGGTGGTGGGCGATAGGATGAGGCTGATTGTCGACATGAAGGGCCACATAGCTGCCGCTACTAGTAGGTCATGTTAAGGAATCGGCGAGATGCACGGTAGAGGCGAGTCGACGTAGATGTGAATGCGGGAGCGTTGGCCTGTGGACACCGCCGACTTAGACTCGCCAAGTACTGGACTGGGTAGGGATTCTGCCTGTGTGAAGCAAGATGGAGCTGGGGGCGAATGCAGCTGAGAGCGATGTACTGCGAGAAGGCATACAGAACGCCGCCTAAATACAATATTAATCCCTCAGCGACAAAACAACAAAAGAAAGACAGACCCACACTAAGGAGTCGTCTTCCAGAGTTGCAGATGGAATTGGTGGAGGAGTGGATGTCGTCTGCGAGCAAGATCATGACGTGTGAAATGCAGTGCAGCCATCACCGACGACGACGACGACGACCAATCTCCAGTCTCGCGCGCTGCGTCCCAGGGCTTACTCTCTCGGAGGAGTGGCACCTTCCCTCCGCCATAGTAGCGACCGAGACAATTCAAGACACTCACGGGTGCCTCTTCGCTGCATAGACGATGTTGTCTTGGACGGATTGAGCTTTCGAGTGGTGTACTCGCCGTCGTGGTGCGTGCTAGGTCGCATTCCTGCTCTCGCGACTAACCTCTCCCAGCAATATGCCGCCGGTATCAGCCTAGACCAGTCTTCTTCCAAGGCTGGTTCGAGCTTCCTCCCAAACCTCGTCGTCTGGACAATTTTCTCCCGGATCCTCCAGCAGCCCATATGCGTTCCGGGCTTACCAGTGGACCGTCCAAACCAACACTTGTGCGTTTCAGCTCTTCCCAGCAACTCGTTTCCCGACCTTGTCGACGCAGTTTCGTTCGTAGCGACGTAACCTCGAGGGCCGTACTCGGACAACTCCGTTACGTTTCTCGTCGTTGCCCAGGCGCTACTATGGATCGAGGACTGGCGCAAGCGGCATGGACTCTCAATTCTGTCCTAGGTGCGTCGGAGCTTCATCTGCTGCAATCCTGACTGAATACGCTCCTCGAGCTCCATGTCATTCATCCACCCGTACGCCCGTCATCATGCCTGGAGTCTCCCAGCGACCATGCCACACGCTGGATGCAGTCAATGGCGGTGACGCTATTCAGCGCGTTCTCTCACCGGGCGTCGCTGTTCACTTGACCTCCGACTGTCGCCCCAGCGCTCCCAATGTCACCGGCGATTCCCCATCGTCGGCTCACACACGTCGACCCAGTCCGTCTGCCGCTCATCGTCGCCTCGGAGAAGAGTCGCACCATTTCCCCGAGAATCAAGTTATTCTTCGACCCACCCATCTCAAACCTCCTTCCTACGCATCCCTCGCCGACCACACGGGCATACTGCGCCATTCTTCACCAACGTCTCGCGGAAATGGGCGGATCGTGCAATTGGCGTCTCCGCGTTCTGGACAACGCCCTTAACACTCTGGATCGTCTACCCGGTCATCCCTGCAGGTGTCTACCATGGCCGAGAGCGACCCTGATGTAACGGTCGGGGTCGGGTCGACTTTCAAACTTGCGTCCCTCCATCTCGCATCCCTGGCTTCCCCGACCTTCACGTCTATCGCCCGCCCAAGGCCGTTTGCCGTCTGCTTACACTGGTCGACCTCGCCGACGGGGGCGGGACCCAGCGTAGCATCGATTGGTGGACCGTGTCCCGCCAGCACGCCTATTTCCTGTTGTGAATACACCGGACGACGAAACAACCTATCTTCCGTCCTCCTCTGTCACATTTCCGGTTGCTGCCCGTACCAGTCGTCCGTCCTCTTTGGCGTCGGGTCTCATTACTGCCCCTACTCCCCTCTCCCTTACCCAACGTCCTCCATTCCGGCCTCGGCGTCTTTCTCTCGGTACCGGGGTTCGCCTGCCGTTACTGGACGACGCCTCGCATTTTGATGTGCCTGGTCGCGTCGCTGCTGGGCGAAGACGCCGAATAGACTTGCGTGCCACCGTTAGCCACCACCCCCATATGAGGGTCTCAGTGTCTTCCCAGCGATGCAAGTGATTGCCCGGCGTTGCTGGAAGATACGTGGCGTCGCTAGAAGCCGTATAGCCGTCAGCCGACCTGGAGCATTCGCCGTCGACGGACTGAGGAGGAACTTCTGTGCCAACAAATGGTGCGTCTTTATTTTTTTCCGTCCGGACGACCTGTCTAATTGGAGTCTCGGTCGTGTGACGTCTGCTTCCGGCGGTCATCGCACCTCGCATAGACTCGACTCGGACTCGACTCATCGGTGGCCCTGTCAGGTCCATCCCACACACATTCGATGGCTGTTGTTTTGCGTTGACGGCGACGGCGACGCTCCTGGCTCCGGTAGTACATCGTAGCTACTATTGAGTCCCCAGGGAAGATTGTCGCTCTATGCTTACCCGTATCTTTACAAAAGATCTCGATACCGGACCGATTACTAGTACACATCGACCACGAAGCCCCAACGCGTACGCACGGAGAACTGCCACGATTCGCGACATGCAGCACCTTTCCGCTGGCGAGCTTTTCACCGCTGATGACTGAACAGCCCACTATCTCTAACGACAAGTGCGCTCTCCGAGAATGCTGGGTCCCACGTTCAGCATCTGGATTTTGCGTCGCTATTCCGTATGCGTTTGAGCGACGCGGCTACCAGCCAGCCTGAGTACTGCGTAGACAGCTCCGCGAGGCTTAAAGGTTGGTCTTGAATCAAGCACTGTCAGTTCACAAGGTCTCAATTACTCTGTTTCGCGGCAACCATGGCCAAGCCGCCCGGCCCAAGCGGGAAGTGTGTGATTGTCTGGGCGGCACGCTCGACAGCCAGTGCGCACCGCTTCCTCATTTCAGGTATGTCTCAGAGCTCATCATTCACTCACTTTGCGCAAATGTCGAGACAGCTGTTTTTCTGGACAAGGTACGCTGTACCGAGGCCTGTGCTGCAGGCTGTGCATTCTAGACGTGGGAGACTGAGCGGGGAACGTGTATATCGAGCTGTTGGGAGCCGATACCCCCCTCTCCCGCCCGCCGGAGGTCATCGAAGCGTCCAAGGGAACATATCAAGCGCGTCCGGAATATCCCAGATCCTCGCTCTTTAAAAGGAAAATTGATCAGCACCAAATCCCAGTCGGACAACGTGCAAATATTGTCTTCACAGCTGGTGTTGCACCGCCCACTCACGGCCAACTAAGATTATTACCACATTCTACAGCCTGTGCCACGTTCCCAATGTGATGCCTCATGGGACCAGCGTGGCCCATCTATTAAAAAGATTCACAGCACAGAGTCTTTCCTTTCGCACTCACGCCCCATGCCTTCTCACAGAACCGCCATGCCCACTGGAAAGAAAGCAGCTAGCAGTAAGACCTCAGGCCCGCAGGGCAAACAGACTCAAGATCAGTATTCTGACGGTGGGCCTTCATCTATTTCTATTGTATCGCTGATGAAAC
This sequence comes from Mycena amicta, assembly GCA_029282125.1. Taxonomy (NCBI): domain Eukaryota; kingdom Fungi; phylum Basidiomycota; class Agaricomycetes; order Agaricales; family Mycenaceae; genus Mycena; species Mycena amicta. Next base: position 269,344 of record JARIHP010000024.1, read on the forward strand.
AATTTTTTTGAAGATCCCTGCGTGCAACCTAGAGTACAACCTCCAACACTAGGGAAAGCTATCTTCGACAGTGTTCCCGATCTCATGGATGTGCTCACTGCGCTTGCCCAAGTTCATCCCTTCGTCGCAGGTGAGCATATGTTCATATTCCTCTCTCTCGACCTCTTACATTATTGCAGTTGCCCTCGCACCATTTCGCTTTGCCTATAATCAAGAAGTGAAGCGGCGCGATACTGAACAGTATGTTATGCCTGGTTCATCGCTGCATAAATTAATGAATCCAGCATCCGTTTGTCTTTGTTTGAATCCGTGAAGGATGTCATGCTCGTTGCCGTTGAGCAAGTCATCTGCTATCATAATGCGCATCAGTTTAACATTTCCTTTTAGAATGAAAGACCTCGCAATCACCCCCGATAATCAATGTTTGCCATCTGATGGTGAAGCAATCTGCAATCGTCTAACTCGGCTCGGGGAGCAAATGAAAGTGGATATTGAGGGGTGCTATAATGGTGTGCCACACTACACTGGAAACATTGTCTCAACTCATTGTATCCGGAGCTTTGGATGCATTCGACAAGGAATTAGCCTTTCTGCGCTTCTTTAAAGCATCTTCCTGGAACAATGAACTGTCAAAATGGAAGGCAATATTCAAGACTCGGCGTGAAGACCTACAATTTGCCTTGACCTTGACAACAGCAACAACAGTACAGCATATGAACACCATGTGAGCCGTGATTCTTCATTGACATTATGTTGAACTTGAGGCAGGATGTCGGAGTATGCACAGATTTGGTTACTGATGAGTAAACTCATGATATCTCAGGATGCGACGCTCTGCCTTTGTCGAGTTCCAGAGCTATGTGGTGCCTCAAGACCGTCAAATCATTGCATTCCTAGAAGAAAATGGCGGTCAAGAGCTTGTTCTGGCCGACGATAATAAGTGTGCTGCACTTATCAAACTTCAGGAAGAGCAAACTGTCCGACACAACATTTCACTGCTGCCTAAGAGGGGTCGGCATGATGGCTCAGATGACATTGTGGCGCTGAGGAAATCATACTTTGCCGATGTGACCACAGTCATCAAGGAGAATGCTGATAGCTTTTCACGTCGTCTGAGCCTTGGGCTAGCTGACAAGGTGGATCTGGTGCCGCACACTACCCACCCAAAATTACTCAGTATCAACCCAAAATCACAACAAGAACATTACTTGTGGCTTCAAGATGAGGCAAGTCTTAAGTTGTCACTCTGATGCCAACTCTGACATATCAACGCTGATGCAGACAATCTCTCAGATTTGGAAGGAGGAGGTAAGGCGATGTGGTGGGGAATGCTCATGTGAATCTGAATTGTCGTCAGGGCTGGAGAGGAAGCACAAAGACCCGTCAAATCATACTTGCTATTCGAAACCACTTCATTGAGCTGGAACGGACAAGACATGCTGGTGCCCTTTACACAACCTGGCAGTATCCATACAGTAATGAGATGCCCGATGCCTGGGCACTTGAATACTTTCAGCTCAAACGCCTGCTCAACCTTGAACGTATGTGAAATATGATCCATCACTTTTTAGAATTGACAGCTGCTTCAAGATGTGCTGGACCCCGAGGCATTTGGCATGACCACCATTGTGGATATCAACCAGTTTACAAGCAATAAACCTCAAGGCTGGAGGTAAGCTCTATTGTGCAATTTTCCCTAGGACTCTGACTCACACCACTGTCAGCTTGCCTCGTTGGGTTGCATATTTCACAATTGGATGGCAAATTCAAGCCACCCGATACTGTCGCGAGATTCAAAAAATGTACAGTCAGATGCATCAAATCCACCAGCAAACCAGTCTCCAGATGCCTGGAAACAAGGGCCACATCAGCGACTACATTTTGGAAACTTGGCCTATTGTTTTGGGTTTGATCAGCTCACCCGAGCAGTTTGAATGCAGCCACTGGCTGGCTTCCCACTTTCAAGACTATCAAGAAAGCAAGGAGCATAACATATGCACCCAACTAGAGAAAGTGTACTATGTGATTGACTCAACACAAATGGTGCATGATATTCTGGCAGGAGAAGCTATTGAACAGGTTCATTATCCACAATCTTAAAACCAAATTTGACACTCACACTAGGGTGTCCTGGCACTACTGACCATTCTAGTCCGCTGGCATCTATCCAAAATGCACCACTACATGACAACTGAGATTCAAACCCAAGAACTCTTCCAGGATGCTTTCTCAATCAAATTGGTTCTTGAAGTTGCATGGTTGCGGTTCAATGAATTACATGGTGAGTCCGAGTCCTGCTTGCTTACTGAGACTTTAGCTTAATAGACACTCCTGGAGCAGAGACCTACAAACAACAACAGATATCTGACCTTGACCATGTGTTTGGTTCACTCTTATGTGGTCTAGTTGAGTGTTATCCTGTTATTCTGCTCTCTGCACTAATTCAAATGTTGTAGTTCCAGAGTAAGTTACAAGTGTAGACTGAAAGTCAACTAATCTCAGTATCTTATCTCAGATTATTTTCTGTGGAATGAGTGGTCCAATGAGGAGAAATGCCACACTACCAATCTGTTATCCCTTGGCTCTGCTGATAGAAAGCTTAACATGCCTATATCACTGCCAATGAACCACAAGATTCAAACCCAGCAACCCATGCTCATGGTCCTGAGTCAAGTCCAGGATGAAGCTCTTCGACAGCACCAAGCAGCTCAGAAGCCTCAATTAATGAGAAATGCTGCTCCTCTCAATTCTTCTGTTAGCAGGTCCGTCTCATAAATCTGTGTTTCTCATATGGACACTAATAGTGGCTTAGTGGTGATTATGTTGAAGAGCTTCTTAGTATAGTGTAAGTGCTTTGCTGATAATATCTTCAGAGAACTAATAGTAGAGCAAGATCTGGCGTGTGGTTTGGATTTCTGACTGTTGCTGAGTTTTCATCCTCTGGGATGTTCTATCTCAGGCTGGAGGCCACACTAGATGAACACCAAGCCAATGTAATCAAAATCCATGGGGAGGGAAGCTCATTTACCCAGGCACCAGTAACAATTGGAAAGATCTCAGGCACCATCACAGCACCATTGCACCATTCAGTGCTCCCAGTGTCCTTTGACATTACCTTCAAGAATGACAGATATGCCATCCAGGGGCTGTTTGACTCCACCACAAACCTCATCACCGGAAAACTCACAGGACTTCATGGACTGGATACAGGCTCTAATGCTTCCTTGTATGCAAAGAAAAGTTCCACAGACACTGCTTTGTGCCATCGTCCACTAGTTCAAGAGAAACTGAGTCCTAAACAACTCTGGCACTTTGCATATGATGCAATTTCTGGGCAACTTCTTCGTAGTCATCCAACACGCTCTTATGTTCTTCACCGCTTTCAAAAGATTCGTCGATATCTTGGCCTCATGCACTACTGTGGGGGACATGAAGATGCCATTGAGCGTGCTGAACTTCAGCAAGGATTCAATCTCATTGAGTATAATGAGATCATAAAATTGCACATATGGTACAAATGTGCAGTCAGCAAACAACTGTAAGTAATCTTGTCTTATACTGGACAATTTGTTACTCAGTCGTTTAAAGGTCCATGTACTGTGGTTCTTGCTTTGAGTCTATCGATGGCTCAGTTGTCCTTTGCCTGGATTGCAGGTCTGACAGACCAGTGACCCTGCATGCTAATGAGGACTGCATTGGAATGCTTGCTTCAATTGAACCTCTCCATGAACCTACCCATCTGATGGTCAGGACACGGGATGTTCTCTGCCAGCTGAACATCCCATCTTTGTTTCATGATGCACTACAAAGCATTGCACATGCAAAAGAAATGCTGAACTTGAATCTACCAAAAGAAAATAATCTGCTGCTCGAAAATAGCCAGACAGTTGATGAAAGTGTTGCCCCATGTTGTTTTCACTGTCTCAATCCTGTCTCCATACCCTGCTGGTGTTGTGTGGAGTGCCAAGGTTTGTCAGAGGTCTCTTCCCTTTATATTACATTCTCATATCTCATAGACCCCACCGTATTTCTTTGTAATGCTTGTGAGGACATGATTGACCAGCAACATCCATGGAAATACATCTCCCAGTATCGAAAGGAGGTTGAATACAAGCTGGTCATCAGCACTGGAAAGAGTGTTCTAGCCTCCTTCAATCATATGACACACAACATGCTTCATTCTCTTGTGCGACTTGCACAGGAGGATGTTGACATGGATGAGGCAGAGGTCTTGAGCCAAACATCCCAGTCAGCTGTGCTCTATCCCCCACGTATACAGGCTCCTCCAGAACAAGCTGGCCAGATTGATCTGCAGAATCAAATTCATCAAATTGAAGACAGGCTCTCAAGGATGGAGAATATGCTACAAGCCCTCTTGAATGGAATGTCAACTGGCTCTGGATGAGCATCTGGCTTGGGAAGAGCAGAAGAAATGTACGAAAAAAAAATGTCTCTGCATAGCACTTGTTGATAGGTTAACCCCATGGGGTCTGATGTTGCATGGCACTGAAATTTGCACTGTATATTGGGGCGCAGTGAACTGTTTACTTGTGTTTACAGTTGTGGTAGATATAGTTTGTGGGTGTGAACGCTTAGTTCCACGATTCCCGTGCATTTGGCCTGGGATGTCAAGTCGTGAGTACGCTCTAGGCCCTTGCCAAGCGGATTGCTAATGGTTTGTAAGACCTGGGTTGGTAAGTGTTTCATGTTTTGCTTCGTAAGTCTTGGTCGCACGGCTGTCAAATGGTTTTGTGGGGACTGGGTCGAAGTATCGACCGAGTCGCTTTGATCCCCGGATGCCACTGTATTTCCTGGACCTTCGCTCGACTTGTCTGCCTTCCGCTGGGTTTTCCTGGGTGCCGCTACATTTCCTCGAGCTTCGCATTAAGTCCCTGGTCCTCCGCGCCATTGTTTCCAGACGCCGCGACATTTCCCTGGGACCGCGATTCTCCCCTGGACCTTCCGTTGAGCTGGTTTTCCGTCGCTGGGTTTCTTTGAGCGTCGCTGTATTGTTTCCAGTCCCGCAAGATTATCCCGTGTCTTGTGCGTCAATTTCTTGACCTTCGCTTCGCATTGCTGACCCAGATAGGCCCCCGTCTCACTCCTTCGATGGCTCACACCGCTGTTTGGTTACCCGTCGGACCGTTTCCATGCCCAGCTGGCCGGACTCTTCTGCAGGCGTGTGTTCGATGCCTGTTCCCACTCAATGTCTGCACTTATCGCGTCGTATGTTTCGCCCCCTTTCGTTTGTCCGTCTGAGTTGTTCCTCTCCCAGCAGAGCAAGGGTTATAGGTGGCACGTCATTCCCAAGAGACGGCGAGGTTTCCCTGCGCGTGCGATAATCCAGCGGCCAGCCCATTCGTGTCGGCAACATTCACAGTAATCGTGCGAGGTCACGGTGGGGTCGAGGGGCTGCGTAGGTGGTACGGGAACGTATCTGGGCAAACATTGTGTTAGCAAGAGGGAGTGTCGACGGGGTTGCGCGGTGGGCTCTTAGGTGGAACGGGAACGTGTCCTGTGCAGTCATAGGTGGTACGGGAACGTATCCGGGCAATCATTGCGATAGCAAGAGGGAGTGTCGACGGGGTTGCTGTATTAGAAGACGGCGGGTCCGGGAAGCGTGTATTAATCCAGCAGTCGTGCTTATTCGGGTCGCTCCATTGTCTTGAGGTGCGCAATAATCCAGCGGTGTTGGTTAACGGTTTGTGTTGTCGGCTGGTCATCTTGGTCCGGCGTCCTAAGGCTTGTGCGGCGTGGCCCGGCTATCTATAGCCCTCACACCGCCCACAACAACGAATTAATCTCGTGGAGGCCAGCAGCCTCTCAGCTCGATTATCCCTACTAACCCCATCCCAGGAACTATTCAAGCACGAGCTTTTCTAGCCCCGTTGGATTTACATACACACACATACACATACAATTTAAAAACACAGTTTCCACCGTTGCGAACACAATCCCCAGAGGATGACTCAACTGAGACTTGATAGTACAAAAGCCGTATTTTGGAAATCTATCTCTACAAGCACCCGCAGCATCACAGCGCACTGAAAATGCTCTCTCACATGGTGTATAGACAGTGCCATGATGCAGGTACACAGGAAGATAGTGCTATATTCATTGTAATTGAGCTTATGTTTGTCATATATCCAGTCAAAATTGTCGGGGCAACTCATTATTACTATTTACAGTAAGTGCAAGTTGCCTTGAGGTGGCATCTGAACGAGCTTTTAGGCACATTATTTATTAACATGGGGTTAACCTATCAACAAGTGCTATGCAGAGACATTTTTTTTTCGTACATTTCTTCTGCTCTTCCCAAGCCAGATGCTCATCCAGAGCCAGTTGACATTCCATTCAAGAGGGCTTGTAGCATATTCTCCATCCTTGAGAGCCTGTCTTCAATTTGATGAATTTGATTCTGCAGATCAATCTGGCCAGCTTGTTCTGGAGGAGCCTGTATACGTGGGGGATAGAGCACAGCTGACTGGGATGTTTGGCTCAAGACCTCTGCCTCATCCATGTCAACATCCTCCTGTGCAAGTCGCACAAGAGAATGAAGCATGTTGTGTGTCATATGATTGAAGGAGGCTAGAACACTCTTTCCAGTGCTGATGACCAGCTTGTATTCAACCTCCTTTCGATACTGGGAGATGTATTTCCATGGATGTTGCTGGTCAATCATGTCCTCACAAGCATTACAAAGAAATACGGTGGGGTCTATGAGATATGAGAATGTAATATAAAGGGAAGAGACCTCTGACAAACCTTGGCACTCCACACAACACCAGCAGGGTATGGAGACAGGATTGAGACAGTGAAAACAACATGGGGCAACACTTTCATCAACTGTCTGGCTATTTTCGAGCAGCAGATTATTTTCTTTTGGTAGATTCAAGTTCAGCATTTCTTTTGCATGTGCAATGCTTTGTAGTGCATCATGAAACAAAGATGGGATGTTCAGCTGGCAGAGAACATCCCGTGTCCTGACCATCAGATGGGTAGGTTCATGGAGAGGTTCAATTGAAGCAAGCATTCCAATGCAGTCCTCATTAGCATGCAGGGTCACTGGTCTGTCAGACCTGCAATCCAGGCAAAGGACAACTGAGCCATCGATAGACTCAAAGCAAGAACCACAGTACATGGACCTTTAAACGACTGAGTAACAAATTGTCCAGTATAAGACAAGATTACTTACAGTTGTTTGCTGACTGCACATTTGTACCATATGTGCAATTTTATGATCTCATTATACTCAATGAGATTGAATCCTTGCTGAAGTTCAGCACGCTCAATGGCATCTTCATGTCCCCCACAGTAGTGCATGAGGCCAAGATATCGACGAATCTTTTGAAAGCGGTGAAGAACATAAGAGCGTGTTGGATGACTACGAAGAAGTTGCCCAGAAATTGCATCATATGCAAAGTGCCAGAGTTGTTTAGGACTCAGTTTCTCTTGAACTAGTGGACGATGGCACAAAGCAGTGTCTGTGGAACTTTTCTTTGCATACAAGGAAGCATTAGAGCCTGTATCCAGTCCATGAAGTCCTGTGAGTTTTCCGGTGATGAGGTTTGTGGTGGAGTCAAACAGCCCCTGGATGGCATATCTGTCATTCTTGAAGGTAATGTCAAAGGACACTGGGAGCACTGAATGGTGCAATGGTGCTGTGATGGTGCCTGAGATCTTTCCAATTGTTACTGGTGCCTGGGTAAATGAGCTTCCCTCCCCATGGATTTTGATTACATTGGCTTGGTGTTCATCTAGTGTGGCCTCCAGCCTGAGATAGAACATCCCAGAGGATGAAAACTCAGCAACAGTCAGAAATCCAAACCACACGCCAGATCTTGCTCTACTATTAGTTCTCTGAAGATATTATCAGCAAAGCACTTACACTATACTAAGAAGCTCTTCAACATAATCACCACTAAGCCACTATTAGTGTCCATATGAGAAACACAGATTTATGAGACGGACCTGCTAACAGAAGAATTGAGAGGAGCAGCATTTCTCATTAATTGAGGCTTCTGAGCTGCTTGGTGCTGTCGAAGAGCTTCATCCTGGACTTGACTCAGGACCATGAGCATGGGTTGCTGGGTTTGAATCTTGTGGTTCATTGGCAGTGATATAGGCATGTTAAGCTTTCTATCAGCAGAGCCAAGGGATAACAGATTGGTAGTGTGGCATTTCTCCTCATTGGACCACTCATTCCACAGAAAATAATCTGAGATAAGATACTGAGATTAGTTGACTTTCAGTCTACACTTGTAACTTACTCTGGAACTACAACATTTGAATTAGTGCAGAGAGCAGAATAACAGGATAACACTCAACTAGACCACATAAGAGTGAACCAAACACATGGTCAAGGTCAGATATCTGTTGTTGTTTGTAGGTCTCTGCTCCAGGAGTGTCTATTAAGCTAAAGTCTCAGTAAGCAAGCAGGACTCGGACTCACCATGTAATTCATTGAACCGCAACCATGCAACTTCAAGAACCAATTTGATTGAGAAAGCATCCTGGAAGAGTTCTTGGGTTTGAATCTCAGTTGTCATGTAGTGGTGCATTTTGGATAGATGCCAGCGGACTAGAATGGTCAGTAGTGCCAGGACACCCTAGTGTGAGTGTCAAATTTGGTTTTAAGATTGTGGATAATGAACCTGTTCAATAGCTTCTCCTGCCAGAATATCATGCACCATTTGTGTTGAGTCAATCACATAGTACACTTTCTCTAGTTGGGTGCATATGTTATGCTCCTTGCTTTCTTGATAGTCTTGAAAGTGGGAAGCCAGCCAGTGGCTGCATTCAAACTGCTCGGGTGAGCTGATCAAACCCAAAACAATAGGCCAAGTTTCCAAAATGTAGTCGCTGATGTGGCCCTTGTTTCCAGGCATCTGGAGACTGGTTTGCTGGTGGATTTGATGCATCTGACTGTACATTTTTTGAATCTCGCGACAGTATCGGGTGGCTTGAATTTGCCATCCAATTGTGAAATATGCAACCCAACGAGGCAAGCTGACAGTGGTGTGAGTCAGAGTCCTAGGGAAAATTGCACAATAGAGCTTACCTCCAGCCTTGAGGTTTATTGCTTGTAAACTGGTTGATATCCACAATGGTGGTCATGCCAAATGCCTCGGGGTCCAGCACATCTTGAAGCAGCTGTCAATTCTAAAAAGTGATGGATCATATTTCACATACGTTCAAGGTTGAGCAGGCGTTTGAGCTGAAAGTATTCAAGTGCCCAGGCATCGGGCATCTCATTACTGTATGGATACTGCCAGGTTGTGTAAAGGGCACCAGCATGTCTTGTCCGTTCCAGCTCAATGAAGTGGTTTCGAATAGCAAGTATGATTTGACGGGTCTTTGTGCTTCCTCTCCAGCCCTGACGACAATTCAGATTCACATGAGCATTCCCCACCACATCGCCTTACCTCCTCCTTCCAAATCTGAGAGATTGTCTGCATCAGCGTTGATATGTCAGAGTTGGCATCAGAGTGACAACTTAAGACTTGCCTCATCTTGAAGCCACAAGTAATGTTCTTGTTGTGATTTTGGGTTGATACTGAGTAATTTTGGGTGGGTAGTGTGCGGCACCAGATCCACCTTGTCAGCTAGCCCAAGGCTCAGACGACGTGAAAAGCTATCAGCATTCTCCTTGATGACTGTGGTCACATCGGCAAAGTATGATTTCCTCAGCGCCACAATGTCATCTGAGCCATCATGCCGACCCCTCTTAGGCAGCAGTGAAATGTTGTGTCGGACAGTTTGCTCTTCCTGAAGTTTGATAAGTGCAGCACACTTATTATCGTCGGCCAGAACAAGCTCTTGACCGCCATTTTCTTCTAGGAATGCAATGATTTGACGGTCTTGAGGCACCACATAGCTCTGGAACTCGACAAAGGCAGAGCGTCGCATCCTGAGATATCATGAGTTTACTCATCAGTAACCAAATCTGTGCATACTCCGACATCCTGCCTCAAGTTCAACATAATGTCAATGAAGAATCACGGCTCACATGGTGTTCATATGCTGTACTGTTGTTGCTGTTGTCAAGGTCAAGGCAAATTGTAGGTCTTCACGCCGAGTCTTGAATATTGCCTTCCATTTTGACAGTTCATTGTTCCAGGAAGATGCTTTAAAGAAGCGCAGAAAGGCTAATTCCTTGTCGAATGCATCCAAAGCTCCGGATACAATGAGTTGAGACAATGTTTCCAGTGTAGTGTGGCACACCATTATAGCACCCCTCAATATCCACTTTCATTTGCTCCCCGAGCCGAGTTAGACGATTGCAGATTGCTTCACCATCAGATGGCAAACATTGATTATCGGGGGTGATTGCGAGGTCTTTCATTCTAAAAGGAAATGTTAAACTGATGCGCATTATGATAGCAGATGACTTGCTCAACGGCAACGAGCATGACATCCTTCACGGATTCAAACAAAGACAAACGGATGCTGGATTCATTAATTTATGCAGCGATGAACCAGGCATAACATACTGTTCAGTATCGCGCCGCTTCACTTCTTGATTATAGGCAAAGCGAAATGGTGCGAGGGCAACTGCAATAATGTAAGAGGTCGAGAGAGAGGAATATGAACATATGCTCACCTGCGACGAAGGGATGAACTTGGGCAAGCGCAGTGAGCACATCCATGAGATCGGGAACACTGTCGAAGATAGCTTTCCCTAGTGTTGGAGGTTGTACTCTAGGTTGCACGCAGGGATCTTCAAAAAAATTGTTTCATCAGCGATACAATAGAAATAGATGAAGGCCCACCGTCAGAATACTGATCTTGAGTCTGTTTGCCCTGCGGGCCTGAGGTCTTACTGCTAGCTGCTTTCTTTCCAGTGGGCATGGCGGTTCTGTGAGAAGGCATGGGGCGTGAGTGCGAAAGGAAAGACTCTGTGCTGTGAATCTTTTTAATAGATGGGCCACGCTGGTCCCATGAGGCATCACATTGGGAACGTGGCACAGGCTGTAGAATGTGGTAATAATCTTAGTTGGCCGTGAGTGGGCGGTGCAACACCAGCTGTGAAGACAATATTTGCACGTTGTCCGACTGGGATTTGGTGCTGATCAATTTTCCTTTTAAAGAGCGAGGATCTGGGATATTCCGGACGCGCTTGATATGTTCCCTTGGACGCTTCGATGACCTCCGGCGGGCGGGAGAGGGGGGTATCGGCTCCCAACAGCTCGATATACACGTTCCCCGCTCAGTCTCCCACGTCTAGAATGCACAGCCTGCAGCACAGGCCTCGGTACAGCGTACCTTGTCCAGAAAAACAGCTGTCTCGACATTTGCGCAAAGTGAGTGAATGATGAGCTCTGAGACATACCTGAAATGAGGAAGCGGTGCGCACTGGCTGTCGAGCGTGCCGCCCAGACAATCACACACTTCCCGCTTGGGCCGGGCGGCTTGGCCATGGTTGCCGCGAAACAGAGTAATTGAGACCTTGTGAACTGACAGTGCTTGATTCAAGACCAACCTTTAAGCCTCGCGGAGCTGTCTACGCAGTACTCAGGCTGGCTGGTAGCCGCGTCGCTCAAACGCATACGGAATAGCGACGCAAAATCCAGATGCTGAACGTGGGACCCAGCATTCTCGGAGAGCGCACTTGTCGTTAGAGATAGTGGGCTGTTCAGTCATCAGCGGTGAAAAGCTCGCCAGCGGAAAGGTGCTGCATGTCGCGAATCGTGGCAGTTCTCCGTGCGTACGCGTTGGGGCTTCGTGGTCGATGTGTACTAGTAATCGGTCCGGTATCGAGATCTTTTGTAAAGATACGGGTAAGCATAGAGCGACAATCTTCCCTGGGGACTCAATAGTAGCTACGATGTACTACCGGAGCCAGGAGCGTCGCCGTCGCCGTCAACGCAAAACAACAGCCATCGAATGTGTGTGGGATGGACCTGACAGGGCCACCGATGAGTCGAGTCCGAGTCGAGTCTATGCGAGGTGCGATGACCGCCGGAAGCAGACGTCACACGACCGAGACTCCAATTAGACAGGTCGTCCGGACGGAAAAAAATAAAGACGCACCATTTGTTGGCACAGAAGTTCCTCCTCAGTCCGTCGACGGCGAATGCTCCAGGTCGGCTGACGGCTATACGGCTTCTAGCGACGCCACGTATCTTCCAGCAACGCCGGGCAATCACTTGCATCGCTGGGAAGACACTGAGACCCTCATATGGGGGTGGTGGCTAACGGTGGCACGCAAGTCTATTCGGCGTCTTCGCCCAGCAGCGACGCGACCAGGCACATCAAAATGCGAGGCGTCGTCCAGTAACGGCAGGCGAACCCCGGTACCGAGAGAAAGACGCCGAGGCCGGAATGGAGGACGTTGGGTAAGGGAGAGGGGAGTAGGGGCAGTAATGAGACCCGACGCCAAAGAGGACGGACGACTGGTACGGGCAGCAACCGGAAATGTGACAGAGGAGGACGGAAGATAGGTTGTTTCGTCGTCCGGTGTATTCACAACAGGAAATAGGCGTGCTGGCGGGACACGGTCCACCAATCGATGCTACGCTGGGTCCCGCCCCCGTCGGCGAGGTCGACCAGTGTAAGCAGACGGCAAACGGCCTTGGGCGGGCGATAGACGTGAAGGTCGGGGAAGCCAGGGATGCGAGATGGAGGGACGCAAGTTTGAAAGTCGACCCGACCCCGACCGTTACATCAGGGTCGCTCTCGGCCATGGTAGACACCTGCAGGGATGACCGGGTAGACGATCCAGAGTGTTAAGGGCGTTGTCCAGAACGCGGAGACGCCAATTGCACGATCCGCCCATTTCCGCGAGACGTTGGTGAAGAATGGCGCAGTATGCCCGTGTGGTCGGCGAGGGATGCGTAGGAAGGAGGTTTGAGATGGGTGGGTCGAAGAATAACTTGATTCTCGGGGAAATGGTGCGACTCTTCTCCGAGGCAGACAACGTCCCCGACGATGAGCGGCAGACGGACTGGGTCGACGCGACGATGGGGAACCGCCGACGACATTGGGAGCGAGAGGGACTCCATCTGGGGCGACAGTCGGAGGTCAAGTCAACAGCGACGCCCGGTGAGAGAACGCGCTGTGAATAGCGTTACCGCCATTGACTGCATCCAACGTGTGGCATGGTCGCTGGGAGACTCCGGCCCAGCGTATGGGGTAGTAGCGACAGGCCTGATTACGGGCGGACGAGTGGATGAATGACCTGGAGCTTGAGGAGCGTATTCAGTCAGGATTGTAGCAGATGAAGCCCCGACGCACCTAGGACAGAATTGAGAGTCCATGTCGCTTGCGCCAGTCCTCGATCTATCAACAATGACGAGTAGGGCCTGGGCAACGACAAGAAACGTAACGGAGTTGTCCGAGTACGGCCCTTGAGGCTACGTCGCTACGAACGAAACTGCGTCGACAAGGTCAGGAAACGAGTTGCTGGGAAGAGCTGAAACACACAAGTGTTAGTTGGACGGTCCGCTGGTAAGTCCGGAACGCATATGGGCTGCTGGAGGATCCGGGAAGAAATTGTCCAGACGCCGAGGTTTGGGAGGAAGGACCAGGATGTCAGAATGCAAGGATGATATTGCTAGGGGACTCGGAGGTTAGTCGCGAGAGCAGGAATGCGACCTAGCACGCACCACGACGGCGAGTACACCACTCGAAAGCTCCATCTCAATCCGTCCAAGACGACATCGTCTATGCATGCAGGCAGCGAAGAGACGCCCGTGAGTGTCTTGAATTGTCTCGGTCGCTACTATAACGGAGGTGAGGTGCCACACCTCCGAGAGAGCAAGCCCGGAGACGCACAGCGCGCGAGGCTGGAGATTGGTCGTGGTCGTCGTCAGTGATGGCTGCACTGCATTTCACATCATGATCTCCTCCTGCATGCTCGCAGACCACATCCAGTCCTCGCCAATTCCATCTGCAACTCTGGAAGACCACTCGTTGGGAACGAGGTGTGCGTCTGTCTTTCTTGTGTGTTTTTGTCGCTGAGGCGGCGTTCTCTATGCCTTCTCGCAGAACCCCTACCCCGTTCTCAGCCAGTTCAGTACTTGGCGAGTCTAAGCCAACGCTCCCGCATTCACATCTACTTCGACTCGCCTCTACCGTTCCCGTACCTCCGCCTTCATTCATCTCGCCGATTCTTTACCATGGCCTACTAGTAGCGGCACTATGTGGCCCTTCCTTGCGTCTATGCTCATGAAGAGCGCCCATCCTTCCTCACTGGCATGCGTGTCCACTTTGCGCTCATGAGTCTCGGTGCCTGGGAGGGTCGCGCGGTCGCTTTCGTTCTCGGTCCGTCGCTATATCTCTCTTTCTCATTATGTTTCTCACTATCTCTGCAGGCTGCGGCATCGGTGTTCTCCTGCGTATGTTCTGGGTGCTCACCGTTCTCTCCGTCCGCGCCCTCCGCTCCGCCGGTTCCTCCTCCTCGACCGTCGACTACTACTACGCCGAACTCGAGGTCGAGGCCGAGGCCGATGCGGAAGAGATCTTCGTCGCGCCCCCGATGTACACCGTCCCCGTCGTCGTCGATGAGGCTGGCTACCTCGTCGAGAAGCCTGCTGAGAGTAAGTAAACGGATTCAAATGGACCCTGCCTACCTACCTACTGCGTCGTACCTCCCCGTCCCCCCAAATCCTATTCTTCCCAATCCAATCCCCGTGGCCGTGTATCATCCCCCGTTCCTGCTTGTTCGTCGTTATCCTGTTACGTATAAAACCCTCCCGTCCCACCGCTTCTTTGCCTCGATGTACATCCATTGAGTCAATAGAAGGAGCGTTGTATCGGGATACACAGTCGCAAGGGTTACAGGGTGGCGGGTATAGTGAGGTGAGATGGGACGTGGGCAGGTCTTGACACTTTGCACAGTGACAGCGCGTCTTGCTTGACGTGCTGTTGCGACCCCCCTCCGCGTTCGATGCGGAGACTAGACATGCGAGATGATTTCAAACCACTCTTTTTCCTCTTCGTTTCCGTTACGATCCGCAATTTGCGATTCGCGCGCCTCGGAGCTGGAGTCACTGTAGGATGAACGAAGCGCCCACTGCATGCATACACGGCTGCTCCCAAACTGGCGAGGAAATGGGATGACTCGTTACCCTTGACACAGCTATGAAGGTCCATCCTGGACAAAAGTACAGCTGAACTCTGCGTGGTCTACATCCAGCGTACTAGTATACCGTGTCTAACCAAGGAGTCGTATGGTATGGTGTGTCTGCTACCAAGAGGATTCTACATCTTCGTGAGTTGGCCGTCCCCCGTTCGCCGCTGGGAGCAGACGTACGACTCCGGAAGTGCTGATGTCTTTTTTTCTATTTGGATGGCCCGGGTCGTTTATGTTACTTAAGTACTATCCCTCCGTCCAAATTAGACCTCATATCGTGGAGACACACTAAAGCTGTTGGCATTCAAGACTTTCGTCGCGCTGATTGATGTGTGGGGATGGCCAGATATATAAGTTCCGGGACAGACTTACATATGGCTGGTAGGTGTGTACAGACATTGACACCGTCCTCGAGTTGTGCTCGCTGACTCCTTCTGAAGACGATGAGGATTCCCCGTTCGAAGCGGGGACCAGCTCTAGCTGTTCTACGAGAACTCCGAACAATTGACTCCGAATTCTTTTTTCCGTTGATTTCCTCCGCCTTTGTTGGATGCGGATCAGACACAGATATAGCAGGAGGCTAATTGTTGCGAACATAGGACACAGTGATGAGTCTGAGTGTCGGCGGGAGGCTCGGGAAAACTTTGTACGGTAGTAT
The DNA here is from genome assembly GCA_029282125.1 of Mycena amicta. Taxonomy (NCBI): domain Eukaryota; kingdom Fungi; phylum Basidiomycota; class Agaricomycetes; order Agaricales; family Mycenaceae; genus Mycena; species Mycena amicta. The sequence continues at coordinate 285,078 of JARIHP010000024.1, forward strand.
CGTTCAAGTTGAGCATAAAAAGAGGTAGGAGGCAATTAGTCGACCAGCCCCGCTACGAACGGTCCCATGTCAGTTGCAACTCCTCGAACTTAAGCAAATGTAGAGGGTGTGCATCCTACGGTACACTTTGGCCGCTAGGAGGACGATGCGGGGGGCCTGTGTTGTGTGCAACGCCAAAGACCATTCAAATAGCTTGATCGGCTCTGAAATCCGAGGCAAAAGAGCGGTGACTGGGAGCAGTATGATATTCGAGCAAGGAATATAAGAGAAAGGACTCGGAGAGGAAAAGAAAAAGAAAAGTACAGTACCTCACCATCATGCATCATGGCCAACAGTGATCAGTCGATCGAAGCCCCGCAGCGAACGAGGTCATACCCCCAAGCGCAGAGATCTGTACAGGGCGGTGCAGCAGATTAGGAGGGTGCATAATGGAGCAGCTTGAATGCGCTTCGACTGTTGGGAAGGCGGGTTGCAAGGCGGGTTTGTATCGTTGTACGTAGTAGGAAACGAGCAACATTCTTGGTAAATAGAAGCCAGCGCAGGCTTGAAGTTGAAGGTTGTATCTGCCAGAAGTACGCGATGCCCAAATTCCCCATCCCCCCGAAGCTGAGGGATAGCAAAAGGTTCTTCGCCTAGTACAATCTTCAGTCGGCCAGCCTCGATACGAACGGGGTCCTCTCTTATTTCGTTGGTCCATTGAAGTGTTCTGCTCGGAGAGAGTGTAGTGCATCGATACCCTGGCCGTTAGAGAGGGGCGGAAGGACGCGGGGTTTGTGTGCCTTCTCGAGGCGTACAACGTCCTTGACAAACCCTGCGAGGGTAGCTTGCGCGTTCCTTTAGATGAGCGGCAACCTTGAGGGAAAAGTGGCCACGCACATCAGCAGCTCATGAAGAGCTCTCCGCAACTGTAAGGACCTAAGCGCAACACTGACTGAGCCCGGGCGAAGTACATCCTCGATTCCAGCCGAGTGTGCTGAGGCCTCGAGGAGATCCATCGGTGCGTTTTCGCTGAACGACAGCTCAATGCAGCGCGAGTATAAGTCAGCGAGAAATGTGTCTTGTCAATTTTTGAGATGTGCGACAGACTAAGTAGCTCAAGGTGCAAGCGCGCAGAGTGGGAATCTTGTGGAATATTTTGTGGACCGAACTAGTTGCGGATGAAGCAGTACTATCAGTGTCCCCGTACTTGACCAGCTTAGCGATTGAGCCTCAATACTATACCATGTATACCTATTTGTCCCGTTCATTGTGCTTGAGGGTGTTGCCTAGCTTACCGTCTATACACCCTCCAAGTTTGAGGCGGTTTGGACAAGAATTGATGACTGTGTGAATTTTTTATTGACGCTGATCCGAAATCCGGAAAACCGGGCCAGTTGACCGCGTGTCACAAGGCCGTTACTCTGGTGATACCTTCCTTGCCCCGCTCACTGTGGCCGTCCTCCCGCACCTAGCACCGCCGCAAAGGGCCCGAACGATGCTTCCACAAGCCTACGACATCCCTATGCTGCATTTCCGCCCATACCGCCTCCTTAGTGTCCACCGTTGGCCTCTCATTTCCGCCTACATTTTCGCACCAGTGGCCCAAGCTTCGAGTCGTGCGGCTCCGCGCCCGCCTGTAGATGCCAGGGTAGCTCCTTCTGAGTCGATTCCGACTGCAGAGGCTCCTGTCCTTGCTGTTTTCATACAAAACGACGTCTATTGGGATTAGGCAGCAATTTCTATTTGGCTGCGACATTCTACGGGTCAGTGACCTCCAACTTCGTGTCTATGCGATACTGACGCTTCGGAAGACGAATAGGATCGTCAACGTCAATATGGGCGAGATATTCATCGAGCGCCGCACAGTCCTCGACGGTGGTGAGTGGCTCCCAGGTGCAATCAGCGTCGTCCCACAAAATCTGTAGCTCCAAGTTCTTCCCGTTCTTCCAACGATGCCCGTTGATGACCAGAACCTGCACCTCACCCTCTCCGTCCGATTCCTCGTCGCTTGAGACCATCCCGGACAACTCGACGGATGCCGTACTCTGCGACCGGCCGCTCGAGCTCGAGCTCTCGTCATCTGCTGCAACCTGGGTAGCTTGTCGTCCAGCACGTTGAGGACCACGACGAACAGGCGCGGCGGGACCAGCATCGTCGCTTTCATCATCGCTGTCGCCATCTGTTTGCTCCCCGTCCTCCGAGCTCGATTCTTCGTATCCCCTGTCCCGTCCAGCTGCCCCTTGCCCCCCACGGCCACGTCCGCTACCCCGTCCACGTGTACCCCGTCCCCGCCCACCCCGTCCACCTCGACCTCGTCCGCGCGCCTGCTCACGCGCCTCCTTCGCCGCCTGCCGCTCGGCCGCTTTTCTCTGTTTCTCTCGCTCCTTCGCAGCCACTGCAATCGCCTTTTCCGCGTCAACCACCTTCTTCTTTGCGGCAGCGAGGGCCGTTTTCATGCCCTTGTGCAGCTCGGCCATGAGCTTTTTCTGGAACTCTTCCAGAAGCGCCGCTGCCATCTCGTCGCTCGTCATTAGCCTCGCACGCCCACTACTGAACTTCCCCTTCTTCTTGCCCTTCTTGGCGAAGATCTGTGCGCGAAGGCGCCCATTCTCCTTGTCCATGAGCATTTCCCGAGCTTGGCTCTCCACCAGTTGGTAACCGACCAGCTCAAGCGTGCGACGCAACTCCTTCTCCTTGGCTTCCCAATCACGACGCGACGCATCTGCTCGTAGAGGCGATGGCATCACAAGGCGATATAGCCGTCGAGCCTCGCCAGCGTCATCTTGGTTGGGCGGAGTCGATGGCCGAGCAATATCTGTCGTCGCATCGGAGGGAGCAGTGCTCGTCGTAGATGGTGTGGAGCTCGCAATAGATGGTGCGGAGCTCGCAGTAGATGGTGCGGAGCTTGTCGCGGACTCGGATCGAGCGGTGCTTGCGGCGAATGATGCATGACTTGTCGCTGCCTCAGACGGTGCAGCAACCAGTGTGAGGGAGGACGGGACGACGGGGGGAAGAGGTAAAGACGAGGTGGTGGTGAAGTTCCGCGCAGGTTCGTAGGCGGCGTCCGGAACAGCGTTGGGATTGAATGGGTGAATTCCACATTTGCGGAAGGCGGACTTGATGGTCTCGGACTTGAAGGCCCTGTCGCGAGCATACGCATAGTGTTCCAAGAAGTTATATTTTGTTACCACAATGTTGTTTAGATGTAACTTAAATCCGTTAATATGCGGGGAATGGATAATGAGTGAGTTGATATACAACCATACCTCGTTGAGACGCTTCTTCCACTCCTTGGAGAGGGGACCAAAGACTCCCACGTCGCATGGCTGAAGTGCGTGGGTGGTATGCGCTGGCAAACAGATGATGATGATACGGTGCCCCCTACCAAAGTCAACGAAGCGGAAGGTAAGATGACTATTGTGGCCGTCAAGAATCAGCAGACGATAGTCGGCAGGATCGTCCAGTCGCTCCGCGGATTGCGGCGCAAAATCTTTCTCCAACCAAGCAGCGCCGAGCTCTTGATCGGTCCAGCCGTTGGGCGAAAGGGAGAGGCTGTAAAGCGGCTGAGGCGCAGGAGCATGAATGAAGTCCTAATGACATTACCTAGCGTTCCCTGGATTGTTCTCGGCCCAGCGTAGATCGCGCCGCACCCCCGGGTAGATGACTGCGGAGCGCATGGGAGCACCCTCGGCCGGAATGCACTCGACGATCGTGATCAAATCGCGGCGACCATCGTGAATGTTCTGCACTGTGCGTTGATCCCGGTCCACCACCACCCTAACTTTACCAGCGTCCCCCAATTGCACACCTTTCTCGTCCATATTCCAAATGTTCTTGGGTTTGATGTTATACTCGGCGATCGTCTCTTGGAGGATGTCGAAGTACTCCTTGACGACAGTGCGATTGAGGGCCCGCGCGCGACACTCTTCAAGTCCACTCGCCCACTTGACCTGAATATTTGGACTGGTCAGTGTTGTGTACCGGAATAGAGTGGCGGAACGTACCTTCAGATCGGGATTTTTCTCTATCCAATGACGTGCCCAGCTTTCCCCGACCTTGACACCGGCCAGACTAGACGCGCAGTCGTTGATGAGAGTTGGAGTCATTGGGTGACCCCGACGGCCCATGGCCTTGAAAGATATGTATATGAGACAAAAGATGCCGACTGCAAGAGACGCACCTTCACGAGATTCTTGAGCACATCTTGCGCGGCAAGAGGAACCTTTCGTTCATGGGCATGCGCTTCGATCCGCGTTAGCATTCCGTCCATGCGATTCTTGACCGTGTTCTTGTTGACGCGGAACTGTGCTGCGGCTGCACGCCGCGTAACACCAGTCGCTTGAATGGCTGCGATGGCCATCTGCACACGCTCTTCATATGGAACAAGCTCGTAGTCGATGTCGTTATCGGAATCGGCAGCGTTGGGCTCGGGTGCGGAGAGATCTGGATCCAACGTAGGGATGTTTGGCGGGGGCAGCTAAATGATGTCAGAGACCGTTGAAAGAGAACAAGGTCCGAGTCGACACCACTCACATCTTGAGTGTCGCTCATGTCGGTGTCGGAAGCCAAAACTCGGGAGCAAGAAAATGCATAGAGACACGCTACCGACGGAGATATATAGAGCCAAACATGCTTCGCCAGACACTGCCAGTGACGTCCAAAGCACGATGTTTCCGAGTATAGATGGAGGAGACTGTGATATCAGCCAGGTGTCGTGCAGATTTCGTCCGATTGAGTAAATGAGGAGCTCCCGTAGTCGTTCATGACTCGGGGGATACCAAGAATGGTGTTCTGGATGCATCAGCTCCGCCGGTAAGCAGTCGACATTGGGTATCACCGCCCAGATGCCGCCGATATGAAGAACACGCGCCTGCGGAATCAGAGCTCAAGGAAATTTAGGAAAAATCCACAAACCATTCAGGAAGTATTGAAAAACCGCGTGCAACATCTCCTGAGAGTTTGAGCCCCAACGGCGGCGCATAGGTGAAGCTGTGAGCATCGCAGCAGGGCAGCATCATTTGAGGGGATTTTCAGGTTTCCAACGGCTTTGACGACTCCGTGGCTGGTACGAGGTGCGGCGGTGTACCTCACAAGAGAGCTGGGCATCTGACGAGTCTAACGAGCCCGCTATCTCGAGAAACGGCGGCGAATTGAGGCCACAGCAGACGGAACATGCTGGCGCGGATTAAGAAATTGTGACACTTGGTCATCAGCCCTGACGAGATCGCTCACCGACGGCCGACAACTGCTCCCCGTCACACCATTTTTGGCACAGACCACCGTCTCATGAATGGCTAAACCCCCATACCCACAGGATCTCCAAATTCTTCGTGTACAACGAGTATTTCAACAATGGTCAACTACCCTGTGTGGTCAAGTACGGGGACACTGATAGTACCGGCAATCAAGCCGAAAGTGTCGCCTCATGATCAGCTGCGGATTCCACGCTAGACACGGGCGGATTTTGGGCGGATGCCACGCACGTCTCATCTCGCCTCCTACTCTCTTGGCGAAATCCTTTCCTCCTTGCGTCCTTCGACCGACCATGAGCCACGAATCATCGAATATCGTCCCGCAGGAGTACACAACCCACGACTTCTCTGCAAAACCTGGCTCAGCAGCCCACTCCACCATCGTCATGGATCACAGCGAGAGCCCCCGACGCTCTCGTTCCATGACTCGTGGCGCCTGGATCGTGTTAATAGTCGTCGGAATGTACTTGTTTGCGCGCTTGAACTGGCAGGGGAAGCATATTCCGCGGCATATCCATTGCGACTCTGAAGATGCCAACTCTCGCTGGGTACGATCTGGCTCTCATGCTGTATCTGGGCGCTAACGATGTCCATGGACAGATGCGCGAAAATCTTGGCATCCGTACCGTCGACCTTCCCGCCGGAGTGGTCCTACAGAGTTGTCTGCGCGGAGGAGAGATACTCGGCATTCCACCTCCGAGTGCTTTCACCCTGGAAGATCCCAAGATGGGCTTCGTTCTGCCGCTGACTGCAAACACGGCCATCACCGTCAAGTACCACCAGAGTTATTACCGCGTCCCGGCCATGCAGACTCACTCCAAGGCCTGGTGGTCGTGGCTCATGTCACCTCGAGTCAACGTGCTCTCAAAGCAAGCTGACGTTCCGCTCGCGGCCAATATGGCCTCCGTCGCACCCGAGCAGATGCGAGTGCGTCGGAGCTTCGACATAACGACCTCTCAAACACTCAACGACACGGCGGAGGTACTCGTGGACTCGACGGGTGGTGCGACGGTATGTCTCATGGAGGGACAGCAAGGCCGAGACATCAGGATCGGCATCTTCGTGCGTGTCCATTCTTGTCCAGACTGAGAGCAACTCATTTTGTGAACGCAGGCATCTAACAACCGCCCGTCTTCCGCAGCGATTAGGTTAACTCTCCCTGACGCTCATCGCTCTCCAACCGGGCACGGACGACACAATATCCAGCGGCCTACACCGATCCGTGTGCTCGCTGTATACCTGCCTGAGTTCGCAATTGGCATCTCGGGGAATGTTTCCTTGCAGACCTTTATGCTCGCGACGACGAACGCACCTGTCAGCGCCAATGGTTCGCTCGAAGCGAGCGATGAAGTCAATGTACGCACAACAAATGGAGCGATTCGCGCCGGGGTGGGCACCTCTCTCCATTCTTCTGGCGGAATTGGATGCTTAGTTGTCGCAGAACCTCACTGCACCGACCCTCATGCTAACTACTTCCAATGCTGGCATCTCTGGACATTTGAACGCCTCCAAGTTTCTCAGCATATACACGACCAACGCAGCGATCAACGGAACATTTTCTCTCGGTAGCGCAGAGGATGCGCAGACAGATACGATGGCATATCTGACTACCACGAACGGGTGCGTCGACAGCTTCCATATCTACCTGCGCTCAAACAGATCTCTGCAGGTGTTTGGACGTCGACATGTCCCTCTGGTCGTCTCCCGTCCAAGGTTCCAGCGCAAACTCTGCTGACGGCGGGCGGTTTTCCATCACCGGCAGAACTAATAATCGTCCGCTAAATATCAGTATCTCTACGGCGCCGACGGGACACAAGGTCGATTCAACCGTTCAAGTGATGTAACTCATTATTTAACACATATAGCTCGCCCTAAACGCACAAACCTTCAACGCTCGCGCTACGGTCTACCTCCCGCGCGAATTCGAGGGTGGATTCACCGTGCAGACGACCGAGCCGCGTGGAGCTCAGGTCCGTCGTGCTTCGGATGGCACGGATGACGCGGACGAAGGAGAAGGGAAGGAGGAGGAGGATCAACGCAAATTGGAGATGTCGAAGGATCCGCGCGGAACGTACGTCTGGGGGAACATATACCTCCAGGACGGGGACAAGGATGGCGAGGGTGCAGGCAAAAGTCGCGGGTGGGTGAGTTTGGGGACTAGTGATGCGAAGGCGGTGTTGGTATTGTGATGCTGTTCCTCGTCTATGTGTATATGAGTTTGTCTATCGAGTCTGGAAGCACTTCAATTCTTTTGAAATTTTGAAAAGAAGAAAGTTATCTCAGTGCCTCGACTCGGACACTCGGTTGATTATCTCCTGCACGCCCGCACGGTCATAATAACGCGGTGGCACATTAGATTTGGATCTCCGTCTGATTATCTAGGATCCGAGGTCCGCAACGAAGTTGGTTGGACTCGGGGAGAATTATCTCCGTTTCCATACAAAATCATTGCCATCATATTGATCTTGCACTATTTCTCATGATCCGCTGCTTGTCACAAACCACCATGTCCGCCGAGTCGCCGCAACTGCAGACCGTGTACGTTTGCTCATGGTTCTCCCAACGAATTATTCTGACACCGTCAAGACTCTTGACTGCACTCGCAACGTACGACTCGCCCCGGGACAAACGGGAAGCGCTTGACGACGTGCTCCGGTCCATCTGCGCCGTCATCGACATCTTGAGGACGGAGCGCAACAACTCAGTCCCGATAAACACTCTGCCCAGCGAACTGCTCGTCCAAATCTTCCGCAGTGCTGCCGCGTCACGCCCCAGTGTCTCGCTGCTGAGCGTCTGTCGTCGGTGGAGAGCCGTCGCTGAGGATTCGCCGACACTCTGGAGCAACATAATAGCCTACAGGTGGCAGACATTGCGCAAGCACGAGTTTATTGATCAACTGAAGAGGTCGAAGGAAGCGCCGCTACGGGTCGCCATCGGGATGCTTGCGTCGAAGGGTATCATCGACCGCCTTATGGCTAATGCGCATCGCCTGACGTACCTCGATATCGGGGGCGCGCGCGAATATCTGGTGGATCTCATTCAGAAGATGTGCGCACACGATTTCCCTGTCTTGAGCGATCTGCGTCTCGAGGTGACTCGGAAGAAAGAGGAGACTGGAGACGACGACGACGACGAAGATGCGGCTGTCACCGTAGAACTACCTTCCGAGGTACTGGATGGCCGCATCCCCGGTCTTCATCGCCTGGAGCTCCTCGCAATCGCACCGCAGTGGACCTCTCTGCAGTCGCTCCGTTACCTTGTCATCAATCCGAAGGACACATCTCCAGCCCATCCTCTCCAGTTCCATGTTCTCCTTTCGGTCCTCCGGGCCTGCCCGGAGCTGATCGAACTCGAGATTCATCTACTTCTGGACGTCGGTGCCCAGGAACTGTACTTCCCTGTGGAACTCCCGCATCTCGAGTCCCTGAAACTTCGCGACCATATCCACTACTTTCACGCCTTCTTCCGCTTCGTCTCTTTCCCTGCTATGACGCGGCTTGCGCTTTACCCACTCGGCGTGAGAGATGGGGCCGATATCCGCGAACTCCTGGTGCCCCTCCGCAAACATCTCCGCTCCCCTCTAGCGCCCATTGCGTGCGCATTGTCCATTACCGTGCCTGAGCGCAAGGACGACGAAAACATCTCCCATGTTCTTGTCGACGTCGACCGGGAAGAACTTGATCGCTACAGGGAGACTCCGCTCTTTCGAATCAACTCGCACCCTCCAACAGCCCCGGCGCTGAGACAAATCCTGGTCAAAATCCTGCACACACTCCCAATCGCGAATATCACGCATCTCGATGTCAGCTGCGCTTCTCTGAGCCACAAGTCGTGGAAGGTTGTTCTCAGACTCCTTCCAGCCGTGCGGTCTGTGGCGCTGAGCAGCGACGACCGTGGGGAGCAATTCTGCGATACACTTGCTGAAATGCTGGTATCCGTGCGGGACGCCGCGGTTCAAACGATCCCCATCCTCCCTCCCGCTCCCGCTTCCACATCTGTGCAGATTGACTGTCCGCGTCTACAACCGTCTTCCTAACGAACTTTCCGCCGTGGAGACCTTTCTGGGTGCATTCAAGCGCGTCTTGCGCCAGTATTATGACGTCGGGAGACGGATCGAGTGTGCCAAATTCATGGGCCAGATGTTCTGGATTACGTTGGAGGGAGGTACTCCTAGTCGGGTGCCCCTGGTGGACAATTGGGACGACGTGCGCGGGTTAGTGAATGAGCTGGTCATTGACAACGCATGGTATTGACGGTTTATCGCATTAAATGAATTGGTTAAACTAAGTAGCCTTAATATCTCCAACCAACCCTCTCAGAAGTGACTTCTCTCTGCAGTGTAAATGAGTCGATGGATGTTATTCCGTGTTTGGTTACTTTGTTACCATCGATCAGCGCGTGACGGGGCATTCCGCTTTTGTCCCGAACCACGATGTCTGCGAATTCGGAGCTACAGAACATGTGTGTATGCCGCCTGTCTTTCGCGGCGAGGGCTAATCCTGGTCAACAGTCTTGCAGCCGCCTTCTTACCGTATGAATCTCACCAAAGAAAGGTGGAAGCGCTTGACGCTATGCTACACTCTCTCACCGCGGTCGCGGACATCCTCAAAGCCGAGCGCAATGCAGTCGCTCCCATACACAATCTTCCCAACGAAATCATCGCCTACATCTTCCGAAACGCCACCTACCCGGGCCCATCCCCCAACACCTCCCTGCTGCTCGTCTGTCAGCGCTGGAAAGACATCGCCGTCCACTCACCGGAGCTATACAGCACCATAGAGTTTCCGTGGGCCTTCCGGAGCATCTGTTTCTTTGAACAACTCAAGCGGTCCGGAGATGCGCCACTCAGGGTTCACATTGGCAGGCTGGAGGACACAGAGGTCATGGACACTCTCATGGCCAATGCGCACCGCCTTGCAAAGCTTCAGATCGGCGGAACAGTGGAGTACCTGCTCGCACTCGTCCAGAAGCTGGTAGAGCACTCATTCCCTCTACTCTACGACCTACGGCTTGAGGTCACCCGCATGAGAGAAGACGAGCACGATAATGGTGATATGACATCGATCCCTCTTCTTCCGTCTGCGGTGTTGGATGGCCGAATTCCGAACCTCCGCCGCTTGGAACTGGTGGCCATAGAACCCCCTTGGACCGCTGTACAATCCCTTCGATATCTGACCATCGACTCGAAAAACGCACCTCTTACGCATCCCCTCGAATTTCATGGCTTACTTGCTCTCCTATCCGCATGCCCAGAGCTTATCGAGCTCGATCTCGACGTCGCCATTGCGCCTGGGCGTCGCGACCTGTACTCTACCATTCGCCTTCCGCGTCTCGAGCGTCTACAGCTTCGAGAGCAGCCGCGTACCCTCCAGGATCTTCTCCACCTCGTATTGGTCCCAGGGACGACGCGTCTTTCCCTGCAGCCCATCGGTGTTAACTCTGGCCCTGACATCAGCGACCTCCTCGTTCCCGTTCGCAAGCATCTTCGTGACTCGACTGCGCTTGTACCGCGCAGCATAATATTCTCCGTCCCCGAACACCCACCCAACGAGCCCGTCACACATTTTACGGTTCACCTCAACCATAAACCAGAATCACTGGGCTACCGCGGAGTGGGCGCGCTATTCAGCATAACATCGCATCCCACAACTGGTCCCTCCCTCGAACAGATTCTGGTCAAGGTTCTAGAGACCATTCCGACGAAGAACATCACTCATCTGTGCATCGGGGACCGGTACTACACCGCGTTTCTCAGCGAAGGAGAGTGGCGTGCTGCGCTGCCCCTCCTCCCAGCGGTTCGAATGTGTGAATCTCCAACCGGACCACGGCGGATACGCGTTCTGCGCGGTGCTGGCCGATATGCTGGATAATTCACCCACGGGAGCGCCTTTTTGGCTGCGCATCGTCAACATCCGTTTCATCGTCCGGCATGTGCACGAGGTGGAGATGGCCCAGCTGTTCTTGGATGCCTTCCGGCGAGTGCTCCGTGGGTATAACGCTGCCGGAAGACGTCTCCAGCATGCCAAGTTCCGCTCAATCCTGTTCATTGACGAGGGGGAAGAGTTGGTGCGGCAGAATTGGAACCAGTTGGGAACTCTGGTCGATGACCTCGTCCTCGAGAAGGCTTGGTACTGAAAGTTGCACCTATATCTGGGGCGGATCGGGTAGACGGTCACTATATTCATCCAAACTTTAACCCAGAGCTGTAAATATCATGATTTCTCCCGATTATATTCATCCGAAGCGGGACAACGAACGGGATACCGGAGGCGTCAGCACAAGGAATATGGAGCGGGACACGGCGACTTGTCGTGCTTTTCCCAAAAAAAAATCGGACGTTCGCCCGCGTCTTTTCCCGCCATCCCGAAATCTTAACTTATCTGGTGTGAGCAGAGTGATCCCGTTTTGGACCATGTGCATTCAGTGGCTTGCGAAGTGCATCATCTCGTACATCCTCCCCTACTTCACTCGGAATGAAGTAGGAGCACATCAAGATGGAACACGAAACAGATTCTATGCCCTATTGAATGGCCAACCCCGCTACGAACGAGGAGTTCCGCTTTATGTTGGTTTGGACACCGCGGTCGACAATAAGCGGGCGTGTATCTGAATACACCTTGGCCGTTGACAGGACCTGGTGCAAGACGGGCAACCTTATAGGTTTTGTGCAGCCGATTTTTTGCGCAGTTCGTCCGCATTGATCCGACCGGCGGGACTTGAAGTTGCCGATGTCAAGCCCGAGTCACGAATAACTCTTGCCAGAAACTTCCATTCCTCTGGCCAACATGGCCCCAAAGCAAACGCACTCGGTCACCCTCGGCGCAGGGGATGCGCTGGGAACAGGCGACTCCTATCTGCGACTCGATGTTCTTCCTCTGGAGCTCGCTGCTGGCGCGTTTGAGCGGCTGAAGGACGAGGTGAAATGGGCTGTTATGCATCATCGAGGTGCGTTTGCGTCTTGCTATCCGTATGGATGATACTAACGAGGAGCTGCCATGGTCTAGGTGGTGAAGTTCCGCGACTGGTAGCTGTGGAAGGCGAGGTCGGTGCGGATGGGAGGTGCGTCGTCGATTTCTCTTCTTCCTCCTTCGCCTTAGGATGCAAACTAGCTACCCAATCTACCGCCACCCTGCCGATTTCTCCCCACCTCTCCATCCGTTCTCTTCAACTGTCTCCGCCATCCGTGCCCACGTCGAAGCCGCTGTCGGCCACCCACTGAACCATGTCCTCATCCAGCTTTACCGAGGCGGAGCGGACTACATCTCGGACCATTCGGACAAGACTATCGACGTTGTCCGCGGGTCGTCTATCGTCAACGTCAGTCTCGGTGCGCAGAGAGTCATGGTCCTGCGGATGAAGAAACTGCCCGACGCCGAAAGTGCACAGCCCACGAGTGAACGACCTCCTCCAAGACCCACCCAACGCATTCCCCTCCCACATAACTCCCTCTTCGTTCTCGGACCCAACACCAATACATCCTGGCTCCATGGAATCCCGCACGACAAGCGGCCTCTCTCTGTCAAGTCGCCTGAAGAGAGCGCTATGGCCGGGGAGCGAATAAGTTTGACCTTCAGACATATCGGGACGTTTCTTACCAACGACGAATCGGACCCGCAGCGGATCTTCGGGCAAGGAGCGCGTTCGAAAACCCTCGATGGCGCGGGTCTGGTGGTGCGTGGGGAACAAGAGAGCACCGGGATGAGAGAGGCGTTTGGGAGGGAGAATCAGCTGAGTGGAGAGGAGTGGGATTGGGACCGCTGGTATGGCGAGGGGTTCGATGTTGTCGATCTGGTTTGAGTGGGCGGATACTTAATCGCCGCTATTGGTATGTACTCCATCCCTGAATGAAGTCCTGAAGAAACACATTCAACGCCGATGGGCACACGTCTGCGTCTGGGACGGCTTAGATCTGCATGCGTAAAGTATCAACCAGAACGAAGACTGCAGCTGCCGCGCCGGGTCCTTCCCTTCCAAAACAAACCTCGGCCGCTGGCAGAAGGAGAGTCAAAAGTGTCTGGCACTTCTTCGCTCTCCACAGCCCGGCCTCGTTACGAACGAGGGTCCCTCAAACAAGCTTCTGTCTTGGTCTGGACCGTCTGGGGATGGTATGTGCACGAGAACACATCCAGGCGTCATGCAAATTGATTCATCGTTCATCAGGTCGTACGAGTCTTGAACGTTGGAACTCCGCAAACCTCTGAGCGCTTTTGATTCGATTCATTGGTTTCTGCCCTCGGGTAGGCGAAAGAAAAAAGTCTTGATGCTCGTCAGTAGTGACAGCCAGGCCTTGCTACGAACAAGATTTCTCTCACAGGGATCTCGGGGATCGATTTCGCTGCGAGTTACAGTAAGAAATCAAGCGAACCAGATTTTTCCAGTGTGAGGGCCTCGCAAAAAAGAAAATCACGCTAGGAGAAGAGCAAGCAAAGGGATTCCACATCCGGGCTTGCATCCTATCGCACATCCGCCTGGAAGTTCCGAGTCAGGCTGGCTAGATTGTTTCGGAGCAGTCAAAGGCGGGCACTATAGTACTACTATACGACCAGCAACGCTAGGAAACAAGTCTGGTGGTGGACAGTCCACCGTCCTCGCTGCTTGGTTGGGGATGAAAACATGATGCAGAGGAAACCCTTGTTCGGACCAAGGTCCAGACTTGTCGGCGTCATCCAGGTGTAATCCCATTTTTCTTCTTTCAGCCAACCTGAACAAGGCTAACTTTATTGTTTGGCGGTGTAGCCAGACTCTGCGGCGTTGTACATCCCGTCCTGCTCAACTGGCAGCATTACCAACTTGAAGTACACTCGGGAAGAATCCGTTTGAACCGGAATCGAGCGACGAGCCATCCATTCCTGCAGCCAGAAATTTTGTTGCATTTCTTTTTGTTGAAATGCTTGCCTCAGTCTTTCGATGAACTCACCGGCGTACTAACTGCATTGTTGCTAAGCTTGGTGCCCCCCGACTCTAGCGGCATTTACACAGAGCTGTCGAAGACGCAGAGCGGCGATGCGAAGATCCAGAGGGAACCGCTTCTCGCCGTGCTTGCCCAGCTCGCCTACGGCTGCCTGGTTACGCGTTTTCCGAGCAATGGGCGCGTAGATACGCGCTTCAACGCGTCCATTGCCATAGTGGGAGGTCGTGGTGACCGTGACCACGCGGCCGCTACCGTTACTGTGACTGTGACGATCAGTCCACGCGTCTCTCTCTCTCCGCCATCTCTGCGCCTGCACGTCCACCTCCGCCAACTCTCAACGCTCGCTGCACCGGCTCAGCTCGAGGATTCCGAGCTCTCAGGCCGCTTTACAAGGTGCGCGAATTGCCCATTAGCGGGAAGAGGATCCGGCCAGCGAGCTAAATGGAAAGCCACGAGTCACGGGGCCAGCGCGTACGGGGCGGGATTAGTACTGTTGGCAAGGTGAGCACATTGCCTAGAGACGAGCCGAAAAGCTCACGTAGAATTCGAATGTTCTGCTCCGAAAATCAGCCTGAGCGAGGAAGCGGATTAAAAATAGAGCGAACGTCAAGATAAGCGTCGGGATACGCGCAAACCAAAGTCTTCGAATCGTTCACATGAAAGATCCGTGGTATTTTTAGCGCCGATAATCACTGGCAACCACATTGACGATCACGACCCTCTCATTCTGCCTGAGGCTCGATCTCTGGTTAGCTCGGCCCGTGGGTTGCAATCACACAAGAAGGTGCTCGTCGTATGCAACGGTCCCGCAATCCACTCGCAATCTGTGGTCAGCTTCACACATGGTTTCTCAGGACTGTGGCAATACCAATATTGAGACGAATATAAGAGCCGCGAGATCCTCCCCCTCACTCCAAGCCCTCCCGAGCTCAACATGAAGGTCGCCGCTCTCACCGCTCTCCTCGCCGCATCCCTGGCCGCCGCCGAGGTTACCTGGACTTTCCAGAAGTTCCAGGACGGCGTCGAGGTTCCCTTCGAAGAGGGCCCCCAGACCAAGTTCCAGTCACAGGCCATGAAGAAGATCGGCGAGTCCCGCAAGCGCAACCGCCTCACTGGCCGCGCTGCCGCTGCAACGGTCACCTCGTCCAACTGGGTACGTCTCTCCAGCAGCTCGGCGTGTTCTAAGCCTGATTTCTCTCCACAGTGCGGAAGTGCACAGACAGGAACTGGTTTCACGTCCGTTGTCGGGACTTGGACCGTTCCCGCAATTACTCGTCGCTCCGGCCAGTCTTCGTCCTCCGAACCCGCCCTTGCGCAGTGGGTTGGCATCGACGGCTTCAGCAACAGTGCCCTGATTCAGGGCGGCACGCTCTCGCAGCTCGTCGGCAGTACCCAGGAGAACGTTGCCTGGACCGAGATGCTCCCCGCATCGCTTCGCGACGTCAGCCTCACCGTCTCAACCGGCAACAGCATCACGACAAACGGTGAAGATAATCGTACTCCCTCTCGTCGCTCCTTGTGCTCACAATTACCGTAGTTACGATGGTTCGCGAATTCTCCAAGTTTCTCGCTATCTTTGCCAGTGCTCACCAGTCCATCAGACTTCCGCCACATCGGGCACCGTCACCATCATCAACAACTCGCGCGGCACCTCCATCGTCGGCACCGTTAGCGGCGGCACTCGTCTCTCGGCCACCTCGGCCGAGTGGATTCTCGAGGACTTCGAGTCGGGCTCCAGCCTCGTCGCCTTCGCCGGCTTCCCTAGCACCACATTCACTGGCTCCGCAGTCCATTCCGGCTCCTCTGTCACCCCAGCTGGCTCGACCCTCATCGACATCGTCCAGTCCTCAGAGCTCTGTTCGGCCACGCTCTCGGGCTCGACGGTCAACCTGGTTGACTCGTAAGTGCGCCGGGAAGAGCTTTATTTATCCATCGTCGGTGGAATCAAATAGCCAGATTTTTGTGTTTGAATCGCGATTTATACATGATGTGTATTGGATTTGGTGTGAGATTCCTGGTCCTCCAAGATGATCCCAGCCAGCTTCCCTAGCGCCACCCTTGCTTGCCTTCCCATCGCTTTCCGTCTTGGTATGAAGATTCAAGTGCTTCAAGTGGCCGGCTAGATTGAAAGAGAACGTCCGAGCCACTCGCACACTTGATTCGGAGCAGTCAAAGGCGGGCGCTATAATACTATACGACCAGCGACGCTAAGAAACAAGTCTGGTGGTGGACCGTCCACCGTCCTCGCTGCTTCTCCGAGGTGAAAACATGATGCAGAGGAAAACCCTTGTTCGGACCAAGGTCCAGACTTGGATCGGGCTTAATCAGGTGCAATCCCATTTTTCTTCTTTGTTCTTTCGGTGTCGGAGCCAATCTGAACAAGGCTAACTTTGTTTCTCTGCAATATAGCTCGAATGTGCGACGTTGCACATCCCGTCCTGCCCCTCTAGCAGCATTGCAAGTAGACTCGGGAAGAATCCGTTCGAACCGGAATCGAGCCATCCTCGTCCATACTGCGGCCAGAAACATTTTGTTGCATTTCGTTTTGTTGAAATGCTTGCCTCAGTCTTTCGATGAACTCTGCGCCGGCGGTGTACTGCAGTGATCGTGCACGGACTGGCAATACCGTACAGCCTCTTACGGCGTTTGCACAGTGTTATCTAGGACGGACAGCGGCGATGCGAAGATGTAGAGCGAACCGCGTTTAAAATTGGATGTTAAGCCGAGACGGCCAAGTGGGATTGTGGTACGATAGTTACAGGATAAATGCTATGTTTGGGAGGGCCGTGGGTATGCGGGAACGTCAATGGTACGGCGATGTAGTGCTTGTGTTTCGTGCTTCATCGGGGCAAGTTCTGCCGCGTTGGATTGTCAGGTCGAGAGTTGCATAAACGGTGAGGGAGAGACGCACCTGGGACTGCGGTTGGAGCCTAGAAGCCTCTAGCCGTCGACCAGACAGGACTACCGAACCCAGACTAACGTCGGCTCTGTCCAGAGCGCGTACTGCTGGCGCTTTGCAGGGAAGCGGCCGGACTGGGGAGCGGCGGAGGGACGATGATGGCCGTCGGAGCATTGGCGTACACAATGGCGTAAGGGTCGAACGAGTCTCGTCGGGGCGTCGGTGTTAATGACGGTGACGGAGATATTGGTGTATGGGAGGGTGAAACGCTGCTATCTCCGTGCGTCGACAGGCTCGGGTTTGTCGGCTTCGCTGGCGGATGATTACCTCGACGCGGTGGCGGATGGAGGTGAGGAACCGTGGCTAGGTATCTATACGGCTGAGACACCTCGGGCTCCAGCGTTGGTAAAGGTGCAAATCGTCCTCGAGCTTGTCGCCGCCGAGAAAGACACCGGTCGATGCCATATATGCCAACCGCGATGAAAGAGATGAGAAGGAGAACGCCTGCGAGGGTTGTGGGTGAGCATAGAGTATTTGAGCAGACAAACGGCGGGGACGCACCACCAATAATGGCTCCTGTTATCGCAAAGGTCGAGGTCTGCGTCCCGGCTATGTGCGTATCCGAGTTGTCCGTGCTCTGGGTTAGCGCCAGCGGAAGCGTCGACGTGGCAAGGAAGAGGAGGGAGGGTCGCCGAGGAAGAGGGTGCATACATCAGGAAAATGACAAGTCGCGCTTTTCGCACTTTTTACACTTTTTCAAGGAGAAAAAGGGATTTAAGCCTGAAAAGTCCCGAAGTGCTTGTGTACTTTTTTAAACCCAGTGCCTTTTCTTTTTCAAGGACAAAAAGCACGAAAAGGTCATTAAGTTGCGCAATAAGCACTGTGGAAGTTGGCGCTCAAGCAATGCCAAAAGCACTTTTTCGACACTTTTTACACTTTTACGGACGATAATAAGAGCACACAACAGCATAATTCATTGGCAGATACAGGATTGTACGTATTCTAAACAACACTCTAGCCCACCGTTGCACTAGCAGCTCAGGCTCAACGGCAGCAGGTCTAGAATACAATTACACGGTGAAACCTAAAGGCAAAGATGGAGCTTACCCGTAATTGGTCTTGGAGAAGGCGGTAGTGATGATCCCGGGCTTGTCGTGCTGTAGCAATTCAACGCGCGTAATCTGCCAAGTCTTGAATCAGGACAACGAAGCGCAACGACGTACTGCTTCGAATGCCGAGCGTCACGAAGCCACGGATCGCTGTCCTGGTAATCGAAGTCAATGGGGTGAGACCGTCGTCTGAGGAGGTCTTCGAGATATGCGACAACGTGCACAATGAAGGGCCCATGGGGGACCTAATGGTGAGCAGGTCAAAAGGACGCACCTGCGGCTTGTCGTCGTCGTCAACATCGTCCCAGACGCCAGTAGCCTGTGGAGCAAAATGATCAGTGAACACGGAGGAGAGTGAACGCGGGATAACGCACAGATTGCCACAGAAGTTATTCAGGGAAGAAACCGGTGTGGATGGTTGACGGAGCATGCGGGTCGTCGTTCATGCTGCATATAATGGCTCAGTACAGCGGGTCGGGAACGCACCTGAGGCGCCAACCCGCTCACAGAACCTCTGTGCTCGCTAAGAAACCGGTACTCTGCGCAATTGTTAAGGGCAGAAGAAAGAGGGAGGAAATGAAAGATGTACGCACGCCAATCGCCTAACGGCCCGCGACCAGCACCTCTGCGACGTTATCGTTTTTGCGGGCGCCCGGCGTGGTCTAGAACAGGCGCGCGCGGATAGCGACCATGGTGTCCGCAAAAATGGTGTACATGGTGGGCAGCACCTAGAGTACGCGTGCATGCAAATGAGAGGTGGGAAGGAGACGAGGGGTGTACAGTTGGTCAGAACTGTAGAGGACCAGTTAGCACTGGGAACGACAGCGAACACGGTATGACGCACAGGAGATATTCGGCGTAGAACTCGGTGTCCCTCGCATACGGATGGCAATGTGCGAGTCGTCGTTCATTCTGCATATGGCTCAGCACACAGCAAAGGATTGAGAACGCACCAGAGCGGTGCCAACACACCTGCAGAACCTCGCTTCAAGGATCCTGATAGGTACAGTCTGTGCCGGCTCCGCCGTGTTGGAGTTGTGCCGCTGGCAGAGTATGAGCAACGGGTAGGATGGGGCAAGCAGCGCGCACCGCAGGAGATGGGCCGAAGGTCAGTGGATGTGCCCAGAGACCTGCGGCTTGCGCCCTGTTGATTGAGCTATCGGAATTCTGGAAGTCGCGGTATGCAGGAACTTGTCAGTGTCAGGATTCTGTATAGGCAACGAGCTCACCGTGCAGGCGATGCCATAAGCTGTGCATGTACCGTCGTGGAACCGGACGAGGGCGTGCGTAGAGGAAGGAGGGAGGGTAAGAGGCGATGTGCAAGATTGAGGACAAGACGCGTAATGATCCCATCAAATATCAACCAAGTCGTGACCTTCACGCGACCAGATGATGACATCGAAGAGATTACGCGGCGGGCCGATTGGACTTGGCGACATCTACCATCTCGGAGCAACATCAACGGAACGTATTTGGCCTCGACGGTGCCCGACTGCCCTGCCGGCCTTCAAGCTTCAAGTCCAAGCCTGCGGACTGCTTGGTGTCGTCACGGCTTTCACGATGGTGGACAGCCTGCAGCGGCGACCCGTGCTCACTGCTCAGCCCGCCCGCGGCTGCAGCTGCCGCCGGCGCTGATCCATTCCTGAATCCTCAGTCTACTGGGTTCCTTTTAGCCATTCGAGTTTGAATTCAAATCATTCGTCAACACATCTCCGTATTGGCGGTATTTTCTTGTCATCTCTGTCTGTCCCTACCAGTGCCAGTTGGTACTATTCCCGAATCGATGTCCCCAATCTTTGCTGTTTCTATATTCCAAAAATTCACCTAGTTTCTGCTTAGGAAAAGCTCGGAAAAAAAGCTTGCACAAAAGGGGTTAAGGCAGAAAGCTCCCCAAGTATATAAGGGTTTAAAGGATCCCAAGTGAGTAAAGGCGTTCAAGGAACACAAAAAGTCGGAATAAAAGTTGAAAGTAAAAAAGGTATCGTCCAAGTTCTGAAAAAGGACTTGTCATTTTCCTGATGTAGCGTCGTGGTGGTGGGGGAAGAGAAGAAAGAGCGCTACTTTACTTTGTTGTGTGGCTACCAGCGCATGGCCGTCGGATCGCATCAAGAAGCCAAAGAAAGAACGACCTTCTCTAGACGCCGGGCCGTTCATGAAACTCAAAAAGTCTTGATTGTGTAGTGCTCGGAAGTGCAGGTATTTTCAGCGGCGTCCAAATTCGTAGCACGGTGCGAATGAATGATGAGTGGCGACTGAGCGGCGACGGAAGTGTCAAGAACGGGGTCGGGGCTCCACAGTCCCAAGACACCAAGGGCGAACCGGGGTGCTCTCCTCGCGATAGCGAGTCTCGAGAGGCTCCGTGTGGTCGTGTGCGATAGAACCCACAGTCTCTGCAGGGTCTAGGGGTCCAACGCGACGCGAGTCGGAATGATCGGGTTCTATGACGGGGACTCGGAGTCTAGAACCCGTCGGCGTCGAAGGACGTCGAGGAAGGACGGAAAGTCCGATACAAGACCGTGGAGAGTAAGGCCGTGTATTAGACGAGGTAGAAGCTAGGGCTCCTAGCTTCTACCACCCCTTCTTATACTACAGGTATGCTATCAATCGGTATCCTATCAATCCCTCCTACATGTCCGATCCCCCTCCTTCCTGTCGAGCCGCGACAGCGGTCGTCCCTTCCCTTGGTATATGTATATGATCTCCTCCTTTCAACGCGATCGTTGGATATAACGCGGCCCGGTGACGTGATGCGCTGTGATGCGCCATCAGTCGGTTTCATGACATCACCCCCCCCCTTTAAGGCACTCGTCTCGAGTAGCCGTGAGAACGGGTTCCCTTTTGCGGAGTTTGAATCTTTTTGTTTCGGAGTTCCAATATGATTCGGCGCTTGAAAATTTTGTTCGGAGTTCGAATTTTCCTCGGCGCCTCGTGTTTCAGGGTCGTTTGTATGCTTGGGTATTTTTAGTTCCATGGAATTTCCTCCGCTGCGGCTTCCAAAGCTTGTCGGGTTTCATGTGATTCTCGTGGCTCCTTTTGGGACGTGACTGACGCCTTGGACCCACGAGTCACACCCCTAAAGGGGTAACCGAGCTGCGGGTTCCCAATCCGGTTTGTTTTGATTTGTTGGTCCCCCTGTCTTCGCGCGTTCATTTAAGACACCGCGGAATCAAAATGCACCCTCCATTCTTTTCCTCCCATTCACCATGTCGCCCCCTCATCGTATTCGCGGTCGCTCGGGTTCTCCCCCATCTTCCTCCCATCTGCCCTCTCCCTCTTATACTGTCGACAATCCGCCGCCTCCGCTTTCGCGGTTTCGTCGACCCCGCCGTCGGGGAGTCCATTGATACAATTGGTTCATCTCCTTCGCCTACGGACCCACTCCCTCCCTTAACGAGTCTATGGTCGAAGATGCTGGCATCGCCGAAGAGGCGGAACTTCATCTTCTTGCACCCTCCCGGCTCATCGACGGGCTCCCTCTTCACACCACTATCCTCGTCCCTCTCGAAGTGCCGCTCCCTTCTTTGTCTCCTCCTCTTCGTCATTTCCCGCTGGACGCGGTTTTGTCTCGATTCGTTCGTCGTCCAGTGTCTGACTATAGTCGTCGTGTCGTCGTTTCGCGGAATCTGCCTCTTCCCTCTCGCCAGCGGGTTCCCCTGGGTGTTCGCTCTCGCCCCGCCTTCCTCGACATTAGAACCCCGCGACTCAACGTCCGTCATCTTCCCCCCTCCCAAGGGGCGTGGTCATCGTTCGCCTGGGCGCAGGCACTTTTCGACCAGTATGTTTCCGCCGCGGGTTGGATTCCTGTCTTTGCTGGCCCACGCGACATATACTTCGGCGCGGTCTTCGACGCATACGAGCGAGACTTCATGTTGCATTCCAACCCAGCTGTGTCACCCAGCGAAAGCCTTGATCTTCGATATCGATTTTGGGAGGAGGGTGAAGCGATTCAACTCGCGCGTGAAGGGGTTATGCGCGAACGCGCCGACCACCATGCTGAGCGTGTCAAGGAGGAGTTGAAGAATCTTTTTCTCCACATGGTTCGTTTTTTTTGTTGATTCCCTTCTTCGCTCACCAGCTGTAGCGGTATGTCCTTTGGATGCTCTCGTCGCTTTCCCGAGCTGGCATTGTCGTCTTCGTCTCCCGCAACTTCTGGGCCCTCTTCGAAGAGACTTTTACCCATCTCACCGGTCACAACCGGAATACGGCCGTTGCCTCCGTCCAATTTGACCGGGAGCTCGAAACCGCACTCCGGCTTCCCCGTTCCTTCGTACTTCGCGCCTTCCGCTACGACCGCCCTCCTCTCGGGATTCCTTTTGTCAACTTCCCTGACCCTCGTATCCACGAAGCATCCGGCGACTGCCCGCCTTCTTCTTTGTTTGCGTGGGAACTTCTCGCCGAATGTCTCGATGAATGGCTTTCTTCCAGCAATGGAGAGCGTCCCGCCGTTTTCGTCAATCTTCCCCCGCGACAGCGGGTTCCAATCTTTAACGAGTTTGGTCGAGAAATAGATGCCATCCCTGCCGAGGAAGAGTATGTCGATTCCGAGCCTCTAGGTCCCGCGTATCCGGACGAGCTTGCCCATGTTGACGAGCTCCCCGCTTCGCCGCCACCTCCTCCTCCTGTGGAGATCCTGGAAGATCAAGCGATGATCGACGACGTCGTGGTCGACGAGGAAATCTTGGTTGATGAGGAAACCCTGGATGGGTTGGAAGACACTGTACCACCCCCGTTTCCGGGGCATAATCCTTCCCCAGGTCGTTCGTCGTCGGCGAGCTCCTCCGTTTACTCTTCGGGTTCCAACTCGGGTTCTAGGTCGGCGTCGGGTTCTTCCTCTCCTCAACCTCGACGTTCTCCGCCGCCGGATCGTCGCCACCCCCCGCCGTCAGGGCCCCCGCCGTTCCGATGCCTCCTCCCAACTCTTTGCAAACCGATGTCATACCGCCCGCCTCCAACCTCCCTTGCGTGGGCGTTGCAATCCGTTTTTCTGGCGAGCCCGTTCACCGCCCTCGAGGTCATGTAGTGCGCGCTCTACATCCTCCATGTAGCCGGTGCGTTGCCGACCATCGGCTTTGCACTGTTTGGTCGCTCCCCGAGGATGCGCACAAGTCGGCGCCTACCAAGGCCCGCTCCGCCTGCGATGCCTGTTCCCAGGCTAAACAAGGTTGTCCGGCTTGGAAGGCCCTGTCGAACGCATACTCGGCACCTGCTGGGCTGAGGGATTTTGGCGAATTTCGGTTTGAGTTTTGGGAGCACGCCGGGGATAACATGTACTTCCCGCTCGAGGTGGACTTTCGGTTGTGGGATTTGCGTATTCTTCGTACGTCGCTTCCGTCTCTCCTTTTCCCTTCTCCTTCTTTTTCTAATCTTTTCCTCAGCTCGACACTGGAGCTGGCATAAGATATGCTATCGCTTCACTCCCCAGTCCTATTCCGCTCGCGCAGAGAGACATCGTCAGGAGGCCGAACGTCGGGAACGGTTTGCTCGCCAACCAGAAACCGGACGTCGAGACGAATCCGCCCGTCGTGGTCGTGGTCGCGTGTCTCCCCCTGCTCGTGCCGGTCCTCCTCCTTCTCGCTCCAATCGTCCTTCCCAACGCTCACGGACTCCTCCGCGAAAGCGGGCCCGATCTGAGTCTCGCTCTCCTCCTCGCCCCTCCCATCGCTCCTGGGGTGTGCCCGGTTCGTGGGGTGTACCCGCTCCTTCGCCGCCCGCATCTCGTCCTCATCGCCGGCCACCCTCCCGTCCTCGCGCCGATCGGGGAGCGGGTTCTTCGCGACCAAGTCGCGGTATGCCAGATCGCGGTGAGGGGACTTCACGGGCCGGTCGTGGTTCCGGGCCGACGTCGCGTCCTCCCGAGTTCGTGCTTGTTGACGACTTTCCGGGCGTCCGTATACCGTTGCAAGTGCCCGATTTGCAGTTCGCCATCGACGAGTCGGCTAGGCTCAACAGCGATCCCGACGTCCCACCGACCCTCCAGTTCTCGCCCCTCGGGCATCTGTTGGTGCAGTTGACGCTGGGAGGTCCGTCGGGTTCTTTCGAGGCGTTTTCTTCCCTCCCTGCGAACCGTGTTGGATTCGCCCCTTGTTACCGCGAAGGGCTCACTTCCCGCCGACCTTCATTTCCTGGATTTCCTGGTCCAGGAGTTGAGCCATCCTCGCGCCGAGGAGGTCTTCCGTCGCCTTGCCCTTCTTTTCGATTCCGCTGGCTCCTTTGCTCGTCGGACTCGCCTCGAACGCGAAAATCTCATTCCCCGTGATGAGTCGGAGGACGTGGGCCTGGATTACGAGGACTTCCCAATCGCGGAAGCGGATGCGAGCAGGGCGAGCGACCCCGATGTGGTGGTGGTGGAGCGAGAGGGTATGGAGGTGGAGGAGGATGACGACGAACCACCCTCTCCGCGTCGTCCTTCCGCGAAAAGCAGGGGTAAACGTCGAGCGTCATGAGGGTGGATAACGATCCCGCACTCTCATCCGGTCTTCGGTAGTGGTTTGTCCAAACAATGTTATTGCAGCGTGTATAAAGTAGGCGGCCCAGTAGTATAGCGATCTTTTTGTATCTTCTGTTTTTGTTCTTTTATATCGATTTTTTCTTTGGCTCTTTGTGTGTTTATGACCCGGTATAAGTGTCTCAGTCCTCGGGTTCCAGCGTGAGAATGATAGTTGAAAAAAGATCTGCGTTCGTTCTTTGTCCGTTCGGGTATCAATATGATGGCGTGGATCCCGGCCATCGGGTTCTTCCGCTTCAAGCGGGGTTCTGAGTGTTCCCTCCTCCCGGGTTCTCCGTGTGCGTAGGCCCCGCTCGCGCGGGTTCCGCTGCCGTGCGTGCGTTCCTCCAGGCTCTGCTTCTCCCCGCTCCCCTCCCTAGTGCTGGTCCCGGGTCAAACCGAATTGGTTGACCATGCGGGTGATTCTGCGCTCTTGGGGCCGGGCCTGGGTGTTGTGTGGGGGCGTCCCTAGGCATTGCCTGGTGTGTCGGGCGTGGTGCTGGGTTGCCCTGCTGGTGGGGACAGTGATGCGTTGGGTGTTGGTGCGCGCGTGGGCATGGGTGTCTCCTTCTTGTGGAGTAGGGGTCCGCGGGGGCAGCCAAATGCCAACCAATAATGCGCAGCATCGTACGCCATGCTCTAGTCCAGAAGCCAGGCCCGATCTCGACCCAGGGCCCTCGATTGTGGATTGGTGTTCGGTGGGCGGCCAGGTACGCCGCCAACTCCAAGAAGATGATGAAGGCCAGCAGCCCTGTGTACGGGGTGGCCGAAACATTGACACAGTACGTTTTGTCCATGGTCGTTCGCCGGTGGTTGTTTTCAAGATCGAAGCTTCTACCTTCTGTCAAGAACGGGGTCGGGGCTCCACAGTCCCAAGACACCAAGGGCGAACCGGGGTGCTCTCCTCGCGATAGCGAGTCTCGAGAGGCTCCGTGTGGTCGTGTGCGATAGAACCCACAGTCTCTGCGGGGTCTAGGGGTCCAACGCGACGCGAGTCGGAATGATCGGGTTCTATGACGGGGACTCGGAGTCTAGAACCCGTCGGCGTCGAAGGACGTCGAGGAAGGACGGAAAGTCCGATACGAGACCGTGGAGAGTAAGGCCGTGTATTAGACGAGGTAGAAGCTAGGGCTCCTAGCTTCTACCACCCCTTCTTATACTACAGGTATGCTATCAATCGGTATCCTATCAATCCCTCCTACATGTCCGATCCCCCTCCTTCCTGTCGAGCCGCGACAGCGGTCGTCCCTTCCCTTGGTATATGTATACGATCTCCTCCTTTCAACGCGATCGTTGGATATAACGCGGCCCGGTGACGTGATGCGCTGTGATGCGCCATCAGTCGGTTTCATGACAGGAAGCAAACGGGAGAAGTCGGGCCGGGAGGTTTGATACCCGGGTGTCTCCCCGTATAGCAAACACCTCCTATCCGCGATGCTTTTTTTTTAGAACATAAGGGCCAAGGTAGCTCGAGGAGCTTTCGCTTTGCGTATTCTAAGGATACATTCTACTTTGTCCCACGGTTCCTCCACCGTATACCTAGCACAAAAAAAAAATTGAGCTCAGCCCTGCGCTGTTGGAGAAATTTAAAGCGGCGGTTACCGTGCCTCACGTTCACAATATCATCGACCGCAGGCCAACTACCGCACAGCCCTTATGTGCAACGCGACTTGCACTTTCCTATTTGATCTTACTGCACTTTTCGCATTTTGAAATGGTGGGAACCTTGTTCGCAGCAAGACCGGGCACTGGCGTAAGGAACCGTGCGAATTTTGTTTTTTTAGTGGGCTGACTCACTCACGGTCCGCATAAGTAGAAATCCAATGTTCAGTCAGATTGGTTAATGCCCAGACGTGTATCCACTGGTAGTACACGAACCTTCCACCAGTATGGGAAACCCGAGATGCTGGATGCAAGGTACCTTGTTCGCAACAAGGCCGGGCTATAACGTTTTGGAAGCTTCTTCTTTTTTTTTGGGGGGGGGGTATATTATACTCGCGCGGTCCACAACATGAACAACGAGTTTACCGAAGACAAACAGTCTCTCTGACTTGAATGCTTGCCAGTGAGGCTTCATGCAATTCTGGTATCGACTTCGAGTCATGAAGGCGCCTCTCACGTCCCTCGGGCTCCAAATTGTTTACAAAGGTCATAAATATATCCCTGGGCAATTCAGGTTATTCAACGCCTGGACGACGTGTACTTATGAATATCCAGTACACGCACCTTCGACCAATGTGGTGCTTCTCGATTGTTAATTTCTGCGAGGGATCCTTGTTCGCAGCAAGGCCGGGCTGTAATGAATCAGCTTGAGCTGGCGGTAAATCTTTTCTTTTCTTTTTTGGGTTTGCGCTTGATAGGCAGCTAGCTAGCTGCCTATCAAAGAAGTTTCTGATGTAGCATAAACACAACTGATTTGGGCAAAATTCAGCGCGAAATGCCGTCGTTTGACAACGGTTTGATGGCAACCCGGAGCAATTCGGTGCGAGTTGGAAGACCGGCGTCTGAGCGAAAAATGCTGGTTGGCATGTTGACTTTATGTCCGCAGTTCTCGGGAAACTCTCGTTGAATGGCTTGCAATTGCATCATCTGCTCAAATCGCGACACCTCTTGTATCTGCAACTTGTACAATATCCCAAATGACTCTTCAATTTCACGGATTGCTTGGCATCAGAACCCCTGATGAAACGTCTACGACCAACCATATGCACAGCTCCGACCAAACCATAAAAACGCGTCGCTGAAGAGCTTGCACCCCACACCTCTCCAGAGTCCAAATGTTCGCTGCAGGCACAAAAGGCCTCCTCCTCCTCCTCCTCCTCCTCCTGGCTGCAGGAAGTTTTCTCTCAGAGTCCGGGTCTGTGTTCCTCGTCGCAAAAGCTGTGAGTCTGGTGCCTACAGACGGAGGGTACGTCTTCTCTTCCTTCACCACACCCCCCTGATTGTCTTGCTGTAGCGCATTCGATCGAGAAACAAACATGCCCCCAGTCGAGTCCGGCGCCGACCTCGTATTCAACTGGCACGACGATGAAATGTCGGGGGACAACAACACGATCGCGACGACGGTGTACATGATGTCCGATGGCGGGAACACGACCGTCTCGGACTCCGTGCGTCCTTCTTACTTGCCTCTTTTTCTGAATTATGAACGACTGGGCTGTAGTCCGTTCCCGGATACGTCATCGACGCAGTCGCCGTTCAATTCAACAGCTCGCCCTTTTCCTCCAAAGCCCTCGACTTCCCGTGGCTCGCTGTCTTCCCATGCACCAAAAACAGCAAAGCAGGCAACTCATCTGCGTTGGTATCGAATGCCGAGCGGTTGGGTGCTGTTGCCATTCTGGTACGCACATATGCAAGCTGCAGACAACGAACGATGACCGAGATCGCAGGCTTATACCGAAGGCGCCACTTACTCCTGGTGCAACCTCACGGACAACGATCCAGCAGCGACGATCCCCATCTACGCGACCGAGTATTGGGCGAAAGGGGCGCTTGTCTTTTCCGACCAGTTGGGCTGGTTATTCTCGGGCGTCACCTTGTCTTTCTCTCGTATTGTTCTCACCACCACCACCCCACAGACCAAGCACCGTCCCCTTCTACGACCCCCGCCGCCCTCTCTGCCCTATCCACAAACATCTCGGCCGACTTCTCCGCCCTCAACTCCGAGTCCTTGGTGCCAGTCCTAACAAATTCCCCCGTCCTCCTCGCGCGGATACCCGCGATTGGAGCGAATGTCACGGCTGCAGCGGCGCAGGCGAGTGCCGTGGCTGCGAGTGCCGCGGCCGCGCGGGCGAGTGCTACAGCCAGTACGCCGAAAAGTGGGGCGATAGGCTTACGGCCTGCATCGGGACTACTTGGTGTCGGGGCTGCGATTTTCGCCATGATATGATGTTGTAGTTGTTACGACTAGATGGAGTATGGCGGGAACGTTGTTCGTAGCAAGATCTGGCCAGTTGATGCTCGGATTCCGCGTGCGCACGCGGGGTTTCCTTTGCAGATGCCAGTGTCATAAATGGATGAGCCACTCAGAGTATGCAAAGCTCGGACGTGTCTGTACACGCACCTTCCGCCAATTTGCCAGTTTATTCCTTTCTATGCGAGGGATCCTTGTTCGTAGCAAGGCCGGGCCATGACTCGATTGAGATCTTCGTTTTTCTTGTTTTTTACTTTGTTGCTTACCCAAAGTCGGGATTAGTAGACAAATCCAACCTTGATTCAGATTGGTTAACGCTCGGACGTGTACGTATCCACGGATAGTACACAAACTAAAACCTTCCGCCATTATGGGAGAATCTGCATGCAGGGGTACCTTGTTCGCAACAAGGCCAGGCTACGGCTTTACGGCGGAGACTTCTTTTTTTGTTTCTCTTCCAGTTCTGACTGGAGCGCTTGAGCTGAAGAGCCCCTGGCGTTGCGTGCCAATCGAGTCATAAAGGGCGAGTCTTACGTCCCTCAGGCTTCGGGTAGTTTACAGATGTGAAACATATATCCTTAGGCGATTCAGGTTATTCAACGCCCGGACGTGTATGGATATCCCGTACACGCACCTTCGACCAATGTGGCGTACACGTCTTCGTAATTTCTGCGAGGGATCCTTGTTCGCAGCAAGGCCGGGCATTGGCCAAAGAAATCCGTCGTTTTTCTTTTTCTTTTTCTTTTGGTTTTTTTGGTCTGCTCTGAGTCAGTCACGGTGGGCCATGAGTACAAATCCAACCGCAATTCTAATTGCCTAACGCCCGGAGGTGTATACCAACCTTCCACCATTAACATTCGTTGGACGTAATCGTGTGTCGAAGGACCCTCGTTCGCAACGAGGCTGGGCTTTTGGCAATTGCAATGCTTATTTTTACTTTTTGCAACGGCGGACGACGGCGTTCAGAGGATACTCACATTACAGATGCACAAAAGGATATTCTTTCGTTCGTTTCGCAGTAAAATTGGATCGTGTTTAGGCGTACACAGAGTATGATAGCTATAGCTAGCTCGAGAAGGCCGAGTATTGTAAAGAATTATCGAGAGTGAATTAGCAGGGGCGAATGCGAATACGAATACGAAGTGTGTGCGGGCGGATTACAGATTACTTCTTCTGCTTCTTGGGTGCGGGACCGGGCCCGGGGGTGAGCGACGCGGCGTTGGCGGAGCGCTTCAAGTTCTGGCTCGTCTGGAGCGGCGCGGGCGGTGGAGGTTGGGGGGTGGATGGAGCAGCGCCAGCGGACTTGGAGCCACCCGCCACGGCGTTGGAGCTGGTGGCCTTGTTCGAATTCTTGGCAAGGTATTCCTGCTGCGCGGTGGGTGTGACGGTGACGGAGGTGTATATCATGAGCTGCGATAGCATGGGGTGGGGTGTTAGTTGAAGGACCGAAAAAGAGGGGACTGAGACGCACGGATTTGCGGGTCTTGTTGATCTTGTCCTGCTCCGCGCGCGTGAGTTTGCGTTGCGTCGCGCTACATCCATGGCCAACGAACAGTCAACACAAAGGCGAAGTGACAGAACGGCAGACGTACGTGCACCCATACCCCTTCACGAACTTGTTGAACTCTTTCTTCATGTCGGGGACGAGGTGGAACTTGATAATCTCCTCGGTGACGGCGCCGGCGCGCGTGTCGACAGACGCGAGGTGTTTCAGGAATGCTTCCTTCGCCTGTAGGATGGAGAGTAGATGAGAAGACGGAAGGAATGAGAGAGAGAAACGCTGCAACACACATCGTCGAGGGCCTTGTATGCACGCTGCGAGACCGGCGCGCGGCCAGAGTAGATGTCGTCGCCATCGTAGAAGTCGTATCCATACCGCCCGCCGCGGCCGCCACCGCCGAAGATGCCGTAGGGGTCGAGATAGTCGTTGTGGAAGCGGAACATGGGTGGCAAGATGGTGGTGGTCGTGGTCGTGGTGTGAAAGAGAAAGGCGCGCTTTGTGACTCCCGGTCACAATCACGCTCTGTCTATCTCACGTGTTGATGATGCTCCCACGCCCCTGTCGGTCGACGAAATCTGATACAGGGAAAGGATGACATCGATGACACTCGGCTATCTGATTCACAAGAAGTTCAAGTTGCTATTTTTGGTGGAATTATAAGCCCAGCTATAACGAAAATCATTTTTTTTTCGGTGAATCCTCGGTGTTGTATGATGCTACTGGACCGGAATTTGCGGGCCGGGGTGACGTAACCTGATGGCGCGTGGTCACTTGTGGGCGTGCTAGTGATGCGGCTTTGCTTCTTGGCCCAAACCACGATGTCTGCGAATTCAGAGCTACAGAGCATGTACGTGCACTGTCGGTCTTTCAACATGTGGTTTACTCCTAGTCACCAGTCTTGCAGCCGCCCTCTCACCCTACAAATCTCACCAATCCAGGCTGGAAGCAGTGGACACTATGCTTTACATCCTGAAAGCCGAGCGCAATTCACTCGCACCGAGTATTCATACTCTGCCGAACGAAATCATCGCCCAAATCTTCCGATGGGCAGGGTACTGGCGCCCGCCCGGCACCTCCCTACTGCTCGTCTGTCAACGGTGGAAGGAGATCGCTATCCACTCGCCGGAGCTATACAGCACCTTGACGTTTTTGGATGAAGTGGGGCACGTCCGCTTCTTTGAGCAACTCAAGCGATCTGGAGATGCGCCGCTCAGGGTGAACATCGGCAGGCTGAAGGACACAGACTCGGAGCTCATCGACAGTCTCATGGCCAATGCCCACCGCCTTGCACAACTTGAAATTTACGGAGAAGTCGAGTACATGCTCGAATTCATGCAGAGGCTGGTAGAGAACTCCTTCCCTTTGCTCTGCGACCTACGTATGGCGGTGACCATGGAAAGAGAAGACCACGATCAAGGCGACATAGCATCCATTCCTCTGCTTCCGTCTGCGGTGTTGGACGGCCGAATCCCAAACCTACATAGCATAGAACTTGTGGCGATCGAACCCCCTTGGACCGCGATACACTCCCTTCGATATCTAAGGGTCACCTCAAGAAACGCACCGCTTACTCATCCCCTCGAGCTCCAGAGCTTACTTGCTCTCCTATCCGCATGCCCCGAGCTCATCGAGCTCGATATCACCGTCGCTATTTCTCCTGGGCGTCGCAATGCCTACCCAACCATTCGCCTTCCGCAGCTGGAGCGACTAACGCTCCGAGAGAAGTCGCGTACCCTCCAGGATTTTCTCCACTTTGTATTGGTCCCGGCGACGACATGTCTTGACCTCCACGCCGTTGATGTCAACTCTGGCGCTGACATCCGCGACCTCCTTGTTCCTATTCGCAAGCATCTTCGGGCCCCAGGTGCACTCCAACCGAGCTGCATAACATTCGCCGTTCCTGGTCGCAACACAAACGTGCCTGCGAAACATTTCAGGATTGACTTAGATCACAAACCGCTAGGCTATGGCCGCAATACCTCACTGTTCTCCATCATCTCACATCCAGCCAGCGGTCCGTTCCTCAAGCAGATCCTCGTCAAGATTCTGCACGCCGTACCGACGGCCAGCATAACTCAGCTTGTCATCGAAGACTGGGACTACAGCGGCCCGGGATATCTCAGCAAAGCAGAGTGGCGTGTGGCGCTTCCTCTCCTTCCAGCGCTCGAACTCGTAGATCTCTGTGGGGCAGACACTGGCGGGCGGACGTTCTTTGAAGCACTTGCGGACACGATGGTTCGGCCAGAGGCGGAGGTGCCGTTCTGGCTGCGTACCGTCAAAGTCCGTTTTCACATCCGAGATTTGGAGGGCGTCGCCAGAGCCCAGACATTTGTGGAACATTTCAAGAGGATGCTCCGTGGGTATATTGCTGCTGGGAGACGTCTCCAGTATGCCACGTTCGAGCTCATGTCCATCAACGAGGGGAGAGCAATGTTGACACAGAATTGGGATGAGTTGCGCACCTTGGTTGACAAACTTGACTTTACAGAGACTAGCCATCCGCTGTACTAGTACTGAAGATTTATAAGAGACACTATTCATGATGGGAAAAAAACTGATACCCAAATTCTACGACCACTGCAGTGCGCAGGGCTCGAGTTATCATAGCTTATCCCCGCAGATCTTAAACGGAGCAGGGCTCATTTAGGAGACAAGAAGTGCATTGCTAACCGTTCAGAGGGAAGGGGTGGGGGATACAGTGAAGGAAGATCTAATCTGCTCGCCACAAGCGCTGAAAGAGATTCCATGAGGCAACTCCAGTTCCACTCTCGTCAGGAACACACGTCCACTTCCTGCATGAGCCGACCCCACTTCGCCCAAGCCCGAGTCTGCGTGCGGCGGCGGGCAGCAGCGCGACAGGATCATCTCCCGAAGCACTTGACCTTCATCGTTCGGGCCGGATTGCAACGAAAAGCGAGCGCAGTCGAGGAAGTATGTCGTTGTGTCGCTCGGTGTCGTCCCGCCAGGTAAGACGCTGGAGGATGGCTTGGTCCGAGGGATAACAGAGGCGGAGGCCTTCAATGGAGGGATTGGCTTCTAAAAAAGCTTCGAGCGATGGAGTAGACACGCTCGTCAGCTCGGACACCTCCAGGTGGTTAAGCGTGTAATCGGAGCGGGCGTGAAGTTGCATGAGCGCTGAATGTGTCCAATCCGCTCCGTTGAGGGACAGCTGCTGCAAGTTGGGGAGCAGCAGGGAGCTGAGGATATCCATGGATCCCGACGGAATCGCTAGCCTGGTCAAAGCACTGAGTCTGCATCCCGGCAGCGCGGCCGTACTGGCACAAGACGAGAGGCCTTCGAGGGTGCACTCCATCAATGACGTACACCGAGCAAGAATGTCCAAGGCGGTGAACGTCGGAGCCGCTGCATCGGAGGGGAATTCCAACCGGAGACGAAGGAGTTGTTGCCAGGGGAACTTGGTCGCGTAGAGCGGTAAGGAGAGCGTCGCAATGCCGATGGTCACATCAAGGCTAACGAGTTGTGGGGAGTCAAAGAAGAGATTTAAGATGTCGCCGTGGTCCAGGGAGGGAGTACTAGTGAGCCTGACGCCAGTGAGATCTAGCCTCAGAGTGTGCAAGCGCCTAAAGGAGGCATTGGGAAGGCGATATGCCCCGAGGAAACCCGGGCTAGTGTTTAGCACCAGCGTCTCGACAGCGCTAGAGAAACGGCGGAAGGAAAAGAGATACCAGAAAGTGGAGGGGATGTGCGCGGCAATGGATGACCCAGATGCAGGGGAGATAGTGAGGTGAACGGGCAGCTGGGCCGACCGATCCAAAAAATAGTACAGTTGACCCATGATGCCTCGGGTCTCCTGTGGGCGCAAAACGAGGTTGTTCCAAAGAGGCGGAGTTCTGTTCACAAGCGTTCTCCATAATGAACAGACCTGCTGCAAGACGAATGGCGCAAGTGTTGCGTTCCCGGTGAAGTAATCGGGTCGTGCGCGATCGGAGCGCACGCATTCCTCGAATATCAGCAGAAGAATCTCGACGGGTAATCGACGAATGGGGGCAACGAGACTTGCGAGCAGCTGGTTCCTCCACCTCTGCTGGGATAGAAGGTCTTGGAAATCGCGGAGGAGGCCCTGCATGACGTCCACTTCATGTTGTAGCGCATGCTCTTCATCCAGACCGTCCGATAAGAGCTGGCGAATGCTCGCTCTCTCAGACTGTGTCTCTGTGAGGCGCTCGTATGTGAGTCCCAGAGGGAGTTCTGCGTCCAGATGAAGCGCGTTATATCGGCAGAGGCAAGCGACCGACCGATTGAACGTGGCATACGCGCGGGTTTTATGGGTGGCAGTCGTGGTGGGCGAAAACAACCTAATGCTGATGGTGACGCGGCGTGATGGATGTTATTCCGTGTTTGGTTACTTTGTTGCCATCAATCGGCGCCTTGCGCAACGCGGCTTCCGCTCAACCACGATGTCTGTGCAGACTGTGAATTCGGAGCTACAGAACATGTATGTACTGTAGTATTTTAAACAATTCGGCGCCCGATTTTGGTGTGACATCTGCGCCGAAATTGAGGTTTCGGCACCGAGCGCTGATCAGTGTGACCGCCGAAAAATTTCGGCATTTCCTCACGACATCTGCCACGTCGACCGTCGCACCACGGAAGCAAGATGCCTCTCACCCCGGATCGACTACGCCTTCTCCGGCTCCCACAAGCCTTCACGGAGCGACTGTTCCCCGATAACCGCGCAAGCGTCAAGGATTTCCTCGCCTTTCCTCTCCCAGCCCAACGCGCGTCCACCCACTTCACCGATGCCGAGTCCTACCTCGTCTCATCCCCTCCCACCCACGCCGACATCGACATCTCGATGCTGACAATGCCTCCCGACGCCGTCCTTCGCACGCTGATGGTAGCTCTTGCCGCTGCCGATGAAAGCGATGCGTACGATTCCGTCGCTTGCCCGCACATTCCGGGAAACAAATCAACCTACCCACTCTACCTGGTATCCTACTGGGTTGAGCTCATTGACGTACGCGACACTCGCCGTCAGTGGGAAGCAGCACACAAGGCCCTCACCAAACAACTCGAGACGGCTCCTGGCAACGTGGCAGCTCAAACAGCGCATACAAAGATGCTAGCTCTTCCATGGGGCGGATCTCTCGCGGGATTTGATGAGCGTGTTGGACTACCCGCACTGGCGCGGTTCTGCACTCGAGACTGGCTCCAGACGACGCATATCAATCTCATGCTGGAGTTGGTGGATCTACGAGGAGAGCTGTCTGCGGCGGGCTTACAGGTCTTGCCGAGCGAACACGGGCGAGACATTATGGATCTGTATGCGGATGGAGGTGAGGGATATGATACGGAGAAGGGATATGCGAAGCTGCGCAAACAGGGCCAAGATTTCGGGACTGGCCTCGACGCGAAGCTGGCCACGGTTGTGAACATCAACGCCAATCACTGGGTTGGTCTCGTTATCGACTTTGAGAGCAAGACGGTTCTCTACGGCGATCCATTGCGCGGCGCCGCACCCATAGACCTCAAGCGCTCGTACAACTGGTGGATTGCACAGCACAACCTCGACGATTTCACGTGGCAGATACTCCCATCCACCGCACAGACCGACTCGTTCTCGTGTGGAATATTGGCGCAGAACGCGGTGGATCATTACCTGCGGCCGGATCGCGTACCGCTTCTCTCGATGGCCGACGCTGTGTCTATGCGGCTACAAGTCTTCAATGAAATCATCGAGCATCATGAACGCGAATCAAAGGTATATTTTCCGTGTATTCCCGGGCTCGCAAAACACTTACTTCTCTAATAAGCTCCTTCGTCATACCAGCAACGGATTCGAATTCTCGTTCCGGCACGATCTCACCATGAACGACCTCGAGATCATTCCAAACCCGACTCAGAGCACGAAGACGGCTGGGAGCGACTCATCGTCCTTCGGCCCTTTCCGCTTCACCGCCAATGACAAAGCCAACGACAAGATCGAGCGCTGGGCACCACCCTCCCTGCCCTTGTCGCCCTTTTCCGACGCAGAACACGCCGGTCCGGTCTCAATTACCCCTCCAGCTTCGCCATCGATTACTCCCCCGCCGTCGCCACAACCCCGCAAACTCGCCGCTATGTTTTCGCCTGCAAAGCCGGGTGTCAAGCGATCCACCCCCGAACGTGGACCTGTGTCTCCGCCCACTAGTCCCTCGAAGAAGCGACCAAATAACTGGGGAGAGAAGGAAGAGAAGCTCATCTCCGCGACGACGCGTGGGCTGAAGGCCATGGAGGAGGGCGGGAAGAAAGTCGGGCTTTTTGCGTTCATGTCGAAGCAAACTCCAGCTGAGAAAGCAAAGGAAGCGCAGGATAATAGAGAATGGGCAGACGCAGCGCGCGAAAGGGTAGCGGCGGAGGTGCTGATGAAGAAGCGGAAGGAGCTGCAGCAGAAGGAGGACGTGCGAATTGCGACGACGGAGCGAAAGCGCAAGCAGCGAGGGATAGAGAAGGAAATCGAAATCGAGCTGGGTATTCGGAGCGACGACGGCAGCCTGAAGAAAGCCAGGGTATGTATTGCATTTGATCTCCGACGCAGAACTGACGATGAGACAGACGGAGATACAGCCAGTACTGCATGATCCCGGAGTTGACCATAATATTGCGAAACGAACTCGCACTCGGCGCGTGGTCAAGGCGGAGGTCCTCGAGAAGAAACGGAAGCCGTCGGGTCGAAAACGCATACACCAGCCTCGAGAGCCCAAATACGCCAACTACCGGACACCATTCATCTTCCGCCAAATCCTGGCGGCGGGTCGCGTCAACATCCATGCGATTAAAGGATTGAGCACGACGGGTATCGTCAAGACCCTCCAGAGCAGGGATAACTACACATTCCACAAGCTTAACCGTACGACGTTGGATGGATGGACGGAGATTAATGTAGAGGGGAAGAAGGTGTGGAAAAAGAAGATACTGGAAGAGGTGGAGTTGCGAGGAGATCGTCCTGGAAACCTGAACGGAGGTCGTCGCAAGGCCTTTGTACGTTTCCGTCGCCGCTATTTTCGCACTTAGCTAACACCGCGACGTTTCAGACTGGATATCCTGAGATTACAGAGATGGTCTCGTCGACACTGACCCGTTTGCGCCAGTCTGGCGCGCCTCTCACCGTCATTACGGTTCGCGCGATCATCATCGCGACCATTCAAAAGTCGGCGCCCGAAATCTTCGACAAAACCTACCGCGACAACTCAAAATTCCACGCGTCTGACAGTTTCTGTCGCGAGTTCCTCCGGACAGAGATGCGTTGGTCAGAGCGGCATTCTACGAAGGCGGCGCAGAAACTCCCGACGGACTGGGAGGATCAGTGCGAGCGCGCCGCTTTGCGCCGCGCACACATTATCCAGACCGAGGATATTCCCGCGGAGCTCATAATCAACAGCGATCAGACTGGCGTTGTATACAACCCCGGTGGACGGCTCACATGGGCTCCGCGCGGATCCAGACAGGTCTCGCTCATTGGGGCAGAGGAAAAGCGCGCGTTTACGGCGCTGCTCGGTATCACCGCCTCGGGGACAGTGCTGCCCGTCCAGGCTGTTTACGAAGGACTCACCAAGCAATCATGCCCTCGAAAAGACGTCCCCAAGTACGAGGAATGCATCGAGGAAGGCTTCCAGTTTGTCCCATCTCAAAAGAAGCGGAACCATTGGTCTAACCAACTCACAATGCGGAGCTACGTCTGTGATATCCTTCAACCCTACATCCGCACTCAAATCGAAAAACTCTCGCTCTCCGCCAGCCAGAAGGGACTCTGGATAATCGATGTTTGGTCTGTCCATCGCTCCGAGGAATTTCGCGACTATGTTCGCGATAATCACTCCAACATCATCATCGACTTCGTCCCTGGTGGTACTACGGGCGTTGGACAACCGCTCGACGTTGGCATCAATCGGCCGTTCAAGCAATCGATGAAGACGTCCTACCATGCTGGCTTGGTCGACGGTCTTCTGGGACAGATGGATCGTAACGAGCCCTTGCATTTCGATACCCACGTTGGACCGCTTCGGGACTCAAGCGTCGAGTGGATGTGGACAGCATACAACTTCATCCAGAAGCCTGAACTCGTCAAAAGCGTGCGTTCTTGATAAACTGAGGGACTCTTCATACTGACCATCGAAAGGCATTTTCTCGCTGCGTCGTTCGAGAATGGGATCTGTCCTTCGAATCACTCACATCTCCCGCCATTCGAGCTCGCCTGCGCGAGGAGCGCGACAAGAACACGGAATTTTGGCAGGAGTTGCAGACGAAGCGGGGCAACTTCCTCGACATCCCCGCAGACGTGGTGGTTGCGGAAGATGAAATGCCAGATGTT
Organism: Mycena amicta; assembly: GCA_029282125.1. NCBI lineage: Eukaryota > Fungi > Basidiomycota > Agaricomycetes > Agaricales > Mycenaceae > Mycena > Mycena amicta. The sequence goes on from JARIHP010000024.1 coordinate 323,437, forward strand.
GGGCTGGGAGAGGAGGATGGCGTCGACGACAGCGACATCTCGCCGTATCAAGTGGCTGCCGACGTGCGAGGGAAGAAGCGCGCGCGAGTTGGGCGGAAGACTGGTGGTGGGTTGACCTCAGCGGCTCTCTCTGAAGGCACAGAAGTGGGGGATGATGATGATGGAGCGCAGCCAGCAGCGAGCAAGGGAGGACGTGCGCCGGGAAAGCGACAGACGCAGCCGAATACTCGCTATACGGACTTCTGGCGCCATTACGACGAAGACGATGAAGATGTTGACGAGTAGGTAGCAGTCCAAAGCCCTGCAGCCCCGCAGGGCGTGAAAAAAATGAGATTTTGTGGTTCGCCTGGGCATTTCGGCGCCCAGACCATGTACCTGTGACCGCCGAAAATATTTCGGCGGTTTGGGGGTGCTGTGACCTGTGACCGCCGAATTGTTTAAAATAGTACAGTATGCCGCTCGTCTCTCGAAGCGCGGTCTAATCCTGGTCCACAGTCTTGCAGCCGCCTTCTTACCCTATGAATCTCACCAAAGAAAGGTGGAAGCGCTTGACGCTATGCTACAGTCTCTCACCGCAGTCGCGGATATCCTCAAAGCCGAGCGCAATGCAGTCGCCCCCATACACATCCTTCCAAACGAAATCATCGCCTACATCCTCCGAAGCGCGGCCTTCCCGGGTCCATTCCCCAACGTCTCCCTGCTGCTCGTCTGTCAGCGCTGGAAAGACATCGCTGTTCAATCTCCAGAGCTATACAGCACATTGGAATTTCCGTGGGCACTCCGGCGGGTCTGCTTCTTTGAGCAACTCAAGCGATCTGGAGATGCGCCGCTCAGGATTCACATTGGCAGGCTGGAGGACAGAGAGGTCATGGACACTCTCATGGCCAATGCTCACCGCCTCGCAAGGCTTCAAATTGGCGGAACAGTCGAGTCCATGCTCGCACTCGTCCAGAAGCTGGTAGAGCACTCCTTCCCTCTGCTCTACGACCTACGGCTTGCGGTCACCCGCATGAGAGAAGACGAGCACGATGATGGTGATATGGCATCGATCCCTCTTCTTCCGTCTGCGGTGTTCGATGGCCGAATCCCAAACCTTCGTCGCTTGGAACTGGTTGCCTTCGAACCCCCTTGGACCGCTCTACGATCCCTTCGATATCTGAAGATCAACTCGAAAAACGCACCTCTTATGCATCCCCTTGACTTCAACGGCTTACTTGCTCTCCTATCCGCATGCCCGGAGCTCATCGACGTCGCTCTCGACGTCGCCGTTGCGCCTGAACGTCGCGACCTGTATTCTACCATTCGCCTCCCGCGTCTGGAGCGTCTAATGCTTCGAGAGCAGCCGCGTACCCTTCAGGATCTTCTCCACTTTGTATTGGTCCCTGGAACGACGCGCCTTGACCTGCAGCCCATCGGTGTCAAGTCTGGCCTGGATATCCGCGACCTCCTCGTTCCAGTTCGAAAGCATCTTCGAGCGCAGACGGCGCTTCCACCGCGCAGCATAACGTTCTCCGTCCCCGAACCTGCTCCAAACGAGCCCGTCAAATACTTCTTGATCGAGTTGAACCACAAACAAACATCGCCAGACTACTTCGCAGATGGTCCGTTGTTCAGCATCACCTCCCATCCGGACACCGGCCGGTTGGTCAAACAGATCCTCGTTACAGCTCTTTGCAGAACTTAGGGCGCGACGTGTTTTTTCATAGAAAATGACAGATTTTGTATTTGAACGATTCTGAGCTCAGTTTTTACCGTATCACCTAACAAGTGCTATATTCTTGACGTGCTCATCGAGGCGGAGGGCCCGGTCCCAATTTGGTAATGATTGGATCACATTTGCCCAAATTCATCAATTCTACCCATGTCTGTGTATTTTTGCTTGTGTAGGCCCAGTTCTTATTTTCTGACGCTAAGATGTTGATAGAATACTCTTGTGAGGTATGCCGAGGGCCCCACATGCTTATATGATCCATCGACACCAGTGGCCAGAGCTGTAGCATGTGTACACGACACCCAATCAGATCACCCTATAGTTCAAGTGACCACTTGTGACAATGGCTTACATAAGTATTTGGAGCCCTCAGCATACCTCACAAGAGTATTCTATCAGAATCTCAGCCCCAACGAGTGAGATCTGAGCCTACACAAGCAAAAATACACGGAGATAGGCAGAATTGCTGACTTTGGGCAAATGTGATCCAATCATTACCAAATTGGGACCGGGCCCTCCGCCTCGATGAGCACGTCAAGAATATAGCACTTGTTAGGTGATACGGTAAAAACTGAGCTCAGAATCGTTCAAATACAAAATCTGTCATTTTCTATGAAAAAACACGTCGCGCCCTAAGTTCTGCAAAGAGCTGTAAGATCCTACACGCCATACCGACAACCAACATCACTCATCTGTACATCGGGAACGTATACTACAGCGCGTATCTGCTCAGCAAAGCAGAGTGGCGCGCGGCACTTCCTCTCCTTCCAGCCCTCGAATTCGTATATCTTCAAGCGGACAACGGCGGGCACCCATTCTGCGACGCGCTCGCAGACACAATGGGGAAACCGAATATAAAAGCAGTTTTCACAAAATAAAAACTGCTTGAGCATAGCACTTGGTGGTTGGTGGTTTGATGTTGTTGTGGTTTGTGGTTTGTGGTTTCTGATCTGGTTGAGCATTGAGGTTGATGGTTTGAGTTTGAGTTTTGTGCACTCCTGCAGGCTTCATGGTCCTATTACTGGTATGGCCAGTCTTCTCAACGATCATAAAGTCAATTTCATCAAATTCCCCATGAATTTGGGCTTGCACGCAAAACATTTATTAATCCAGTTCAGCTAGACTTTGGCGGGGATTTCAAGCATACAGATGAGACATGGTCATGTCTCTACCATCCCTATGAAGATCCGACCAAGAGTATCCTTGTGAAGAGAATCTTCGCTTTTATTTTGTTTGTCACCCGAGTTGCCCGAGAATGATGGACTTGATATCAATTTGTTACAGTAGCCCATTGCGCCAACCTTTCACCTCAGACAGTCTTCAATTAGGTGTTGAGTCACCTTCAGCAATGAGCAAACCACAAGCTCGAAGCTCGAGCATTACACCAAACCAGTGCTGAGACCACAAACCTCAACCTCAAACCACCGATAATGAACTCAACCTCAAAGCTCAACCAACAAAATAGCCTCAAACGCCGAAAGCAAAACCACCAAGCATGAGTAAATAATATTTTGTGATGACTAATGTCATAACCGAAGGCCAAGATGCCGTTTTGGCTCCGTACCGTGCACGTCCGCTTTGTCGTCCGAGAGTTGGAGGACGCCGCCAGAGGTCTGACCTTTTTGGAATACTTCATGATGATGCTCCGTGGGTATGTCGCTGCCGGGAGACGTCTCCAGCATGCCAAGTTTCGCGTGGTTGTAGCCCTTGACGAAGGGAGGGCGGTGTTACAGGATAGTTGGGACGAGTTGCGCACCTTGGTGGATGACCTTGAGTTCGAAGAGGCTTGGTATTGAGTAGCTGCGCCGTATGTACCTACTGATTCCGCATAAAATCTTCGCCATCAGTCAAATCAAGATGCTTTCGTAATCTGAGCTCCTTGTCACAAACCACCATGACCGCTCAGTCGCCGCAACTGCAGACCGTGTACGTCTGCATCCCGTTATACGAAAGAACCATGCTGATATGGTTCAAGACTCTCGACTGCACTCGCAACTTATGACTCGCCCCGGGACAAACGGGAGGCGCTTGACGACGTGCTCCGGTCCGTCTGCGCCGTCGTAGATATCTTGAGGACGGAGCGCAACAACTCGGCGCCGATAAACACCCTGCCCAGCGAATTGCTCGTCCAAATCTTCCGCAGTTCTGCGACGCCACGCCCCAGTGTCTCGCTACTGAGCGTTTGTCGTCGGTGGAGAGGGATCGCTGAGGATTCTCCGGAGCTTTGTAGCAACATGGACTACAAGTGGAGGGACTTTCGGAAGCACCAGTTTCTGGATCAGCTGAAGAGGTCGCTCCGTTACCTTGTCATCAACCCGAAGGACAGACCTCCAACCCATCCTCTCCAGTTCCATGTTCTTCTCTCGGTCCTGCAGGCTTGCCCGGATCTGATCGAACTCGAGATTCATCTACTTCTCGACGTCGGTGCACAGGAACTGTACTTCCCTGTGGTCCTCCCGCATCTCGAGTCCCTGAAACTTCGCGACCACGTCGACTACTTTCACCCCTTTTTCCGATGCGTCTCTTTTCCTGCTTCGACTTGACTCGCGCTCTACCCGCCCGGCGTGAGAGATGGGGCCGATATCCGCGAACTCCTGGTGGCCCTCTGCAAACATCTCCGCTCCCCTGTCGCGCCCATACCGTATGCGCTGTCTATTACCGTGCCTTCTCGCAGAGACGACGAAGACATCCCGCATCTCCTCGTTGACGTCGACCGGGAAATACTTCGTCACTACACGGAGGAATCACTATTCCGACTCAACTCGCACCCTCCAACGGCGCCGGCGTTGCGACAAATCCTCGTCAAAATCCTACACACCATCCCAACGGCGAATATCACGCATCTCAATGCCAGCTACGCCTATTTCAGCAACACATCGTGGCGGGTTGTGCTTCGACTCCTGCCCGCGTTGCAATCTGTGGCGCTTAGCATCAACGTCGCCGGGCGGCGATTCTGCGACACGCTTGCTGAGATGTTGGTGTCCGTGCGGGACGCCACACCCGCTTCATCCCTTACGCTCCCACTCCCACTTTTACGCAGATTGACGGTCCACGTCCATAGCCGTCTTCCCGATGAACTTCCCACCGTGGCGGCCTTTTTGGATGCGTTCAGGCGCGTTTTGCGGGCGTACGAGGACGTCGTCGGGAGACGGATCGAGTGCGCCAGATTCATGGGCCGCATGTTCTACTTTACGATGGAGGGAGTGAGGGTGCCCATGGTAGACAATTGGGACGACATGCGCGGGCTGGTGGATGAGTTGGTTATCGACAACGGGTGGTACTGACGGTATACTGTAAAAAATGAAGGGGGATCTAGTTGCGAGAGCGCCCGATTACTACTCAATCGCAATCCTGCTACTTGCGCCCCATGCCGACAAGGCATATCTTTGCGCCGACGAACATTCATTCTCTCGTTCTGCAACAGAATCTGTCCGACAAGCTTCTTGCCGCCACAGGTCTCGTGGGCTGTTTTACAGCATGGTTTAGACCAAACCTAGATATTCGGTGGCCGCTCACTCTGCAATTGCTCACAGACCCGGTCTGTGGGCCTGGGTTACACAGTCCAAGTGCACAACGTACGCGGGTTCCCAGTTGCCCGTCGGAACGTGTTGATGAATTCATAAAAGCCCGCGTAACATTGTCGGCTGCTTCCACATGAACCTCGAGTATGGCACATCAGCCGAGAGAAGAAGAACAAGAAGATTTACCCAGTTGCCGTGCAACGTGTTTTCTCACGCCGTTCATACGATCGTCCGCCCATGATCAATCTTTTCCAACTCCGCTCCGGCGGCAATCGAATGCAATTAATTAAACTACAGCTCTGGCAGGTACCGCCCTGGTTGACAAATTTGCGGGCGGCGCAAGTAGTAGTGTCCCTCCAATTTGTTGCCAATGCGTTAACCTTTAGGCCTTAGGCCTTAGGCTCCGCAATGCCGCAAAACGCTGTGCGTGTGTGCTGTCTGCATGCACTAGTACAAAGGAGGCTTAGGCCGACATTCAAATTCAGGTTCGTACCCTTCTTTGCGCGCTGTTGTACAGATACAGATAGATTTACACTGCATTTACGCTGCGGCACAGTGCCAGTGGCAGATGCTGCCTACCAAATAGCCCAATCGCAAAGTCGCAATCTGATACAGGCTGTTCTTATGATCAAAAACGCGGGTTTCCGAAGCTAACCTGTAACTGGAAGGACTTGAATCTGACCCTGAACTCCCGGAGTGGCGTCTTACCTTGCTTCCTTTCTCGCTTCTCGAAAAAGTGCTGAATGAGGAGCAAATTGCGGCCGAGTTTGGGTTGATATCGATAAGGTGCGCGTATGAGGTGCACCACCCCAAATTGACGAAGAAGGACTCGTTTCGGGGGAGGTCTGCTGATTGGTGGATAGAGCTACCGGCCGCTCGCTCGACTCATCAGGTGCGCATGCAATGAGGAACAACATCCGAACCTTAAGCTTGGTTTCATTCTTCAAAACGGTCTAGTGGGGCTGCGGGATCGTCAGCACTGGCGATGGCGATGGCGCCCACACCACGCTGGGAGCAGCATCATATCAAACTCGGACTCTGTATGTATTTCTCCTTGGTCGGAGATTTCTAATCGGATCACCGCAACAGATGGGCGTGTCCACGAGCTCGAGTCCAGAAAGGAAAAGGTCCCTCTTGTGCGCGCCTCGTTGCACGGGCATCGGCAGTCAAGAGAGTTGAAGAAGGGTCTGCCTCGAGGCTCAGGCCCCAGGGCCTCTTTGCAGCGACGGTGAGGACTTCAGACTCGGAGATCTCCTCGCCGCGGCACAGCTCCAATCAATCAATCCCAATCTCGCAAACCCGGGCTTCCAAGGTCGGTCAAACCTGTAACGTTTGTTGGTAAGTGAGTAAGCCCCAAAGGCGGAACGTCGGGCTGTCGATCCCGCTCTGAGTCTGACAACTTACTCGCACAGTCTCCGCCCGGGGGCCGATTCAGATTTCGTTATCCGTGCCTATATATAAAGCGTGTGCTAGACTGCATTGGGTCTGGTACGAATGCGTTTCCAAGGGCCAAGGAGAGCTCTGAGATCTGAGGGCAAGGTATGTAGTAAGAAATTATATTCTGAATTACACAGTAAGCGAAACATCGAATGGTTTGTACAACAACATTGAACAACTTCAAGGACAAATTACAATATCCTACACCGGTCTATGAAACACACCCGCAATCCGCAATTATAGAAGGGGCGCGGAGCGGGAAAGTAAGGCATGGAGGGTACGTGTCGACACGGACATGAGTATTCGTTTCGTTTGTCGGGCGCGGGCGGTCGTTACATAGCAGAATGGAAGAAACGCCAGTATCCCGGCAGAACGTGGGCGGCGGTGACCCAGACCTGTGTGTTGCGTTCAACATCCAACTCGGAGGCGGAAAGAGGAGAAAAAAACGGACATTGTACCAGAGATAATTTCTTCGATCTTCCTCAACGGTGGTTTTAGCGACGAACCGCCCACCAGCGAAGGTCGCGAGGGCGACGAATGCGGTTGCGGTGAAGGCGTCGACGTGCCAGATGAAGGAGAGTGCGATGGACCATGCGACGACACCTGCGAGGAGCACGGGGCGGGAGGAAGCGCCGAAACGTAGCGGGATTGTGTCGCGGTTGATTTGCGCATCGCCGATGACTGGCAGTTAGTGAGAGGGGTAAAAGAGAGATCCGAATGTGAGCTACCATCGCGGAAGTCCTGCGCGTAAATCGTGGAGGCGAATATGCACCCGCTAAGGAAGATCGCGAGCCAGCCGGCGCTGTCCAGGCGCGTCTTGTCGCTTCCTACATGCAACGCGTAAGAGAATGCCGAAAGGAACGGAACGGAACGCACGGGCAACGAGGGTCGTCCCAGCCTCGAACGCCGCGAAGCCAAGGCCATTCAATGCATACCGGGTGACGCTCGTCGAGCTCCCGTGCAGCTCGTTGTACATCCAAGTAAACATCGCCAGTGCCATACTCGCGAACATGGTCTCCTTGCTGTACAGGAGACTCAACGCCCAGCACATGGGCAAGAGGACCCAGCGGAGGATACGCGCGTGCTCGACCGAGATCCGCCCAGCGGGGATCGGACGGTCGGGTTTGTTCGTTGCGTCTTCGAGGGAGGCGGTTTGGTTGGAGGTGCAGAATGCGAGGAGGTGGAACCAGAGCCAGAAGACGAGGTGCGGGATGTTGGAAAGGGAGGTGAGCGGGGCGGCGACCATTGCGAAGAGGGACTGAAATTATTGAGTTGGCAGAAAAGAGAGACAGAGATGGTGGCGCACGATTGGAACCATGGTTGTCATAAAGTCGGATTTGGTGAAAAGCCAAAGTGTGTTGGCATGGTACGCCACATCGGACGGGGACTGCAGTGGACCAGGGGGATCGTCGTCAGCGTCAGAGGCAATTAAGGGTAATGTAGAGAAGAAGCAATGCGCAAGCACAAGCGACGGCGAAGGCGACGAGGAAGCACCACTCACGATCGACATCATGCGCCGCATGAACGGAGTCGACGGTGAAGGCCACTCGGAGTCGGGGAAGGCGTGATGGAGCGCGGTGGCCAGCGTGAGCTTCATTTGACGTGAGGACGTGTCGGGGTGCGAGTGAAGGAAACGGAGAGTGGGGCGGGGGGAAGAAGTGGGCGCTCAGGCTGGCTCGGACACCACTGGCGGTTAAAAAGAAAAATACGCAAAGGCGAAGCGGGAGTGGATGAATGTTGACGAAACACGAGGCACATTCCTTAAAGAAACTAGTGCTGTTTTTGGAGAGGATGCGGTTTCACAGGTGCCTTCATCACAATCAGTGAAATCTGCCGAGACGTCGCTTACCTTCGCTTGATGCCCCGGTGCAAAATTACCGAATGGGATAAGATAGCGTGACGGTCCGCAGTGCGCCGGGCCGCGGGCCTTGGGAAGCGCGCTTGGCGCCAAACAACCAGAGAGAACCATTCCCGGCGCAAATTTCATAGGGGGTTCATCCAGGAAGCGAGCTCAGGTTCATGGACGCTTCGCGTGCCCCCGGATCTGCGACTGTCTCCGATGAGAATGCTTGACATGAGTTCCGCGGATGCTTCTTGCTTCTCGACGTGGGATTTCGTGGACACCACACCCACAGACACCGACGTGGAGCCGCTGAACGGGGGCTCGAAGCCCTGTTCAGCGGCTCGAAGCGATGTTCCTTCAAGTTGACGTGGATACATATGTATGTCCATCCAAGCTTGAACTGCCAGTGACGCTTAAAGCTTGTCAGCGGCGAACATGTACATGTACAACAGAATCTGTTGCTGGAAAAGATCCTGTGCATGTGCTCTTGTCAGAGTCTACTCCCATGGACCCACAGCTCTCGTTATTTTTTCTTATTTTCGCGCACCGCCGAAGAGTCAAATGCACGCTGCTCGGATGATAGTCGAGATCTTTTAATTAATCGCCGCCGGTTCGCTGGAATGGTCGCATCAAATGCCTAATAAAAGATGACGCGCATGGGTTCAGAGGGCCGCCGCCGCGCCGCAACGGCAAAGGGCAACGGCAGAAGCTCATCGGTAACAGCACCACTTACACAGTCGTTGCAACGGCCCATGACATCGGTCTCGAAGCGTTCAACGGTTCAGCTGTAGCGACGCCGCGGCTCGGAGACCTCCGGTCCAGGCTTAGGCTAGCCCTTCCACGACAGAAGTCCGCCGATGCGAACTCCGTCGCCATTTTTCTTCCAGGCCGCGACAGACGCGTTGCCAGTCGCGTGTGTCCACGTGCCTTGATTGAACATGTGACCGTGAGGCTGCAGTGACGTGGAGACGGCACGTTGTTCTCGACCTCCGTCGACCCCGCAGTCGCCGTCGACTCTTCTCATGCGATTCACAATTCTTCGACTCGCACGACCGCCGCCAAGCCCGCTCTTCAAGTTCTCCGTGGCACGCCTTTCCACGTCTTCCCAGTGGCGTCTGTACCCTGCGATCCACCCAGGGCACAAATTACAACACTGCGAGTGTCGCCGTTCAAGTTAACGTTGACCACGAGCAACTTACGCATCGGTCTCGACTTCTCTGCCAACGCAACGCAACGCACAACGCAATCGGCCCGCGCAATCATCATCCATGTGCGATCTTAACATGCTCGATACCATCTACTGATCGCCCCTTGCCTCGTAATCTTTTTCAATTCTCTCTCTCGTTCTCGTTCTTGGCAACTTGCAGTGCCCGTCCACTGTCAGCATCCACCTCCACCTCCGTCCTCCCTCCCTCAACACCATGGCCACAATCCCTCTCGCGGCGCCAGGACCACCAGCAAAGAAACTAATCGCGTTGCTCTGAGATCGGAACAATAGTCGTCGCTGATCACTTTGTTGATCTTCAGATGCTTTCACCTGGCTTTGAGCCGCATACATATGGGCCGGCCGGGTCGTCGTCGTCTTCGTTCTCGCGCGTGACGACGGCCTTTCCCTCCCCCTCTCCCTCTCCACCCCTTCTCCATTCCTTCCCTCTTCTCTGCGTGCTAGCGCGCTCGACGCTTTGTCGATTCCTTTTCCTCTTAATTTCATTCCTCGCCTCCGTCCTTTTTTGACACCACCGCTCGTTTTTCTTTCCCCCGCCTTATCCCCTTCCACCCCCTTGCTCAAAAAATGGCTGGAGTTGACCTCCTGTGCGTACTCCTTTGCGCCCTCACCTCCAGCTAACAACGCAAACAAACGTCACCCGCCAGGTTCGGTCCGATGCTGCTCGGCGTCCTCCTCAATACGCTGCTGTACGGTGTCATGGCCACACAGGTGCGCTCCGTCCCCTCTACTCTACTCTACTACACTCGCCGTGTCTTACTACACTACTGAATCAATCCCCGCACCAGATGCTGACTTACTACATCCGCTTCCCCAAGTGAGCATCCCATCCCCTCCTGTTCCATCTCCCATCTCCCCCCCCCCATCTCCGCCCCTCCGCACTCACACCCCGCCCCTCCCCAAAAAAGCGACTTCCGCTGGATCCGCTACTTCGTCCTATACCTCCTGCTCGCCGAGACGGCTGTTGTGGTCGTGGAAGTCGGCATCATATATCAGCCGCTGGTGTTGGAGTATGGTGCGTCCTTGCTCCTCCTCCTACTCCTACTCCTCCTTGCTCTCGTCCTTCTACTCCTTGCTCTCGGACTCAAAATGCGAATGAATGTGCAGGGACCCACGCGGCGGTGACGTTCTTTCCTAAACGTGCGTTGTCGCTTGATTTGATTCCGAGAACCACGGCCGCTGACGGAAGGGGTGGATTTTCGTTTAGTGCTCCCCGGCGGTACGTTCTGCGTTCTTGCGTTCCGGCTCCTCCTCCGAGATCTGACGATACCTCTCCGGCCATAATACAATACAGACTCCTTCCTAATCGTACGTCCCCTTCCCCTTCCCCTTCCCCTTCCCTTTCCCTTCTCCTCCATATATAATCTCCTAACCCCGCATAGGTAATCGTCGCCACTCCAATCCAACTATTCACCGCCTGGCGGATCAAAATCATCACCCAATCCTACATCGCCCCCGTGCTCATCGCGCTCCTCTCCATCGCGTCCTTCGGCGGCGGCCTCCTCCTCTCGTTCTCCGTCCTCCGGTCCAGCCAGTTCATCGACTTTGGCGTGTTCGCGACAGAGGCGGCGGTGTGGCTCATCTCGAGCGCGGTGTGTGATATCGTGTTGGCGGTGGCGATGGCGTATGCGTTGGTGCGTCCGCCTCCTTCCTTCCCTTCTCCTTCTCCTTCTCTTTGTTTCCGCGGGGTGTTGATGAATGCGGGTTTGCTCTGGTAGTTGACGCGAAAGACGGGGATCGACAAGGCGGTGGATGGGTATATCAACCGGATCGTTCGTTGTGCGTTTTTTTTTCTCTTTTTCCCTTGGTGATCTCCGGAAACTAATGCCAGTGCATACGACAGTGACCATCGAATCGGGCTCGCTCACCGCTGCTGCCGCTTTGATAGATGTTATCCTCTCGATATCTTTCCCGGTACGTCTGTGTTTCCGGTTGCTCGGCTGCGCTGAGGAACTTGCAGCGTTCCGCCATGAACTTTGTCGTCGATTTCCCCCTGTCGACTTTATACACCTGTTCGTTGCTGGCGATGTAAGCTAAGCTTGTCCCTTCATCTTCATCTTGCAACGATCTTATCATCCATCCATGCCCCTCAGGCTGAATGCGCGCGAACGCAAGAACGCGGGCGACACGGAGAAGCTGCAGGGCTCTACGATGGGGACGGGGATGGGCGGAAAAGGAACAGGGTCCAAGCCCATCTCGGTCTCCGTCCAGCTGTCCAAGCCGTCATCTGAAGGCACCACGGAGAAGGACTCGGAGTACTCGCTCTCGTATTACACCTACGAGAGCGAGCCGAAACGCTCGATCGACGATACAGCTACGACCACCTCCGACATCACGCTCGCTCCCCCACCACCACCGCCAAAACGCCGCTCGCAAATGCCCACCAGCTACCGTAACGACGTTCCTGCGCGTTCTCACTCGCGGTTCCGGCCCCGTTCACGCTCGACGCTCTCCCGGCGCTCGCACAAGGCCCCCACGGAAGTCGCGTACTCGGACAAAAGCGAGGTGCTCGGCGGTGTTGTGTCGCAGAGCTTCGACTCTGCGACGACATTCGATACGCTTGCGATGATGCCCGCGCAGTTCCCGCCTGTGCCGCCGCCGCCGCCGGTGTTGCAGTCGCCTGTGCGCGCGAAGCTGCTCGCGCCGAGTGCGACGATTACCAAGGCGCAGTGGGCAAAGACCTCGACGCGGTGGGCGTCGGAGGACGACGATGAGAGCGACGATGCACGTGCACAACGGCCAACTCGCACGCGGCATCGCGGTGGTGCCCAATCGCATGACCTTCGCCTCAACATTCCTCCCTCTCAACCCGAAGCGGCATCATCACGGATCCACGTTCGCGCGGCATCGCATCTCGACCTCGTCTCGCCCATCGACCCGGCGCCGTCACCCGCGCCGTCGTTCGGCTTCGCAGCGGCCATGTTCACCCCGTCGCCGTCGCCGATGTCCGCGACTGGCTCACGCAGGCCCCTCCCTCAGCACGTTCCCCAGGCGTCGACTTCCCGCGCTGCACCGATGTCCACCCCAGCCCATCTTGATCCACGGGTGCGGGAGCTCATCACCTCGAGGCAGAATCTCTAGTACTAGTGTATTTCCGCTTTTTGTAGCTATCTCTATTAATATGGGTATATATACGGACACTGTTTCGATTCATTCCTATGCAGAAGAGTTAAGAGTGCGCATATGCATGTTCTGATACGCGGACGGGAACGCCGGTTTCCAGGAGGTATTCTCGGATCGCAGCGTTTGAGCGGTGAGACGTATTCCTTGGCATCTCAGGTGATTGGTCCTAGTCTCGAGATTCATGTTGAAGTCATTCGAGGATGTTCACGCAAGTTTTAATTAATTAATTCCAGGGCGTTACGTTGCGAAACTTCTAATCTCGGAACCAAACTCGGAACGAGTGAGTCGTCATTCCCGTCGTAATCTGTGCATCTCAACCCTCAGACCGGACCGTCAACACTTCCAGACTGCGCCGCCGAATATCCTCGGTTTGGTCTAGATCCATGCTGTACAAACTGCTTGTGGCGGTAAGTTCAGAAGCTTGTCGGACAGTGGCAGATTCTGTTGCAGAAACTGAACTAACTAACTAGCCAATGAGAGAATGAATGTTCGTTGTCGTTGTCGTTTGATTTTGATCATGAATGGCACTGGCAGCCAACCTGTACTAGTATCCGCCAAGTCGGCGCAAAGACGCCTGTGGCGTAGAGGGTCGGCTATTCGCAAGTTGCCGGCCGGTATGGGTCCACCGTAAGTACTACTAGTAGGAGTCAAGCCGTAAGTTTGAAGTAATTCTGATTGAGAGGGGGAATTGCGAGCGAGCCTGAGTGAGGAGTAGATACATAATATATATATACCGCGTCGGCGGAGTTTGTGAGTTGGGTTCTAGAGTGAGTCATCTTTCCTTCCCTGTATCGCTGAATCAGATTTCGGATACCGACAGGGGCGTGGGAACATCATCATCAACACGTGAGAGAAACAAAGTGTGATGAGTCACAAAGCGCGCCTGCCTTTCTCTTTCACACCACCACCCTACGGCATCTTCGGCGGTGGCGGCCGCGGCGGGCGGTATGGATACGACCTCTATGATGGCGACGACATCTATGCTGGCCGCGCGCCGGTCTCGCAGCGCGCATACAAGGCCCTCAACGACGTGTGTTGTGTTGCAGTTGCAGTATTTCTCTCCTTCCTTCTGTCTTCTCTTCTCATCTACTCTCCTCTCCTACAGGCCAAGGAAGCATTCCTCAAGCACCTCGCCACACGCGCCGGCCCGGTCACCGAGGAGATTATATATTATCAAGTTCCACCCTCGTCCCTGATATGAAGAAGGAGTTGTTTAACAAGTTCGTCAAGGGGTATGGGTGCACGTACGTCTGCAATCCCGCTACCTCGTCTTTGTCTTTGTGTTGACTGCTCGCCATACAGCGCAACGCAACGCAAACTCACCCGCGCAGAGCAGGACAAGACCAACCAGACCCGCAAATCCGTGCGTCGCACACAGTCCCCTCTTTTTCGCTGCTTCGACTAACACCCCATGCTATCGCAGCTCATGATATACACCTCCGTCACGGTGACCCCCACCGCGCAGCAGGAATACCTGGCCATGAATTCACATTCGAACAAGGCCACCAGTGGCAGTTCCAAAGCCGTGGCGGGTAGCAGTAGCTCCAAGTCCGCTGGCGCTGCTCCATCCATTTCCACCCCCCACCCCCCAACCTCCCTCCGCGCCTGCACCGCTCCAGACGAGCCAGAACTTGAAGCGCTCCGCCAACGCCGCGTCGCTCACTCCTGGCCCAGACCCCGCATCGAAGAAGCAGAAGAAGTAATCTGTAATCCGCCCGCACATACGCTTCGTATTCGCATCCGCCCGTGGTAATTGACTCTCGATAATCCTTTACAGTACTCTGCCTTTTGAGCTAGCTATAGCTATCATACTCTGTACGTCGCCTAAACGCGCATCCAATTTTATACTGCGAACGAATGAAAGAATATCCCTTTGTACACGTTTTTATGTCGATCTGCGCTTGATAGCGCAGTCTAAGGTGAACGCCGTCGTTCGCTATGTACTGCAAAAGTCTTCCTTCAAGATCCCGAGAGAGAAGCCCAGCCTCGTAGCGAACGAGGGTCCCTCCAAGTACGACCTCGGATGCAATAAAGGTGGAAGGTCGTGTACAGCGATCCGGGCGTTAACCAATGTGAATTGCGGTTGGATTTGTACTCGTGGCTGACCCTATCGGAGCAGACCAAAAAGAAGACACACTGCGGTGGGAATGCCCGGCCTTGCTACGAATAAGGATCCCTCCCACATGCTGTATCAAACAGTTTATCGTGTATTGGTGGAGGGTCTGTGCAGTGTGAACTAAACACACACTCGAGCGTTGAATATTCTGAGTGGCCCAGGGATATATTTATGACCTGTGTAAACAATTTGAATTTGCAGTCCGAGGGACGTGAGACGCTTCAAGAGTGGTAGTTGATACCAGCATCGCCTCGATTTGCTCAAGTCAAAACTGGAAGAGAAACAAAAAGAATGTGCCGCTTGTTACATAGCCCAACCTTGTTGCGAACAAAGTACCCTGTATCGTGCTTTCATCGATGATGGGGGAGGGTTCGTGTACCTGTCGGTGGATACGTACACGTCCGAGCGTTAAAGAATGTGAATTGCGGGAGGATTTGTACTCATGGCCCACCGACGACGGCAACTGACTCGGAGCTGGAGCAACGGAACTCACTGGCAAGCATTCAGAACTGGCAGAGAAACAAAAGAAGAAGCTTCCATTCCATTGTTATAGCCCCGACCTTGTTGCGAACAAGGTACCCCCTGTACCGCCTTCATCGATAATGGTTGGTGGGGGGTTTGTGTACCTGTCGGTGGATACATACACGTCCGGGCGTTAACCAATGTGAATTGCGGTTTGATTTGTATCCGTGGCCGACCCAGACAAAAAAAAAAAAGGCTCTACTGGCTAGTGCCCGGCCGCGAACAAGGATCCCCCGCAGAAATTACCAATACTAGTACAGAAGCACGAGATTTGAAGAATGAAACCAAGCTTAAGGTTCGGATGTTGTTCCTCATTGCATGCGCACCTGATGAGTCGAGCGAGCGGCCGGTAGCTCTATCCACCAATCAGCAGACCTGCCCCGAAACGAGTCCTTCTTCGTCAATTTGGGGTGGTGCACCTCATACGCGCACCTTATCGATATCAACCCAAACTCGGCCGCAATTTGCTCCTCATTCAGCACTTTTCGAGAAGCGAGAAAGGAAGCAAGGTAAGACGCCACTCCGGGAGTTCAGGGTCAGATTCAAGTCCTTCCAGTTACAGGTTAGCTTCGGAATTCAAACCCGCGTTTTTGATCATAAGATTAAGAACTCATGGATGGATCAGATTGCGACTTTGCGATTGGGCTATTTGGTAGGCAGCATCTGCCACTGGCACTGTGCCGCAGCGGAAATGCAGTGTACATCTGTATCTGTAGAACGACGCGCAAAGAAGGGTGCGAAGTGCGAACCTGAATTTGAATGTGGCCTAAGCCTTCTTTGTGCTAGTGCATGCAGACAGCACACACGCACAGCCGCCGCGTTTGCGGCATCGCGGAGCCTAAGGCCTAAAGGTTAACGCATTGGCAACAAATTGGAGACGGACACTTGCGCCGCCCGCAAATTTGTCAACCAGGGCGGTACCTGCCAGAAGCTCTAAGTAGTTCAATTAATATTGCATTCGATTGCCGCCGGAGCGGAGTTGGAAAAGATTGATCATGGGCGGACGATCGTATGAACGGCGTGAGAAAACACGTTGCACGGCAATTGGATAAATCTTGTTCTTCTTCTCTCGGCTGATGTGCCATACTCGAGGTTCATGTGGAAGCAGCCGACAATGTTACGCGGGCTTTTATGAATTCATCAACACGTTCCGACGGGCAACTGGGATCCCGCGTACGTTGTGCACTTGGACTGTGTAACCCAGGCCCACAGACCGGGTCTGTGAGCAATTCCAGAGTGAGCCGCCACCGAATATCTAGGTTTGGTCTAAATCCATGCTGTAAAACAGCCCACGAGGCCTGTGGCGGCAAGAAGCTTGTCGGACAGATTCTGTTGCAGAACGAGAGAATGAATGTTCGTCGGCGCAAAGATACGCCTTGTCGGCATGGGGCGCAAGTAGCAGGATTGCGATTGAGTAGTAATCGGGCGCTCTCGCAACTTGCTCTGCAGTTGTTAGATCCCCCTTCATTTTTTACAGTATACCGTCAGTACCACCCGTTGTCGATGACCAGCTCATCCACCAGCCCGCGCATGTCGTCCCAGTTGTCTACCATGGGCACCCTCACTCCCTCCATCGTAAAATAGAACATGCGGCCCATGAATCTGGCGCACCCGATCCGTCTCCCGACGACGTCCTCGTAGGCGCGCAAAATGCGCCTGAACGCATCCAAAAAGGCCGTCACGGTGGGAAGTTCATCCGGAAGACGGCTATAGACGTGGACCGTCAATCTGCGCAGAAGTGGGAGTGGGACCGAGAGGGATGAAGCGGGTGTGGCATCCGGCATGGACACCAATATCTCCGTAAGTGTGTCGCAGAATTGCCGCCCGGCGTCGTTGACGCTAAGCGCCACAGATTGCAACGCGGGCAGGAGTCTGAGCACAACCCGCCACGTTGTGTTGCTGAAATACGCGCAGCTGGCATTGAGATGCGTGATATTCGCTGTTGGGATGGTGTGCAGGATTTTGACGAGGATTTGTCTCAACGCCGGCGCCGTTGGAGGGTGCGAGTTGAGTCGGAATAGTGATTCCTCCGTGTAGTGACGTAGTTCTTCCCGGTCGACGTCAACGAGGAGATGCGGGATATCTTCGTCGTCTCTGCGAGAAGGCACGGCGATGGACAGTGCATACGGTATGGGCGCGACAGGGGAGCGGAGATGTTTGCGGAGGGGTACCAGGAGTTCGCGGATATCAGCCCCATCTCTCACGCCGAGCGGGTAGAGCGCGAGCCGAGTCGAAGCAGGAAAAGAGACGAATCGGAAAAAGGGGTGAAAGTAGTCGACGTGGTCGCGAAGTTTCAGGGACTCGAGATGCGGGAGGACCACAGGGAAGTACAGTTCCTGTGCACCGACGTCGAGAAGTAGATGAATCTCGAGTTCGACCAGATCCGGGCAAGCCTGTAGGACCGAGAGAAGAACGTGGAACTGGAGAGGACGGGCTAGAGATCTATCCTTCGGGTTGATGACAAGGTAACGAAGCGACCGCAGAGAGGTCCATTGCGGTTCGATTGCGAGGAGCTCCAAGTAATGAAGACGGGGGATTCGGCCATCGAGTACCTCTGGAGGTAGTTCGACGGTGACAGCCGCATCTTCGTCGTCGTCGTCGTCGTCGTCGTTTCCAGTCTCCTCTTTCTTCCGAGTCACCTCCAGACGCAGATCGCTCAAGACCGGGAATGCGTGTGCGCTCATCTTGTGTACGAGATCCACCACGTAGTCGCGCGCCCCAGCGATATCGAGGTACGTGAGACGATGCGCATTGGCGATAAGGCGGTCAATGATACCCTTCGACGCCAGCTTCCCGATGGTGACCCGTAACGGTGCATCCTTCGACTTCTTCAGCTGATCCAGAAACTCGTGCTTCCGAAAGTCCCCCCACTGGTAGTCCATGTTGCTCCAAAGCTCCGGAGAATCTTCAGCGATTCCTCTCCACCGACGACAGACGCTCAGTAGCGAGACACTGGGGCGTGGCGTCGCAGAACTGCGGAAGATTTGGACGAGCAATTCGCTGGGCAGGGTGTTTATCGGCGCCGAGTTGTTGCGCTCCGTCCTCAAGATATCTATGACGGCGCAGACGGACCGGAGCACGTCGTCAAGCGCCTCCCGTTTGTCCCGGGGCGAGTCATAAGTTGCGAGTGCAGTCGAGAGTCTTGAACCATATCAGCATGGTTCTTTCGTATAACGGGGTGCAGACGTACACGGTCTGCAGTTGCGGCGACTGAGCGGTCATGGTGGTTTGTGACAAGGAGCTCAGATTACGAAAGCTGCCTGATTTGACGATGATGATGGCGATTTTTTTATGTGGAATCAGCAGGTATATACGGCGCAGCTGCTCAATACCAAGCCTCTTCGAACTCAAGTTTGTCAACCAAGGTGCGCAACTCGTCCCAACTGTCCTGTAACACCGCCCTCCCTTCGTCAAGGGCTACAACCACGCGGAACTTGGCATGCTGGAGACGTCTCCCGGCAGCGACATACCCACGGAGCATCATCATGAAGTATTCCAAAAAGGTCAGACCTCTGGCGGCGTCCTCCAACTCTCGGACGACAAAGCGGACGTGCACGGTACGGAGCCAAAACGGCATCTTGGCCTTCGGTTTCCCCATTGTGTCTGCGAGCGCGTCGCAGAATGGGTGCCCGCCGTTGTCCGCTTGAAGATATACGAATTCGAGGGCTGGAAGGAGAGGAAGTGCCGCGCGCCACTCTGCTTTGCTGAGATACGCGCTAGTAGTATACGTTCCCGATGTACAGATGAGTGATGTTGGTTGTCGGTAATGGCGTGTAGGATCTTAACGAGGATCTGTTTGACCGACCGGCCGGTGTCCGGATGGGAGGTGATGCTGAACAACGGACCATCTGCGAAGTAGTCTGGCGATGTTTGTTTGTGGTTCAACTGGATCAATAAGTATTTGACGGGCTCGTTTGGAAGCAGGTTCGGGGACGGAGAACATTATGCTGCGGGGTGGAAGCGCCGTCTGCGCTCGAAGATGCTTTCGAACTGGAACGAGGAGGTCGCGGATATCCAGGCCAGACTTGACACCGATGGGCTGCAGGTCAAGGCGCGTGGTTCCAGGGACCAATACAAAGTGGAGAAACTCCTGGAGGGTACGCGGCTGCTCTCGAAGCGTTAGACGCTCCAGACGCGGGAGGCGAATGGTAGAGTACAGGTCGCGACGTCCAGGCTCAACGGCGACGTCGAGATCGACCTCGATGAGCTCCGGGCATGCGGATAGGAGAGCAAGTAAGCCGTTGAAGTCAAGGGGATGCGTAAGAGGTGCGTTTTTTGAGTTGATCTTCAGATATCCAAGGGATCGTAGAGCGGTCCAAGGGGGTTCGAAGGCAACCAACTCCACGCGACGAAGGTTTGGGATTCGGCCATCGAACACCGCAGACGGAAGAGGAGGGATCGATGCCATATCACCGTTATCGTGCTCGTCTTCTCTCATGCGGGTGACCGCAAGCCGTAGGTCGCAGAGCAGAGGGAAGGAGTGCTCTACCAGCTTCTGGACAAACGCGAGCATGGACTCGACTGTTCCGCCAATCTGAAGCTTTGCGAGGCGGTGAGCATTGGCCATGAGAGTGTCCATGACCTCTCTGTCCTCCAGCCTGCCAACGTGAATCTGGAGCGGCGCGTCTCCAGATCGCTTGAGTTGCTGGAAGAAGCGGACCCGCCGGAATGCCCACGGAAATTCCAATGTGCTGTATAGCTCTGGAGATTGAACAGCGATGTCTTTCCACCGTCGACAAACGAGCAGCAGGGAGACGTTAGGGAATGGGCCGGGGAAGGCCGCGTTTCGGAGGATGTAGGCGATGATTTCGTTTGGAAGGATGTGTATGGGGGTGACGGCATTGCGCTCGGCTTTGAGGATGTCCGCGACGGCGGTGAGCGAGTGTAGCATAGCGTCAAGCGCTTCCAGCTTGCTTTGGTGGGATTTGTACGGTAGGAAGGCAGCTTCAAGACTGTGGACCAGGATTAGACCGCGCTTCGAGAGACGAGCAGCATACATGTTCTCTAGCTCCGAATTCACAGACATCGTGGTTTGAGCGGAAGCCGCGTTGCGTAAGGCGCTGATTGATGCCAACAAAGTAACCAAACACGGAATAACATCCATCACGCCGCGTCACCATCAGCATTAGGTTGTTTACGTCCCACCACGACTGCCACCCATAAAACCCGCGCGTATGCCACGTTCAATCGGTCGGTCGCTTGCCTCTGCCGATATAACGCGCTTCATCTGGACGCAGAACTCCCTCTGGGACTCACATACGAGCGCCTCACAGGGACACAGTCTGAGCGAGGGAGGATTCGCCAGCTCTTATCGGACGGGCTGGATGAAGAGCATGCGCTACAACACGAAGTGGACGTCATGCAGGGCCTCCTCCGCGACTTCCAAGATCTTCTCTCCCAGCAGAGGTGGAGGAACCAGCTGCTCGCAAGTCTCGTTGCCCCCATCCGTCGATTACCCGTCGAGATTCTTCTGCTGATATTCGAGGAATGCGTGCGCTCCGATCGCGCACGACCCAATTACTTCACCGGGAACGCGACACTTGCGCCATTCGTCTTGCAGCAGGTCTGCTCATTGTGGAGAACGCTTGTGAACAGAACTCCGCCTCTTTGGAACAACCTCGTTCTGCGCCCACAGGAGACTCGAGGGATCATGGGTCAACTCTACTATTTCTTGGATCGGTCGGCCCAGCTGCCCGTCCACCTCACTATCTCCCCTGCGTCTGGGTCGTCCATTGCCGCGCACATCCCCTCCACTTTCTGGTATCTCTTTTCCTTCAGCCGTTTCTCTAGCGTTGTCGATAAGCTGGTGTTTAAACACTAGCCCGGGTTTCCTCGGGGCGTATCGCCTTCCCAATGCCTCCTTTACGCGCTTGCACACTCTGACGCTGGATCTCACTGGCGTCAGGGTTACTAGTACTCCCTTCCTGGACCACGGCGACATCCTAAATCTCTTCTTTGACTCCCCACAACTCGTTAGCCTCGATGTGACCATCGGCATTGCGACCCCCTCCTTACCGCTCTACGCAACCAAGTTCCCCTGGCAACAACTCCTTCGTCTCCGGTTGGAATTCCCCTCCGATGCAGCGGCTCCGACGTCCACCGCCTTGGACATTCTTGCTCGGTGTACCGGCATTGACGGAGTGCACCCTCGAAGGCCTCTCGTCTTGTTCCACTACGACCCGCGCTGCCGGGATGCAGACTCGGTGCTTTGACCAAGCTAGTGATTCCGGCGGGATCCATGGACATCCTCAGCTTCCTGTTGCTCCCTCACTTGCAACAGCTTGTCCCTCGACGCAGCGGATTGGACACATTCAGCGCTCATGCAACTTCACGCCCGCTCCGATTACACGCTTCAACCACCTGGAGGTGTCGGAGCTGACGAGCATGTCTACTCCATCGCTCGAAGCTTTTTTGGAAGCCAATCCCTCCATCGAATGCCTCCGCCTCTGTTATCCCTCGGACCAAGCCATCCTCCAGCGTCTTACCTGGCGGGACGACACCGAGCGACACAACAACATACTTCCTCGACTGCGCTCGCTTTTCCTTGCAATCCGGCCGAACGATGAAGGTCAAGTGCTTCGGGAGATGATCCTGTCGCGCTGCTTCCCGCTATCCCACGCAAACTCGGGCTCGGGCGGAGTGGGGTCGGTTCATGCAGGGAGTGGACGTATTTTCTTGGCGAAGGTCGAACTGGAGTTGCCTCATGGAATCTCTTTCAGCGCTTGTGGCGAGCAGATTAGATCTTCCTTCACTGTATCGCCCACCCCTTCTCTCTGAACACAAAGTGAATGGTTAGAAATGTACTTCTTTGTCTCCCGAATGAGCCCTGCTCCGTTTAAGATCTGCGGGGATAAGCTGTGATAACTCGAGCCCTGCGCACTGCAGTGGTCGTAGAATTTGGGTATCAGTTTTTTTCCCATCATGAATAGTGCCTCTTATAAATCTTCAGTACTAGTACAGTGGATACGTAGTCTCTGTAAAGTCAAGTTTGTCAACCAAGGTGCGCAACTCATCCCAATTCTGTGTCAACATTGCTCTCCCCTCGTTGATGGACATGAGCTCGAACGTGGCATACTTGAAGACGTCTCCCAGCAGCAATATACCCACGAAGCATCCTCTTGAAATGTTCCACAAATGTCTGGGCTCTGGCGACGCCCATCCAAATCTCGGATGTGAAAACGGACTTTGACGGTACGCAGCCAGAACGGCACCTCCGCCTCTGGCCGAACCATCGTGTCCGCAAGTGCTTCAAAGAACGTCCGCCCGCCGGTGTCTGCCCCACAGAGATCTACGAGTTCGAGCGCTGGAAGGAGAGGAAGCGCCACACGCCACTCTGCTTTGCTGAGATATCCCGGGCCCGCTGTAGTCCCAGTCTTCGATGACAAGCTGAGTTATGCTGGCCGTCGGTACGGCGTGCAGAATCTTGACGAGGATCTGCTTCAGGAGGGGACCGCTGGCTGGATGTGAGATGATGGAGAACAGTGAGGTATTGCGGCCATAGCCTAGCGGTTTGTGATCTAAGTCAATCCTGAAATGTTTCACAGGCTCGTTTGTGTTGTGCCCAGGAGCGGCGAATGTTATGCAGCTCGGTTGGAGTGCACCTCGGGCCCGAAGATGCTTGCGAATAGGACCAAGGAGGTCGCGGATGTCAGCGCCAGAGGTGACATCGATGGCGTGGAGGTCAAGACATGTCGTCGCCGGGACCAATACAAAGTGGAGAAAATCCTGGAGGGTACGCGACTTCTCTCGCAGCGTTAGTCGCTCCAGCTGCGGAAGGCGAATGGTTGAGTAGGCATTGCGGCGCCCAGGAGAAATATCGACGGTGATATCGAGCTCGATGAGCTCCGGGCATGCGGATAGGAGAGCAAGTAAGCTCTGGAACTCGAGGGGATGAGTAAGCGGTGCGTTTCTTGAGTGGACCCTTAGATATTGAAGGGAGCGTATCGCGGGCCAAGGGGGTTCGATCGCCACAAGTTCTAAGCGACGTAGGTTCGGGATTCGGCCGTCCAACACCGCAGATGGAAGGAGAGGAATGGATGCCATATCACCTTCATCGTGGTCGTCTTCTCTCTCCCTCGTCACCACCAGACGTAGGTCGCAGAGCAGAGGGAAGGAGTTCTCTACCAGCCTCTGCATGAGTTCGAGCACATACTCAACTTCTCCGCAAATCGAAAGCCGTGCAAGGCGATGGGCATTGGCCATGAGACTGTCGATGAGCTGTGTGTCCTCCAGCCTGAGAATCTCAACCCTGAGCGGTGCATCTCCAGATCGCTTGAGTTGCTCAAAGAAGCGGACGTGCCCCACTTCCGAAAACGTCAAGGTGCTGTATAGCTCCGGCGAGTGAACGGCAATCTCCTTCCACCTTTGACAGACGAGCAGTAGGAAGGTGCTGGGCGGGCCCCCGTAGTGGCTGTAGGCTACCCATCGGAAGATTTGCGCGATGATTTCGTTCGGCAGAGTGTGAATACTAGGTGCGAGTGAATTGCGCTCGGCTTTCAGGATGTAAAGCATAGTGTCCACTGCTTCCAGCCTGGATTGGTGAGATTTGTACGGTGAGAGGGCGGCTGCAAGACTGTTGACCAGGAGTAAACCACATGTTGAAAGACCAACAGCGTACGCACATGCTGTGTAGCTCTGAATTCGCAGACATCGTGGTTTGGGACAAGAAGTCAAAGCCGCATCACTAGCACGCCCACAAGTGACCACGCGCCCATCAGATTATGTCACCCCGGCCCGCAAATTCCGTTCCAGTGGCTGCTTTTCACTATGACAGTATTACGTCGTATGCCCTTCCCCAAATTGACACAGTCATCGTACAATAACACACCCCGAGGATTCAACCAAAAAAAAAACCATTTCTGTTATAGCTGGGCTATAATTGCACCAAAAATGGCAACTTGAACTTCTTGTGAATCAGATAGCTTACCGAAAATTCCGGAACCAGATAGCTGACCAAATAATGCGGAAGCTTCAGTCAGAAACGGTGCCGTGGCAGCCGTGATCAGACGGCTATATTGGTCCCAATGAAGGCTAATTTTCTGAGCCAAAAAAGACATCAGATTGCGACCCATGGTTTTTCTATCGAATACATCTCTATCAGAGTCAATATGTAATCAAGGTCTGTTATTGTGCTGCTTCCTTGACGAGAAAAAGATAGGTCTCTTGTGATCAAGATAGCCGTTCGAGAATAACACCCTTTTCTTTGGCCAAGATCTCCCTCCAATCTGATCCACTATCTGCGTCCATTTTAGGTAAGGTATTTGATGCACCAAAACACTGCCATTTTTGTCCCTACTATATCCCAGCGATAAATTCAGAAAATGGAGCTTTTTTGTGCAAATCGTCGGGGTGTCAAGTTCATCCACCAATCCCCTGAGATCCTCCCAGGCGGCCACCACCAAATTTGTTGTCCGATCCTTGGTGGGCAGCGGCCACACCGCTCGGAACCTCGCACACCGGAGTCGCTTCCCAATAGCCGAATACTGACGCAGGACCGTCTTGAAACTTTCTAGGAACGGTTCGACAACGACCATTTGCTCCTCCTCATTACCGAGTGCGAATACCTCAATGATACGAAGCGGAAGCACTGGCCCCAGTTCCACGAGAGCTTGGCAGAGCTGCAGGCTTGGATCATCAATGCCCAACTCGATGGACTCTATGGCAGAGAGGAGCCTGAGCGCTGCGCTCCATGACATGCTATTCAAATAGCTACCCCCGCTGGCCTGGGAGAGCATGAGGTGGGTGATACCGCTTGTCAGGATAGCGTCCAGGATTTTCACAAGGATTTCATCTTGCGCGGTGGTTGTAGCAGGGTGCGAGTTGATGTAGAGGATTGGGGTGTCTCGGTGGAATGGCACGTGAGCGAAGCTGCTTCCGGATCGGAACGAGGAGATTGTGTATATCGGCTCCGTGATTGACACCGTAGGGATACAGCTCGAGACGCGCTGTAACTGGGAATGACACGAGTTGGAAGATGGCTTCGATGGCACGGCAGTGGTCTTGGACATAGAGACGCTCGAGAAGGGGAAGGTGTACGGGAGAATACAACTCGTGTACCTCGGGCTCAAGCAGAAACTCAGCATGCAGCCCAACCATCTCCGGGCAAGCGCGAAGGATGGAGAGGAAGATGTGAAACGGCAGAGGATTGGAAAGAGATGTGTTCCTTGAGTTGAGGGTCAGGTAACGGAGTGAATGCAGGGCAACCCACTGCGGTTCGATGGCGACGAGTTCCAATCCACGAAGGCGAGGGATACGGCCATCTAAAACTTCCTGCGGAAGCGGAGCAATGATTATCGGGTCTTGATTGTCCGACTCTTCGTCGTTCCTCTTCACCTTCAAGCAAAGGTGTTCCAACACAGGGAATAACTGCGAGCTCATCTTCTCCATGAGATAGACCAGGTACTCGCGTGCACCGCCAATATCGAGATACACGAATCGGTGGGCCTCGGCCATGAGGATGTCGATCATTTCTGTCGAGTCCAGTCGGCCGATAGACACCCTCAGAGGCGCATCCTTGGATCGCTCCAGATGCGCAACGAGGTGCTGTTTCTGGATTCCCCAAGAGAACTCTAGATTATTCCATAGGGCCGTCGAGTTCAGGGCTACCTCTTTCCACCGACGGCAGACGGCCATGTGGACATAAGTGCGGTCGAACTCGTACTCGGATCCCATAAGGTGGCTGAATACCTCCACCAGCAGTTCATTTGGCAGAGCGTGTATCGGGGCCACTTTGCGTTTGCCTCCGAGTCGAAAGATGCCCATGACGGTGGCGAAGAAGTGAAGGATGATGTAGACAGCAGGGGCGAACGCTGTGGCGACTCTGCCACGCTTCAGTTTCTAGATATGAGAGAGGATAGGCAAACATACCTTTTCTGCAGCTTCGCCATGGTGGTCTGCGAAAAGGTGTGGTGCCCGGATCAAAGTTTTCTGTCAGCTGTCTGATTGATATCCCGCTGACTCGGGCGCTTCCTTGAGCCTCGCAGTCAAGGTGCCCCCGGCGACTCCCCGCACGGCCACACAACGCGGGGGCCTTCTCTCTGCGAGCATACATCACCTGCCAACATGTCCCGGACGCCGTCGAAATACGCTCTCGCTCCTCTTTCCTGACTTCAAAGCCCTCAAGAACGAGGAAACAGTCGTTATCATTACAGTTCGTGAGGGTCGTGTATCTATGCTCGTGAACAATACTGACTGGACCGGTGGTAGTACAAATGCGGTGAATAGTAGTAATGCAAAAAAAAATCTCCTCACGGAACTCTCTTCACGATGAATTTTGCTTTTGGTCTCGCTTCCGCGTTTGGCACGCCGTCTCCCACTTGTGCAGCGCCTTGACGAAACCGGAATTTGGTCGGATGCAGCTCCGACGTTGCCTCACAAACTCATAGGCGGCGTCGTAGCTCATGTCGTGGTCTCGGATGAGAAACGCGATGACGATGGAAGCACTGCGCGAGACCCCCTGCCGATGATAGTTTGTTCAGCGTTCAATAACCCTCGATGCAAAACGCACCTGGTGACAATGCACGAGCACATTCTCCCCCCGTCCCAGCGCTCTCTCAATATAATCGCATGCCGGCGCAAGATGTACTCCCAGCGCTGCCGTGGTCCGGTCCTCGATATCGATGCGGTGGTACTGGAATTCCCACCCGCTCAGATCGTCCTCGAGGACGGGCTGCGGTGCCCAAGGCGTCTCGAGCACCTGCACCAAGTGCGTTATACGGTTGTCTCGCAGGAGGTCCGGCTCCGCCACGGCGGCCATCGAGCCGATATACAGCGCACCGGTGCCGCGTGTACGTTCTTGACCTTTTTGGACCTCGGCTGAGGTTGTCGGAGCAGTAGATGGGCGTCGGGCCTCAGAAAGGCCACTTTTGGGTGGGGAATCGAATCGGGTGAAGACGGCGGAGGAAGAGGGGAGAATACAATGCATTGGCGTGCACATCGCTTGTATTTCCTCCCGGGGAATATTCTCGAAGGAGAGCATCGTCGTTCGTCTTCGAATGGGATCGTGGTAGGAGGAGAAGAGGAAGGAGGAGTCGAGCGGGGCTGGAGCATATGGCCGCCCGGAAAGCACCACGACGGGTCTATTCAAGCAGCTCCGAGACAACGTGCGTCATCGGCCAAGGAGCTCCTGTCGTTTCGGGCCCCGCATCATCCGGCGACCCCACTCCAGAGCAGCGCTTCTTCGTCCCAGCTTCCGAGCCTCTCGGGGGCGTTGCGTGTTCCCCCAGTCGGCTGAGAGTTGTCTCCGCGTCCCACATATCCGAGCCACGATCCACTCCACTTTCAGGAGTGACGAGCGTCTTTTCCGAGAAGTCCTTGCATACGGAATTCTGAGCTTGGACAGTCCTGTTCGTCAGTCTTGTGTGAGTGTGAGGACTCGGGTAGTTTTGGAACGGGAAAACTCCGCGACCAGGTGGCTGGCTCTCCATGGTTCATTCTGCCTGTGATCCGAATCGAGGCCACGATCAAATCGCTCCACTGTGGAGCTCCACCTCGGCATGATCCCACGCCCGAACAAGGGGTTGGAAAGCAACGAGCGGGTAGTCTGATGGAGGAGCTTGGAAGTAGAATTACGAGGAACGGATGAATGATGAATCTGCGAAGGAAGACGTTTCTGGAAAGGGTTTGGTAGGTTAGTCCATAGGAGGCCCGAATTCCTGCTCACATGCTTCTGCAACAGTGCAATAACTGACGGTGGGCGGGTCCTCGATGACGGCGTGCCACGGGAGCTCTCGGCACGCAAGAAATCTGGGATCCTCGGGAATAGCAAGAGCGGCTTGGTCGGTCATCCATTGACATCCAAGGCGGTTGGGAGAAACGATACTAGCAGAACTTGACTCGGAAGCAGTTAGAACCTTCCTCATCTTCCGCTGCGGGGAAGATAATCGCAAGGTGCGTCAGCGAGGCGGGATATCTTACTCGTTTAAGGCGGACGCGGCGGGTCGAATATGAGCGGGAGGGAAATCCAGAACACGGAAGGCATGGTAGCCCGGTCAGAAAAAGCCGGGTTCAAAGATTTGCGTTCGAGCTCGGGAGACAGAAGCGGCTTGTTTGACATGGCGGTGAGAAGCAAGAGGCACGGGTGACCGTCCTGTGTGACGCCACGCGTTTGATCCCATCACCCCCGGGCCGGGCGGATCTAGGTACTGTACGTCGAATAAAAGATGTCGAACATTGGATTCAAGCTCGTCAGGCAGTGAACCCCTAAACCACCCCAGTGTCCGCAGACATTGCAACGTAAATTGGGGCCGAGCTCCGAACCGGCATTTTAATACAGAAGGCGTATACTGTATCGACCCAAACAGGACAGCGGAGACTTGAACTAACATCAAGAGTACACGGTCAATAGATGGCGCCTCCAGGCGGTCCATCCACATAGATATCAATCAGCAAAACCTTCAGAAACGCGTTCTTCTTTGCGCGTTTCTTCGGGAAGATCTTCCCCTGCGCGAGAGAATACTCTCTGAGCGTGTCGCGCGATGCATGCTTCTTGAGATCGCAGCCAGTGCGCTTGGCGTCCAGCATGTCGAAGATGTTGACGAACAAGTTGGAGCGCAAGATCTACAAGGATACTCGTAAATCAGAATGCGGAAGCTTCGAAGGGAATTGATATTATGACCACGCACGCGTTTCGACTCCTTCACTGACTGGGGAACCTTCTTGAATCCGCAGAACGCGACCATTGCCTGCCACGCGGCGAGCTCGGGGGCGCCTCCCACGCCGAAATACCGCTCGAACTCCATTTGCCCGCATCGTCCCCATTCCTCCTTGCGAGTTGCCTTGCCCCAATTCTCTTCCCGTGCGAGGCGGTTGAACTCGGCGCGCAGAGGAGCAGCAGGGTCGTGGTCGAAGTTTGGGTAGAGATCCCAAAAGGTGCGGCTAGGCATGGTGACGGCTTGGCCAATTGGTGGTATGGTGGTGGCGGAGGGAAAAGTAAGCGGGCGAGTGGCAACTCTCTCACAGCTTTTATACTATCCGTCTCGCCTGTGTGCTGCCAGTTCCGTCCGTTTCATCTGCGCCTTGAGGTTATGTTAGCTTTCCTGTCGCGATAGGCATGGAAAAAAGTCAAAGTCAAAACGAATTGCACCCGGAGTCAGGGTTTGAGAATCGCGGGGGACAAAGAGGTGTATCAAGTCGTTTGGAGTGCCGTTCCAGCGTGGACCGGTGGTGAACGCTTGTAAACGAGGTCAAAGCAGGCCGGTGAGATCTAGAATCGATGCATCCCACTCCAGCAAGAGCGTTACAACGAGGCTGAGAGTTGCGTGGGACAGAGTAACACGCTAGAGAAGATGGAATAGCAGAGATAGACGGAGCGGTATGGGCAGAAAACGGAGTCATCGTCGTTGGATGCAAAGTGGACATTCCGTTGAGCCTAGACCTGATCGTATCACCACGTGTATTTTTTGCCTTACGACTCCCATCATCGTCGAGTTTTCTTGACTTTGGTTCAACCTCAAGTTCCGCTGAGCGGACCTGGAATTCTACTCTTCATACCACCGATTACTTACCTTCAACCACCAAGCCTCAAAAGGCTCAAACTCCTCCTCGTAGTATTCTGGCTTCATGGACGTCGTGACGTCTCGAGTCTCACATACTATCCACGCATCTCCCAATGGATTCTCTTCGAAGTTCGCGGACAAAATTCTGCCTACTAGCTGGTTCTTGTTCCCGTCTCTCAGACACCCTACGCAGAAATTAGAATGACTATAAGTATTCTACGCCTCACCTCTCCTTCTTCTCAGCTATGCTGAGTACCTCCAAGCAACGGCCATGTGCACTGTCCTTTCCTCGCCTACGGATCAGTTGAAATCTTCTTGCAACCATCCATCACTTTGTAAGTTATCATCTCCAAACTTTCATGCGTGCTTTATTTAGTCTTGATTACTTATCCTCCGCCCTAGATTCGCAGTCGAAATCATCTCCCGATTCTCCGAGTCGCAGCCACTGCACGGCCGCTCTTGCAACCATCGATCGAATCTAGCAGATGAATCATGACCCAGATAAGCGTCCTTGAAAGCCACGTCTCGCGTCTCCCAAGTACAACGCCGTTGAACGCCGAATCTACTAGTAGTAATTCTCGCTTGGTCAGTGCTCATGTTTCTCCGCGTCATGCGTGCGCGGGATCTTCTATGATCTTCCACGTCGAGATCGTCGAGAACGCGTCAAGGCCGCTGGGGTTCTCCAGATCCATGTCTTGAGGCTTTCCCTGCCAGTGGCTACGCTACAGTCTCACTGGCAGCTAAGTACTCGGACGTTGGTCGGAACCTATTTCAGGTGCGCGACGAAATTTGACTCTTCTCTGATCCTGTACGTCGGGATCGCCCGGGATCGCCCACAAGAAGGGACCACAACGAAACCAAGCCGCCGGCTTGGAACACATCACACGTCACGCCTTTTGATTCCGGCCACCCACGGGTTGCCCAGCGACTTGACCACTTGCGCTCGACAGGCTGGTGGACCCATGCTATCTCCCTGGACGACGTGGGCTCCGATATCCCTTCCCTGGCAGTTAAGGTGCGCACAATGCGATTTGAGCGGTTGCATGAGTTTTTCAAGTGAATCAGCCTAGTGCCCCCATCATCCGAAGTAGATCCCCCTAAGATCTTAGTGGGCTCTGTGATAAACGGCCGCACATTGGCCGCGCATTAATCGAGCGGCGCGATGCTGCCGATTATGAGCTCGATACTGTTGCATGACAGGTTCGCCGTTTTTGGATAAGGGAGGGTGCTCACCATATGAGTGATGCCACGGCCGCTGAGAAGCGGCTTTAAGAGCTTCGACTCAGACGCGTATCGCGCCTCTACATTTTCTTTCCATCTTCCCCTCCGATATCGTCAATGCCTGGACCTGGGATAGTGTTCATGTGCGTTGCGTGTTTTGGCTTCTGACTTTACATGTAGCTGAAAATTCAAGCAAGTTTTGGCCCGATGCTCATCGGTGAGTGTCCCTCCCGGTCCTTCGTTGTCGTGTCTCTCAACGCAGACACCACGGTTAGGTCTCATTCTCAATGTGTTGCTGTACGGAGTGCGTACAGATTCTTTCCGCAATACGATTGACCTCAAGTCTGTTAATAGGTTATGACAACACAAGTGCACCCACCTCCGCTTCTACCTCCTTCGCTCAACGTCCCTGGCAGATGTTCACCTACTACCGAAAATACACGCAGTGCGTTCCGTTCTCGCTCCATGTACGGATGCATTCTGATTCATTCGCCTCCTACTCCGCAGAGACCCCCGTTGGATTCGCTACTTTGTGCGAATACTTGCTCCGCTTCGGTTTCAGCTCCTCACCCCGAATACCTCAGATGCTCTACCTCCTCATCCTCGAGACCGCAGTCGTCGTAATCCAATGTGGAATCGTCTTCCAACCGCTGATTCTAGAATACGGTGCGCCATTTCGCGTAGTAAATCCCTGCTGAAGTTTCTGACGATTTTGCAACGCCTAGGGACGCCGCAAGCGGTGATCAACTTCCCCACATGTGCGTATCGTACTCGTCTCCGACCGAATGACGCTTATTTGGGCTCGTACAGTATTACCTGGAGGTACGCATGTCGTCTCTCCCCATCCCTGCAACCCCGCATCATCGTTCACACCCGACAGACGCCCTCACAATCGTACGTTTCTTGATTCTTCCTGGAAGGTCGCTCACCCCTGCGCAACAGGCGTTGGTCTCGGGCCCGATCCAAGTCTTCACCGCCTGGCGAATCAAAGGTGTGTCTTCCCAGTTTTCTCGTCCAGAAACTAATTCCTCACAGTGATATCCGCCTCATACATCCTCCCGGCCTGCATCTGTTTCCTCTCGCTCGCGTCGTTCTGTACGTCGGTCCACTCCACTGCCCACGTTCTGACTCAGAATTCTCTCCCAGCTCTAGGCCTGACATCAGGCGTTCGGGTCTTCCTCGCGGGCAAATTCACCAACTTTGCGCAGCTCACGAGTACCACGACGGCGTGGCTCATCACCACCGCAGTGTGCGATATCGTCATCGCCGGTGGGATGACTTGGTCTTTGGTGGGTCCTAAATTCATTCTTCCTGCTCGCTGTGCTGATGCCATGCGCGCGGTAGCTCTCGAGGAAAACTGGCTTCAAGCACGTCGACGGGCAAATTAACCGGATCGTCAAATGTGCGTGATAATTTTTTGCGACAATGCTTCGCTGTCTTATCGCTAGACAGTGTCCGTCGAGACTGGGAGCATTACCGCAGCCGTCGCAATCCTCGATCTCGCCTTGGCTATTGGGATTCCGGTGCGTCGACGTATCCCTCCCGTAATTATCACCAACTAATGCGTGGCCTTCGCAGAACAAGGCAGTGTCAGTGCTCAGTGCTCATCGAAGCTGAGGCGCAGGCTGACGATTAACAACAGAAACTTTATCGTGGATTTTCCGCTCTCAACGCTGTATACCTGTTCTGTACTCGCACTGTCTGTTTTTGTCTCTTCGTCGCATTCGCGCTCACGGCACCAACCAGGCTAAATTCGCGCGAATCGAACAACCCCCGACACCCTTCTTCACAAGACCCCGAGCGTGGCGGGAGGAGCGTGCATGTGTTGTCTTCCTCCTCGGGGCAGAGGACGACAACGGGGATGGCGCCGTCCTATGCGCTGGGGAGCTTGAGCATGAACGCTAGCCGTCATAATCATAGCGATGGCGACCTGGGGTCGAAGCATCCATTATAGGCCAGTGTGGCGAGGCAAGCCGACCTTCGGGCAGGACGTGGAGTGAATGGGACTGAAGGGATGGGTTGTAAATGTACTATCAAGTGTAACGTGTAAAGTGTAAAGTGATACCCCTAGCAGGCTGCGACGCCCTTTCACAATGAAACCGTTCATGCAACGTGGCTGCAGAACGCGACGACTGACCACGATATATTGAGGTTTTCATGAAGCTTTACGGCTCAGAGATAGCTTGAATGGCTCGTCTTCACAGCGTTCAAGTAACAGGAACTTGTGTTCAATGCACAGGAATAGCACATGCTGCGAAGTCCGAGTTCGTGTCGACGTTTTTTGAGTTCGTATATTGTTTGCGTCATTTCGTGCCCATGAGATGCCGCTATGAATTCTTCGAGGGAACGGTCGGACGGGAACGGTCGGTCCGAGTGTCACGGGCACGCTGATCATGATGCAGTACCCCTGATTTAGCTCCATGAAGCGAGAGCCCTGATTGACATTTTCTTCTTCTTCTGACCACCATGCACTCGGCGTTCGACCCGAAGAACCTAGATCAGCTTCCAGTGGCACTCAAAGTACAGTTACTTAACTTATAGAACCACTCCGGTTTCTGACGCCATTCCGCAGAAGCTCGCCGTTGTCGCTGGTGAAAAAGACTGCCCCGATGCGAAGATGTCTGCGTTCGTGAGCCTCTGGGCCTCCTCGACCAGCAAAAGACGAGCTTTGTTTCTTCCGGTCTTCTGGATGCTGCTGGATCCGGAGCTCATACCCCGTTCGAATGACCTCGACAATCCCTCCGATAGCACCACCCGTGTTATTCGGCACGCGATGATGTCTCTCCCCAAAGTCTACGCGACGGAGATGTCCCCCGCTGCAATCAAGGCGATTTGGCCACGGGTCTTGGCATGGGTGGACTTTGCGCAAACGTATTTCGACTCTTTCCCTGCTGATAGTTTCGTGGACGTACCAGGGCAGCACAGGCTTCTGGTGGATTTCGTCATCTTCACATCCGCTGAATGGCAAGATGCGATTAGGGGTCGCACGCCGTCGGCGGATACTCTCCCCTCGCCCGAAACCCCTCGATTTCTTTCGCTCTTGATACACGCATGGGATGCTGCTCTGGAGGCCTACACGAAGCAGGAAGGCACCCGCACAGATATCGCTGTCTGCGCCGCGCTCTGTTTGTCGCCGTTCACCGCTTCTCTGCGCGAACGCATAATCGAGGCTGCTGGCGGCCTGGAGTCTCTCGCGGCGATAATTCACAAGCATGTCGTTGTCTGCACTCCGTTCCTGCGGGTGGATTACACCAGCTCCACTCCAAGCCAGGAATTCCCTCTCGTGGCCACGGCGATGAACTGGATTGCGCTCCTGGACGCTAGATTCACCGACGTCAAGACTCCACCGCTAGCGGGAGCCCTGTCTGCACGCCATGCCTTGAAGGACTTCATCGCCGCCCTAACCAAGCTCACCGAACCCTCCAATGCGCGCAGGGCACAACAGCACGAGCCCCTTTGGTACGAAAGCGTGGCCACGATCATAAACGCTATCGGACCCATGTTGCTCCATGGTCACCGTGCGATTCGCACTGCTCTTCGCCTCGGTCTTCTCTCGAGGATTGCCGAAGCCGCCGCATACCCCATGAGACAAGACCTCATTTCTCGCCTCGAACAGCTATTCACGCGAATCTTACCCTCGGGCTTTATGTATCTCTCGGTACTCAAGGTGCTCCCTGGCGCCGTCGCTCAAGTCGAGAACAACCAGACTGCGCTCGGTTATCTGCGCGGCTCCCGGATACTCAACTTCTGGAATGAATTTGTCAGTGCGACAAAGATGCAGGGTCAGCTATTCCGCATGTTCCCGCTTCTTCCCCCGCCATCGCGATGCTGTGACAACGTTTCGGTACGTTTTTGTTCCGACTCCGCAACGCAGCAGTTTATCTTTTTAGTGTGGCTACATCGGGATCGCACAGAGATCTTCCTTCCGCCAGTGTTCAGGCTGTCGTGCGCGCATCTACTGCTCTGAGCGTTGTCAAAAGTCCGACTGGTGCGACGGAGGACACCGACAGATATGCTCTACTGCCCGCGATGTTAATACAAGTTGAGAAACATCCAGCCTGAAAGCCTTCGAACGATTGTTTACCCGCCGTTTACAGACATACGCCGAATATTCACGAAGCGGCAACTTGCATTCTTTCGCTTCACTCTCAACATGGAGTATTCGACACAAAGATCACGAATACACTGCAATGCCGCCCTCGCTCCAGCTGCGAACCGTACAATCTCATCGGCAGCGTCCGACCCACGCAAAGTCAACATGACCATGTTCGATTTCTTGTGGGGAGCACCTGGGCCGGAGAATCCAAGCTCGATATCTTCGCATCCTGCGCACGACCCCGAGATTTACCCCACAATTATGCAGGCAGATCCGACATTCGACGACTGGATTCAGCGTGCGAGGCGGAGCAATGGTAGATTGGTGCTGCATCTCATGCATGTTCATGTCGGCCAGGAGAGACGATGGCTGCTTCTGCCTTTGCGGATGAATATGTCGTTCTTCGAGGATACGGCAGCTAGGCTTGCACGGACGATTCCTCGGCCTCTGACCGAGAATGGCTTCGCGCGGATGAGACGCGAGTTTGAGCAGGCTCGGGCGCCGAGTCAGCTGCAGACCTTGCATCAGTAGATTTCGCAGATTTGTTTATTCGTACATGTTCCGATCTCGTATTGAATTTTCTTCGCCTGTGCCATCGTGGTTCGGAACCTCTTTCGAAGCTTTTGGAGTGGTCTCGTGTTGAAGTGTCTTCACCGAACCGTTTGTCAAGATATACACTATTTCAGCCCAAGCGTTTAATCCACTCCTCCAGTCGCGTCTGGCCATTTGTTCGAACCTGGACTGTTGTAGATTATAGATTAGATAAGATCGTCGGATGTCAGGCTTATCAACCTCCGAGTCCCCCGAATTGCTTCCGATTCTTCTTACTGATCCATTCCACTCATTTGTAGAATATGTTACAAGTATCCTGTACAGTTGAGCCTCCAATACCATCTGCTCCTTTCCTAAGTCCTCCTTTAGGGATCATCTCAACAGAGACAGATAGCGTACAAAAGACGCTAACGTTGACGGAAGTTGGCGGGGAAGCTGAAGTTGGCGGGGAAGCTGAAGCTGAACACGATCGACGAAACGGTTGTGGTGAGAAGAGAAAGAAGACAGTAGCGTGATCAACAGGCAAGAAAAACGGTCCTTGTGATGCAAGTTCGCCGTCAGTTCCTAACCGATTCAAGTCGGAAGTGGCGCGATCTGTAGTATATGTCCACCGCATGCACCCTTGTGAACACTGAAAATAGCCTTTGAACCTGGGACGACGCGTCAAAGTTGCTCGTCTAATCCATCAGGTCAACCTATCATCAGACGAGCTCGCTAGATGTTTCCTTCTGTTTGAGAACGGATACTTAGATACGATGTACAGTAATATAGAAAGCTCAAAGGCAATCTAGGCAAAATCGAAGGAGACTGTGACATGCGGCTCATTGAGCGCCTTGGAGGAACTAGAAGGATTAACAGTCACTTGCTACACGTTGTAATTGCGCGAGCGAACGGTGGTTGACGTTCCTCCCATATGACTCAACGCCGCCCGCGGACCTTCAGTCTGGGCTTCCACTTCTTCCCAGCAGAATCGACAATATTCACCCCCGTCCGGCTTAGCAAGTCCTCCGCCCATTTCACCCAATAGCTCTTGGCAATGTCGCGTCTGAGAGAATGCACTCAGTATGCCGCCAGAGTAAAGGATGCTCAGGACGTACTCGGTCTGCGGCCAGGTGAATTTAGGGAAATGTAACTCTTCGAGGCATGGGGTGCCGAGCTTTTCCGTGTCGAAGGCGGAGAAGAACCTCTCCCAGCTCGCGTACTTCTCTTTATCGCGCCTAGTCGATTCAAACCGCTTAGTAGGCACACAAAGATGGAGGGACGACATGCTCACCGCCCTCTAAAACGGACGCGTAGGGTTAATTTGACGAGCGAGGAGCGCGCGGGGTCCGGAGTCGATCGGAGAGCAAATGGTGGGGGACAGTCCTAAAGGGTTGGCGTATGTATAAGCACTGCAGATATGAACACCAAGAGGGACTCACATCATGCAGGTAAATCGTCAGCACAGTTAGATTCGGGCACAAGTCCAGGATCCCGTTCTGGATCTGCCTCGGCGTGTCCGGCATAAAGGTAAAGTCCATCTCGGTGAGCTTGTACCCGTGGGCTTGAAGGAACATTGTGTAGTCCAAGCCGTGCAGGTATACCGGTGACTGGAAGGTACGCAGGGCGGGAAGCCTGTATTATACATAAGTCGGGACCCGGACCAAAATACCTCATGAACGTACCTCATGAATGATAGAAGCGTGAAGAACGTTTGGCTGGCGCTCGTTACTTGCAAACGTTCTAATCGAGGAAGGGAGTCTATATGCGCGTCCCGGATGGACGCGGGTTCATTGGGTGCCGAGTTCTTGAACGATATGTCACCGCTCCAATCTAATTGACGGAGGGCAGTGAGATCTGCGAAGGCTTCGCCGGATACAGCCTGGTCAGGGCAAACTACCGATGCGTTGAGCACGCAAAGGGAGCTCCCAGCACATCGTGCAAGCTCACACAAGGCGCTGTGGGTGATATTAGCGTACGGGGCGTGGAAGGTCTCGACAAGGGGCCGGTGCGTAAGTGCCGTCCTGAGGAGGTTGTCGAAGTTGTGGTGATACTTCGTGGCCTTGATCAGGGTGTAGAAGTGCGGGAGTCCGAGACGCTGTCGCTCCGTCATCCAAAGGATCTGTCCGAGCAATGAAATGACCTACGAAGAAGGTTTTGGACACGAGAAGGAGCGGGAGCCTGCGGGGGGAGTCCATGGACGATTTGACTGTCGGGATATCTGGGACGACCATCGCGAAGGAGAGGATTCGAGACCACACAGACGCCTGCACCTCATCTGAGGCAGCACTCATCGGAGTGTAGAAAGGATTCAGAGACGGAGCAATATCGATGTCGATGGCGGGCGTCGGTGGGGGGAGGAGCGTCACAGGCGATCTGGACGCAATGAGAAGGAGAGATCGATAGACGTGGTTGACGCACGCTTGCCATCCAATATAGCTCATAGCAGATTTGAGAGCGGGGTTTGGAAGGTGTATCATGCCAAAGTCAAAGTCACTCCAGGTACCGTTGACCTGAACGGATGTGATTTGGCAAGTGGGGACGAGCTTATCGTAAAGCTTTTGCGCGGCTCGCCAGTCGCGCACTACGAGCGTTGCAAGGCGTTTTTCTTTGGCGAAGGCCGCAGCGAATGTCGCAGCACGCGGCCCGGGTCCATCGGAGTAGGGCCAGTCTAGCGCTGTCTGCGATGACATTACTTCAGAGTTCTCGAAGCAGAAACCCACAGACTCACCAATTTATCCCATTTGCATATAACCTTCACGATTGCCTCGACGAGCGCAGCTACACTCTTATTCTTGGGGCCTTTGCCCATTGTGTCGCGGAGGATGAGCTTGGTGGGCCTGATGAGGGAAAGGCCCTTGCAGAGCCCCTCCGTGGTGTCGGGAGACCATATCAGGAGCGTGAGGTAAAGGTCGGTAATATTGGGGGAGCATTGGAGAATGGTGTGCATCGCTGGTCCATACCCGCCCTCGAGACGCAGTTTCTTGATGAAGCGTCCAAGCTCCTTGTTTTGCGATAACGCACGAGCGAGCGCCTTCGCTTGGTCCTTCGAGCGCAAGATCACGACGTTGTAGAGGAGGGGAGTGGCAACACGGAGCCACGATTTACATACGACGAGGTACGCCGAGGTAGATTCCGAGTACGCCGCGAATGGGGAGACTTCTGAAGTGTCGGAGAAGACTTCGTCGGCGACCTTGAGAGCCGGTGCGAGGATTTCCGAGATGAGCTCGTCCGGGAGTGAATTGTCAGGCATGCGCGCTGTGTGAAAGTAAGGGTTGGACAGGAAGGTGGTAGCAAGCGCACTAGCAGTCTTTGTACGCGTCTGAGTCGCGTCCAATGCTCCGACTCGGACGAGGATGGTGGCAAAGAATCAGGAGGTATGTGACCATCCGAGTCACGTATTGCCCCAAGCTCGTGCGAAATGAATCGAGCCACTGGCATTCCGCGGGAGATGGAACAGGTAAGAGGGCGATAGATAAAGTAGCAGTAGCAGCAGTACAATAAGGTCAGATAAAAGTCATGTAAACAACAACCTCAAACTTGACTGAGTGGCTCATACCCACTGCGACTCCCACCTGCTCTACCCATACCCATCCGCAAGCCCAAGGCAGTAAGCAGCCCACCCGCACCCGCACCAGGCTTCCTCCCAGAGCCAGACCCTTCCTCCCCATCCCCCTCCCGATCTTCCGCCTCCCTCCTCCTCCGTGCCTCCTCAAAGCCCTCGAGCGGCACATCATACAGCCGCTCATACTGGACCCCAAGCTCCCGCCCCTTGGTCCAAAAGTCCCGACAGTTCTTGACGACGCCGAGGTCGAACGGGTTGCGCGCGGTCCCAGCACGAGCCAATCCGTCGACGGCGCGGCCGCGGGTGAAGCGGTCGAGCCCGAGGATGGAGAGGAGGAACGCGGAGCAGCCAGAGCCGTGTGAATGCGGGTGTGAGTGGGGAGTACCAGGCTCGGGTGTTTCTGGATTTTGATTTTGTCGAGACTGGCCCATCTGCCCGCCGCCCAACCCGCCGCGCCCACCCATGAACCCGTATCGCCCGAGATTGCTCACCTCGAGCGTCGTCATCTGTCTCGCAATCTGCCACAGCTGCGACGCTAGCAGAATCGACGTCCAGCTGAGCTGCAGCGTCGCCCACAGCGCCACGCTCACGAGGAACGGGTCGACCGCCGTAAGAGCACAAAGCGAGCTCGGGAGAATACATGAGGCAGACGGAGAAGCACCAGGGATGGAGTCGGGGAGAGAGGAGAGGTCGAGCGACGAGAAGAATGCGTAGGTGAGGTAGTCGAAGAGGACGACGCCGACAACGAGCGTCGATACGAATATGACGAATTGACGATGGTTGTTGGCCCCGACGCAGTTCCACACCCAGGGACAGTGGTGGTCGTGTCTCCCGACACACCGCTCACAAATGCGGCAGTGCTTGCTGCGCAATGGCTTCCGCGCCATACACTGCACGCAGAAAGTCTGCCCGTTGAGTCGTCCCTCGCTGGCCAGATCCTCGATGATCGACTTGAGCTCCGCATCCGAGCTCGGGACGGGACAAACGCCTGCATCGAGTGTGACGGCGCGGAAGAAGTTGTAGGCGCAGAGCATAAAGGCAAGGGCGAATGCAAGATGGGCCAGCGAATGGGAGGGTGTGTGGTAGACGAGTCTCGTGAACCACGCAAAGAGCACCCAAATCATGGACCCGCAGATGATTCCAGCGAAGTAGGGCGTCGTGCCGAGGTTTTCCGTGTAGCTGGACTTGTTGAGGAGGACGCGGGTGACGACATGGTGCATTCCAAAGAACTCTGCAAACGCAAGCAGGATGCCGGTGTACCACGGGAGAATCGCCAACGTCTTGAAGACGACGTAGAAGACGAGCGTCGGCAGCGCGAATATCGCAATACGCGTATTGCGCTCGCTTAGCGGCTTCGAGCGTTTTCGGCCCTCGTCGTCCCATCCACCCTCCTCCAAGGCCCGCTTCCAGGCTCCGAGGCTTTTGAGCTCCTGCGCCATATCCCGTGCGGTCCGCCCCTCGTTGTCTTTCGCACTCAGCACCGCGCCTTTTTCGATTAACCGCCGAATGCAGACACGATTCCCGCGTACAACCGCCCAGTGTAACGGTGTCAAGCCCGAGTCGTCGACGGTCGTAGGGGAGGCACCATGTCGGAGAAGCAGGTCTACGCTCAGGGCGTCGCCTTGGTAGGCCGCCCACATGAGCGCTGTGTGTCCTTGAGCGTCGCGCGCATCGACACCGACGGGTTGGTGGAGGAGGTACAGGAGCGGCATGATGCTCGAGGAATGGGTGACGAGGTGTAGGGAGTTGTAGCCCTGTGAGTCGGTGATAGTTGGGTCGGCACCATGGGCAATGAGCAGCTGGATAACGTAGAGATAGCCACCCCTGGCAGCCCACTGCATCGGCGTAGCCACGAGGTCGCCACCGAGAGCGTCGACCTCGGCTCCATGCTCAAGTAGCAGACGGCAGGCGGGTACTTGAGCGTTGATAGCGGCCCAATGGAGTGGAGTGATGTTCTGGCCGTCTCTGTCGCTGGCTTGGGCTTTGCCGGAGAGAATGAGGTCGCGAATCGTCGCTACGTCGCCTCGCTGGGCGGCTACGAAGATGGAGGTCTGCACTCGTCCGTCAGCTCGAGTAAAGACCAAAGAACAGGCGACGCACCTCTTCAGGGCCAGTCTGGTCAAGCGCTTGGGCGAAGGAGAGCTCTGGTGCTGCAGGGGGGTCTTGCGAAACGGCCGTCGTCGACGTCGCTGGAGTGGGTAGCATAGCGAGCGACGGGTCTATGTTTCGTGGCGTCAGGTCGGGAGAAAGTCGTGTCGTGTCGGTGGCAAAGTCGGCAGGGCGACGCGGAGGCGGTGTGTGACGGTGCCAACTTGTCATCTGGCTCACGATGTTGTCACGATGACAGCTCTGTCCACAACCGTCATCTTGAAGACCGGGAATCGCCATGTAGAGCCTCTAGCAAGCCGAGGATTGGCTAGTTTGCCTCTCTGTCTTTCTATCTGGTGCCAGACTCTTTCTTTCTTTTTGGCCTGGAGCATTTTCCGCCTGCAAAATCTTCAAGTTCTTGACGTCGGGCGCTCATGAATCACATCTCAGCGCTAGCTGTCTGACAAGTTACGACGCTCACGCTCTCGGGATCCGGTGCTTTCGAAGGCCTGTGGCAATTGATAATGCGCACACTCGTCGCTGATCTCTGCCGAACTCAACCGAAGCCAAAAGAAGGGAAATTTTCCAGTGCAGTTGTCTCTTGCCACACCTGTTGTCAAACAGTAGCTTCCTTTAAGTATTCCGTCTGCTTTTCGTTCAACTCCAAAACTTTGTCTTCGCGCAATTCATTCACTTCTCCCGGGCTGCCCTGCGTTTACATTTCAGGGGTGGATCTTGACTCAAAAAAGGGAATTGAAAAAAAAAAAAAAAAAAGACTGTGAACACAGTCGAGAACAGAACCGCCCCTCGCGTCGAACGAGGCTACCTCAGAAATAATGGCATTTGCAACATGCACAATGGCAATGGCGGCTGTTGGAACTGGAAGGCAGCTTTTTCAACTAGAGAACATTGGTTTATTTGCGCGTACGATAGAGCGATTGCCAGTGCGGAAGACCTCAACAAAAGCAAATCGAACCTTCAGCCATCAGCCGCGCCTCGCGTCGAACGAAGTTGTCCCGCAGACGATTTTTTCGCCATGTTGGATAGACGGGAAGGTGCACAATGGCACCGGCGGCTGTTAGATGGCGGCACCTCAAGCAGAGGATATGTGTTCGGACGATGCTAAAACCGTCGACGAGAGCAGCAAGCGGCTGTCCGTTACAGCATCCATGGGCTCTCTTAGGTTGTGGGGATACGAGCCTCTCTGGTCCATAACAAGCCCACTAGACGGCATCGACTGGGTCAACTCATAGGATGATCTCAGGTTAAATTATCATCGCCTGAGCGTATGATTGCACTACTTCTGAAAATTTTGCTTGGCCTGGAATTCCTTCAGAAGGAGCCCCAAGGTCAGAGACTCTTAGGATTCTTCCGATTGCCTTCTTTTATTTTTCATTCCACATGGCACTTTACATAATACGGCGTCAGCAACGAATAGAAATTCCGAGGGCTTCCGCCCTTCACTGTTTCGTGGCAGTCTTGAACGATTACATTGTGAAAAGGTATGCCAGTGTGCGCGGGGGTATCTCTACATCTGTGTACTGAGGCTCCGAGTCTAGTTCTATAGTACAACCCATCCCTGCAATCCCCTCCCTCCCCCTGCCATCCATCATCCATTCAAAATCGCTTGGGCGACTCGGAATTCGACGTCGGCGACCCCATATACACCTCGCCATGGTACGATAACGTAGGCTTCGACTCGAAGTCGCCGGCGCCGTGATTATGATGGCCCATATTCACGTTCAAGCTCCTAAGCGCATAAGACGGCGACGGCGACCCCGTTCCAGTACGCTGACCCGAGGAAGAAGACAAGACTTGCAAGTTCCGTCCCGCCGGCGCTCGCTCGGGGTCTTGTGAAGGGTGCCTGGGGTTGTTTGACTCACGCGAGTTTAGCCTGACAATGGGGAATTAGGATGTGAATGTGAGGGGCTAGAAAACGAACGCACAGTGCAAGCACCGAACACGTATAGAGCGTCGACAGTGGAAAATCCACGGCAAAGTTCCTATGGTTATTCATCAGCGTCGGTGTCATCTTCGATGGTTTCGTGAGCACTCACACTGCCTTGTTCTGCGAAGGACGTATTAGCGGGCAATTGCGGCAAGGAGTCGGTAGGGACGCACAGGAATTCCAAGAGCCAGGCAGAGATCGAGGAGGGCGACGACTGCGGTAACGCTCCCGGTCTCGATGGATACTATCTAGCCGTAAGATGGCGAAGTCAAAGGAGAACCGCGGCGCACATGTGACGATACGATTAATTTTCGCGTCTGCATATTTGAACCCAGTCTTCCTCGAGAGCTACCGCATCATCAGTAGAGCGCGCAGGAACAATGGATTAACGATTCACCAAAGCCCAAGTCATCCCACCGGCGATGACGATATCGCACAACGCGGTGGTGATGAGCCACGCCGTCGTGGTCCCCGTAAGCTGGGCGAATTGGCTGAATTTCCCCGCGAGGAGGACTCGGATGCCTGATGTCAGGCCGAGGGCTGTAGGGAATATTGAGTCGG
Organism: Mycena amicta; assembly: GCA_029282125.1. Classification (NCBI taxonomy): domain Eukaryota; kingdom Fungi; phylum Basidiomycota; class Agaricomycetes; order Agaricales; family Mycenaceae; genus Mycena; species Mycena amicta. Next base: position 367,440 of record JARIHP010000024.1, read on the forward strand.
ACGAGGGCAATAGAGAGGACCGACGTACAGAACGAGGCGAACGAGAGGAAGCAGATGCAGGCAGGGAGGATGTACGAGTCGGATATCACTGCGAGGAATCAGTTGCCGGACGAAACGGGAGAAAGCTCGGAGGACACACCTTTGATTCGCCAGGCGGTGAAGACCTGGATCGGGCCCGAGACCAGCGCCTGTTGGGCAGCGGTGAGAGACCTTCGAAGAAGTATCGAGAAACGTACGATCATGAGGGCGTCTGTCGAGCGTACGATGAATCGGGGTTGAAGGGTGTGGAGAGACGGCATGCGTACCTCCAGGTAATACTGTACGAGCCCGAAGTCAGTGTCATTCCGTCGGAGACGAGTACGATACGCACATGTGGGGAAGTCGGTCACCGCTTGCGGCGTCCCTAGGCGGTTGAAAATCATGAGCAACCTCCTCAGGTCCTTAACGTGAATTGACGCACCGTATTCCAGAACCAACGGTTGAAAGACAATGCCACACTCGATTACGACGACTGCGGTCTCGAGGATGAAGAGGTAGAGTATCTGGGGTATTCGGGTGAGGAGGTGAAACTGAACTGGAGGAAGGAAGCGCACGAAGTAGCGCATCCAACGGGCGTCTCTGTGGAATGAATCAGAATCAATCCGATACAAGAGGGCAAGCGGAGACGCACTGCGTGTATTGCCGGTAGTAGGTCAACATCTGCGAGTGACGTTGAGCGCAGGCGGTAGAGAGGGAGCACGGGTGGGCGTACTTGTGTAACCATGACCTGTTAACACCCGCCTCGAGGTCAGAATCGTGTCGCATTGGAAAGAATCCATACGCACTCCGTACAACATCGCGTTGAGGACGAGACCTACACAGATATCTGCATTGAGCGAAACGATCACAAAAGACAAGGCCACTCACCGATAAGCATCGGGCCAAAACTTGCTTTAGTTTCAGCTGCTTCCACGGAAGTCAGAAGCCAAATCCACGCACAGGAGCGCTACCCCAGATTCAGCCATTGACGATATTGGAGGGATGGGAGGAGGGTCGAGGAGGGAAGGAGAGTGGAGGGGCGCGATTTCGGTCTGAGTCCGAGTCGCTCCTTGTGCGTGGGGAAAATGTGCGAGCTCATATACAGCAGCATTTCGGCCGTAGCTTGATGCTTTTCATGTGTTCAATGCGCGGCAGCTTATCACAGAGCTCTGGCTCACACTAGGATCTTCGGACCGATCTACTGGGCGCAAAAAAACTCGTGTTTCTCGCGGAGGTTGCGAAGCAAAGGGTCTGTCAAGAGAGAATCATTGCGTTATCATATTGCGCTCACTGGGTAGTAACAAGACGTCTCTGACTTCGAATTCTTAGGACATGGAAGCCGCATGAGTCCAACACCAAGCGCAGGCGTGGTCAACTCGGTGGGGGTACGGAGTCAAAGGGCGCGATGTGTGACAGCTTGTGTGACCCGGACGAAGATCTCGACGTGGAAGATCCTGTTGCCAACATGATAGCCGCAAAATTAGAGGACTCTGGAGTCTGAGACTCTGAGTCTCTGACAAGTCTCTGACCAAGAAAAACTTACTGACAAAGTACGTTGCGTTCTTGAAGTTTGAGTACTTACTTACTTTGTGAATGAAAAGTAAAGAAAGAATTATTGCCCCAGAGAATTTCCAGTTCTAACACGTCGTTCAGCGTAGTGGAAAGAGATAGTGATTGGCGGAGAAGGTGCGCAAAGACAGTGTGCCAGACGATGATGTTCACTTCGACGGTAAAAAGGTGCTGATTAGGGCAAATGTCAGAGGCCGATACGAACTGTTGGGAGGTCGATGCCCTTTGGGACGAGTTTGGGATGAAATCATAGAATGATCCGACCATGACTCCGTGACAGCATTCACACCCCTTTGTATTTTGCCACCATCCTCGTCCGAGTCGGAGCATTGGACGCGATTCAGACGCGTCCAAAGACTTCTAGTGCGCTTACTACGACCTTCCTATTCAAACCTGACCATCACACAGCGCGTATGCCTGACAATTCACTCCCGGACGAGCTCATCTCGGAAATCCTTGCACCGGCCCTCAAGGTCGCCGACGAAGTCTTCTCCGACACTTCGGAAGTGTCCCCATTCGCGGCCTACTCGGAATCAACATCGGCGTACCTCATCGTGTGCAAATCGTGGCTCCGTGTTGCCACTCCCCTCCTCTACAACGTCGTGATCTTGCGCTCGAAAGGCCAGGCCACCGCCCTCGCTCGTGCGTTATCCAAGAACAAGGAACTTGGACGCTTCATCAAGAAACTGCGTCTCGAGGGCGGGTATGGACCAGCGATGCACACCATTCTCCAATGCTCCCCCAATATTACCGACCTTTACCTCACGCTCGTGATATGGTCTCCCGACACCACGGAAGGTCTCTGCAAGGCCTTTCCCTCGTTAGTCCCGCGAAGCTCATCCTCCGCGACGCAATGCGCAAAGGCCCCAAGAACAAGAGTGTAGCTGCGCTCGTCGAGGCAATCGTGAAGGCCATCCGTAAATGGGATAAATTGGTGAGACTCCGTCCGATTCTGCTGCGAGAACTCTGAAGTAATGTCATCGCAGACAGCGCTAGACTGGCCCTACTACGATGAACCGCGTGCTGCGACATTCGTTGCGGCCTTCGCCAAGGAAAGACGCCTTGCAACGCTCGTAGTGCGCCACTGGCAAGCCGCGCAAAAGCTTTATGATGAGCTCGTCCCCACTTGCTCAATCGCATCCGTTCAGGTCAAGGGCAGCCGGAGTGACTTTGACTTTGGCATGATATACCTTTCAAGCCCCGCTCTGAAATCTGCTATGAGCTATATTGGATGGCAGCCGTGCGTTAGCCCCTTCTGAGTCGCTCTCTCTTTCTCATTGTACCATTCCAGATCGACGCCTTTGCCGCCTCCGACGCCCGCCATCGACATCGACATCCCTCCGTCCCTGAACCCTTTCTACACTCCGATGAGTGGTGCATCAGATGAGGTGCAGGACTCGGTCTGGTCTCGAATCATCTCTTTCGCCATGACCGTCGCAGATAAGCCGAAAGTGGGATGGTCCCTGGGCTCCTCCCAGAAGCTCTCGCTCCTTCTCGTGTCCAAAAGCTTCTGTGTATGTCCTTTATTACTCCAACACGACCGTTGAATGACGGAGCGACAGCGTCTGGGACTCCCGTACTTCTACACTCACATCCACCTGATTGGATATCGCAGCAACCTGGACGTCCCCTTCGGCGCAGCACTTAAGCACCGGCCCCGTGTCGAAAGCTTGCGCGTCAAGTACGATGGCATCTCCTACAGAACCTTGTGCGAGCTTGCAGAATGTGCGGGCAGCTCACTACGGGTACTCGACATCGCCGTGGTCGGCTCCATCGAGGCTGTATCCGGCGACGTCTTCGCACATCTCACTGCTCTCCGTCAATTAACCTGGCGAAGCGATATATCGTTCAAGAACTCGGGACCGAATGACACTGGCTCCACCGAAGACCCGCAGGCCGACTCCCTCCCTCGATTAGAATGGTTGCGAGTAACGAGCGCCAACAAAACATTCTTCGCGCTTCTATCCTCCATGAGGTACGCCGCGGTCCCTTTTGGTCCGCATCCCGACTTAACTATAATGCAGGCTTCCCGCCCTGCGTTCCTTCCAGTCCTTGGTACCCATGTACGGCGAGCCAGTGGACTACACGACGTTCCTGCAAGCCAACGGGTGCAAGCTTACCGAGATGGAGATTAACTCGGTGGATTACGGAGTAAGTGTGGTCAAGGGGGGGATCCTGGACTTGTGTCCGAATCTGACTGAACTAACAATCCAACTGGATGATGTGAGTTCCTCATAGTGTGCACTATTTTCACCGCTTACGCATATTAGGACTGTCCCCCACAATTTTCTCTTATATCCACCGCGTCGAAACCGTCCTCGCTCGTTAAATTGACGCTAGTCGCCTCATTTCAGGAACGGTGAGCACGTCGTTCTTTCCTCTTTGTGGAGTGAGTGACTGAGCGGCTTGAATCGACTAGGCGGAATACAGTCAGGCGCGAGCTGTGGGAGACGTTCTTCTCGGTGTTCGACCGAGAAGAGATGGCCGCCCCATCTCTCGAAGAGTTACATTTCCCCTGCTTTGCCTGGCCGCAGACCGAGTGCGTCCCGAGGTCTTCCTTCACTCTACGCTGACCATTTCGTCTCAGGCGCGACATTGCTAAAAGCCATTGGGTAAAATGGGCGGAGGACTTGCTGAGCAGGACGGGGGTGAGTCTGGTTGATTCTGCGGGGAAGAAGTGGAAGCCGAGACTGAAGGTTCGCGGGCGGCGTTGAAACTTTGAAGCTTGATTCCCTTGTTGCAGCCTATACCTATACCAAAGTAATAACTCTTGATTCAATCATGTTCCCCGACCTGTTGCGGCGATTCTCGGTCATAAGAGGGCCAGCTGTTAGCTCGAGGAGCTCATGCGCATTCGCTAGCCGCATTGAGGGACATATAATCTCATCCTGGTCTCAGAGCGCAATCACTGGTAGGAGACTAATGAGATGGCATTAAAAGGAGAAGAAAGAGTCGGCTTCATTTATCCACCGCGCCCGCGTCGAACAAGGCGTTAAGGGCAGATCGACTAGAACAATGAAGGGAGGAGTGTATCCGATCAACGGCCGTTAACAAACGAGTATGCGGAAGCGACAAGGTCGCAAGACAGCGGGCTGGAGCGAAGACAGTCGCAGATTGCGCAGAAGCCACGGGCAAAAAGCTAGAACTTGCTGGCGCATGGGCCGAGCCCTGCGACGAACATGAGCGGGTCATCCCTCTAATTCTCATGCAACGAGTTTGCGCTGGGTTGTGAGAGGGCGATGCAGTCTACGCATCCATCGGCCGTTGGCAGGAATAATGCGCGATGACGATACGGCAATGGGGGTGGATTACAAGAATGGTACAGCAGACAGCGCTCCATACGAGATCCACGCAGCACTGAATGCGTCGCTCGACGCGTCCTTCAATGACTGCATTCTTGCCGTCGATAGCGGGTTTTCGTGACTGAAAAAATTGGTTAGGACGCTCAGTTGGGAGTCCAAGGGAACGTAGGCTTATGCAGCTTTCAGAGCGGGATATAGACCAAACTCAGCTGAACTCCGGCGTCCTTCTGCCCATTGCCTCCCAACTCTTGGACACCGCACAGACGCGACGTTACAGTCAGAGTCGGAACTTCTGGAAGAAGTCGGGGTCTCTGGAGGTATTTCTGCCGCCGCGAGAAATACCTCACAGGCTGTCACCGCACCCTCTGGCGCGCAATCTAGTAAATGTCTGGCTCGGAGCCAAAAAGAAAAAGGTCCAGAGAACATATTGCCTTGTCATCCGAGCCCCGAGTCGACCGAGAGCCTGAATTTGTTGGGCAAGAACGGGAGGAGGGCACATATAATCAGTCTTCTCTTATAAATATTCAGTACTTATAAATATTCAGTACTAGTGCAGCGGCTCTCAATACCTAGTCTCTGTAAAGTCAAGTTTGTCAACCAAGGTGCGCAACTCATCCCAATTCTCTTGCAACATTGCCCTCCCCTCGTTGATGGACGCAAGCTCGAACGTGGCATACTGGAGACGTCTCCCAGCAGCAACATACCCATGGAGCATCCTCTTGAAATGGTCCACAAATGCCTGGCCTCTGGCGACACCCTCCAAATCTCGGATGTAAACAAAAACTCGGACGGTGCGCAGCCAGAACGACATCTCCGCCTTTGGTCGACCCATCGTGTCGGCGAGTGCTTCGAAAAACGTCCGCCCGCCGTTGTCTGCGCAGAGATGTACGGCTTCGAGCGCTGGAAGGAGAAGAAACGCCGCGCGCCACTCTGCCTTGCTGAGATATGCGTTGTAGAATCCGTCTCCGATGACAAGCTGAGTGATGCTGGCGGTCGGTATGGCGTGCAGAATCTTGACGAGGATCTGCTTGAGGAAAGGACCACTGGCTGGATGTGAGCCGATGCGGAACAACAGGCTATCGTGGGCATAGCCTAGCGGTTTGTGATTCAGGTCAATCCTGAAATCTTTCGCATGCTCGTTTGCAGCGCGTTCAGGAACGGCAAATCTTATGCAGTTTGGTTGGAGTGCATCTCGGGCCCGAAGATGCTTGCGAATAGGAACAAGGAGGTCGCGGATATCAGCGCCAGAGTTGACATCGACGGGGTCTAAGGAAAGACATGTCGTCGCGGGGACCAATACAAAGTGGAGAAAATCGTGGAGGGTACGCGACTTCTCTCGGAGCGTTAGTTGCTCCAGCTGCGGCAAGCGAATGGTTGAGTAGGCATTGCGACACCCAGGAGAAATGGTGATGTCGAGCTCGAGCTCGATGAGCTCGGGGCATGCGGATAGGAGAGCAAGTAAGCTGTGGAACTCGAGGGGATGAGTAAGCGGTGCGTTTCTTGAGGTGACCCTTAGATATCGAAGGGAGCCTATTGCGGTCCAAGGGGGTTCGATTGCCACAAGTTCTAAGCGACGAAGGTTCGGGATTCGGCCGTCCAACACCGCAGAGGGAAGCAGAGGAATAGATGCCATATCGCCTTCATCGTGGTCGTCCCTGGTCACCACCAGACGTAGGTCGCAGAGCAGAGGGAAGGAGTTCTCTACCAGCCTCTGCATGAGTTCGAGCATGTACTCGATGGCTCCGAAAATTGCAAGCTGTGCAAGGCGATGGGCATTGGCCATGAGACTGTCGATGAGCTCTGTGTCCTCCAGCCTGCTGATGTTAACCCTGAGCGGCGCATCTCCAGACCGCTTGAGTTGCTCAAAGAAGCGGACGTGCCCCACTTCCGAAAACGTCAAGGTGCTGTATAGCTCCGGCGAGTGAACGGCAATCTCCTTCCACCTTTGACAGACGAGCAGTAGGAAGGTGGCGGGCGAGCCCCTGTAGTAGCTGTAAGCTGAGTATAGGTCAGATACGGTCACCACATTACAGAAGCACCTTCAATACAATTTGTGTGACTGTACCGTCTCTGTAACGAATTGTACCGAACATCACTTTGGCAGCTGCCTTTTTTGGTCATCCGTCATGTCCACCGGGATTCGTTGACGGCCGCCTGGGGCCTTATAGTTACCCTCGAGTATATCCAGTGTACGCCGGTGGCGGTGTTTTTTTATTGACAATATACCTTCCAACCCTAACCACTAACCTTCTAACCACTAACCTAACCTTCTAACCAACCACTAACCCTCTAACCACTAACTACTAACCTTCTAACCCCTAACCCTAACCAGTATGATGCCATCATTGTACCGAATCTTAGGTTGATGCGAGCAAACAATATTGATTGTACCGCTGATGCAGCTACTGTACCGTAGCTTCTGGTCAACTTGGAGGTTTGATCCTGTCTAATTTCAATACAATTTGCCATCATTATATTGTGGCAACCGCATCTGGGATTGCCCGAGCACTACCCATCGGAAAATTAGGGCGATGATTTCGTTGGGAAGAACGTGAATAGGTGCAAGTGAATTGCGCTCGGCTTTCAGGATGTAAAGCATAGTGTCCACTGCTTCCAGCCTTGATTGGTGAGATTTGTACGGTGAGAGGGCGACTGCAAGACTGTTGACCAGGAGTAAACCACATGTTGAAAGACCAACAGTGGACGTACATGCTCTGTAGCTCTGAATTCGCAGACATCGTGGTTTGGGACAAGAAGCGAAAGCCGCATCACTAGCACGCCCACACGTCAGAAAAGGTGTGGGGCCCTGATCAAATCGGTTTCTGTCAGACGCCCACCTGACCTCGCCCCCGGCCAACCTGAATGGCCAGGTAAGTAACACATCACCTGCCAACATCTAGACAACGTCGCAATGCGCTCTCGCACGGAAAGCGATGGGTGGCACTGGCGCTAGGGAAGCTAGCTGGGATCATAGGTTGCTGGAACTTGAATGAGCCCTCCGTCATATCACACCAAATCCAATACACATCATGTATAAATCGCGATTCGGACACAAAAATCTGGCTAGTATTTGATTCCACCGACGATTGTTAAAGCTCTTCCCGGCGCACTTACGAGTCAACCAGCCTGACCGTCGAGCCCGAGAGCGTGGCCGAACAGAGCTCGGAGGACTGGACGAGGTCGATGAGGGTCGAGCCAGCCGGGGTAACGGAGCTGCCGGAATGGACGGCGGAGCCAGTGAATGTGCTGGCAGGGAAGCCAGCGAAGGCGACGAGACTGGAGCCCGACTCGAAGTCCTCGAGAATCCACTCGGCCGAGGTGGCAGAGAGACGAGTGCCGCCGCTAACGGTGCCGACGATGGAGGTGCCGCGCGAGTTATTGATGATGCTGACGGTGCCCGATGTGGCGGAAGTCTGATGGACTAGTGAGCACTGGCAAAGATAGCGAGAAACTTGGAGAATTCGCGAACCATCGTAACTACGGTAATTGTGAGCACAAGGAGCGACGAGAGGGAGTAGGATTATCTTCACCGTTTGTCGTGATGCTGTTGCCGGTTGAGACGGTGAGGCTGACGTCGCGAGACGCTGCGGGGAGCATCTCGGTCCAGGCAACGTTCTCCTGGGTGCTGCCGACGAGCTGCGAGAGCGTGCCGCCCTGAATCAGGGCACTGTTGCTGAAGCCGTCGATGCCAACCCACTGCGAAATGGCCGGCTCGGAGGAAGAGGACTGGCCGGAGCGACGAGTAATTGCGGGGACGGTCCAAGTCCCGACAACGGACGTGAAACCAGTTCCTGTCTGTGCACTTCCGCACTGTGGAGAGAAATCAGGCTTAGAACACGCCGAGCTGCTGGAGAGACGTACCCAGTTGGACGAGGTGACCGTTGCAGCGGCAGCGCGGCCAGTGAGGCGGTTGCGCTTCCGAGCCTCGCCGATCTTCTTCATGGCCTGCGACTGGAACTTGGTCTGGGGGCCCTCTTCGAAGGGAACCTCGACGCCGTCCTGGAACTTCTGGAAAGTCCAGGTAACCTCGGCGGCGGCCAGGGATGCGGCGAGGAGAGCGGTGAGAGCGGCGACCTTCATGTTGAGCTCGGGAGGGCTTGGAGTGGGGGGGAAGGAACTCGCGGCTCTTATATTCGTCTCGGTATTGCCACAGTCCTGAGAAACCATGTGAAGCTGACCACAGATTGCGAGTGGATTGCGGGACCGTTGCATACGACGAGCGCCTTCTTGTGTGATTGCAACCCCCGGGCCGAACCAGGAAGCTTTTTAGATCGAGCCTCAGGCAGAATGAGAGGGTATCCATGTGGCTGCCAGTGATTATCGTCGCTAAAAATACCGCAAACCTTTCATGTGAACGATTCGAAGACTTTTAGAGCAGCACAGTTTGGGCATATCCCCATGCTTATCTTGACGTATCTTGCCTCCTCTTGCGCAGCGCACACGCGTGACGAAGACTGGTCGACCAGCTGCCACGGTCCAAGTAGTCTTCCTCGAATCCGCTTCCTCCCCGCTCAGGATGAATTTCGGAGCAAAACATTCGAATCCTACGTGTCGTCCGAAACAGTTGTCCAGAATCGAGAACCTCACGAGTAGGAGATGACGGCGGCAGTCAAGAAGCGATCAAGCTTGCACTGCCGCCTGTCACTTGTCACAAGAAAACGCACCACCCCTGAGCTTTGCGGCTCGTCTCTGGGCAATGTGCTCACCTTGCCAACAGTACTAAGTATCCCCCACAACGCCCTTCTCTACGGGCATACCTCACCTGCCAACATGTGGACAACGTCGCAATACGCTGAGGCTAATACGCTCTCCGACTCTTCTTGACTTCAATGGCCTCAGCTGAAGAACGAGGACTCGGAAACAGGTGTTATCATTACAGTTGGTGAAGGTCGTGTATCTGGTCAACAATATGGAGCATAATCGAGGGCTTTACGACGAGACGAATCGAAAAACTTGACCATCTGACGGAGAATGGGAGGGACATATACGGTGCAATACTCGAAGAAGTACGACAAATCTAACATGATGGATTGCACTTGTTCGGCGAAAGACAATGTATCTACTGGCCGTCGTTGACGACGCTTCCAGGCGCGAGCACGAGCGGGCCACACACAGAGGTCTGAGTCCAGTTCGACGTCGCGCGGACGATGAGCTCGATGGGCCTGAGCGTTGTCGAGTTGATCAACGTCGTGGGCTTCTTCCAGCCTTCCTCGATGGGGAGGCGCTCTTCACGGAAGAAGATCTGCACGAACCTGCGTTGCGTCGCGTCAGTTGTAATACGATCCCAAACGAAATAAAAACACGCACTTCTTGGGCGCCACGCCCGTCAACGGGTCCCCAAAGATGCTCAGATACAGTCCCGACTCGCGACTACGCAGGACAAACTCCTTCTGGGTGTTGATGACGAACGGGTTCGTCTCGATGGAATGCTGCAAGCGGGCGAACTGCACCGCGCCGGCGGAGCTCGCGTTGTAGTAGTCCACCCCAGGATTCGCGTTGGCTAGGACCGAGAAAGTCGTTTCGTTGAAGTGCACGTTGTCCCCCGAGCCGTCGCCAAAGTCGTTTCGCGAGATGGACGCGTCGTGCTCGACGAGGTTGTGGCTAACGCCCATGTGAGTACCGGGCTGGAAGAGGAGGATGGGGAGGTAGACGTAAACGTACAGGAGCAAGGGACCGAGACTCATGTTCTCCTCAGAGCCTACGTCGTTGCGCGACATCATGCCAAACTTGGCGGCGATGAGGATGGCATCCCAGTTGACGTTGAAGCCCGCTAGCAAGGATCGTAAGCTGTCTTGGAATCAGACTGCAACGACAAGCTCACCGACGGAAGCGTCCATGAGCTCCTTCACAGTAAAGTTCTGCCCGTTACGCGGGAGGTAGCCGTGGTTCGCGAGCCTGGTCGCGGCGCTCAGTATTGGTATCTGGAAAGAAAATTGCAAAGCTGCTACTCACGTATTCAAACCTGGACACGGGCTCCGCTGGTCTCCAGGTCCAGGAGCAATGAACTTGTTGTTGAACTTGTCGGGAAGGCCCAGAACACCGACCGCAAGAGCGAGAGCGAGAGCGAGGGTGGATTGGAGAGCGAGCTTCATCATGTGGATACTTTCAGGTTACGCCGCATGTTGCCTAAGTTTTATAGCAGCCTCTAGCCGAGTCCGATTCTGCGCAGGTGGTCCTAATGTCACGTTTGGACGCAGACTCGGAAGCTTCGGAAGGCGAGTTGGGGTAGAATGGTCCGTGCGTGGAACCTGCGCTGGTCAGCACGATGATGTCGAGGATTTGATCTGGGCAAACGCTCATTGGCTCCCCGACGATGATTTCCGGGAACGGCAAAAGAAACGGAAACGGTAGCGCAACGGCAACGGCAACGGGCTGAAAGGAATGTCGGTAAGATGCAGGGACAAGGTAAAGAGCACAATTACCGGCGTCCTGCAAGGAGACTCGAGTCTCTGAGAGGTTCAGAGTCAGACGTCTCCAAACCACAGCAGATTTTGCCAGGATCAAACACACTAGCAGACCCGTGCGGCGAAACGGTTCCGCTCTTTCCGCGTAGCTGCATGAACAAGCTGACGCAGGGATATGAATCTCCATGCATGCCGAGAGCGAAACCGCGAAACAGCATCGACTGCGCTTCCGCCGCGTCGGAGTCATCACGGTGACAGTGGGTTCATTCTTCGCCTATGCGCGAGGATGTCGATCGATGAGGATGTCGAGCTACATGGTGGCCTTGGGGCGTCTAGCCAGGTGGTGGTGGAACGCGGAAAGAGTCGGGTTCCGCCCAATCAGCGACCGCTGATCGGTCGAAATGATTGACTCGGATTTTTACCGCGTTGGGAAGCAGCTTCCATCTGCGTTGCGCAATTGCCTCGCTAACAAGAATTGCCGTCCTAAGGTTGTCGAAACGACTCGGCCATGAACGTGTATGTGCTGCGCTTTGCCTCCGATCCGCTTGTCGACTCGGAGGCGCGTGTGATTGGTGGAAACGTCGAATTCCCGTTCGATACAGGCATGTACAATACGGAGGAAGTTATACATCTGCTTTTATACCTCCGAGTATTTTTCGGCCGGTGTTTCCTCATACAGAAGGATATCTAAACTTTCGGCATTCGTGACCAAGCGTGCAGACTGCAGGATGTGTGAATTTGGCTCAATAATTGGCATGATTTAGTGGTCTGTGGTCATCCAAATATGAATCCAAAGACTCGGAAGCAGGTCCTTCCTTCAAGTTACCTCTGTCTGCACCCGCTTCAAGTTCAAAGTCCGTCCAACAATGGATATTTATTGTTGAGCAGACTATAGGACTTGGATAGGAACCGCTACAAACACACCGTAGACCATCGCATTCATAGGTCATGTTGAACCAAGAGAAACACGGACCGTAAGATAATGAAGCGAAACCAGAAAGAAAAACGAACTACCGATATAGGAGCACCACGCCCTGTTACGAACGAGGACATGGCGATTACGCGAACTTGAAAGTACCGCGGCGGCCGCCGGTGACGCAGGGTGTAGCTGGTGCATATTCGTTCGTGGATGACCACTGGCAAGGTAAGAGTTGGAATCAAACTTAGATGTGGATGCAAGCAGCCCGGATTGCTGATGCGCCGCGTGAGACCCAGATAGTTGTCACGATACTTAGAGGCGCAAAAGGTGTATCGTTCGAGCACGTAAGCACATGCGGCTACCTCCTGCCTCGAGCGACGTCCCTCGTCCACCGAATCACAGATGGATGGGTGGTGCGCGGGTCGCATCCATTCGTACATGTAGCAGAGTACTGCCAGTGGTGAACCTGCCGAGCATTCTGCCGGTGAAACTGCCAGTGGCGACACTTGGCAGATAAAAAGGAGAACATGGTCGAACAATGGCCGAGTCCCGAGTCGAGCGGGGAGTTCCTGTTAACGAACATCACCCAGAGACGGCAATGAATGGATGGAGGGAACGTACTTGACCGTTCAAATAGAGGGAAACCCGGTCGTATATGGGAGGGATTCCGCCATGACTCGGACGTCGTGCAATATCAAAGCTCAAGGTGTGCTGATACCTATGCAGAGGGATGCCAGAGTTCAGCTGCGTTTGGTCTATATCCCGCTCAGAAAGTTGCATAAGCCCTGTTGCCTTCCAGCCTCGCAGTTTTTGCTCGTACCGCCGGTACCGGCGAATCAAGGCCCGGTCGTGGCGAAACTTGAAGTTTGTATTTACTGCAAGGCGGCGCTTTAACTGTCGGATTCCACCAAAGCAAAGCGGATAGGAGCAAGGTAGGCCCAGAGTCGCAGTAGCCCAGCAAAGCGCAAGTGCATGACGTGGTTCGACGAAGAGAGACAGAGTCACACGCCGTGACCAACCCTCCTTCGCCCATCATGTCCTCAGGATTCCCGTCCATGGGTGGCTCAACAGCGGGGTTCCCGATGCAGGGTACCTTTGCCTCATATCACTTCGATGGAAACCCGTACGCACAAGGACCGACAACGCAAAACACGCTACACGGAGGCGGCACGGACCCCAACTCGGCGGAACTGTTTCGCGTGAATATCCAGGTGGTCCAGCAGGAGGTGTTGAGGGTTCAGGAGCTAGCGAAGAGGGCTCTAGATGGGATGTGAGTGGTGTTTTCGGGTGGTCGGTACTCACAAGCGCTGGCACTGCTGACGATGCACAAGTCAGAACGCGTATTCACCGGGAAGAACGCCTACACAGACCGAAGGTACTTCCTTCTTCTTTGATTCTTCAATCTTCTTTCGTCACCGTATACTTAACCAAAAGCGGCAGGAGACCTAGCGGCTCTCAAGCAATCCCTCGACCATCTCTCGACGATCATGCGCCAAAGCGGCGTTGGCGGTCTTCCTCTACTCCCGGACCCTGGCGCACCCCCGCCTTCGGAAGATGTGCTGCTCAACCTTACAAATCGCACCCTACAGGCTTCCTACGAGCGACATAAGCGGGTGCAGGATAGCGCGAACGTCGTTGCCAATCGGCTGGGACATCAGACGCAGAGATAGAGGCACAGGGAGAGGGTAATACGAGGTGCGTGGAAACACTTTCCCACCTCAACTGAGCGTCCTAACGCGTTTACTCGTCTTTTGCAGTCACGAAGCCCGCTTTCGACGGCGAAAGCATGAAGGGAGGCGTCGAGCTACGAATTCAGTACTGCGTAGACCCGTATCGAGTGCTGTCTCTTGTACCATTCTTGCAATTCAACACCATTGGGCCTTATCTTCCCGCCGCATCACTCTAGTCAACGGCCGATGGATATGCAAATACATCCTCTCAGAGTTCGTCGCGGGGTCGGCTCGTGCGCTAAATCCCCTCCTCATGTGCGGTTCGCCCCAGACGTCACAAGCCCACAGATGCGGGAGCTTGGCAAACCAACCTCGAGATTCTCTGCAGCCGAAAAGGGCAAAGGCCGTGCTACAGAGCTCGAATTCGACTTTATGGGCCCCGAGGCCGACTCGACCTCTGTCGAAATGCGCGTCAGAGGCAAGGAGCAGGAGCTGGTTGCTGCTCGGGAAGAGCAGCGACGGAGATGGGAGCGCCGCAAACCCGAGGAAGACGAAGAGCGCAACCGCGAGCGGGGAGCGCGACAAAGAAACCGGCTATTTCAGTATTATCGGTCTTCTACGAGTCCACGGTGACTTTACGCTGGGTCTCAAGGTGATGGGGAACGTCGAGCTCAACGAAAAGACGAGTCGGCTAAAGCTTTGAGGCAACTTGACGCACTGACCGGAATCATGCAGTCGCCTCTCACTCCACTGTTGCGACATACTTGCGACATACTACTATGCTTGGCTTCTGCTACATCATGCTTCGACGATACCCAGACGCTATCCGCACGTTCATTTCAATACTGAACTGGATGCGACAGTATCACACCGGCAGTTATCAGTACGACCAGGCAGGTTCCGTTCTTTGCCTATCGTCCATTCTCTGACCATTTTTTTAGATCAGCAAGACGGCGGACAGGATGTATGGCGGACAGGATGTATGCCTTGTTCGCAATCTGCAATGCCCTCTCCCCCATTCGTCTCGATGACAACATCGCCAATATCTCGAAGGAGCGTCAAGATAAGCGTGGGGATACGCGCAAACCGTGCTGCTCTAAGTCTTCGAATCGTTCACATGAAAGGTTTGCGGTATTTTTAGCGCCGATAATCACTGGCAGCCACATGGATTGACGATCACGACCCTCTCATTCTGCCTGAGGATCTAAAAAGCTTCCTGGTTAGCCCGGCCCGCGGGTTGCAATCACACAAGAAGGCGCTCGTCGTGTGCAACGGTCCCGCAATCTGTGGTCAGCTTCACATGGTTTCTCACTCGAGACGGACTGTGGCAATACCAATACCGAGACGAATATAAGAGCCGCGAGTTCCTCCCCTCACTCCAAGGCCGCGAGTTCCTCCCCCCTCACTCCAAGCCCTCCCGAGCTGAACATGAAGGTCGCCGCTCTCACCGCTCTCCTCGCCGCATCCCTGGCCGCCGCCGAGGTTACCTGGACTTTCCAGAAGTTCCAGGACGGCGTCGAGGTTCCCTTCGAAGAGGGCCCCCAGACCAAGTTCCAGTCGCAGGCCATGAAGAAGATCGGCGAGGCTCGTAAGCGCAACCGCCTCACTGGCCGTGATGCCGCTGCAACGGTCACCTCGTCCAACTGGGTACGTCTCCTCAACAGCTGGGCGTGTTCTAAGCCTGATTCCTCTCCACAGTGCGGAAGTGCACAGACAGGAACTGGTTTCACGTCCGTTGTCGGGACTTGGACCGTTCCCGCAATTACTCGGCGCTCCGGCCAGTCTTCGTCCTCCGAGCCCGCCCTTGCGCAGTGGGTTGGCATCGACGGCTTCAGCAACAGTGCCCTGATTCAGGGCGGCACGCTCTCGGAGCTCGTCGGCAGCACCCAGGAGAACTTTGCCTGGACCGAGATGCTCCCCGCATCGCTTCGCCAGGTCAGCCTCACCGTCTCAACCGGCAACAGCATCACGACAAACGGTGAAGATAATCCTACTCCCTCTCGTTGCTCCTTGTGCTCACAATTCCCGTAGTTACGATGGTTCGCGAATTCTCCAAGTTTCTCGCTATCTTTGCCAGTGCTCACTAGTCCATCAGACTTCCGCCACATCGGGCACCGTCACCATCATCAACAACTCGCGCGGCACCTCCATCGTCGGCACCGTTAGCGGCGGCACTCGTCTCTCTGCCACCTCCGCCGAGTGGATTCTCGAGGACTTCGAGTCGGGCTCCAGCCTCGTCGCCTTCGCCGGCTTCCCTAGCACCACATTCACTGGCTCCGCCGTCCATTCCGGCTCCTCCGTCACCCCAGCTGGCTCGACCCTCATCGACATCGTCCAGTCCTCAGAGCTCTGTTCGGCCACGCTCTCGGGCTCGACGGTCAACCTGGTTGACTCGTAAGTGCGCCGGGAAGAGCTTTATTATCAATCGTCGGTGGAATCAAATAGCCAGATTTTTTGTATCCGAATCGCGATTTATATATTGGATTTGGTGTGAGATGACTTGCCTTCACATCGCTTTCCGTCTTGGTATGAACGTTCAAGTGCTTCAGCAGTTCTAGTTGGCTTAGTCTGTCCTCCCCCCCTCCCCCCTCTCCCCCCATCCGTCGGAAGAGCGAGATCGCGGCGTCGGCGAGGTTTTCAACAAATGTTTGCCATTGCGTCACGGTCATAATCGCCGCGAAGCGTTGTACTTGAACACGCCAGTAGCATCGCGCTTGGACCAAGAAACCGGGCGACAGATCAAGAGGTATGCGAGATACTGCAAGGTCGACAAAATGGGGAGCTGCAGAAGAAGATGACGTGAAGAGAGAGTGTGGGCTGTGGCGCTTTGTGTCAAATAAGCTACTTGCTAGCGATTCTGAGCTCCACAGAGACGGAATCGAGAGTTATTTACTTCGTATGTAGGTATAGGTTGTAATTGCAGTAACGAATCGTCGCCGATGTTCCTCGGAATCAAGCTTCACCGTTTCAACGCCGCCCACGAACCTTCAGTCTCGGCTTCCACTTCTTCCCCGCAGAATCAACCAGATTCACCCCCGTCCTGCTCAACAAGTCCTCCGCCCATTTCACCCAATGGCTTTTGGCGATATCGCGTCTGAGGGGAAATGGTCAGCGTAGAGTGCAAGAAAACCTCCGCCACGCACTCGGTCTGCGGCCAGGCAAAGCAGGGGAAATGCAACTCTTCGAGAGATGGGGCGGCCATCTCTTCTCGGTCGAACACCGAGAAGAACGTCTCCCATTTCTCGCGCTTGTCTTTATTCCGCCCAATCGATGCAAGCCGCTCAGTCGCTCACTCCACAAGAGGAAAGAACGACGTGCTCACCGTTCCCAATATGAGACCCGTAGGGTCAATTTAACGAGCGAGGACGGTGCCGCCGAGGTCGATATAAGAGAAATTTGTGGGGGACAGTCCTAATATGCGTAAGCGGTGAAGATAGTGCACACTATGAGGAACTCACGTCATCCAATCGGATTGTTAGTTCAGTCAGATTCGGACACAAGTCCAGGATCCCCCTCTTGACCACACTTACTCCGTAATCCACCGAGTTAATCTCCATCTCGGTAAGCTTGCACCCGTTGGCTTGCAGGAACGTCGTGTAGTCCACTGGCTCGCCGAACAGGGGTACCAAGGACTGGAAGGAACGCAGGGCGGGCAGCCTGCATTATAGTTAAGTCGGGACGCGGACCAAAAGGGACAGCGGCGTACCTCATGGAGGATAGGAGCGTGAAGAATGTTTTGTTGGCGCTCGTTACTCGCAACCATTCTAATCGAGGGAGCGAGTCGGCATGCGGGTCCTCGGTGGAGCCGGTGTCATTCGGTCCCGAGTTCTTGAACGAAATATCACTTCGCCAGGTTAATTGACGGAGAGCAGTGAGATGTCCGAAGACAGCGCCGGATACAGCCTCGATGGAGCCGACCACAGCGATGTCGAGTACCCGTAGTGAGCTGCCCGCACATTCCGCAAGCTCGCACAAGGTTCTGTAGGAGATGCCATCGTACTTGACGCGCAAGCTTTCGACCCGGGGCCGGTGCTTAAGTGCTGCGCCGAAGGGGACGTCCAGGTTGCTGCGATATCCAATCAGGTGGATGTGAGTGTAGAAGTACGGGAGTCCCAGACGCTGTCGCTCCGTCATTCAACGGTCGTGTTGGAGCAATAAGGACATACACAGAAGCTTTTGGACACGAGAAGGAGGGGAAGCTTTCGGGAGGAGCCCAGGGACCATCCCACTTTCGGCGTATCTGCGACGGTCATGGCGAAAGAGAGGATTCGAGACCAGACCGAGTCCTGCACCTCATCTGATGCACCACTCATCGGAGTGTAGAAAGGGTTCAGGGACGGAGGGATGTCGATGTCGATGGCGGGCGTCGGAGGCTGCAAAGGCGTCGATCTGGAATGGTACAATGAGAAAGAGAGAGAGCGACGTAAGTGGCTGACGCACGCTTGCCGTCCAATATAGCTCATAGCAGATTTGAGAGGGTTTGAAAGGTATATCATGCCAAGGCCAAAGTCACTCTGGCTACCTTTTACCTGAACCGATGTGATTTGGCAAGTGGGGACGAGCTCATCATAAAGATTTTGCGCGGCTCGCCAGTCGCGCACTACGAGCGTTGCAAGGCGTCTTTCCTTGGCGAAGGCCGCAGTAAATGTCGCAGCACGCGGTTCATCGTAGTAGGGCCAGTCTAGCGCTGTCTGCGATGACATTACTTCAGAGTTCTCGAAGCAGAAACCCACAGACTCACCAATTTATCCCATTTGCGTATAGCCTTCACGATTGCCTCGACGAGCGCGGCTACACTCTTGTTCTTGGGGCCTTTGCGCATTGCGTCGCGGAGAATGAGCTTCGTGGGACTAACGAGGGAAAGGCCTTTGCAGAGGCCGTCCGTGGTGTCGGGAGACCATATCACGAGCGTGAGGTAAAGGTCGGTAATATTGGGGGAGCATTGGAGAATGGTGTGCATCGCTGGTCCATACCCGCCCTCGAGACGCAGTTTCTTGATGAAGCGTCCAAGCTCCTTGTTCTTGGATAACGCACGAGCGAGGGCGGTGGCCTGGCCTTTCGAGCGCAGGATCACGACGTTGTAGAGGAGGGGAGTGGCAACACGGAGCCACGATTTACATACGACTAGGTACGCCGATGTTGATTCCGAGTAGGCCGCGAATGGGGACACTTCCGAAGTGTCGGAGAAGACTTCGTCGGCGACCTTGAGGGCCGGTGCGAGGATTTCCGAGATGAGCTCGTCCGGGAGAGAATTGTCAGGCATACACGCTGTGTGATGGTCAGGTTTGAATCGCGTCTAATGCTCCGACGAGGATGGTGGCAAAGAATAAGGCGGTGTGTGTTACTGTCACGGAGTCATGGTCGGATCATTCTATGATTGCCTCCCAAACTGGCATTTGGTGCCAAAGTACTCCCAAATTCGACCTAATCGAGACTACTTTCTTGTGAACGCACACGGTCTCGACGGACCGTTGTTCCCGCGGACAAACCTCGAAGACTCGCGCCGCCTGGCATGCCAGTCAATGTTCAACGTTTCGATTCAACATTCGCCTTTCAAGTTGACTACTTAAGAAACGTGTCTGCGGATGGCTGTCTACTAGTCGTCTACTAACTGGTGCTTTCAAGCCGTCGATGGCAGTGTGCACTTTCCTCCCACCTTGATTTCAAGCTCTTTACGGATCTGTAGTAGGAGCAGCCTCGTTCGAAGCGGGGTGCGGTAATAACCAACTCTTCCTCTCTTTTTATTGATATTGGGATCCGATTATTGCGCTGGCTTCGCCATCGAACTTGAAGATCACCTCTAGGTCCTCTACGAATGCCACTCAGACGCAGATAAGTACCACAAGTACGCTGCTTTCTTGAAAGCCGTCGATTCAGCTCAGGCGGCTACGCTACTAGTACTAACGGTCCACCAGCCCAAAGTTCAACGCCGTTCAACGTCGGATCATGCTGGAGTAAGCTCCACTTCGTCAGAGTGCTCATATTTCTCCGCCATCATGTGTGCGACGGGATCTTCCATGACCGTCCCCGTCGAGATGGACCATGATCTCCATGGATCTCCGGTGACGCCTTCTGCTTGTGCTTGACCGACTTGTCAATTGAGGACCTTCAAGCTTCAAGTTGGTGTACACAGTCATCGCCTGGACAATGCCTTCGTCCTCAGAGACCCTTGTTACTGCTCGCCAGTCAAGGTGGGCGCAATATGCCAAATTAATAACGCGAGTGATCGCACAAGTTTTTGATTAGCGCCACCAAGTAGATCGGCGCCCGCTACTCCGCTAGTTGCCCGCTAGTGAATTCTGTGATCTGCGTTGCGGCCCATGACATGAAAACGTGTCATACTACCACCGAGAGATACCATACTACTACCGGTACGACCTCGCACATTCCCCCGTACAAGGAGCGACTCGGACTGGACTTCAAGTTTAGACCCGAATCGCGCCTCTCCTTCCCTTGTCGACCCCGCACACACATCTTCCCTCAGAAATCGTCAATGCCTGGACCTGGCGTAGCGTTCCTGTGCTCTGATGATGGTCCGAGTTAGTGGCGGAAACCCAAAGCAAATTCGACCAATGTTCATCAGCCCGGGTGAGTGGATATCGTCTCTAATTTGACCCTACGTCGAGTCAGTCTTCTGGAAAGTACGCGGTCCCTGCCGAGTTCCTGGTAGACAACCACTATCATCGCAAGTACAGTATCGATAGAGAGAAACCCAAGTTTAATCTTCGTTGTGCTACTGTACATTTTTGTTCTACATTCGCCCACTCTAAAATCACTGTACATGCAAAGAAAGAAAGTCCAAATATGTACTGCCGACGACGGGCACAGAAAAGAAACGAAGAAAACGAATTAAATTTGGTTTCCC
Organism: Mycena amicta; assembly: GCA_029282125.1. Classification (NCBI taxonomy): domain Eukaryota; kingdom Fungi; phylum Basidiomycota; class Agaricomycetes; order Agaricales; family Mycenaceae; genus Mycena; species Mycena amicta. Next base: position 388,187 of record JARIHP010000024.1, read on the forward strand.
CAGGTGGCGGGAGGCGCTCTCCGTGCTTCCATCATCGTAGGCACTTGTTGCGGGTGCTGGACCCACGGCGAAGACGCAGCGGAGTCCATCCGCGGACGCGGTTGAATATACTCGCGACCGGCTGGAGTTGGGTGGAGCTCGATGGCCTGCATACGGAATTGCTGACCGCCATCCTCCTTGTCCGACGCGTCGCCGTCGCCGTCTTGATCGTCAAAGGAGTTCCGACGACTGGGTGGCTGAGATTTCGAGCGGGGCCGCACGCGCGGGCGCGACTTGGAGTCGGAGTTGAGATTGGACGAAGACGATTTGCTGGCGATGAGCGTCGACCCGGATATTTGACTGGAATGGTAGTGCTAAGAAAGATACATAAGAGCTACGCATGTGATCGTGATGAGCAAGGAAACGCACCATGGGTGGAGGATACACATGCGTCGGACTCGTCATCACATGTACACCCGAGGCAAACTCGCGTGTACCGGACACAACAGAACCCGAGGACATTCCCGTGCTTTCCTTGAACAGTGCGTTCGGGAGTCGTTGTTGCTCGACATCTCCTTTCCCGCTTGAGCGGGCATTGAGCCTGCCGTCGTGGATCAGCTATGGTCGTAGTCGGCAGCTTGTAGTAGAGGGACGTACGAGCTAATCAAACAAATCGAATAGAACTTGGAGAGCGGGAAGTCCGGAATGAATTGCCTGCAGGCGCATTCAACGTCCGTCGGCGGAGGGGGAGGATTCACACATACAGCGTTGTTTTCTAAGAATACCCCCCAGTCAGCATGTGAAGATGGCGGCGCCGAGGAAGCTTACTCACTGGGAACGTTAAGAAGAGAATCAGATCTGCCAGTGCAGCAACGGCCGTGATTGCACCAGTCTGCACGGTAACTGTATTATTTCGAGAGTAAGTAAATGTGACTTTCTTCCGCGCGGGGACGCACGACGAATGATCCTGTTGACTTGTCCATCAACGGCGGTGAAGCCAGTTTTGCGCGCCGTCTGCGAGCCAAACATAAATACACTGACGCGACGGCAAGGGAAAGGAACTGACCAAGGAATACGTGAGTATTATGGTGATGAGCACGTCGCACACCGCACTCGAGATGAGCCATAAGCTGACGATGCCGTCGAAGCTTTGGAACTGGCGGAATTCATTCCGCAGGCCAGCAAATACGCCGACGAGGGCGCCGCCAACTGCGGAGAATAAAATAAGAATGAGCATAGAGTCGTCGTCGTCGACGACGTCGGGTAGCACAGCAACGCACCGAAGGAAACCAACGCAAAGACGCTGATTAGGATAGTGAAAATTTTCTTTCCCGTAATAACTGGCCTATGATGAGGAACGAACGCGGAGGTGGGAACGAGGAATGGACGCACCGCTAATGCGCCAAGCCGTGAAGATTTGGATGGGAGTCGATACCAGGACCTGGGCTTTTATTGAGCGCTGTTTGCGCGCATTCAGATGAGAGGGCGTACGATGGAGATGGCGTCTGTTGGTGCAGCAATGAATGAGCTGGAAATACGCTGATCTGGACGCGAGGACTCACCAGCGGGGAGTACTGCAAGCCCAGTCGAAGAAGCATAAGTTTGGGGATAAACCTCGAAGGAAGAACTGACGAAGCGGCGATACGATAAGCGCCCTTGGAGACCCTACGGAAGCCAATAAGATTTCGGGGCATCATCGGGTACAGACAGACGCACCATAGCGGATGATTAATGGCTCGTAGATGATCCCGATTTCGAATAAGAGGTTGATCGTTTCCGCGATGAAGAGGTAGAGGACCTGGGCGACCATGGGTCGTGGTTGGAAAGGTTGGAGAAAGGAAGACGCACGAAGTAGCGAATCCAAATGATGTCCCTGGACGAGTTATTAATCTACTGTGAGGGAGCTCAGCGAGAAGACGTACTTCTTGTATGTTTGGTAGTAGATGAACATCTTGGAGCGAGCGGGGGTCAGCAAGGTTGCTTTCGAGTCGGGGACGGAACGGACCTGTAGAGTCATGATCTACAGACGCGAGGGACGTTCAGACGGAGACGACTGGATTAGACGAAGACGCACTCCATAACAAGTCGTGCTCAAGAGCACGCCTGTAACCCATCCCATCCAGTGAGCGCCATCTCCAGCTAAAGAACTTGACGAGCCTACCGATGAGCATCGGACCGAAACTAACAAAGCTTAGTTTCAACTCGTTCCCGCCGCGGGCAAGCACATACAGGAGTTCTGCTCCGGGGCCAGACATATCAAAGGAAAATTGTCGATAAGGAAGGGGGGCGGGGGGGCGGAGAACGAAGGAGCGGGAAGAACGCGAAATATAATATATGGTCGCCGATGAATGTGTTTCCCAGATGTGTGGATCGAAGTCTTGGTGATCTTTGAAGGTGTGCTTTTGATGGATTTGCCTCCGATTATTTTGGCAACGCAGAACGAATACAAATGAAGGGAAAAGATAGCAGCGGTAACGCTGGGTTGTTCCTGGGCGAGCAACCGAAAGTACCTTTGCCTTATTTGGGCGGCAGTCGAATATCGAATGGCTCAGCTGCCGCCAAGCTTGTATCTGCAGTCAAATGCGAAATCATGGGTAAGATAGCGACAAGATGGACATCATAGAAGACCCACTAGCTGTATGCGGATCGACTGGTTTTGAAGTGATCTACTGCACATTGATGGTCGGAAGCCGGAAGGTTTCTGTCCGTGAAATGACATCCACGTTGTGGCGTTCTGCGCTCAATGATGAGCCGCTGTACGGTCCACTGCCCGCTGCTCTGGGTGCGGCACGCCGGCACTGCCAGTGTGGCCGAAAACTCGCAGTTTTGCGGAAAGGAATTGGTCGGCTCAAACTCGCGTACTAGTATATGATTCGTCATGAAGCAGTAGTATTCGCGCCGTCCGCAACGTCGATGGAGGATGCTCGCGGCGGAAAACCACCGTCCCTCGAAATAACAAAGATGATCACTGGCACCGAGTTCGACGGCAGGGACACTCGCATTCGCAGCAGGCCAATCGGACATCTTTCCAATCATCCAATCCAATCCACTATCCGAGGTCAAAGAAAGCGCAGGGTCCGAGTCTGTCACAGGCACAAAGCGGCGTCGCGGATGAGAGATGGTAGCAAGCCCGTTGCAGGAAACTGCGTGTAAAGCAAAAACATAAGCACGTCTAGATCTTCTATCTCGTCGCGCCCAACCCCAACTTGGTGTTCTTGATAACCGCCATGAGCGGTACGTGGAGCCCATCCGCAGCGGCACCAATGCGCTGGCCTTCCGACCAGCCCATCGACGCGAGCATCTTGAAGCCGATATTGGATTCGCCGATTTTGGGGGCAGCCTGGAAGGAGTCAAAGAGGTTAAGTAAGACAGAAGTGAGAAACGCACCTTTCCGACCTCGTCGCCGTCCCTCTGCCGGGGCATAACCGGAATCGCGCGACCTTTACCCTTGGCTCTGGCACCACCACCACTACCACCACCCTCCGAAACCGCAACGAAGCTCGTTCCTCTCGCCCCGCCCCTCCGACACATCCACGCAACCTTCTTCTCATCCACTCGCATCCCCGTCTTGGTCGTCTTGCTCAGCGTCGTATACCTCGCCTCGCCCTTGCCCTTGCTAACACTCTTCAGCCCAAACACCGTCGCCAGCTCATGCACGCTCTTCCGCGTGGCCTTGTCCGTCGGCGGGAGGGACATGCTCGTCGCCCCACCCAAGTCCGCGATGAAGCGCCGTATTTGTTGGACGAGCGTCGTCATGTCGATGATGCGGTTCGGGAGGACGGTTATCGTGGGGTCCAGTCGCGCGGCAGCGAGCATCGCTTTCCGGCCCTTCTTCCCGCCTTTGTGGGCTGCCAGCGGATCCGCAGCGGCTTCGAGACGGGCAAGCGCGCGTTGTCGTTTGTTCTCAGCCTTCTTAGCACGGTCCCGTTCCCAGGTGTCTTGCAGCTCAGCCGGGATGTCGGAGCGTTTTTTCTTCTCTGTTCCGGATTAAAATGGAATGCGATGAGAAGGAGAAGAGGGTACGTACTAGCAGGTTGCCCAAACGCCTCAAAGTCAAAGTCGTCGATATCGACATCGCCGTTGACGCTGGCTTTGAGAAGGGCCTTCCGACCACGACGCGAGGTCGACGCGAGAATGTCCCCGTTCTCGTCAAGAACCGCCTGAGATGATTATTGAGCGCAGAAAACGAATATGAAGAAGACGACAAACCTGCAGCTTGGCCGCAAAGTCGTCGTCCCTCTGCCGCCATGTACGCTCCAAGAAATCGTCGGCACCGCTATCGTCGTCGTCATCCCAAAAGATCTGGTCCATGCTATCATCCGCCGCCTTCTCCTTCTCCCGCGCAGCTTTGCGCAGACGGTCGAGCCGTGTTTGAAAGGCGCTGTTAGGACTTTGGTCGATATCGATATCGTCGTCCGAATCGTCGTCTTCTTCTTCCGAAGCATCCTCCCCAATCATAGCTGCCTCCTCCGCATCAAGGACGGCATTGAGCTCTTCATCCCCAGATTCCTCCTCGCTGTCATCCCCAGACTCCCCACGAACGACCTCACTCTCGTCCTCATCCCGCATTCTCTTCTCATCCTCGACATCGTCCATCGTCACCCACCGACTCCCGCTGCCCTCCTGGCTCAACAGCCCCTTGGCAAACCGCGCCAGGGCACCCGCATCCAGATCCGCATCGACCTGCATGCCCGTCTCGTCCTCTTCAAGGCCCTCATCATCATTCGAATCCCCCCAATCGATATCAGAATCGCCCTTCCTCCGCTGGTCCTTTCGCGGGTCCTCCCCGCGCAACCGCGCCTCAGCTAACATCGCCCCGAAGCCTCCAAACGCGCCCGCTCGACGTTGAGCACGTTTCCCGACTACGCGTGCCTTGAGCTTGGCTTTGGTCCGCCCATGTGGTGTCAGTGCCGCCGTCGGAGGTACCTTTCGCGGGCTTGCTCCAGAACTGCCGATGGATGGCAACGCGGAGAAGGAAATCGACGAGAATGCCGGTACTGGGACAACGGGCTCGCGCTCGAGGATCTTCCCAGTCAGAATCGACGTTGTCGTGAGCTCGAGCGGTGAGATTTGGCTTGTTGGAGGAGGAGATGGTGTGCGAATTCGTCCACTGGCTTTTCGAGGGTGCGGGGCGACGTATACGATGATCTCGTCATCCGAGTCCTCTTGTACTGGTTCTCGAGCAGCAGCACTGTGACGCTGTAGTATCTCCGCCAACGATCGTTCGGAGCCTTGTGCGGGTGCGTCTGTTGCGGCGACCTGCGCCGGGACGGTGTCGACGAAGAATAGCGGTGGCTCGATGGGTGGGGGAGAAGGTGGGGGCGACGAGGATGTTATTGAGGACTCGGAGGTGATCGTGGTCGACATTATTGTGGATGTAACGTCCGAGGTTGTCATCGTAGTCGAATCGACGACCGCGGGCACCTCAAGTTTCGGCTTGTCGATCCAAATTCCTGTAAACCTCTCCTCGACGAGTTCCACATCTGCATTCGACTGAGTTACGGAGCCCGACGCAGCAACCGCGTCGACCTCCGCCTGTACCCGGCCCAAATCAGCGAAATCAATTTCCTCCAATTCGTCGTCAGAGGTCTCTGTGGACGGCATGGCTGGTATCGAGCCGCTGAACACCCTCGCAACACGCTCTGCCGTGGGTACGTGTTGTTGTTCGTCGTCTGCCCGCGATAAACATCCGCAAACACATCGACTGAAAAAGACTCGCCTCCAACTTCCTCTACCAAGGGTTTCATCAGTTCCTCCTCCTCCTGGTGCTCAAAGAGCGTTGCGTTATGCACGGAGCGCACAAACTTGATTGGCCGCAGGTACGGTCTTGAAGCGGCAAGGAGGGCAGAGAGTGGGGCGTTTGGATTGTGTTTCCGACCGCGGTAGTTGGGAGACTCGTACCCGCCTCCGCGTCCACGTTGTGGAGAGCCGATTCCTCGTCCACGGTACCCGCGTTGAGAAGGCGAGTTCGCATGGGAAGGCAGGGGTACACCTGTTGTGTCTGGAAGACGGTCAGTCCATGAAAAACGAAACGAAAGAAGACGCACAGTCTGGATACATCTGCATCATCGCATCGCGCTCTGCAGAGAGGTCGTAGGTTCCGCCACGAGCTCGACCTCTCCATCCACCTCGTCCACCATTCACATTCCCATTCGCATTGGCAGCCTCATTCGAATCGGGTCCACCGCCCCGTCCTCGACCCCTTGTTTGTCCACGTCCACGGCCATGGGCACGGCCTTCGCCTCTACCTCTGCCTCTGCCTCTTCCCTCTCCCCTTCCACGGCCAGTGTCGTTATTCCCGTTATTGTTATTCCGGCCTCGATACATCGCCGTATCTGTATCTTCTCGGTGGTGTTGCGTCGTGTGACGGGTTTTGTGGTTAGAGTTATCGACCGTGTTCTATAGATGGAGCGGCTTGAGCCTGAATACCAGGTTGGCGGGAGATGTCGTCTGGTAGTGACCGACGTGGCGGATTGTGCGGTCAACAGCAAGAGATAAGGGGGAGAACCAAGATCGGATGCCTATGCGCTGTATTTGAATGGGTTCGAGTCGATGGAGGACTGAGGCCAAAGCAGTCAGACTCAGAGCGGCTCCGTCGTTTGCAAGCCTCGCAATCCCCTTTGGGTTGTCACGTGGCCACTGCCACCTATGACTATTCCAGAGCGAAATATGGCTGGAAATTCTCGATAGCGTCTCTCGAGACACTCTTCCCAGCGTCTCTCTCACAAATCGACGATTCCGGGCGCTCTCCACGCCACTTCTCTTTGCGCATTTCGTTTTCCATCCTTACGCTGTTGGCGTCCCCTCAAAATTCCTCCTTCCAGAGGCGGAAAATGTCGAGAATGCACTGCAGAGACTGGCCTTCTGGTCTTCGGAATTCATTGCACCCAATGTCCGCAGCTGTTCTGCGACAGCCTGGAGCACAGCTCCTCCCGGGGTCGCCTCCACCTGGGACTTTTCCGTGTCGGCGGAGCCATATGCAGTGTCCGATGCGTTTTTCCAAAGTTTACCTTGCTTCACACTGCTCAAAAAGCTCGTTTTCATCCGTATCGAGATCCTACCCAGCCACGTCGACAGCATTTGCCTCCTCCCGGAACTCCACACTCTAGTTTTCAAGTGTTGCATGGGACTTTTGCACACTGCTGTCGACTCAACGCCGGCTCAAACCCCCGCACTTCCCGTCCGCAACGTCGCACTATCGGGCCACGCAGTGACTAGTAGGGACCAGTACCTCCGCATTTTGGAGCGCTTCCCCGCAGTCACGGAGCTCGCGATTGACGAGTGGAGACCCCTGGATCGGACCACTCTCGATGCTCGAAATGTACAGGACCTTCGACTCCCTGCGCTGACAACGGTGTCAATCCCCTGTGCGTTCCTCCCCTTCTTCCTCCGGGGAGAAATTGCGCCCGTCCTTGCCCACCTTAGTGTCCTGTTGTGTCCCGCAGTAGTCATGGTCTCTGCCTTGAGACGCTCGGGGTCCAGCTATCTCACCATCACATCACTGGCGATAAGATTGCGCTGCGCGTATCGACCCATTCCAATCCAATCCGACGCGTTACCCGAATACCTTATGGACGAGGCCCTTCAGGAAATCTTGGCGTTCTTCCCCGCTCTTCTCAAACTGGATATGCAAATTGATTGCCCGCTGGACGCCAAAGACCACTCGGATTTTTCCAACCCCATTGTTCGTGTTGACTGAAGTCTCCTCCACTGGCACATTTTGATATTTCTTTTTCAGCCTAGAAACTTCTTCTCTATGTTACCTCGCATCGCGACCATGCCCCAAAGCCTCTTGGTACTATCGATCCGTTTGTCGTTCTCCTACAATGCAGCCAGAGGTCTCAAATTTAGACATGACACCAGCGAGTCTGACCTTGCCTCCGTGCAAGAGGCGTTGGTAGGGTGTTGTCCCAACCTGAGCTACCTGTGGCTTGACGGGGATCTGTTCCTGTATCATTGGCGCCGGGCAGGTAGTTGCACGTATAATTTTTTTGGAGATGGCGATGGTGCGCAGGATTAGATTCACGTATGCTGCCGTTTTGAGCTGACATTCTATCCATTGCTACAGCGTATATTTTACGGCAGGATTTCGATTCATTTTGCGAAATACCTGACTCCCAGCACTAATAATATCGCAAGTGCGTAGCTTCATTACTCTAGTGCAGTATTTGACGTTCGAAAACGAACACAGCGTGACCCCCGGTCTCTCCAAGTCGAGCGACTTCGACCGTCGACGGTTCGGCACTGCAATATCTTTCTCGACGCTAAAGACACTGGCACTCCCGACGAACCTTGCCCGACAAGATAAACCAAGAACATCGTTTGCATCTCACTCGGACTGGCAACAAATACTCAAGCTTGAATACTTTATCACAGATAGACAACGATCAAACGGAAACTACTAGTAATTGATTGCGTTTAGCCGCATCCTCCTCCATCTCCTCCTCCATCTCCTCCGCCGTCTCCTCCGCCATGTCCCCCGCCATCTCCTCCTCCGTCTCCTCCTCCGTCCCCTCCTCCATCGCCTCCTCCGTCTCCTCCTCCATCGCCTCCATCGCCTCCTCCATCTCCAACTCCAAGCGGAGGGGGCACACTTGGCTCAGTAGGCTCCCCCGACGCAGAACCACTGGCTGCATTGGCCGACTGATCAGCCGATGCGGCTTGTGCCGCGGCGGCTTTCACCGCTGCCGCATCGCTAGGTGTCCCGCTCGCATCCGCGGCAGCTTGTGCCGCAGCAACCGCGGCGTGCGCCTGGCTGGCAGCGTTAGAGGCGGTGGCGGCATCGAAATCCACCAAAGCCCAGTTGCCCACCGAGGCGGCAGCGGCCGCCCCAACAGCCGCTTGATAAGCCACTTGCGCTGCGGCTTGCGCTTGTATCATTTCAGAAGTCGCGGTGTCCTGGCGTTTAAACGTGAATCTTTTCCTGTCGCAGTTGACATCCTAAGGAAGGTAAGCAAAGAGTTCGATTCCGAGAGGCAAAAGTGAAACCTACGCCAGGCGTAGGAGCAGCGAAGACCCCTTGAACCAGGAGCAAGGCCGTGGTTAGAACGGCCACGGAGAGACTGCGCATTGTATGTACACTGACTCTTTCCTGCAAGTTGACTACACGTTTTATAGGAAACGACCCAGGTATACCGCTATTTGACTCGCGCGTCTGTCAACAGTCAACGCGTACGATTCCAGGTATAACGTTGCACTCAATTTTTCTTTTGTGGGAAGGTACGCGAGACAAATCTATTAATAGGTAGATCTATCAGTTCAATTGTGTGCGCAATGTCTCCGAACGTGGTGAAATTGAAGCTGGTAATCATCCTTTTTGCGGGAGTTATATCTCACATTCCTTATAGGCGATGTATTATGCGACCAGTGTGTGCAAGAGACAAGATAATCATCTGTATTTACGGGATACTTGGGTCTTGACTTGGGTCGCAAGTGGCCAGTGAACAAATTTTGAACATCTGCTACGTGCCAAAACATGAACGTGCATGAACCCTTGATCCAAGCCACATATATATACCTCTCAGGAGCGAACTCTTGGATGAATAATGGGTTAGGGCCCAAAAGTATGATGCATCTTGGGTACCGTGTGACTTGAGGTCCAAGGCCCGAGTCGAACCGAGACAAGGACATTGCGCGTGAAGCTCCAGGTGCAAATTTTGTTTGAGCCCAGCGGAACGAGTCCACCGATCTGGATGTTGGCTTTTCTGGCTGCAGAATTTATCATACAAAGTCCTTGCCAGTGGAAGCGATGGCTCACGAGAGAAAACGATAGTTGCAAAGATATAATAAAATGGGAGCCTAACCGATGACTCTAAGACGAATCGAAGAACTTGAACAGCTGACTCAGAGGAGCGAAGAATATTTGATTCGGACGCCGTAGAAGGTCGTACGTTGCCAGTCAGAGGGTAGAATGATCAGTCCTAGTCTCTTCTACAGCCTGTAACGACGTCTGACGAAACAAGTTTGAGTAGACAGACGACGTTACAGGCTGTAATTATAAAAGAGACTAGATCAGTCCTCTGCCAAAACGCATACATAGACGAGCGCGACTCGCCCAAAAATGGGTTCCCTGCAGAGATAGTCCTCTAAGGTTCGAACGAGTTTTGCTCAGCCCACAGGCCGTAAAGAGCCGGCTCCATCAAACTCTTGCAGAGTCCAAACAGAGTCGTGCCACCGCCTGCGAGCGCTGAAAGATCCGCGGGGATGCCAAAATCGTTCATGTGGTGAGGGTAATTTGCGTGCAGGCCAGGTCGATAATTTCACGGCGTTAAAGAGCGCGGAAGGAAGGATCCGGATCCGGAACTTACCGGAAGGGTTGGCACGACGGTCACTGTCACCGTGACCACGTTGCGTCCTCCCACGACTTGGATGCCAGAGCTCGCGAACGAAATATGGCTGGAAATCCTCAGTGGTGTCTCTCAGGACACTCTGCCCGGCGTCTCTCTTACAAATCGACGATTCCGGGCGCTCTCCACGCCACTTCTCTTTGCGCATTTCGTATTCCATCCTTACGCCCTTAGGTTTGACTTCTCCTCCACATTACTCCGTCCAGAGGCGCAAAAAATTGGAGAAAGCACTGCAGAGACTGGCCTTCTGGTCTTCAGAATCCATCGCACGCAATGTTCGCAGCTGTTCTGTGACACCTTGGGACGCATATCATCCCGGGACATATACATCCTGGGACTCTTCCACTTTGGCAGAGCCACATGCATTGTCCAATGCGTTTTTCCGAAGTTTACACTGCTTCGCATTGCTCAAAAAGCTCCATTTCGAGCGTATCGAGCTCCTACCCAGCTACGTCAACAGCATTTGCCTCCTCCCCGTGCTCCACACTCTGGTTCTCGAGCGCTGCTACATGGGACGCTCTCCCACTACTTTCGAGTCTACCCTGGCTCAAAGCGGCCTCGCACTTCGCGTCCGCAACCTCACACTATCGGATCACGACACCAAAAAAGGCACACTTCAGCCGTGGTTGTCGCTTCTAGATCCCCGTCGCCTTCACACGTTGCACCTTCTCTGCGACATAAAAGAGGCATACAAATATATGGAAACAGTGCCATGCTTTCCGAACGTCGAAGTGCTGCGGTTCCGGATGGAGACTCCCGATGCCACTGGTAGGGAGCAGTCACGGTACCTCCGCATTTTGGAACACTTCCCCGCAGTCACGGAGCTCGTGATTTACGAGTGGGTCCCCCTGGGCTTGACCGATTTCGATGCTCGAAATGTACAAGACCTTCGACTCCCTGCACTGACGACGGTGTCAATCCCCTGTGCGCTCCTTGCCTTCTTCCTCCAGGGAGAAATTGCGCCCATCCTTGCACACCTCGGCGTCCAGTCGTGCACCGCGGAATTCATGATCTCTGCCTTGAGACAACTTGAATCGGCGTCCCGCTATCCCACCGTCACCTCACTGGCGATAGACTTGACCGTTGATACCACGGATTCCGACGAGTCACCGGAAGACTATATGGAGAATGTGCTTCAGCAAATCCTGGCATTCTTCCCTGCTCTTCTCAAATTGCATGTGCAAATCGAGTGCCTGCTCGATTTCAACAGCGATTACACCTCTTCCAACCCCATTGTTCGTGTTGAACTGCAGTCTCCGTCACGTTTTGACATTTCTTTTTCAGCCTATGGATTTCTTCTCTATATTGCCTAGCATCACAACCATGCCTCAAAGCCTCTCGGGACTCTCGATCCGTTTGCCGTTCTCGTACACCGATGGCATGCACATCGAGCCTGAGCCTGAACATGGCGCCAGCGATTCTGACCTCCTCCCCGTGCAAGAGGCGTTGGTAGGGCGTTGTCCCAACCTGAGCTACCTGTGGCTTGACGGGGATCTGTTCCTGTATCGTTGGCGCCGGGCAGATGGGTGCACAGATAATTTTCTTGGAAATGACGATGGTGCGCAAAATTCGATTCACGTATGCTTCTGTTTTGATCTGACATTCTTTCCCTTTCTACAGCGTATATCCGAGCCTTCCGGAAGGATTTCGATTCATTCTGCGAAATACCTGGACTGCCTCGGATTCCCGGCACTAATACTGCACGAGCATACTAGTATTACTTATTCCGGTCTGTTCTTCGGTACATTAGTATTCGACTTTCGAAAATAAGACCCCCTCCAAGTCGAGAAGTAACCTGTGGTTAAATGTGTCCGAACCTGCGATCGACACAACATCCTGTCCTCCATCCTAACCCTCATCAACTAAAAACCGGTCAACCACGGCCCACCGATACTAAGAGCCATACTTCGGAATCGCCCTCCCTCCAACAAATCTCCAACGAGCTTTGGGTCTACCCTAGCCCCAGTATCACCCATCCCACAAGTCCAGCGTACTATCCATTATATATTGCCTTCCCCACTCGCGTCGGGCCGACAAACCGTTGTCCCGCAGTCATTTGGGCCGACAAGCACTATAAGGGCCGCCAGCGCCAACCCCATATCCCCGAAACGCCCCCATCGGCGAGTTGACACTGGCGAGGCGCGATAAGACGAAACCCTCCGGTGCGGCAAGGGACGCGATGAGCACGTTCAAGACACCTAAAAGACACCGGCGAGCTCAATTAGAGAGTGTTATCGTATTCCCAGCGGATCGTCGTCGGTGTTCCCATCCGCGTCGTCATGGCCTGTGTCGTCCCGGCGAGGAAGGCGTACGGAGTACAAACGAGGTGGGCTGGAAGGACGACGAGCGATGCAACAACGAGGGACTGTCCACGACGGCTATACAAGGTCTTCGAGGAAAGCGACACAATGCCAGGCATTCTTTATACCCCGTCAAGCTGCCGCGGGCAGCTTCACGACACCGACCCAACCCAGCGGAGCAGGAATGAATAAGGGCATTGCCAGGAGTGGAGAGTGTATGAAAGGGCAGGTACGTGGATTGGTGGCGGTATATTGGGACGAGCCCTCCGGACACTCGGCAAGCCCACTGTGGAAAGTGGCTGCGAGGACAGTGGCTGGTGGTCGACCTGCGACAGTGTGTCGAGAGCGCAATAGACAGCGTCGACATCACCTCGCGCGCTGGCTCTTGCCAATGACAAGCATAAGCTCGGGGATCGGAAGCACGACGGGCTATAGTGGGAGATTCTCGGTCAGTGTCGATTGCATCCAGCGTCGACGTGGAACTCACCGATTCACCAAACACCGTCTTCCCAGTCGAGGGCGGCCGCCAGCAAGGGAGGTAATCCCAAGAGCCAAGGCTGGAACAGGAAACCGCAGAGCCAGGTATGTATGCACCCGCTCGCCCGCCGAAATCGGAAAATCGCGCTCAGAATAGCAGCAGCCGAAGTGAGGTCCGAGTCGAAGCAGGAAGGAAGAAGCGGACGTGGACAAGACCGAGACGTCCGTAATCTGCGACTGGATAGCAGCAGGGAAAGATCGACATCATCATCCACTCCTGGAGGACCACCTTCACTTGATGCATGAGGACGTCGAGTCGAGAGAATGGTGTATAAATGGGCAGCTCAAGGATGGCCTCTCCATTGCAGAGAACGATAACGAGCCTGGGGTGAAGGTGGCAAAGGACGACTGATTGTACGGGGAGGCATCCTTGCTGAGGGTGAGGCTTGAAGGTGGTAGGATGACGGAGGACGTAGTTGGACGATGCATACAGACGTCGAGGTCGAAAGAATCATGTATGGGTGCGACGGTGAAGAGCTCCGGTCCCGAACGGGTGGATGGGACAGTATTCCACGGCCACAGGCCAACCCTCACTCGATACTTGTCAATGTCCAGGGTGGGTCTAAGTCGCGGGAGGGAATAGAGGAGGCTCGAGGTCGTGACGAGGAAGAATGCGAAGGCATAGGTGTTGGTGGAGACTCGGATGATGTCGCTTCGCCACACACACTGGCACTCGACGTATATCATGGCTCGCGACATGGGAAGATGGAGGTCGAGGTCGAGTATGGGTAGAGAGGGCCGACAATGGTATGATAGTCTGGTATGCGGAAGCGGCCGACCGCGAAGGCGAATGTTGCAGACCCGCCCGATGGTTGGAGTGATACCGAGAGTTCGCACCGACAACGACGAAATCGCGTCCTGGGTGATAGCTTCGATGTAGAACGGGTCCGCAACGAGGTCCAGCGATACAGGGCCGCCGCCGTTGGCTCTCGGAGATACGTATTGAGGATGGGCAAAGCACGGAGGTGGGATAGAGCAACTGGAGGGGGAGTAGCGACTCGGAGGACGTTGGTTGTCGCTCGGGGCATCGAGTGCAGACGGATTGGGACAGCGCGTGGATCCCGACAGTAGATGAGGCAATCCTGGCCGGTGGTAGTTGCGTCGGAGGATACAATCTCTTCCCACTGGCAGTTTCCACTGAAAAGCTCGGGGCGAAGAGCTGGGATACTATCGCCTATCCTGCACCGTCATGCCGGTAAAGACTCGAGGAGAGGGTGTCCAATGCAGGCGGTGGTATGAGGGAAGAGGGGCGATGTCGACTCATTGATGATTCGGCAATGGCTGTCGGCGGATTGAGTCCAGCGGTTAGGGTTGGCGAAGAACAACAGACCATTGCGGACGGTACCATCGGAAGGAGAGAGGTCGGCTCGTGCGGTATCCTTTCCAACGGCGGTCTGGGCAGCGTTGTGAGAATGCGGAGGTATTCGAAGCGGGAGTGGAGTTGTGAGAATGCTCCATTCAGGCCAGCGGTAGTGAGGAGAGGAACAATGGGTGAGTGCAGATGATACTGCGATTGGCCATGCCGTGCATGAGCGCAAGAGGCAAGTCCATCACGAGCAGAAATGATGCGCTCGCCATAACAGGAACCACCACCAGTGCTTTCACAACTTGACTTGCCCAAGAGGCCACTACTCCGCATGGCAAACCGAGTACTTTTGTTATACAGCGTGTAAGGCCGGCGAGTGCTAGCCAATCTAATAAGGCTCCAGCGGTTGCAGCGTACCGTGTGATCCTGACATTGTGACACCCCCTTGGCCAGCCAGACACCAAATCCTCGGAATGCCCACCTCTCGTATGCACATTTGTTGCCAGCATCGGTTCTCGTCAACTTTTGGTCAATCCTACCCGCACTTCCTTGCTTCGTCGTCGTCCTTCTGCGCTGCTCGTGATCACTGCACTCCCGCGCTTGCTAAGTATGTCCAAGTATCTTCCGCCGCGTTCCGCACGATCTCTGATCTATGAAACTCATCGCAACCGTCCGCATGGTCTAGTCAATCTCAGGCTGCCCGTACGTTTCAGATTTCTCTGTCTCCTGACTCTCCTCCATGAGCCGTTGCCCGCTGACTGACTCGTGCTTTCATCGGCTACCCATCCAGTACTCTTGTTCTGAATCCTTGTCAACTTTGTCGAGCCTGTCGTCGGGCTAAGCGCGAGCAAAACCCAAACGAAACACAGTTGCGGGTCCTCAACCAGCCCAAGGTGCGAGACAAACAACCTAGTAGTGGATCGAATGAGCGAGCAAATGCGAGGCGAGGGTCGAGGGAGGTGTCGAGGTCAATCTGCGACGCGAGCGGGAGCGATACGGCGTGGAACGAGGGCGATACGGGCGAAAACCAGGGCGGTTCGAGGCGAGTCGAGTTGATACGATACGAATGAAGGCGATATGAGGCGGCGGAATACAACTTTACAGTCTGGCAGAGCTCGACCGAAGGCCTGGGGGGGAAGGAGCTTGGTGGAAGAGAGACAGGCTGTCTATTTAAGACTAGAGACGAAATGGGTACAGATCTGGCGTTGAAACACAGATTTCTTGGATCCACTGGCTTGAGTAGACGAGTAAGGACTCTGGGCGTCGTCAGGGACGCCTCGTTTGGTAAGAAATGGATGGAAAGCGGCGGAGCAAGCAGAAAGTGTGAGAGAAAGCGGCCAAATAAAAGTAAATAGAGCGCGAGGCTCCGGGCGTCGATCCTACGCTTGGTAAGGCGATTTAAGCGGTATCCGCATGGGGGAGGACGAGTGTGAAGGCGAGAGATGGTCGTCGTTAAGTTGCCGGACGCGTTTGATCACCGGATGATGCACGTGGGCGTGCTCGTTCCTGGCTCTCACGTCCATCTGGGCGTCCATCCTTGGTCGCCGGTGCTATCCTTGCTGGTCCGAATAGCCGGTGCGTCGACTGTACGTGAATGGCGGATGGATGCTGACGGTTCACAGCACTCGAATGTCTCGGTACGACCGCAGCGCGAGAGCCTGCGCATCAACTTGAACGTTCTTCGCGCTTTGCAGTCAGCTTGAGCGCTTCCTCGTCGACGATATCTGATCCCCAATCCAGCGTCCTTCGTTCGTCGCTGCCTCGCTTCGACCTTCCATCAACCTTTCAACTTCTTCGACGATCGTCTCACTCTTCCGAGTCTTTGTCGACCGTTTGGGAGTGCTTTTGCCAAGCTCAAAGACGAAAGCACATCTAATCAACTGTGCGCGACTGTCCGATGACGCCAGTACAACCCGAATACCGGTACCGTCGGCGGTACGTCCGTATTCTCTCGTTTGAGTATGCCCATCCGCGACACTAGTATAGGCGCCGGCGCCGCATTACTATCGGACACCGAACTGAACCAGGATCCTCTGTCCTCGACTACTTCTCCCAGCAGTACATTCCGCATGACTTTACATCTGGTCTACGGTGCGAATGGCAGGATGGCGGCTTCCTGAATTTCGGATTTCCTGTACCTCTTTCTCCTCGTATAGTTCGACTTGGACCTGCAGTTCGAACAGTGGGTCGCGCTTGATATTCCATGTGATTTCACCGAGACGAATATCCCAACTCCCGTTTCTTCTCGAAAACGCCGCCGACTCGCGCAACGACTCATCTCCATGGTCCAACCGGCGACTTCCGAAAGAGGAACTGGAAACTTTTTGGTACCCTGTTCTCCCGTTCTTGCGCTTTTCTCTGCTAACCCATCTCAGGTATCGAGGACCAGGTTGAGCGTACTCGAGCACGGATACACCTTAATCCAAGGTGCTTTCAAGTGTTCCCCGTGTGTCTCTTTCCATCTTTCGTCTTGACCGCTGCTGAAAGAGACCCAGATTTCTTGAAACATGGCCCATGGTCTCGCCTGGCGTGTGTATGGTATCTTCGTCCTCTTTTCTCAAGCTCGCGTCCGACTCCAATCTCCTGCTTTTTGCGCCAAGACCTCGTTTTCTGCGGCTCGTTTGGCTGCGACTCGAAGCTACCAATCGCCGCTGCTTGTCCGCATCTGCACGCTCATCGCTACTCTCTGTTTCTTGGTCAACAGCGGTGCAAATACTCAGTCTTTCCGTGCCAGCTCTGCATCATCATCACGTCTCTCACAAGCTCGCTAGTCTCCCATCCAATTCATCGAGAACCCATCTGCTATGCCGGTGGCTTCGGGCACTCGCTGCTGTGGTCCCAAGTCAATTCGAATCCGAGTCTGGATACTCCGGACTTCAAATCTCGTAGCAGACCCAACTCGTCCAGCGTCTCTTCGCGAACGTCCGCTACACGCTCCTCCAAGTCGCCGAGCGAATCCTGCACCCGCCAAGTCGAGTCCTCAACGTATCATTCATCGAGAGCCCATCTGCTATGCCGGTGGCTTCGGGCACTCGCTGCTGTGGTCCCAAGTCAATTCGAATCCGAGTCTGGATACTCCGGACTTCAAATCTCGTAGCAGACCCAACTCGTCCAGCGTCTCTTCGCGAACGTCCGCTACACGCTCCGCCAAGTCGCCGAGCGAATCCTGCACCCGCCAAGTCGAGTCCTCAACGTATCCCAGGCCGTCTCTAACGCCTTCCACCTGGGCTTCGAAATATCCGTTTCGAGCACCAAGAATGCCTTCCTGCTCTATATTCTTGGCTTCCAGGTCTTCCAATGCGACTCGAATCGTGTTCAGCTCTGCGCGTGTCTCTCCGAGCGCGCTCCGCAATTCTACCGTCTCACTCCAGAGTCCGCCGACTGCGTATATCGATCGACCACCGCGACGAGTCGGATAACAACTCTCGAAGCTCGATATTCTCTCCCTGCGCATATGCAGGTCGCGATCTTGGTTCTTTCGCTGTTCTGTGCATCTCTCCGCAGTGTTTGCTGTCGTCTTCTGCTGCTTCGCAGTCCATATCCATGACCAGCCCGAAAACAGCAAGCATCTCAGAGGGTAACTCGTCCGATCGCTCGCTGCTCAACAGCAACTCAAACTCGATTTGCGAAGACACTATCGAGCGTCTTCAAATATCGGTCGCATGCGTCCGATTCGTCAAGACCGCCGGCTCTCTCTGGATCAACCCACCAAGAGTCAAAACTGCCAAATCGTCTCAGCTGTCCTTCGTCTCCACCTACTCCCTTGAACAGTCAACAGAGCTCGTCCAAACTCGCCAATGTTCCTCATTCTCTTCCCGCCATCTCTGGGTATAAATGCGCAATCTCTGCGCGAAAGTCGGCATATGAGCATGAAGAGTTGTATGTCTGCATCTCCCGCCAGAAAACCGCTTGCTGACGGGCAAGTAGCTGGACAATAGCGCTTTCCGGTCCACCCCCCTCCAGGAAATCCACCAAGTCGTCCACAGCATCCGTCGTGAACTTGGGTCGTTGACTCTCTCACTGGCATGAGCACGGAAGGAGAACTTGAAACACGGAAGGAGAAGGGATTATGTGTGCATCCTTCGTCGTTCCAAGGTTGTGTATACTGCGTGTAGTCGCCGAAATAGATAGATCGTGTTCGCCGTCAGGTCCTCTGGCACCAGCGTGCCATACATATTAAATAGTAGGATGTGAGTGTGGGGTAAATGATGGACATGTGGATCGTTCGCCGGCTTGCTTTCGTTGTCGTTTGTCCAGATGAGTTCTCGCAGCCTGAGGTGGGCTCCACATGAAACGCGGAGGACGAGCGCGACCTTCAGATGCAACAATTATCAAAATACATCCATAACAATAGGGATTATTAGCAGTCGCCGAAATCCAAATTTCTACGACTCTGATTGGCTGAAGATTGCGGGGCAGCCAATCAGAGAGCGCAAAAGTGAGAAATATGCGGGTTGCTAATAAGCCCTAATGCAATGTGAGCTGCTGGCACAGTTTCAGAATATTTCAATGGCTAGTTTTGATTGTAGTAAAATTTGGTCGACAAGTCACAGATGTCACTTGGTGTGACCTAGGCGGGCATCGCGGGCGTCGGGGGCAGGCGTCGGGGACAGGCGTCGGCAAGGTGATTCAGGTGATGGCTGGGTGATGGCGCGCGGAAGGCTGATGCAGGTGATGAGGACGATGCTACGACGGCGGCCGCCGTTGACTAAGATATGCTGACGAGGAGCACAGCCGCTAAAGAGACTACAAAAAATGTAATGAATTTGAAAAAAGACTTCAAACGGAAAGACTTCAAATGCCATCAAAAGATAACAATTTCAGAGGCGTCAAGGGTTTTAACGTCGATGCGAAACGCCCCTTTACAGGTGTGTCATAAACGATTACTAAAGTACTCGTAAAATCTTCAACTCCCGCTCGCATATCCATCTCGCTTCATGCAGCGTATAAGCTATGCATGTACTCTTGATCGCGTCGTTGTACGCGTCGCTCCTTAAACTGAAACCGTCACCATTGGAACTCCTATCGGCTGCGCACTCATGGAAGAGTCTCGGTGGTTGGCTACTTTTCAAGCGTTTGGTCTGGTAACAACCGTCGGCGATGAGGCTAGCGTTATAGAGCTATCCGTCAGCCGCTGGACCGACAGCTTATCGACCGGTACGTGAAACCTTTCCGCTCGTTCCAGCGAATGAAACCGATTTATAGTCTCAAAACGGCCACCAACGACATGCGCATCGAACCGTCGCACACCTTTAGCTGGAGCGCTGTGTGAGCTCTTTAACCCTGTTTCTCCCCGTCTCACCATGCAACAATAGCCCGGCATTGAAATTTGGGAAATTTCTGTATGTTTCTGATCCAGCGGTTGCCTGAGTCTGACCTCGACCAGTATTCGTCCAGCGGAATCCATCTTGGTTAAGACGCTGGAGGACACGGCTGAGGTCGGGGCCGACTCCCCGGACATCTTCGGCCAGACAGTCGACGAGGAGCCTTCGGACGAAGAGCGGAAATTTTCTGCCCTGCTTTACGCCTACATACTAGGCCGCTGTTGCCAGTGTCGACTGGGTTCAACGGAATCTGGGAGCTTCGTACCCCTCCAGTTACGCCTGCCTCTTCACCTTCGCGACGAAATCTTACTCCTGACAGATATTGTCTATCGTGAAGGGCCGCTCATCGCCGGTGGAACTTTTGGCGCTGTGTATGTGGTCTATGATGATATCAACAAACGAGTCTTGTCCGAAAAGCGCTGCTACACATCCTTTGCGGCGCAGAAGGCGCTCGAGCTCAAGAACAAAATCGATCTCATGAAAAAACTGGATCACCCACATATTGTGCGATTTATCGGTCTGTGCGACTCGACAGGGAAGTGGAAATCTCAGCTAACTTGACAAATAAAGATGCGCGATTTGTACTTCAACCTCACGATCTCCGCATTGTAACGGAATACGTCCAAGGTGGCACAGTCAGGGATATAGCCCAGGTGCTCGGTCCAATGACCGAAGTTGAAGCTCGTGCCATATTCCGCCAGCTGGTCGATGGGTTGGAATACTTGCACTCCCAGCGGCCTCCAATCGTCCACAGGGATATC
This sequence comes from Mycena amicta, assembly GCA_029282125.1. Lineage (NCBI taxonomy): Eukaryota > Fungi > Basidiomycota > Agaricomycetes > Agaricales > Mycenaceae > Mycena > Mycena amicta. Next base: position 408,740 of record JARIHP010000024.1, read on the forward strand.
AAAGGAGCCAATCTCCTCATCACGCTTGACGGGTGCGTCAAAATCGCCGACCTTGGCCTCGCCCCACCAATCCCTGGTATGTCTTTCCCAAAAGAGTGATCCAAATTATAATTCCCACCAATTCCTAGACGCTTTTGAACTATACTCACATCTCCTACCATGGATGGCCCCGGAAATCATGACAGGAGCAAGTTATGGATGCGCCGTCGACATCTGGAGCACAGCATGCACGATCCTCGAAATGATAGAGGGCGGACATCCTTGGGTAAAGAACAAGATGATCGCCTACGCAATGATGCCCAAGGAAAGCTCCAACCTTCAAATGACTCCCACTTTCTCATTGATGCTCTAGATAGCATCGTTCGACATGCCGGTACCCGCACACGCTTCGCCAGAACTTAAGCGACTGTTTCATGCCGTTTTTGTTTCCCCTGCCGAAAGGCTCACCATTGAAGGGGTGAAACACCATCGATGGATGTGGCAAGAGGGCGAGGCGTCGCATTCTCCAGACTAGCATTATCATTCTTTTCTTTTCAGTCTAGACTCTATACCGATTTTCCTCGGGACCCCTGAGCAAACTTCAGTCTTGTTCCTTGCGCTCTTCTCTGGCTTTCATACAATGTCAGATTAGGTGCTCCGAGTCGGTGTTCCCTTGCTGTCTTCTGGTTGGTTGCTGCTTGCTTTTTAGCCCATCTCTGTTTTCGAGCACATTCGTGCAACTTGAATATGTAGTATAACTGAACAAATTGACCAGTATCTGGAGCACTTTCGGGTGTTTACGACCCGTGAGCTAACACCACGCCCGTCGCCTAATAAGGAAATTCCTGCACAAGTCTCTCTGATACGCACCCGGCCTGGGGTCAATGCTAGAGAGGATGTACGTGTCTTAGAGCAATATAGCAACTCGACGAGCTTTGCTAGTAACACTTCTGCTCTCCTAATCTACCTTTCGGTGCATATTCTAATCTATTCCGTGCAAGAGATATGGGCACACCAGTGTGTTTCCGCTCCATAAACAGTATATTACGAGTTAGGATTAGATTCGCGCTCTCTTTAAATGTGTCTGAGTCGGTAGAATGCGGCTCCATAGACTTCCGGGTTGTCACGTCACGTCATTCACACCTTTTCTCGCAGAATATGTACGTCTGGAGCGAAAACCGCAGATAGAAGTCGTAGATACTGCCTCCGCACCGCCCTCAGCTCCTCCGCTCTCCCCAACACGAAAAAGCTATCTCTACATCCCGCTGGTGGCCCTCTGGCAAATCATCAGGTCGCAATCGCCTGCCCAACGCCAACGCCGACAACATCCTGCTTCCCGATATTATGCACCACCGCCCTCGGCCGCCCCGCAAGCCGCTCCCTCGTAGGCTGGAAACACTCCGGTAGGCCGGTCGACTCCCAAGAGGCGCCTTGTATGACGCCCGCGAGGCCCTTGGCACAAGTCATGATTCGGGCCATGCCTAGGGTGGTGAGTGAGCGGGATGTATGAAACAGAAAGAGAAAGAGCAAGAGAGCGAACGTACCGTGTCCATGATGTCCTGCACAGATGAAGCCACCAGGCTTGTCGTGTAGCTCGCCGACGAAGGGGATTCCTATACTTGTATCAGTAGCTGGTAAGGGAGGAGAGCGAAATGAAACCGACCTGAGCTGGTATACCCCATGATACCTGCAGACACCATTAGTCGACGACACACTTGAGGTATGAGCCCGTACCGCTCCAGGTATGCGTAACCACCCCCTCGCCCTCGCCCTCCACCCAATCCTCAAAGTACGTCGGCAGCGCGTCCCTGAGGGCAGCATCCATCTCCGGGAACGTCCCCGTATCGTCCGTATTCCCAAGAAGCTTCTCCACAGGCATTGACCGCCTAGCACCGCCAAAGATGATGACGCCATCTTTGGGCCGCTGGATGAGGTAGTCGCCGTAGTTCTGCGGTCCTCGACATCAGTTTCGAATCCAAGACGGACAAAGCAGGCACGACGCACCAATCCATACGTGCTCTTGAGAGCGTTCTCCCCGGAATACGACTTTGGCGGGATGACCGCCGAGCACTGTCCTTTGAACGGCCAAATGTGCCCCGCAAACTCGGGCAACAACGTGGCCGTGAAGGCATTCGTCGCAAACACCACCTTCACACTCTCCACAGTCCCGCGGTCGGTCTCCACCTTCCATTTACCTCCTTCTGGCACGACCCGCCGCACTGGCGTCTGCGTCTGCACATTGAGCCCGTGCTTGCGAATGCAGAGCTCAAGGAGGTGGTGAACGAGCTTGTACGGGTAGAGCGAGCCGGCGGGGAACTTGTATGCAGCGGTTGCGCGAGGACAGCGGGTCTCCTTGCGGGCTTCGGTGGGATCGAGGATACGTGTGATGACGCCGTCGACGGGTCCACCGTCTGCGGCGAACTCATCGTAGGCAGAGGAGAGGAAGGTCGCGCCTTTTTCGTCCATTGGGACGTCTTGGACACTGGATGAGCAAGGGGTCATAATGGCGCGATAGAGAGCGTACCATAAGAGAATCCCCGCCAGAAATCGCAGTCAATTCCCTCTTTCTTGATGATTTCCTCCAAGAGAATGAGGGTGTCCTGTAAAGCAGCATGAAATGGAGCATTCGACAACTGCGTACCACACCATCTCATTCTGAATGACCTTCAACGCCTGCTCCGTCCCAAATTCCTCTTTATAGTGGGTATAGTCTGGCGTTAGGTCAGTCCAGAGATGAAGAGCTGCAGGTCTGAGCTTGTACACACCACGATAACAGTCCGGACGACAATGCCCGCCATTTCGGCCCGTTGCACCGTCGCAAAGCTCTCGTGCCTCGAGGAGGGTTACGCTGGTGGGTGACGGAGAACCTGTGAGGAGGAAGTACGCCGTCGCTGCGCCAGAAAGACCCGAGCATATGATTGTGACATCGGATGAAGCAGGGAGGTCGGATGTTGTGCGATATCCTTTCCCAATGACGCTTGGTTGAGCGTTGTGGAGCCAGAAGGATACGGAGGGTTTGTGGCGAGGATAACCGGGAGTGGAGTTGTTTTCAGGCTCCATTGGACCATTCGGGGTGAAAAGAAGAACGGCGGGTTCGAGAAGCACCGATAATGCGGCGATTGGGGCAGATTGCTGGGGCCGTGTCGGCCGTGCATGAGCGCCAGAGGCAGGTGCATCACGCGCAGAATTGATTCGCCACGGCCCTTGAACTGCAACCACCACGAGCGCTTCACAAATCTTGAAATCTTGATTCTTGAACTCTCCCTTGCATGTCCATCTCACCTTATGGAGCCCATAACAAAGCAATGCATCCGCTCTGCTTGCTTCGATGCTCCACGCGTTACGCGGTCGCTCCTCTGATTCGTCAAAGACCCCATTCGAAGTCTAGGCCCCTGTAATCCTTCGGAATCCGCAAGGAACCCATACACCGCTTATACAAACATTCCGTGGCTAACAGTCCCGGCCGCCTTGACGAGAAGCTGCTATTGCCTCGAGATTCGGACTTGCTGGGTTGTCCGTTCGTTTCTCATTGAACTCGTACAACACACTACTCAGTTTCTATCTGTGGACAATCGATGGATCTGCCAGTGGACTGGCGGATGGGAAAATGCAAACGTGGCTTCCACTCCGCTTGACAGTGACAGAGTCCAGACCGATGTCGCAGCACGCAATATACCCATCCCGAGGATTCGCGAGGATTATGGCACTCTCTGTGTGCCTGGCTCCTGACAGAGTAGCCGTACTGTTGTCAATGGACGGCTGATCCTAGCGAGCTTCCTGGCGTCCAATCGAGCGCGCTTCGCCGTCCATAGTCGCTCCCAACTTCACGGAAAACTTTAGGTAAACGTGGAGAAATCTCGATTCTTTGGGCATGAAAAATTTTCGACTGATATGCCGTACAGATGGTCGCGTGGTTCGGAACTTGACTGGTTTGGCTCGGCCGGTGACAGAAAAAGTCCTTGTCAACCGGCGTTCCTCAGCGGGAACCGTGCCGTGTACCAATCCAATCCAATCCTGTCCGAGTGAGGATGGACCAGCCGTACATACGAACATCATCGCAGGACCCGAACAAGATTTCGCCCGAACACTGGTTATGAACCGTCGATTCATTCGGGCGGAGAATCCGATTCATCGCTCCTTGGTCTTGAGTAAGAACTTGCCGGCGGAAGATTGGAATGATGCAGATACCCGGTGCGGTGGAACACCACCACGTTCGGCGACGGTATGTCCGTTGGTCGAACCGCTGTCGACCCCATTTTTTCGGGGTCGCCGTGAATCGGCACCAAATCGGCACTTCCCTGCACGCTTCGACCCTATTGTATCTACAGGTTTCAGCTGTTTCTCTCAAAGCCACCATCACTGGCATCCTCCTAACATCGTTACGAAGATCTAACGTCGCCATTCAAGCTCCCGAACGTGGCCTCCGGTTGTCCGCCCCACACAAGCAGAAAAAGATGACGGACATGCATGACAGGCGTGTCCTTCCATCAGAACAGGAAGCAAAACGCAAGCAGAAAAGATGATGCCCGTCGTCGGCTCAACGCACTATGACGAGAACCATACCGATTTCTGTGCGCAAAGTCTCCCACATCTGCCCCCACGAAGATGAAAACCTTTCTCTTCTTGCGACCGCACCGCTACCGTCCCCTTCCCCGCTCAATCTCGCGACTCTCTACTCATTTTTCGTTCATCCTTCTTCATGGCTGTGGCGCAAGACGGCCTTCATTTCGTGAGCGCGTCTCGCTTGAGGCTTCCATGTCCCCACTCACGTCGACGTCGTTCTCACCTCCGCCTTCAGATTGTTGTGGGCGCGTCTGTAGCGGGTGCGGAAGCAACTCTCGGGCCCTACATATGGTCGCTAACAGCTGCAAAAAAAAAACATAGGTCTCGCCACCGCCATTGCATTGAGAAATTCCGGGCATGACGTCCTGGTTCTGGAAAAGCAGCCCCAGTTAGGGAGCCCGAATTCTTCCAACGTGAGTGGCCTGTATCTTCCTCTCGAGTCCACGCTGACGACTGGCATGGAGATTGTCCAAGGATGCGCCAGGTGCGACGCGAACGAGTACACCCTCGAGAGTATGGCCATTAAATAATCACCCACCAGGGTACCCCCCAACGCATACAAGATTCTGGCCGAGTGGGGGATAGAGAGTGAGCTGCGAAGGCACGCGGCCTTGAATGATGGCTTTGGAGTCTGGAAGTGTGCGTACTGGCAATACACCCTAACCCTCGCTAACTGCACCCCACTGCTCGCCAGACTATAGCGAAAAAGGACGGGATCTCATGGGTGTGTCACCAGCTCCGCGTCCAACGTCTCCACAACTTAATCCTTCACCCAGGCATTAACACTTGGGACCCGGAAATGCTCGTCGACGCGCGCGGAGACTTTATGTTCCTCACGGTACTTCGCTCCGCTCGGCTTCGCGTCCCAAAGCTGACGAGCACCAGCACAAAGCGCTGATACAAATGCTTTACGACCGCGCTACGTTGCCCGGAGACTCAGAACCCGTTCGAGTAGTCTTCGGCGCTGAGGTGACGAAGGTGGATTGCGACTCCGACGAGCCTACCGTGACCCTCCGTTCGGGGGAGGTACACCGCGCGGATGCGGTTATCGGAGCTGATGGTGCGACGGGTGTAGTTCGCGCAGCGCTGATGCAGGTGGAGGGTGTGGGTCCAGAAGCAGACGAGTTTACCGGGTTGACCGTGTACAGGTGTGTCGACTGCATCGATACGTAAAACCAATGCTGACGCAGACCCAGCGCTATTGTCCCTTATGAGCTCGCCAAGAAGGAGCGCGAACTAGACAGTTTTTACGAATATCCTGAGGTATCTACGCGCCGCAATTCTGGGTCAACGTCGAGCTCACAAACTTCCTCAACTGCGCAGAGTACGGTGTGTATGGGATCCCGCCGAGGTGCGTGCTAGCTATGTGGATGGACGACAGCTTGGCGCTAACGGGTGCATAGGAGCCGCAACGGACCTGGTAAGCGCCGGTCGCTGGCGTTCGTCGGGAAGCTCATCCTGTCGATCAGTGCGGAAACCGAGATATATTCTTCTGGGCATATACCGAAGACGCACCCCAAGACGGCTCGTGGACGGAGCCTGCACACAAAAAGATGTCGGAAATACTGGGGCCATGTGATTCTGGGTGAGTCGCTCCGAGTCTTTAACTCGTTTCTATTCCTGATACGTCTTCCGTAGAATACGAAGGCTCGGAGAACTCTCTGGCCCTGCGTCAGCATTGCAACTCAAAAAATACTACGAGTTAGAGTCGTGGGTGTCCAAGAGCGGTCGGGTTATGGCTCTCGGCGAGGCAGCCCATCCTCTTCCGGTGCGCCATTCATCCATCTACTCTCTTTTCCATTAGCCAGGTGAACTGTGGGCTCATATCCATATCCAGGTCTGTGGTCTGCACACATACTCTCTGGCACTAGAAGACGGCGTTTTCATCGGGAAGATATTCTCACACTCCAAAGACAAGGCACGCATTCCGGAACTGCTCTATGCCTTCGAGGAACATCGGTACTTTCGTTCTGCGTCGCCTCGGACTATCCTGCTCACGCCATACCCAGAAAACCGCGTGCCGCCTTCATTCGGAACGTGGACCAGTCGTATGTCGGACTGATCACGCTAGCAGACGGCGAAGCACAGGAGGGCCGCGACGCGATGATGCGTGCTAACCACGCAGCCGGGCGGAACGTCTTCCTCTCACCGGGGAATATGCAGGCGATGTTGGAGGAGACGAGGACCGTGTAAGTTCTATCGTGTGCCGAGGAGGCATATCTGAGCTCACAATTCCGCTCAGATTCAGCTACGACGCTGCGGACGATGCGGACGAATGGTGGGTGTCCTGGGGTCGATACCGGGACGTGTCGCAGTCCGATCCTGGGCCCACGGCTCATTGACCAGCGACTCGGACTCGGATTTCTTAGAAGTATTTAGAGCATCTGGCTGTTTGCTTTCGTGTCGCTTTGATTTATATTCTCCTTCGTGGGGATTTAATGTATTCCCTGGTGCTCAGCTTACAGCCCTGACAATACAGAGGGACCAGGCTTGTACGGTCCACGCGGTCACCTGACTATACTGCACGAGTGGGCGCGTAAGTAGAACGAGCCGATTCCGATATCTACCGTACTAATTCGACCTTAAGTTTGAGAGAAAAAAAGACCCCGTTAAATTTGCCTAAAGATTAAAATAAAAGAAACAAAAATCGGCCTTTCCGGACACAAACAAAAGAAATTTTCTGAAACACTGAACTAGACCAAAGTACATACAGCTTATCGACGTCACGGTATCGGCAGTCTGTCTAGAGACTGACGGAAAGCATGAACATGTGAATGAATAGAGAAGAACAGGCAAACCTGTAGCCAATCTTCCACAGAGCTACACGCAACGAACAATGTATGCTCTTCAAACAATGCCGAACGGAATTTGGATATGTAGTGCAAGTCCCAATTGGCCCTCCCGCTGGTCGGAGCGGCGGCAATTCTGCCATCGCGGAGAGTCGAGACGACTTGCCGCGCACTAGGTCTTTTGTTTGGATCCTCAGTCCAGCATTGTTCCATGAGCCGCCAGACTTCCTCAGGGGTATTGGCGGGAGTGTGTTTCGGACGTTTGCCTTGCAAGACCTGGAACATCACTGCAACGTCTTTCGTGATCTCCCAAAAGGGGACGTATCCAGTGAAAATCTAGGGCAAGCAATGGGAAGAGGTTTATAATGTGCAGTAGGGAGGACACATACCTCATAGCAAACACAGCCAAAGGCGTATACGTCCGAAGAAAAGCTGTTTTTGTTTCCATCGAACAACTCTGGGGCCTGCCATCGAACTGTACCGCCTATCTTGGTTGTCGAGGTTGAAAGAAGAATCTTTGACTCAGCAATAGATGATAAACCAAAGTCCGCTAGAACTGCATGACCTGAGCTGTTTACGAGGACATTGACCTACTAGAATAAGCGGCTGACTTGGGACCACACTTGAACAAGGGCCATACCGCTTTGAGATCGCCGTGAACAAGCTTCATGCGATGGAGGTGCTCCAACCCAAGAGCCACGTCGAGAACCTGCCGCAATAAAGGATCAAGATAGAATCTCAGTCTAACGAGGAGAGACGAGCATCTCACCAATGAGAGTTTGTTGACGCCAACGGGATTGCTCTTAAGGTAGCGTGCAATGTTGCCCTTCTCCATCCAAGGTGAGAGAAGACAGAGTCTGCTTCGCGAACCCTCCAGGTAGTACGCCCCGAGAAACGGCAGTAAGTTGGGGTGAGACAGCTGTCGCCAGATGAGGGCCTCACGGTAGAACTCCTACAGTGCGAGCAGGTGAGAATTTGAGGTCGATGCGGAGGAAGATCACTTGCCTTGAGAAGGGCAACAACGTCCCCCTCTTCGTAGACCCGCATGACCTTCACAGACACCGTCTCCCCGTGAATGGTTCCCTTCCATACATCTCCGAAGCTGCCGGCTGCTATCTGGTGACCCTCGAGTTGTAGGCGGTCGGAGAGCGCAAAACAACGCGGCTGGAGCCCCGACTTGGAAGAGAGCCTTAAGAGAGCTTTGAGAAGGATGGGGTGGATGACATCATCATAAACTAGCTTAGCTTATCTTAAGATTTTCAATGACCTAGTCAACATCGCATCTTAAGAGTGCCCGATCTTAAGACAAATTCTCAACACTTTCCACTACAATACTGGGGTGCTGTGAGTCTGAAGATTCCTTGGAATCTTAAGTGTTTGACGGTTTAAGATGCAATTGAACCTTAAGAGTTCAGAGTTCAACTCCAGATCTTAAGACTGACGCTTGAGATTAAGATGTTAAGATTTGTTAAAAGTTAAGATTCTGTGGACAACCGAATCAGTCAGCAGGCCGGACCTCACCTACTAGTCAAACAGTTGGGCTCCATTGTACCCAGAGTCGTCGTCGTCAACCTCTCCGCGCACAACGACTTGAGGACGCTGCTTCCGATGACTGAGTTTGAGTGAGTGGCACGACTCGGAGAAATGACCACGCACGCAAGACTGTATTTGGCAGTCAACCTCGTCAGCCGGTCCCGCAAGGCCTTCCTCGTTTCGGTTCGTCCGACTCGTCACTTGTCGCCCGCAAAAGCGCCATGTCACTTCTGAGTCGAGCTCGTAGCTGGCGAGGTCATCAAGATGGGCGGGGTGTGGCCTGGTGGCTGTAAAGGGAGGTGGCACTTGAGTCTGAAGGCACTGGTAGAGAGAAGAAGCACGCACTGGGAGCTGCGTGCATGCGACGCCACGGTAGCCGCGCCATCCGTACACTGGCAATCCGCGGGAACAAATTCGACATCCGAGAGCTCTCAGCTCATGCCCGGCGGCCGGCGCTGAGGTACAGTGGCAGTTGAGGCAAGTGGCAGTTGAGGCAAGTGGCAGTTGAGGCAGCGGTGTGGTGACTTGAAGCAAAGAGAAAGAGGCTGAAGTCACCCCCCATCACAAGCTACGGACTCGGACTTGGCGAAAATTTCGCCAAGTCCGTTAAGCACGTGCACGCATCAGTGTAACGGATCATCGTCGGATGTCACACACTGACGCTCTGCTTTCACCTTGCTTTCACCACGACCACGCCAGCCACCTCGGGTGCGCCATCGCTGAGTGCCCGCGGTGCCAGGATTAAGCCCGCAGTGCTGAGAACCGGAACAGCCTGCCGGCAGCATCGTTGTCGCACGTCAAATCCATCGCCAGGGTGCCACCGTGCCACTGCTAGTGGCGCGACGTTCAATGCCAGGTGCGTCATCCTCACGGATAAACAGTCCACTCATGCAATCTAGATAGTCTCCGCAGATACTCAGCCCGGTGGCACCGTGCCTGCACCTGACGCGCGTACAGACCAAACTCGAGCTCAAGAAAAGGTCGAACTGCCGTCTCGTGCGTCCCCAACCCCTGCGCTTGCCGTCAATGTACTGACCATACATCCAGCTGTCGTCCTTCCTGCCTGTGAACCACCGTGCCACGCCGCCATCCGCTCCGAACCAATCTTAAACCTCTTTCTTCTCATTGCTCGCCAGTACCGTAAGACTGCAGGTGTGTCGGCGAATTCGAATTATTAACTCTCAATTCATGACTGATGTCTTAAGATTCCCATCTCAAGATCTCAAGACCGAATCTTAAGACCTCCGTCTCAAGACTGCATCTTAAGACGTCGGGTGTGTTCTTATTTATCTAGCCAACTCAACTCTTAAGGTTTCAGATTCAGATTCTTAGGACCTGAGTTCTTAAGATTTTAGTTGATTGTAGTATTCTGTTTCTATGTACAACGAATCTTAAGATTTTGTATTCTTAAGACTAGCCGCTGGCCAGGCCGAAGCTATCTTAAGATAAGCTAAGCTAATATTTGACATCATCAATGAGAGGATAGTCGAGTAGCTTTGCCGGTTGTTAGTATGGATGAGAAGGGATAAGAGGTGGTGGATACACGCACGTCCTGGACAAGATCTAGGAGTTTCTGTGCATCCTCGCCCCTTGCTTGGAGGAAAGTTGCTGCATCGCGCAAGATAAGTGCCAGCTGAGCAAATACAGAGAGGATGTCGGTGTGTATAGCAATATTAAGCATCGAACGTGGCAGATCCTCTTCCTTCGAAGTTCGTTAGCTTGAACATATACAGAAGGATAAGTCACTTTGATTAGCTTGGAGAGCTCGAAGGTCATCGAGAGGACCATGCGGAAGTTAACGAGGCAGGTCATAGTGTCCCAGGTCTTCCACAGTTGTATCTTGGAGCGAAAGTCATCCAGTCGGCTGCTATAGAACATGTCAGAACAATTATACATGGAGAATAAAACACTCACTCAGTATTGTTACACATCTTCAATAAGCCAGAAAACACCAAAGACATAAAACACTGTCCATGAGGTCAGTGGCACCTTTTGCAAAGGCGGAAGCTGCACCAGAGGGAGAGCACGCTGGAGATGTGAGATCATGTACACATTCTCCACCACATGCATATACAACACTAGCTTGGGGTCTTGCAGGGCGTTACTCCGCAATGCATCTTTATTCCTGGTTAACCATAGCCCAGGAAAGTTCCAATTCTGCGGCTCAGCATTGAGATTCAGAGCATAATAAAGGTCTGTATCCGTCTCAGCCCCAGAAGAGCTACGCTGTACAAGGAAGTGACGCAGGAACTGGTGTTTCTCAACTGCTGCTATATGAGATTGGGATGCCAGTGTTCGGCCAAGCTCTAGCGGACACGGGATGAGGGATGCGAGGAGGCTTGAGGCGGTGTCTTTGGAGGACGACGAGACCCAGAGCAGAAGCCCACCAATGCGCACAGCGGCGTCGTACTCCGCGGGCTGTAGACGAATGCGGGACGTTCTCCGCGTGGCACTCTCGAGGGCCGTCCAGCCGTCATCATCAAGCGCATCGAGGTACTGGCGCCAGGCTGGGAAGCCGTCGGTCCAGGGAGAAAAAGATCCATTCGACGGAGAGGTGCCGCCTAGCGAAGAACGGAGCATCCGCTCGTCCTCGTCATCCCAAGCCCAAAGACCTAGATGCTCCTCCTGGTTCGCGTTGATGATGCTGAGGAAGTCGGGAAGGGAGCGCGCTTTGGAGGAGTCGCGCGTTTGAAGCTGGAATGCGACCCATAGGATGGCGGGCCATACTGCCGGGGTCAGGTGTACTCCATGTGCACGCAGGGCTTTGTCCAAGCAGCCCTGGCAACAGCCCGCACGGCCCAAGTTTCGCATGAGCCCCCAGTCGTCAACCTTGGCGTTGCGGTTCGTTGAATCTGGGAGGCTGATGTAGTCGACGATGGCGGTACGAAGCCATAGCGAGAGCGCAGGGGCGAATGGGCATCTACCGACGTCGTGTTCCGGAGGCGGCGCTTCATCGACAGGTCGGAATGGCACGGTGAAGTACATCCAGGAGTCGATTTGTTGGCCGAGAGGGGCAAACCACGCGATAGGGAGATCGTCCGTAACTACCAACCAAGCGGTCCGGAGGACGCGGTCCTCGACACATAATGTCTTCACATAGTGGGAGGGGCATACGACGTGTCGCTGATGGCAAGTGTTACGGGATGTGACCCCGCTTTAAGCGTGACAATCACTCGTCGTCGAAGAGATCTGGCGTTAATTATTTGCCCTCTGTATTGAACTCTCTCCTCAAAAGACAAAACTTGCTTAGAAATGGCTGAGGTATAGACCTGCGAAATTTTGGCATCTCACTTGGAGCCCTTCCTGAGATCCTGGACATGCAAGCCAAATCAAGAACCCAGTGTTGCCTACAGTCTTGGTGTGGCCAGTACAACCTCAGTTTAGCCCCAGTCACTGTGAAATTTGTTCTGGAACATGAGATGGCATCCATACCATCATATTATCTTGCTTTCCGACGGATACATAATTAGTGCGAGCTTTGAGACGATTGGTTCCAACACCACTTTCCAAGCCCATCACAAGTTCAATCGTGTTTCTTGCGCGTTTCTGGCCAATGATTCGCATTTTCTTGGGCAGATTATTGATCCTAAATACTTTCATGACCGTTCCCAGCAAGAAATAGTACAAAAATAAAAGATTGGACACATATTCGGGGTGATGGTTGGCATGATCAGGGGAGTGTCGTGGACATTGCTCAACACACAGATATCCGATGCACGAGAAACAACTTTTGCTACATGTTACGAATATATTCTGACCCACAGAGCATGTTAGAGACTATATATGTAGCTCCTGTGTGCCATGAATCCCACATTACTGTTCAATAGTTCAATCTTGAATAACCTCGGCTCCCGGCCTCCGATTGACACGAAACTTGACAGAGACCTGCTAAATATAGTTCCAAATAGATTGGCCGGGCGATTTTGGGTAATATAGCCTTGGGAGCTTGATACACAGACATCTGCGTATAAAATGTACATTAATCAGTGACAAAGTGGCCATATAGAATTTCCCCCGGACAATCTGTTCGAATACCTATCTTGGAGGTCCATGTAAAATTTGGGACCAATCAGTGGAGAACTCATGGACTTATTCACTCTTCAAGTTGATCACATTTCGACGACCATTGGTTATTGATGTCACACGGCGTGACGCTTGCCATCAAAGCTATCGCGTATGCCCCTCCCCAGACATTATGTCACATAGTCAATGTTGTTAGCATCCTTCTTGGGTGCGCGCTCGCGACTCCGCAAGGCATTCAAAGCCTCAATCCAATCGCTGTTCTGGAGCATTGAAGCAGTTGTTCGGAGGCGAGACGCATGAGATGGATGGGCGATGATCGCCTCTCGCAGGTAGCGCTCATCGCCATCGGTCCACATTCCCCAGTCTGCACGACCGTGGCCGCTGTCGCGCTCGATGATTTCAAGCCAAAGCTCGACCGCTCGCTCGCGTAGTCCGAAGCGCGCTTCCAAGGCGAAACACCAGAGGAGTGTTAAGCGCATGTCGATGGCCCACATGTCGATTTGAGAAGCCGCTGCCGATGACAAGGTCCCGAGGAACACTTCAAGGGTGGCTTCGTCATCGCTGAGAGCAGGCTCCACATAACGGAGGGGCGACCGAAGTGCTTGGACGTCTCGACGATTCTCCTCGAAGGTCGACGGAGTCGTCGTCGACCTATCTTTATCAAGGAAGCAGGATGGGGCTTCGTATGGCCAGTCGCTGGCAGAGTCGGTGGATGGTGAATTACTACTGGCGACCTCGTCCGACCCCGATCCTGACACTACCGTGCCCTCCTCGTCCTCCGTGCTGTGCCTTGCCAGTGTCTGCGCCTTTGCCGCTGCCCGTTCTGCGTCATCCTGCTGCGTTTCGACCAACACGACGACCTCCTGCGCCCTGGCAATTTCCTCCTGCGCATGCTCGAACTGGAACTTCCACAGTCTGAGCTCGTCGTTCGTTTTCGCCAGCTCCTCTTCAACTCGCTCCAGCGCGTCTCCGACGTTGGTATTTGTGCTCTCAGCGACGAGATTCTTTGGCTTCGGTTTGGGTTCCCCGCTGCGTCGGAGCTTCAGCTTGAGCGTCGGCAGCGAAAGGCGGGAAAGCTTCAAGAGAGGACTCATCCTGCCGTCGAGGAGGGAGTCTGAGAGAGGTACGACGTCTTTGACGCTCGCATGCTTCTGCTAACAGCCTTTGAAATTGACGCCGAAGACTATATTTGGAGCGTCGGCCGTGAGTGCTGTGAATGTGAATGCAGCGAGCATGGAAGACGTGCGGAATACTCCCCACTCCTCGTGCTCATGACGTGGGCAAAAACTTTCGGAGGTCGGAATGTCATAGCATTTTCGTCCAATTCGCCAAAAGGATGCCATTATCATGGGTATGTAGGTAAGGTAGACCAAGAGTCCCAAACAGAACGGAAAAAGTCCTGCGATTTAATGGTCAGTGCTCGTCGTGGATCATGAAGAGGACGCGTACCAACTACCACTTCCAGAACTTCCACCCTCTCGATGTAGCAGCCGTCCCCGCATGACGCTTCGCTTTCGTCTTCTTCGGCGCGCGCGAGACGATCGTCTGCACCGTAATCAACCCATCGCTCGTCGACGTAACCACCACCGTCTCATTATTCCTTAACTTCTGCTTCGGCAGCATATTGGGCTCTTCCGACAGCCGGAAGAGCGGTGCGACGGCCGAGCCGTCCCACTGGAACAGATGTAGCTTGGGACCGAAAGTGACGTCGGTGAATATGCGCCAGGAGACGAACAGCTCGGTGATATTGTAGTTTTGGAGGAAATTGGAGTTGTCCTTGTTGCAGGGGGACTGGACTTGTTGGTATCCGTCGCCGATGGGGGTAAGGACGATGGAGCCATTGTCGAGAAGGTCGTAGTTCCCGTGGGCCCAGACTATCGTGCCGACAATGCACTCTGGATGCGAGCCTGGTTCGTCCGACTATGAGTATGCAGGACAAAAGCGAGAGTAGCTGACAGCGCACCATTGGCGACGTAGCGGAACCGCGCGAGCTCGTACCAGCCATCGTCGGAGCTACACTTCAGTTAGGCGGCTGCAGCAAGCTTTCGAATCGCTTCTCACAATGAAAAGCCGACCCCTGAGGTATTGGGGTACGTGAACGTCTCTTGCGCGGGGTTCGCGAAGCCCTAAAGACGATTTATGAGCGTCCTGGCCTTCGCAAGGTTAGGTTTTGCTCACTGGGCCTGGGACGACTCGTTGTGTCCCTGAGGACCAGGTGCCGACGATGGGTGTGGTGTTGTGAGCAGCGGAGTAGTCCTGGGCAAGTACGGAGGTGAAGA
Organism: Mycena amicta; assembly: GCA_029282125.1. NCBI lineage: Eukaryota > Fungi > Basidiomycota > Agaricomycetes > Agaricales > Mycenaceae > Mycena > Mycena amicta. Next base: position 423,906 of record JARIHP010000024.1, read on the forward strand.
AGGTTGCGGCGAGGAGAGATTGGAGGAGCATCGTGGTGGCAGGACGAGGTCAGGAGCAGACGGCGACACGATTCCGCCTTGTGACGGACGGTGTGACAGCACCGAGTAGCATCGCGTCGACGGTCGACCTTGGGCCGTCTCGAATGAATTCCAAGCTAAGAAGAGAGGTACAGTAGCATAGGCATATAAGGTAAGGTAATGATGAATGGGATAAATACATGCTGATGTGGTCGAGAATTGCAGGTCTTGGGATACAGTACTGGTGCCGAAAGAAAAAAAACGAGGAGTATATAGCAGGAGGAAAGCAGGGGGGATTAATGCGAGTGCGGGGGCTCATATAAGTACAGCGCTGCTAGAGCGCAATGAATAACCGCAAGACAGGGTACATTATCTAGAGGAAGACGGTCAATCTCCGACGAAAGCCAAGCAAACTTGAAGGAAGTAACGCACATTCAGACAAAAACCTCTCACATCTACATGCACCACTTGCGCTTCATATCTAATGGCCGTGCACTCGAAAGCTCTGGGTTTTGGAAGCAATCCATGTCGCCCCCACTAGCCTTAGCTTCTTTGTCGACTTCAGCCCGTAGTGCCTTGGCCTTGGCCTTCGAGGACGTCGAGCGACCCATCTGAACTCCGGGGGCTGGCGACGGCGACGGCGGAGGCTTGCGCTCCCAACGGGTAATCCACTGCCAAGCCTTGCGAAACCACTGTTTGCGGGCCAGTCGAAATTTCTTGGTCGACGCATGTCGTGCTACGGCAATATTGTACGTCGCATGACTGAGAGGGAGGATGGTTATTAACACGACTCTCAGTCAATTAGGAACGTACCTCATCGAGAGCAACACATCCTCCAACGTCAGGTCTCGTCTTTTTCTTAACAAATCCACGAGACACTGCAACTACTGTCAGGATACACCCCTCCTCGACTAGAAGACACTTACGGATGTCATACTGATCCCTCCCTCGCCCTCCCAGGCCTGCTGCGAGTCTTTGCACGACGCCAGCGATATCACATCCGCTTTGACTGGGTTGATGAGATCCGCAATATACCTGGTTTTCTTTTTGCGGCACCAGCCGTCACAGAAAACCGCAGTAGGACTCTCGCAAAACACTCCGTTGTCCCCTTCTTCCTGGAGAACCCGCGTCAGTCCCGATAGAATCGCACTAGCATGCCCTGGATCGGCGGTCTCCTTGTTCTTGTCCTCCTTCAAAGTAAGAGGACGCGTCTGGAGGCGCGGAAGACCTGGGAGGGCTTTCTTGATGCGAGCGGCGATTGGGCCGCTGGAGCACGAGGATGCAGTGGACTGACGGACCTGCGAGCGTGAGCCCGAGCCCGATGCTGAGCTGGCGAATGGGCCGGGGGGAGGTACGCCGCCGGGGGGTTGCTGGGGCTGAGGCGGAGGTAGGGTGGCGAGACGCGCATTGCGGCGGACTGTCAGTCAATGAGCAAGCTGTGAGACATGGGAAAAGCGAAATGGTAGCGTACCAGTGCCGTAGCGGGCGTCCATGTCAGCGCTGTCGTGTTTTCCGCGGAATCTCCAGGGAACAACGACGCGGTTGCAGCGGTAGTGCCTTAGGTCTAGCAAGGACCCAGAGTGGCAGGTGTCGAGGACGGCGACCAGAGAAGAGTCCTCAGGGAGGGGAGCAACGAGGCGTCGGTGAAGTTCCTAATGGCAGTAAGCAAGAGCAGCAACTGGAGTAAAGTTGCTTTACATCGTCAACAATCTTCGCGTCCTCGCCGTCTTGAGGGACAAGACCTAGAAATGCTGAGTCAGAAACGCTATAGAGGAAAGCTAATGCTCACATTCGTCCATGTCGTCCTCCTCCGTTTTCGAGTGGTTAGGAACCTGGGTGGAATGTCCGGAGTCTGGCAAAAGATAAGCAAGCCATACTGATATATAACGAAACGGCCACGCACAGTGAAAGAAGAGACGGTCGCCGGGCTGGACGTCCTTGACGAGGTTCTTTATCGCGTTAAGCTGCGCCATAGGATAAGCAAAACAATGTATTCAGTCTGCTCCAAGAGACGCACGATGTTAACGCGGGTCGGCTGTACATGCCCCGCAACCCCGTCGTCCAGCAAAACGGTGATTTTCTTCCGCGGTGTAGTCGAATCTGCCAACAAAAACGTCGTTAGATAGGGTTTCACGGAAGAAAAAGCCCGCCGAGACTCACACATCCATCAAGAGTCCTCGCATTTTGCGCACATCCGAATGCGCACCCTTGAGTGGGGGGAGGTCTGACCCGATGTACGTGCGGATGCCGATAAGCAACGCGCGTTTGCAAGGCTTGCGGGGGATGATGAAGGGCTGGAGAGAAGGGGAGGTTTTGGCCGTGCGTAGGGTGGGTGCGGATTCGGAGGCGATGGCGGTGTCCAACGGGGCCATAACGGAGACGCGTCGTCGAGGGTTCCTTGCGGCCATTGCAGCGATTAGGAGTCTGGTCGACTCATATCCCGGCTCCGACAATCTTTATACCGGACAAGGAGGCTGTGAATATTTTTTTAAGAGCTTCCCCATCTAGTAAGGGGTGAATTTAATCATTCAAAACAGAGGAAGCGCGCGTTCCAAATCGAAGAAACAACTTACAGCTTTTGCCTATGGACCATGCGAGTTGGGAGTCGGTAACAAGGAGACAGCGAGCAACATCTGATGGACTCTAGAGCGGCGCTTGAATATCTGAATCGCGGCTCGTTTCGGCTTCACTTTCTTGCTCAACGACAATCTGCATCGAGGGGCATCCGTGTTTGTGTTCGTGTTCGTGTTCGTGTTCTGGATGAGCGCTCAGCGCCCGGACATACCGACGGCACTAAGACCGTCTCTCAAATGAAAAGCGATGCATCATCGACGATTTCGTTTCACCCCACAGACGCCGCGGAACGCGTTTGAGTGATTTGGCTTCGGCTTTCTTCCTCGTCGCCCTTGGATTGGATTGATACACGGCACGGTCTGAGGAACTTGAAGAGCATCACCCTGAAGGGACGAATGCACGAAGGCTATGAATCTATTCCGGAATACGCCCTCACTAGCGTTAGCGCTAGCGCCCGTGGAGTGAATTGGAAAAAAAATAACGTCGACGTCGGGTTTCTCATGAACAGCTTTGCCCCCTTGGCCCAAGTCAGACTGACTGGGGGGGATATTTGTGGCGGGAGATAGTAACTTGAAGGGTCCCGGTTCCGCAAAGATTCCGAGCTCGACGACTACTTGGCACGCCAAAGCTGTAGGGATGGTGTACCCAAGTGAGACTGAATTGTGGGGGGGAGGCAAGATAGAAGGGCCCCGGTTCCGCGAATATCCCGAATTCTGGCAAGCGACAATTGTATACGTAGATCGCTACTCGTAAATTCAGCGCCCAAGGTAATACAAATCGAAATAAATCTTCCATACACAGACGCTATACATCGAACAAGAATTCCTCCTCCACTTCACCACCAACGGGTACAATCACCGCGAAATCGTCCACCACCGGCGTCGGTTTTTTAGATTGTGCTCGAAGACCACCGAGTTGCGCTGATCTTGCTACGGAAGAACCAGGCGCGGGGGCAACTGAGCGCGAAGCGATACGGGAATGGGAGGTAGCCGTCACTCCCGGTCGACCGCCTGCACTCGCGCTTGCAGGACGTTTCGCAGTTACCGCCGCTTTTGCTGCCATCCTAGCGCTCGCGGTCACAGAAGTCGTGGTCGTCGCGGAACGAGTGCTTTTGGTCGTTGTAGTGGTCGCAGCGGGACGTTTGGCTGGTAGCGTTGTCGTTGTCGCGACTGCGGCTGGCTTGCGAGCAGCGGGAGCGGGCCGCCCAGCCACTGATGCTGGTACTGGTGCTCGTGGACGGGTAGCAGGACGAGAAGTCGTTGCAGCCGCTCGGGAGGTTGAAGCAGCACGAGAATGTGTAGACGTCGACCCTGGAGTCCTCCCCTTCAAGCTCGCCGGCTTGACCACGAACGGGTCGCCCAAATCCAGATCCAAGTCGAATGGCACATCGGGCAGCGGTAGGTCGCACGCACACTGCAGGTCTTCGACGGGGATGTCCAGGTCAGGCGGGGGTCCCTCGTCGTCGTACGCCAGGGGAAAGGAGTGGATGCGGGCTAACAATGCCTTGCCCGCTTCAGCGTAGTTCGGGAGGTCAAAGTCGAGCGGAGGGACGTATGGAATGTCTCAAACAGACATGAGCAAGAAGCAGAAAGCAAAAAGAGCGAAGTAACTGACTGAGTTTGGGTGGCATATACTCAATCTCGTCGTAGTCGTCCTTCTCCTCCGCGTCTGCCGCAGCTTCCTCCGTCCCAACCGCAATATCACCCTCGCTCACGTCCCAATGCCGCCCGCTGTTCAGCGGCGTAACGAAGCTAGTCCTCCCCGCCAACGCGCCACCACTGATACGTGGGGTACGACCATGGCGGCGAGCAGAGCTGGGCCGCAAAACACTGTCTGGCGTGCGTCCCACTGGCACTACCAGCGGCTTGGGGTTTTCGAGCCCGAGTGCGAGATTGAGCTTGGCAATCTTCTCCTCGCCAGGTAGCGGTGTAACGAACGCTTGATTCGGGAACGGGGTCTTGTCGCCCAGAGGCAGTAGTCGTCCTTGGGTTACGAGCCTCGGAGCAGTCCTGGTGAGATCCTTCTGCGAGGCTGCAGAGCCATTAGAATCTCGTAGCCAATGCAAAGAATACGACGCACGTCCAGCGAGACCTTGCCTGCCTTTGCCATGTACCGTCTTCGGTCCTTCACCGCGAGAAATGGCAGCATTCTCGCGCCCGGGCGTCTTGGCGGTGAGATGGTTGTGGTTTTGAAGGTGTTGAAACGGGCGAGAGGCGAGCATTGTGTTTGCGTGTGGCGGTCAGGATCAGGTTGACATTGATGGCGTGACGAGGGCGATTTCTTTTCAACTCCATTCCGTTCAAAAGATTGCGAGGACGCGTTCATGTATATCCCTGCTCTCCTCAAGTCGAGCTTTGATTCCGCCTCCCGGAAGCAGGTCTTGAACCGCTTGGCCGCGGCCTCCACTCAGCGCTCCAGCTAGCGCTCCACTCCTCAGCTGACTGTCTACGAAGCTAACGGCACTCCGCTACTCTCCAGAGATCAAGCTCCACCAGTAGCAATGACGAACTACTCTCTCTCCCTGCCCCCACGCACAACTAGAACCTACATGGCAGCATCGAAAGAGAAAACCCACCCCAACGATGTCGAGCACATCGCACGCGCCCAGAATCCTCATAAGACTGCAGAATACGACTCTGGTGACCTTCTTCCGGACGTCGGAACACCCGAGCGCGTCCGCATGGAACGCAAGCTTGTGCGCAAGCTCGACATTAGGTTGCTGCCGACGATTATCCTCATCTTCATTATGAACTACATCGACGTGAGCTCCGTTTATCCTCAGCAAAAGAGTACTACTCAACCAGTCATAGCGAAATGGTATCACTACTGCGCGCTTGAAGGGATTAGAACAGGACTTGGGGCTCTCTGGTTCGTCTGGCTTTGTGCTCAATGTCCGGCCTCTCTCTCATTCGGGTCTTGACCCAGACCTCCAGTATAGCGTCGTCCTCTCGGTTCTCTTTGCATCATACTGTCCATTCCAGATTCCGTCCAATATGGTGTGTGCTTCCGCTTCGCCTGATTCCGAGCCGTCTCTCCAACAACCTAGATTCTCAACTATATTACGAGGTGAATGTTCCCGTTCACCAGTCCACCTTCCGCCAACCTCCCCCACCAGACCATCCTGGTACATCGGATTTTGCGTCATCGGATGGGGCCTCACGAGCCTGCTCACTGGTGTAAAGTGCACCTTCCGTGTCAAAAATCATACATATTCAGTGCCGATTCTAGGTGACCAAGAACTACGGCGGGATTCTCGCATGCAGGCTATTCATCGGTCTTCCTGAGGTGCGTCTCCCGACGATCTAGTTGGTCTTTCTCGCATACTAATCCTCCCTATAGTCGGCATTCTATCCCGGCGGTACGCGTCAACTTCTCCTTCTACCCTCCGGTTTTTTATCTTCCTCGAATACAGCGCTCTACCTGTTATCGAGGTGGTACACCAAAAAGGTTTGGCTTCAGCTTTCATTTCTTGCGTCCCCGCTGACTGATTTCTAGGAACTGGCCTTTCGTGGAGCTATCCTCTACAGCGGGCTCCTCATCTCGAATGCTTTTGGCTCTGTAAATACAATTCCATTCCTTGATCATCTAATGTTTACCAAGACATATTTCCAGCTCATGGCCGCAGGGATACTCTCTGGGATGGAAGGGGTACGGGGCATCCGGGCTTGGCGATGGTGCGTTCTAGACTGCCTCGTTTGTCCATATCTGAACCCATCCGTTACAGGCTATTCTTCATAGAAGTGGCTGGCAGCTGCACCAATGATCACAGGCTCACATATCACTTTTAGGGCGCAATCACCATTAGCATCGGCCTGTTCACCTTGTCCGTTCTTCTCTTGAGCCCCGAAAATTGTTTAATAATTTTCTTAGATGGGCGCTCCCGGACTACGTTAGTCATTCGCATTCCCTCTGAATCGCTTTGAATATCTGACTGGCAGCCGAACAATACCCGCTGGATCGTCGGTGACGAGCGACGACTTGCTCAAGTGCGACTCGCGGAAGACGCCGGCGAAGCCGACCAGGATAATTTGCGAGAAACGTGTGTTTACTGCGTGCATTTCTGGGGGATTTACTTTCGTTGAACCCGATGAAACAGGCCATGGACTGGCCTCAAACTCGCAGCAACCGATCCCTTGGTGGCAACGTTCGCGCTGATGAACATCGCGCAACTCCTCGGGCTAAGCTTCATTAACTTTTGTAAGGACTTCCCTCTCGCTTTTCATTTTTTGTGACTAAAAATAATTTCCAACAGTCCCGACGTTAGTTAACCTCTGTATTCAACAAGGCACTGCTGACTCTTCAGATTAACCGCAACGTTGGGATTCAGCACAACGATCAGTCTTCTGCTAGCTGCGTGCGTAATTTCTGTTTTCTTCTCTCTCTCTCTCTCTCGACATGCATTTATTTCATGATACAGACCACCCTGGATCCTCTCCGCTGTACTATGCTGCTTCAACGCCTGGCATGCAGGTAAGCTCCAAAACCATCCATCCACCTTCCCCACTAAAACACGGACACAGACCGCACCGGAGAGCGCTTCTTCCATGCCTCCGCCCTCTGGTGGGTCGTGATACTCGGGTTCATAATCAGCCTCTCCACGCACAACATCGGCGCGAGGTACTTCTCGATGTTCTTGATGGCTGGAGGATACGCAGGTGAGATTTGTTACGCCGACTCAAGTTCGAGCTGATCATGACACTTGCTAAGCATTCCCGATGACTGGCGCGTGGGTATCAAACGTCATCGCCCGGCCACCAGCGTAGGTCATGTCCGAGTCACCCACACGCTCAATCATCTTTCATCTTGTTATTTTGCAGAAAACGCGCTGCCGCAATCGGCATCGTCAACGGCCTTGGGAATCTCGGAAATCTGTAAGTCGCTATGCTTTATACCGACTCTGAACGGCCTCATAACCGCATGCAGAATGGGCTCATACACATGGAAAGCCGCTTGGGCACCCGACTATCACCAGTCCATGATAATTTCGCTCTGTTCGCTTTTGTTAGCGACTGCGCTCTCTCTAGGTCAGGAAATAATCCCGTTCGTCATCGACATGTCATCGCTGAAGATGCATCTAGGAATACGCCAGCATCTCGTCCGTATGAACAAACAACTCGCGGAGGACGAACGTGCAGAGATTCGTGGTGCGGATGAAGTGCGCGTTCGGGAGGCGGCAATCCTTGAGGGAATTACGTTTGAAGAGGCGATGGAGAGGCGAAGAGGATTTAGATATTTGTACTAGTTCTTTGATAAGCCTACAACAATTGACCTACAAGCAAATGCTGCTCAGGAAGGGGAGCGAGCGGAATCAGCGGATCTAAGTTTGCAGCGAGAACTAACGAAACGCGCTCAGAGAGACGGTTGAATTGAAGATAAGGATGGCTAAAGACCAGGATTCAGACACTTCAGATACAAACTGACGCGTCCAGAGCGTGTTTCGAGGCCAAGTTAGAAAGAAAGTCAGTGTCAGGTGACCGTGGGCCGTCACGTATCGGATACGTCACACCGCCGGCCTCTAACCAACCAACCGCCAGCTGCAGCTCGAATGTTATCCTATCCTCCCAGTAACCCCCGCCACGAGCATCGTTCATTACTCTGTCGGTTTTGCCAACGGAGTAACCTCAGTGGACACAAGAATTCTGCGTGGGACCCGCAAACGCAAAGGCAAGCTTTGAGACTTTGTTTGAGGTCGACAGTACTCACTGCCACGCAGTCCACTCGCCACAGCGACGCCCGCAATTGATTTCCACCACATGGGAAACGACTCCGATGGCTATGCCCAGAAAGGCGCCCGCCCGTCAGGCAAAGTCGTAACGCTGTCGCAGCTCTAATTCCCCCCTCGACGGTGGGATGAGCCTGCGCTCGAAGCTTTCCCGCATCTCCTTATCGAACCTCAAGCTCAAGATACGCAGAAGCAGCGGAAAATCTAAACCCAAAACCATCCCCAAGCCCCAATCGAATTTCGCCTCACAGAGCAGTACGGCCGTCGGAGACGAGTTGGACTCAGCGGAGGCCAGCTCGGAGGAGGAGGAGACATTGGTCTCGGGGTCGGGCCGGGACGATGTCGCCAGCGGTTCGAAGCCTCCAGAGTTGCCATTCGTCCTGGTCTCGCCATCCCCCGGCTCGCCATACGACCCTGTCGGGTTGCTATCCTTTGTGTTTGACGAAGATGGGTCGATTAAAACGCCCGTCGCAAGGGCCAAATACGAGTTGGATATCCAAAAAGACGACGACAAAACTCCCACTTCCACTTCTGCGTCCACCTTCGAGGACGAAGAGAATCGTCGCGACGTCGAAGCCCTTCGGTTCCATTCTGCCGACTCTGCTCTGAGCGACGAAGAAGCCACCCTTGCAGCGTTCCTCCGCACCTCTTCCCTGGCCGCCACTTCCACAATCGACCTATGGGCCGTCGACATGCGCCTAACACTCCTTTGGTGTCTCGCCTTCGAAGCGCGGTTCCGACGACGCCAGCCCGCGGTTACGCTTTGGCTTGCAATCATTTCAGGCGGACGCGACACCGACTTTGGTCATACGGACTGGGGAATGTGGATCGAGGGCGACGAACGCTACCTCCGTGAGGCAATTATCGCCCATCCATCTCATGCGTATCACCTCCGAACGACCGCTTCTATCCTCCGACAGAGCGACTGGATCGAGGCTTGGACTGCCTTGCGGAGTCGCGAGAGTGTACCCAAGAAGGATGCGAACAACATTGACTATGTTAAGACATTATGTGTCGAGGACCGCATCCTCCGCATCGCTTGGTTGGCGGTTACGGACGGTATTCCCATCGCGTCTCACGGGTACACCACTCTCCGCAAGCAAATCGACTTCTGGATGGCCTTCACCGTGCCATTCCGACCTGCCGAGGCAGCGTCGCCGCCGGAACACGATCTCAGATGCCCGTTCGGCTCCTCTGCGCTCTGGCTATGGCTTCGTACCGCCATAGTCGATTACATCCGCCCTCCAAACCCAACGGACCGCAACACCAAGATCGACCGCAGAGGGCTCATGCGAGACGTAGGCTGCTGCGAGGGCTGCTTGGCCAAAGCCCTGCGTGCACATGCAGTACCACTGCACACCGTGACCCCGGCAATATGGCCCGCCATCTTGTGGGTCGCATTCCAGCTCCAAACGCGTGACTCTTCCAAATCCCGCTCCCTCCCCGATTTTCTCAGCATCATCAACGCGAACCAGGAGGAGCATATGGGTCTTTGGGCTTGGGACGACGAGGATGAGCAGATGCTTCGTTCTTCGCTGGGCCGGGGCGGTACCTCTCCGTCGAATGGATCTTCTGTTCCCTGGACCGACGGCTTCCCTGCCTGGCGCCAGTACCTCGATGCGCTTGATGATAACGGCTGGAAGGCCCTCGAGGGTGCTACGCGGCGAACATCCCGCGTTCGTCTACAGCCCGCGGAGTACGACGCAGCCGTTCGCCTTGGCGGGCTTCTGCTATGGGTCTCGTCGTCGCCGTCGTCCTCGAAAGACACCGCCGCCTCAAGCCTTCTCGCATCCCTCATCCCGAGGCCGCGCGATTCTGACCCAGCCCTGGCGGTATCCAAAGCTCATGCAACCGCACTCGAGAAACACCAGTTCCTCCGGCATTTTCTCATCCAGCGCAGCTCCTCTACTACTGGGACGAAGACGAGGATGGAACCCTACAAGCTGCATCTCGATCCCGAGCCGGTGGACTGGAACTTCCCCTGGATGTGGTTGACGAAGAACAAGGATATTTTACGGAGAAGTGCGCTACAGGATCCCGAGTTGGTGTCCTATACGCATGTGGCTGAAAATGTGTACATGATCTCGCATGTCCGGCGCGCGTTACCTCTGGTGCGATTCCTCTCTTTGCCCGATGGGAGGACTGCTCATGTCTGCGACAGCGTTTCATGTCTTGCGTCTTTGCTGGTTTATTGAAGACGTGTAACAACAACAAGTCAGTGGTAAGCTCGCTGTCATTTGCATCTAGTCTGAATAGTTCTACAGTAGCCGACTGGACGACTTTCGCTCCAAGATACAACTGTGGAAGACCTGGGACACCATGGCATGCCTCATCAACTTCCGCGTGGTCCTCTCGACGACCTTCGAGCTCTCCAAGCTAATCAAAGTGACTTCTCCTTCTGTATATATTTCTCCGAGTTGGCTAACAAACACCAAAGGAAGAGGACTTGCCTCGTCCCATGATCAATGTCGCCATCCACACGGACATCTTATGTGTATGCGCCCAGCTGGCTGATGTCCTGCGCGATGCAGCCAGCTACCTCTACTTTGTGCGAACCAAGGACGAAGATGCGCAGAAGCTCCTAGATCTCATCCAAGACGTGCGTGAAGCGCTTCTTATCTTCTGAAGTTCCGTACCGACGACTAGCATAGCTACTGGACTATCCTCTTCTCGACGACGGGATCCGCCCCGTGATCCTCAAAGCCCTCTTGAAGCTCTCCGCCAAATCAGGTCTCCATCCGCGCTGCTTTGCCCTCTCCGACCGCCTACAACTCGAGGGTCACCAGATAGCCGCCGGTAGCTTCGGAGACGTATGGAAGGGCACCATTGGTAGCGAGATCGTGTCTGTGAAGGTCATGCGGGTATATGAGGAAGGCGACGTCGCCGCCCTTCTCAAGGCAAGTGATCTTCGTCCGCATCAACGTCAAAAATTCTCACCTGCTCGCACTGTAGGAGTTCTACCGCGAGGCCCTCATCTGGCGACAACTATCTCACCCCAACCTCCTGCCGTTTCTCGGGGCGTACTACCTGGAGGGTTCGCGAAGCAGACTCTGTCTTGTCTCGCCTTGGATGGAGAAGGGCAACATCGTGCGCTACCTCAAGAATAATCCTGTTGGCGTCAATAAGCTCTCGTTGGTGAGATAATTCGTCAATCGCCGTTGGACCTGCATCCTCATCTATCGCTGCAGGTTCTTGACGTGGCTCTCGGACTGGAGCATCTGCACCGATTGAAGCTAGTTCACGGTGACCTCAAAGCGGTACGATGCTTCCTGGAGTGATTTAGCGAGCCGGCAACTCATTCTACCCAGATCAACGTCCTCGCAAACAGCTCCGGGCAGGCCGTCCTAGCGGACTTTGGCTTATCCTCCGTCATCGACTCGAAGATCCTCTTGTCAACGTCCACGGTCAAGATGGGCGGTACAGTCCGATGGCAGGCGCCCGAGTTGTTCACGGGAACGAAGAATAGCTTTTCGTCCGATATATACGCCTTTGCCTGCGTTTGCTACGAGGCACGTGTCTCCTCCCCATTCATTCCTCCGTTGATATTTCCCCAGATCTTCACCGGTTACGTCCCTTTTTGGGAGCTCACCAACGACGTCGCGGTGATGTTCCAAGTCATCCAAGGCCAGCGTCCCAAACGCTCTCCCGGTAACATCCCTGAGAAGGTCTGGCGCCTCATGACCGAGTGCTGGGACGGGGACCCCGAGAAACGACCTTCCGCGCCCCAAGTCGTCTTCACTCTCCGCGATCGGGGTATTGGCGCCGTTCCGACGAGCGAGACCGCCGATTGGGATGCGTGGTATACGTCCAAGTTCCGGTCGTCGTTGGAGGAGCATACGTTGTTCCTTTCGTGTGGTTCTGTGGACGATTGGCAGCAGGTTTGGCCTTGCTCTTGGTTTATCCCTGTGAGGCTCATGCTTTCTCGTAGTTCACTCGAATGCAGAAGGAGGAAGACATGTTGGGCGTGAGAAGAGCTCTTTACGGACTGTCGTAGCGGTCAGTGCCCAAGGACATGACCGTGACGACGCAGTCCGTCCTTTCAGCTCGATCGGCGGTAGGCTCTGAAGAAGAAACGACGCTTCACGACACTGACGAATATCTTATGCACTGTCTAATTCATCGTAATCTACTTACTTTACAAGTTATACTAGTACTTACTGCTGTGCGCATCCAAGCTACATTGGTTGTCCTTATTTTGAAGCAAGAAGTTATTGCATTCAGCAGACGGACAAGTAACTTGAAACATCAAAGCGTTAGAGTTATTATAGTAACGTAGTGAGTTTTATCATCGACTCAATGAAGCCTTCGCTTGAGCCGGGCGCACCCCAGGAGCGATGGGAGGGACAGGGAGGAGAGCGTGATTCCGACAGAGCCCGCTTTCGCGGAGGAGTTCGAGACCGATGCGGGTACCGACGAGGCCGGGACGGAGAACGACCTGCACGAGCAGGAGGAGGTGCGCGACTATGACCACGACGGGCGGATTCTTCTCGACGCTCGGTTTCTTGCCGCCCAGCGAATTCTTCTCGACGTTCAGCTTCCTCGACGCTTCTCTGCACAGGCAGAGTAAGACTGGGGAGTGAAACAATAGCAAATCTTATGCCAGCTCCAGTGGCGAGCTGAGGGAAAGATAAGAAAAAGGGGAAGAAGCAGGAGACAAAGGCGACTTACGGAGAAGGTGCAAATCCCACAGCCGGAAGTCGACCTCGAGCGGGAAGTACATGTTGTCGCCGGCGTGCTCCCAGAACTCGAACCGAAAATCACCAAAATCCCGAAGCGCAGCGGGTGCCGAACACGCGTTCAACAGGGCTTTCCAGGCTGGACAACCTTGTTTCGCCTGGGAACAGGCGTCGCAGGCGGAGCGGGCTTTGGCAGCTGCCGACTTGTGCGCATCCTCGGGGAGCGACCAAACAGTGCAGAGCTGGTGGCCGGCAATGCATCGGCTGCAGGGGGGATGTAAAGCACGCACTACATGACCCCGAGGACAGTAATTGGGCTTGCCGAAAAATCAAATCGCAGGACCAACACGAGGGAGATTTGACGCAGGGGGAATGACATCGGTTTGTGAGGAAGTGGGAGGAGGCATTGGAACGACGGGACCTCGACGACAAGGGTGTTGACGATCTGGCGGGGGAGAACGCCAGGGTTTGGGAGAGGAAGAACCCAACCCCAACCTGGAAAACCCGAGCCGGAACCCAACGAACAACTAGGAGAACTCGCCAACGACGAATGAGTTGGGAAGGATTGCGCCCCGGAAACGGGGGTGGTGCAATATCTTCCAGCTCGTCCCGGGGTTCCTCGTCGTACACCACGACATCGTCAACCATAGCTTCGTCATCCACATTGGGCAAGTTATCCACGGGAGGAGGAGGTGACGGCGAGTGTGGAGGGGAAGGAGCTGGTTGTGGAGACGGTGAAGCGGGAAGCTCTTCAACATTGACAAGTTCGTCCGGGTACGCTGGTCCCAGGGGCTCGGAGTTGATATACTCTTCCTCGGCGGGGATGGCATCTATTTCACGGCCAAACTTGTTGAAAATTGGAACCCGCTGCCGCAGGGGAAGATTAACAAAGACCGCGGGACGTTCTCCGTTGCCAGAGGAAAGCCATTTGTCGAGACACTCGGCAAGAAATTCCCATGCAAACAAAGAGGAGGGCGGACAGTTACCGGACACTTCGTCAATTCGAGGATCCGGGAAGTCGACGAAAGGGATGTTGAGAGAGGAGTGGTCGTAACGGAAGGCGCGAAGAATGAAAGAGCGGGGAAACCGGAGGGCGGTTTCGAGTTCCATGTCGAACTGGGCAGAAGCGATCGCCGTATTCCGGTTGTGACCGGTAAGATGGGTAAAAGTCTCCTGGAAGAGAGCCCAGAAGTTGCGAGAGATGAAGACGACAATACCTGCTCAGGAGGGCAAGGAAAGCATCCAAAGAACATACCACTACAATGGATGAGCGAGGAACGGAAATAAATTAACAAAAAAAAACGAACCATATGGAGGAAAAGACTTTTCAACTCCTCCTTGATGCGCTCAGCGTGATGGTCGGTGCGTTCGCAAATGATTCCCTCACGGGCAAGTTGAATCGCCTCCCCTTCTTCCTAAAAGCGAAACCGAAGATCGAGACTCTTGTGGGGCGATACAGCCGGGTTGGAATGCAACATATAATCGCGTTCGTACACGTTGAAAACCGCGCTGAAGTATATGTCGCGAGGTCCAGCAAAGGCTGGGATCCAACAGGCGGCGGAGGCATATTGGTCGAAGAGAGCCTGTGCACAGGCAAACGAGGACCATGCACCTTGAGAGGGTGGAAGATGGCGAACATTGAGCCGAGGCGTTCTAATGTCGAGCAAAGGAGGGCGAGTTTGAATACCCAGGGGAACCCCCTGGGAGGAAGGGAGAGGGAGGTCCTGTGAAACGACAACACACTGACTATGATTGGATATTGGACAGCGAAGAAACCAAGATAATACCGTGTCCAGCGGAAAACGACGAAGAGGAGGCGGCAGAGAGGGAAGCGGCACATGGAGAGGATCGAGGATAGTGGTGTGGAGAGGGAGCCCGTTGATGAACCAGGAAGGGGCAATGAGATGAAGTTCCGCCTCTTCGGTAATGCCAGCGTCCTTGACCAAAGACTCGTCGAGGGATGGAGTGGGGCCATATGCGAAGAAATGAACCAGTTGTATCGTTGGACACCATGGCAGCGGGGACGACGAAACCACGAAAGCGGAGGCAGCGGGGACGACGAAACCGCGAAAGCGGAGGCGGCGGGTTGTCGACAGTATAGGAGGGGGAGGGCAAATGAGAAGAAGGAGGGGGAGAACCCGAGCGACCGTGAATACGATGAGGGGACGACATGGTGGAAGGGAGGAAAGAAATGGAGGATGCATTTT
This sequence comes from Mycena amicta, assembly GCA_029282125.1. Lineage (NCBI taxonomy): Eukaryota > Fungi > Basidiomycota > Agaricomycetes > Agaricales > Mycenaceae > Mycena > Mycena amicta. The sequence goes on from JARIHP010000024.1 coordinate 439,103, forward strand.
GATTCCACGGTGTCTTAAATGGACGCGTGAAGACAGGAGGACCAACAAATCAAAACAACCTGGATTGGGAACCCGCAGCTCAGTTAACCCCGTTAGGGGTGTGACTCGTGGGTCCAAGACTTTAGTCACGTCCCAAAAGGAGCCACGAAAATCACATGGAACCCAACAAGCTTTGGAAGCCGCAGCGGGATAAATTCTATGGAACCAAAAATAACCAAGCATGCAAACGACCCTGAACATGAGGTGCCGAGGAGATTCAAACTCCGAGCAAAATTTACAAGTGCCGAATCATATTGGATCTCCGATATAAAAAATTCAACCTCCGAAAAAGGGAACCCGTTCTCACGGCTACTCGAGACGAGTGCCTTAAGGGGGGGGTGATGTCACGAAACCGACTGATGGTGCATCACATATGGCGCATCATGCCATCAGTCCGCGTCATTCACAACATATCCAAAGATCGCGCAAAAGGGGAGATCAGATACATATACCAAGGGAAGGGACGACCACTGTCGCGGCTTGACAGGGAGGAGTGGATCGGACATGTAGGAGGGACTGATAGGATACCGATTGATAGCATAGATACCCTGTAGTATAAGAAGGGGCGGTAGAAGCTAGGAGCTCTAGCTTCTACCTCGTCTAATACACGGCCTTACCCTCCACGGTCTCGTATTGGACTTCCCGTCCATGCTCAACGCATCTCGACATTGCCGGGTTCTAGATTCCGAGTCTCCGTTGAAGAACCCGACTATCCCGACTCACGTCCCGTTGGACTCCTAGACCCCGCTGAGGCTGCGGGTTCTATCGTACGCATCCCCACGGAGGCTATCAAGACTCGCTGCCGTGAGGAGAGCGCTCCGGTTCGCCCTTGGTGTCTTGGGACTGTGGAGCCCCGACCCCGTTCTTGACAAGACCCCTGTACACTCCGGATTGACCTGTATATGGCTTGCGAAAAAAAACACTCACCCTGATTGTTTTCCAACTCAATCAATGTGATTATATTTGGAAGATCGAGGTATTGTACCGTTCACAGACCTTCCAACATGGTTCTAGGTACACAGACGGGCGAAAAACATTCCACTATATCTGCTGATGTGTGCCAAAAGTTGTATTCTGGAGTTCTGGAGAAAGAATCATATTGATTGGATAGAGATCCACTCAGGACAATTGGATTCGGATTCAATCAACTTTTTATTTATAATCAGCCTCTCCACACACAACATCGGCGCGAGGTACTTTCAATGTTCTTGATGGCAGGAGGATACACAGTGTTCCGGCCCTGGGTAGAACAGTCGTCAACATAATGCTACCTCAGGCTATGTTCGGCCGTGTACGTAGCCGAGCTTCGGTTAGGTAAGGCTACTGAGGAGCCTGAGCTTAATCCGGCTTACTACTCATACACAGTGACACGGTGGACAATTAGCTGTCATGTAGCCAAAGCGCTGCTACAGTCATCTGTTCTGTCATGTAGCGCCATTGTTCAAAGCGTTAGTTGTTAATATACATACAGGAGATAAGTCAGGGATAACCCTTGTGTGCTTGCATTTAAGTCCAGATAAGTACTTAACTGAAACTGGTCAAATCCTGTTTTGGGACTGATGGCCGGCCCGGGTCACGTCACACTCTTTGCTTTGAACTTCCACCATCGTTTAACTCCCCGCTCGCTGCTTGCCTGTCTACGACGTCCAAACCGCCGTTCTCTATTCTAATTTACCCAGCCACTCCCTTTGATTGAATCCCTTCCCTCAACGTTGCTCGAAGCCGTGACAAGGCTCAAGATTCCGAGTCAAGCCCGCACCCTGCCTTCACTGCTCAGTTCGATCCCCTGGCTTCAACCATCAACTCTAGCCCTCTTTGAACCCATCAGAAATGCGCCGCTTCAATGCAGTCCCACTCGCTGAGCCATGGCGAACGCTATTGCAATGTGCGTGCCTTAGCAACTGAGCTAGACATGGGCGCTGTACGACATGCTGGCGGATTCCAGTGGAGGATGGGCAAGAGGCGGTGGGACATCACAGAAAGTGCGTCTCCCGTATTGTCGCACTTCCTGAGCCATACTAACGCTCCGATAGCGCGTCAGTCCCCATGTTTCGGTACTGACTCAGAACTCTGGCTACAACCCTCAGCAACCACATCACAACGGGACTGATACTCTGCGCGCAACCGTTGGATATGCGCTTTTCGGGTCGTCCGTCTCCCCGGTGTTGCCAACCGCTAACGGTCCGCTATTAGCATAGGTCCTTGTCCCCGTCTTCTACTGCGATTGCAGAGCTTATTAATCGTTCTCCGTGCATTGGTGGGTCGGTGGAGGTCCCGCAGCCAGCATTGGGCCAGGCATTTCCGCAGCGGCAGCATTCGCGCTTGGATATTGAGATGATGGGTTGTACCCACCTCACTGGCAGGTAGTATCTCCGCCGTTTGCGACGACTCAACAACCATTTGAATCGACCTTCAATTTTAATTATACCTCACTGTTCTTCTACAGCTATCCTCGCCGTCCATATTTGGGTGATATCCAGGTTTTGTTCTTCATCTCAGCGCGACAATTCCCTGCAATTCAAGAACCTCCTCTCTCATCGGCTTTCTTTTCCATTGGGCATGTCATGATTGCTGTTTGTTTTCGTCACATGTCACATACTCCGGACGGACTGTGCCATCGACTGCGGACTGTGCCATCGACTGCGGACTGTACCATTGACTGTGGAGCTGTGCACGGACTGTGCCATCAACTGTGGAACTGTGCATCAACTGTGCCATCAACTGCGGACTGCGGAGCACAGCCACCGAGGGTAGTATATATACCGTAGCTAGCTGCCCTGTATCCCCAGTCTTTTTATTCCATCTCGTTTACACTCTTACCATCTCCTCCTCCTCTCTCCCTCTCCCTCCTTGTGTTCTGCCATCTGATACCCCATCGTCTGTGACCTCTGGCGTATAGTGTGACAGCCCACATTCTTCTGATCTCCGCCCTGTTCGTGACATAATAAAAAGACTGCACTCATACCTTCGTACCTCTTGGAATCTTCTAGATTTCCCAACGCTCTCAAACCTCCTAACAACACCAAACCTCCTACCCCTCCTACCATTGCAACATGGCACCGAAAGTCGTGCTTGCTTCCCTCCCACCTTTCTTCGCTGGCGAATCTGCAAAGTGGGATAACTTCGTGGATTTTCTTACCACCTACATTGCTGCATATAGCGATGAACTCGACACCGAAAAGAAGAGGATTCTTTTCACCATCTCATTCCTCCGAAATGCAGATGGGTCCAGCTGTGTTGCATCAGACTGGGTGCGCAACTGGAAAAAGCGCACTCTAAACACAGACGGAACCCTTCGTGCATCCTACACTTTTACTGAGCTCATTGAGGAGCTTGAAAAGGCATTCAAGGACCAGAACCTCACTCAACTGTCTCATATCAAGTTGACAAGTACCAAACAGGGGAAAATGTCACTTGTTGAGTATCTCCAACAGTTCGAACTTCATGCTGAACAGGCTGGTTATTCGCCGCACGATGCAACGAGTGACTATAACGCCTTTTTGATCGAACTCTTGGAGGACAACGTCAACCAGGACATCATGTCCCAGATGTACGTTGGAGGATCAGTGGTCCCAACAACTTATGCTGGGTTCAAGAATCGGCTTGTGCAGATTGCTGGAAACCTGCAGCGGGGCAAGATCAGGCAGCAACGCCAGAATGCTCTTACTGTGCAGAAACCAAAAGTCTTCCAAATCCTTCGACCATCCCCAGCATCTCACCATGCTTCACCCAATCATACCAATTCGACCACGGACAACTCTGTGCCCATGGAACTCGACAACCAAGGGCAGACTTCAAAGCCTTTCCGTTGCTACAATTGCGGAAAGTTTGGACACGTCAAGAAGAACTGCCCGGATCCACCGAAACAGAAATTTAACTTGCGAGCCCTCTGTACAGAGATTGATGGGATGGATGCGCAGAGCGAAGTGCTCCAGTCCCTGGCTTCAAAGTTGAAGGAAAAGGGTTTTTGATGCGCTCTGCTCCATTGGCCGAGGAGACAGAGCATGCAGATAGATATGGACGGTTTACCATCCTTACAGAGAAAGGAGATTCCTTTCGAAAGTTTGATACTGATAGTTCTCTGGATATAGGTTCAGCATTGCAACCAAATTTAAATCATTTGCTGGCAAAGGAACCAAATGATCGTGAAGAGAAAATTCGGCTGAATAGGAAGCGCTTGCAGAAACTGCGGAATCAGAAGCAGGATGTAAAGGATAAGCGCTGGAGTGAATTCAAGAAGGCTAGCAGAAGGGCAACTGCTGTTAAAAACCAACAAAAGGGGAGCATAGCTCCGATGGCTCAATCCTTGGCTAAGGAGGAAGCGCCAACATCATACCAAAATCCGACACACACACGAGTACCAGCTGCGGTCAAAATTCGAGAAGCTGTGGAGAAAACAGCGCGGCCCGAAACCGGACCGTTTGTCTGATGAAATCAAGAAGTTCCATGCTGAACGGAAGCGCCACGAAATGGTCATTTCAATCATGCTTGCAGAGCCTGAGACTGGAAAAACCCGCAGAATAAAGGGGTTGTTGGACAGTGGGTGCACGACAACTTGCATTGATCGGAACTACGCCAAGGCGCAGGGGTTCCAGATGAAGGAACTGGATGTGCACATCATAGCAAAGAATGCAGATGGGACAGAGAATTCTCAGGGCAAGATTACCCATTACGTCGAACTTCAGATGGGCATCGGGCCTCACTGGGAAAAGACACGTCTCCTGGTGGCTGGCTTGGGGAAAGCACGAGTGTTCATTGGCTACGACTGGCTTTTGAAACACAACCCACAAGTCAACTGGGCTAGCCAGAAAATCACATTCTGCCGCTGTCCGCCGGAGTGCAACATGGACAGTGAACAATACCACATTGGCGACAAGGAACCAGAGCTAGAAGAGGGAGAATCTCTACTGCTGGTTGACTTCAGCGACGCAATTGAGCTCAGAGCCAAGGAGACTCAGTCTCAGCGTTTCGCTCAAGAAGCAGGCAAAGACCAGGATAAGATGACAGAGGACAAAATCCCAGAGCATTATTGTCAGTTCAAGGACATTTTTGCAAAGGATTCCTTTGACACTCTTCCTCAACGGCGGCCTTGGGATCATGCTATTGAGTTGAAGCCAGATGCAAAATTCGTTGATTGCAAGATCTATCCGCTTTCACGGACTGAGCAGGGCAAACTGGATGAGTTCTTGGAGGAGAATTTGCGGACTGGACGAATCAGACCTTCGAAATCGCCCATGGCTTCCGCATTCTTCTTTGTCAAGAAGAAGGATGGAACCCTCCGACCCGTACAGGATTACAGAAAACTCAACGACATGACCATCAAGAACCGATATCCTTTGCCTTTGATCTCAGAGCTTGTCAGCAAGCTCCAGGGTGCCCGCTTTTTCACAAAACTTGATGTGCGATGGGGTTACAACAATGTTCGCATCAAGGAGGGTGATGAGTGGAAAGGGGCATTCCGCACAAATCGTGGACTCTTCGAACCTTTGGTCATGTTCTTTGGATTGACCAACTCGCCTGCCACGTTTCAGACTATGATGAACGACATTCTTCGGGACTTGGTGAATGAAGGACGAGTAATTGTCTACCTCGACGATATCCTTATCTTCACTGAGACCTTGGAGGAACATCGGCATGTTGTTCGTCGAGTGCTTGAGACACTGGCCAAACACAACCTTTTCCTCAAACCTGAAAAGTGTGAGTTTGAACGGACTGTCATTGAGTACCTGGGCATGATCATTTCCTACAACTCTATGAAGATGGACCCAGTCAAGATAAAGGGTGTTCTGGATTGGCCAGAGCCCAAGACTGTCAAACAGGTCCAGGCTTTCCTTGGATTCACCAACTTCTACCGCCGCTTCATTCGAGGCTATAGTGAGATTGCAAAACCACTCACAAGGCTCACGGGAAAAGGAGGCTGGGCTTGGGCGGATGAACAGAGACGTTCATTTGCATTGTTGAAGGAGAGAGTTGCAGAAGATGCTGTCTTGGCATTACCAGCAGATGATGGGAAATTCCGGCTTGAAGCAGATGCTTCTGAAGGTGCCATTGGCGCTGTCTTGAGCCAACTTCAAGAAGGCAAATGGCGGCCAGTTGGTTTCATGTCACATAGTCTCTCGGACACGGAGCGCAACTACGAAATCTACGACAAGGAAATGCTTGCAATCATGGCAGCCCTGGATGAATACCGACCATTCCTCATGGGTGCCAAGGAGACCTTCGAGATTTTCACGGATCATCAGAACCTGCAATACTTCAAGAAGCCACAGAAACTCAACAGACGACAAGCACGTTGGGTTACCGAACTATCCGAGTTTGACTTCACACTTCATCACCGTCCTGGTGCTCTGAACAGAAAGGCAGACTTGTTGTCCCGCCGAGCCGACCACGATCAGGGCAAGAATGACAATAGTGATGTTGTTCTTCTGAAACCCAAACTCTTTCGAGCTACAGAGTTTGAGTTTGAAAGTCTAGATCAACAGCTCATTGGAGACATCAAGTCATGCAAACATGTGGATACATCGGTTAAGATTGCTCTAGAGAAGGAACTGCCTGGTTGGACCCGAAAAGATGACCTGATCCTGTACAAGGGCAAGGTCTATGTCCCACGGGATCGGAAACTCCGAGAGAAGATCATCCACCAGCATCATGATGTTCCCCTTGCTGGACATCCCGGTGGATTCCGAACACAGGAGTTGATCGAGCGGAATTTCTGGTGGCCACGGATTGGCAACCAAGTCAAGGAATACGTGCAATCGTGTGAGGCTTGCCAGCGTACAAGATACCGACGTCGGACCCATGGACTATTGAACCCACATGCCGTACCAAGTGGGCCATGGGAGACGATTTCGATGGACTTGATTGGCCCCTTGCCGGAAAGCAATGGATTCAATGCAATTCAAGTCTGGGTCGACTTGTTTACCAAGCGCATTCATGTTGAGCCAGTGGATATAAAGCTCAGCAGTGAAGGGGTTGCACGGTTAACTCGAGACCGAATTGTTCGTTATCACGGGATTATGCACAAAATTATCTCTGACCGGGATCCACGGTACATCTCCAAGTTCATGCAGGAGTTGAACCGTCTTCTTGGCACACAGATGAATCCCACAACTGCATATCGACCTGGGAGCGACGGCCAAACTGAACGCATGAATCAGGAGATCGAACATTATCTCCGGATCTATGTGAACTATCATCAATCAGATTGGGCTGAATGGCTTGCAATGGCGGAGTTCGCCTATAACGATAAAGTCCACTCTTCGACTCAAATATCACCATTCTTTGCGGACCATGGTTATCACCCCTGGAAAGGAGTCGAGGGTCGGCTGGAGTCCAAGAACGAAACAGCACAGGACTTTGCCCAGCAGATGAAGAAGATCCGGGAGGATGCTGGCATTGCAATGCAAAAGGCAAAAGACTACATGAAGAAACAGTATGATCGCAAGCGAGTGCCAGCCCCAGACTTCAAGGTTGGGCAGAAGGTGTGGCTGGAAGCCAAAAACATCCAGCAAGATCGACCAACGGAGAAATTCTCTGATCGTCGACTTGGACCATTTGTAATTTTGGAGAAGATTGGAGCTGCAGCATATCGGCTGAGGATGCCAGGAATGGACCAACATCATTCTGTCTACAATGAAGAACTGTTATCTCCTTATGTGGAGCCACCTCCTCACAGGCGAGAACATCGACCACCTCCAACCATTGTCCAAGGCCACGAGGAGTACGTTGTGGAGGAGATTCTCAAATCTCGGAAACGTGGACAAGGCTACCAATATCTGGTCAAATGGAAGGATTACTCACACAGTGACAACACTTGGGAACCAGAACGTAATCTTACCAATGCGAAAGAACTCTTGAGTACGTTCAAGAAGCGTAACCTCACAACTCGCGCTCTGAACACAGTACCTATCCTTCCCTCCGGATATTGGGATCAGCTGATCGACCGCTACAAACCGAAGATTGAATCACTTCCCTATCCCACGCGGCGACTCTTTGACCCTTCCACTGGCAAATTTGAAAACATAAAATCTACATCAATGAGGACATTGACCATAGAGAGGGGGGTAATGTCATGATTGCTGTTTGTTTTCGTCACATGTCACATACTCCGGACGGACTGTGCCATCGACTGCGGACTGTGCCATCGACTGCGGACTGTACCATCGACTGTGGAGCTGTGCACGGACTGTGCCATCAACTGTGGAACTGTGCATCAACTGTGCCATCAACTGCGGACTGCGGAGCACAGCCACCGAGGGTAGTATATATACCGTAGCTAGCTGCCCTGTATCCCCAGTCTTTTTATTCCATCTCGTTTACACTCTTACCATCTCCTCCTCCTCTCTCCCTCTCCCTCCTTGTGTTCTGCCATCTGATACCCCATCGTCTGTGACCTCTGGCGTATAGTGTGACAGCCCACATTCTTCTGATCTCCGCCCTGTTCGTGACAGGGCAACGACAATCTCAAACAGAGAGAGAGAGAGAGAGATGTCCCGAGTACTTCGTGCGCCCGTCATATTCTCGGACTGGGGCTAACTGGGCCTCTCAGCGCTCTATGTTCAATATCCTCGTGAAAATAGTGTGGGTAAGCTTTCAAGAAGAATATTCATCCACGCTAATCCACCCATACTCTAGTTGGTACCCAAACCGATAGACAATGCGACCTATGTAACTGCATGTACTGTGGAATTCCTTTCGTCTCTCTCACTGTGTTCTTGGCGGATGCTCTAAATCAATGAAAGGGACGCACCTGGGCCCGACACAGTGTTTTGACCAAATTGTTGACCATCCGAGTTATGCGCGTTTTGTCCACTCGATGTCGGAAGGCATTGAAGCTGCCAAGAAGTTGCATGGACTCTAGAGTGATTTGAAGTCAAGACATCGTTGTAGCATGCATGTCGGGAGAATTTCAAGGTTGAAGCTGACGGTAATAGTATAATTAAGTTCCATGTTCTATTCTGCAATTTTACGAGTACTTTAGTAATTGTTCATGACCCATGTCGAAAGGGGAGTTTCGCATCGACCTTTCGAGCCTTCAAAATTCACACATGTAATGGATTTAGCGAGTTTCATTAGAGTTGGTCTGTAGTCTTTCTGCCAAAATCATTACAAGTTTTGTAGTCAATTTAGTGGCTATGTCATCTCCTGAGTCCGCAGATCGTCAATGTCAGGGTCAATGTCGTCAGCGTCAACGTTGTCAACGTCAATGTCAATGTTGTCAACTCAACATCAATACCCAACGTCGTCAACGTCGGCCATCAACGTCGGTCCAGGCGCATCATTCCACGCCATCAGTACCCGACTTTTCTGCTGTCATCATAATCACCTCAAGTCAGTGTGGGCATTGACCGGGTCAAACCGGCTTTGACCGATTTGACTGGCGGTGTAGTGGGAGAGATCGCATCATGTCACCATAGTCACATCATCATCATCATCATTCTTAGCCAGAGCCACCGACCTACCACATTGTGGTGACGAGAGTGTGCTTCGTGCGCGTGTCCTGAAGCTTACGTTGACTGCGAGACTCGACGACCTAGTGGCTCCCAGCCATCCCGCGGGTACAGGACAGAAGGAGGACAAACCCGAGTTTTTTGTGTCGTGCATTCCCCAGTGCTTCTCTTGTGTACGCTGCTGTGTTTCTAGTGATTTCGAGTTTCCCCCGTGTTCCACCGCGTATTCCACCGTCATCGTATCCCATCCCTCCATCGAGCCGTTGCCATGTCGACCTCACCCGCTCTCCCAGCCTCCGTCTCCCGCGACATCGACCGCATCCTTCTCAAAGTCGTTCCCTGGGACGCTCGAAAGGAAGGCGGCACTCGTTTACAAGCATGTCTGCATGAATTGTGGAGTCTTGCAACGAGAGTGTCCAGTCGAGCCTCTTCCGCACCGCTTCAAGTTCCTGACGCCGACGAATTCACCAAAGAGCACCTACACCAGGAGGATCTCGAGGAGCTCGATGCCGCTCACAAGAAGGTTCTCGTCGAAGTTGATATGCGGTGGATGTATCCTGCAGAGGAGGGCAAGCCAACACCGCTCCACAAAGCCTTGAAGTCTCTGTCTGGGTCTGCGCTCGAGATTGGATTCCGTCACGGACGCAGCCGCGTCTCTGCCCCTCCGCTCCCTGTATCCGCCCGTCCCGTTCCGAAACCCCGCGTGCTCGCAGACATAGCTGTTCAGACCAAAGCCAAAGTGCCTTCCGATACCCTCCCCAAGCCCGCACCGTCGAATTGGGCTGATGATTCCGCGTCGCTGCCTATCTTTTCACTTTCCGTTGCTTCCCCACCGAGCAATGAACCACGGGATCTTTCAGCGCTTCGCAGCAGTACCTCGGCGCTGTTTGCCAGTCTGCAACGTCGTCGCCACCGTCAAAATGGTGCTCAGCGTCGTATGCGTACAGGAGCAAAAAATCCGAGGGTCCATCCACCACCTCCGTCATCGTCGCGCCCGCGTCGACCCCGTTCCGCCCATACCACTGCGAAACCGACCACTTCATCGACCCCATCGTCTACAGAGCCACTGTCCGCTCCGGTACCTGACTCGTCTCAGCTCAACTGGGCACACGACCCGCGCCTGCGTCGTTTGAGCCAAGCTCTTGTTGGTTTGGGATGGATCTGACATACACCCGGGACAGTGTGTTGTGGCTCATGTCGTTTTGGTGCAGGATGAGCTGCAGGCGACGAGGACATCGCCATTTTAAAAGGGGGCACCTGTAGTGGGAGAGATCGCATCATGTCACCGTAGTCACATCATCATCATCATCATTCTTAGCCAGAGCCACCGACCTACCACAGCGGCTTGACCGAGTTTGACTGTTGACCATTGACTCCTGTCTATTTGGGAAGCCACCCATAGCTGGATTCTACAGACTTCTGGTTGATGCTGGGTGTATTAAGACATCTAATGTGGGCCATGTACTCAATTTCTGCCATAAAATTGCTTCTCTGGATCCATCCAAGTCATTTTTCTGGTTTTGGCCACAGCTGGTGGCCCTTTCAATGTCCGTCCTGTATCTCTGCCAGTTCTCATTGTATCGACTTGATTCTGGGCTCATTTTGCAGGGAATATTCTATAAAATGTCTGAAAGATGTTGTGTATACCACCAGATGGGTGATTGTCATGGGAATTCAGAGTGAGCCAATCTGCCATTTCAACTCGGCTGCTGCCCCAGATCATCATGCATCATCCTATTTAACGGATGAAAACGAGACTGTGATACTCTAGCAACATTGCCTGATGCACAAAAAATTCACCAGCCACTGTTATGGTGGCCAAAGTGGTGTTGGCCATTGTTTGTCCATACCCAGACTTGCATGTTTGTATAGTGCGGGCAGATGTATTCCATGGGGAAATTTATACATTCCTGATTCAGATACCCTACAGCACAAGTAGAACTTGAGTTTGGGAGGTATCTTGCAGAAACAGGCTCAAAGTGAAATAAAACACCTAGTCCACTTATTGCTGATGTTAAGACTGCTATCGAGCCCGAAGGCTGGGTCTTGTATGAGATTGCAATGGACCATAACGTAGAGGAGATTAATACGATTCGAACGCACCTAGTATCAAGCTGAACGGTGCAGAAACCATCATAAAAACTCGATTTTAAACAACGGTCAAATTTCGGTCAAATCCGGTCAAGCCGCGGTCAGGCCCGGTCATCGGTCAAAGTTGGCCAGCCAGCGTTGACCCTCGACCGGTCACTGCCCACACTGCCTCAAGTCAAGTCAACGGAGGGCCGAGGCCATCTCTTTACTCCAGCACAAGGGGCATAAGTTCACAATTGAACATAACTTGCAAGTCTGAATTATTCTATAAGAAACTTGCCAAAACCGGGAATGCATGTAGAAGCAAAAATTCCCAAGGGAATCCGCTAGTTCCTTGGTGAGAGGCACATATTTACCACCAGAATGTCATGCAGTAGCTCCGAAAATCCGAATGTCTCATCATATTTAAGAATTGGTATTGAGAAATCATACACTTTCCGAAAATGGAAAAATGTCTAGAAATGACAATCCCTGTGGGAATGGCCTGGATTTTTGTGAGGATGCACAGATATACTGCTAGTATAAGTTGCAGTAGGTGTGAAAATCCAAATGTTCATTCATACTCATGAACTAAGCATTAGACCATATTAGTTGCGCATAGAAAAGCCCAAAATCATTATACAAAACTTCTGCTAATTTTCTGCAACAACGCTGGTGGAGCCATTGAGTTGGCACATTTTCATGGGTTCAAAAAGTTACATACTTTTGTTTGTTTTGCTACGTATAAAGTCGTCTTATTCTGTCCAAAAAAATAGAACTGTGATCCCTCCCTCACGAGCATCGACTACGGTGGAATATTTAAGTTATTCATTATACTGGCGTGGTCCATAACATGAACAGTATTGGCATGGGTGGGGTGGGATAAAATTATACTCGCAGGTCCCAATACCTGAACAGCAACTTGAAGTTTACGGAAGACAAGAGTATGATACTGTAAGATTTGAGCTTCTGTGCTTGTGGCAGTGGGTTGTGTATGTGCCTGGGCCTGTGCCTGTCAAGAGTCATGTGGGTCTTCTAATGTTACTGTGTCCGGTGTGGCGGCAGGTACTTATTGGACAAAAGCTCGTGAATCGACTTATTTTAACGCGTGAACGCTGATGTTCATGCATGAAGACTAATGTTCACGCGTGAAGGCGTTCACGAGCTGGTCATGCGCTGCCTCATGAATGCAAATGGCCGATTTTTTTTTTCTGGCAGGACAAGTTCTAGCTATAAGACCCGGCATGTACCATTTTCAAAATGCAGCCCGTAACTATGTTTGAAGGGGGGGAACAACAACCTGGTCCTGGCAGGCAAGCGCTGCGAGACAAGGTTGAACATTGAACATTGGAGTTGAACACCCCTACAGGCTACTAGTACTAGTATCATCAGGTTAAAGGCTAGTTTGAATGTGAAGGTTTTTTGTATGCAGTAGTGTGGTGACCAGCTCTTCTATCGGTCGTTGACTCCATCAGTCTCGAATATCGTGGAGTGGCAGGATTGTTACTGAAAGAGTCCTGCAGTCAAGTGAGCAGACTTTGGATGCATGTTTCGAGTCTCATGATTTGAGTTTGGAGAATGCACACTTGAGCCCGTTGATGTTCTTGGCGTCAAATCCAACTTGAAACAGTTTTGCACAATATCTGCACGTTGTATTCGTCACTTGCAAGTTGCTTAAGACTCAAGCGGACTTGCACAAGCTCTCGTGGAGTGGTTAACTCTGTGTCCACATGGAAGGCTGTTCTTCTCAAAAGGAAAAAAAGAAGTACTCGGCTTGCCATGCGAAGTAGTGGCCTCCTAAACAAGTCATACTATATATTATTATTATTATATTCAATCCAGCGCTTTGAACAATGGTGCTACATGACAGAACAAATGACTGTAGCAGCGCTTTGGCTACATGACAGCTGATTGTCTGCCGTGTGATCATCTAAAATCCAAATTACCACCATTTCTCCCTTGTCGCAGAGCTCACCGATGCTCTTATGAGCGTCTCCATCGGCATGGGCAGTGCTCAGCCGCTGGCGACAACAGGGGCAAACGGTATGGGAAGATTCACAGGCTGTTTGATATCACCGGCCGCTTGGACCCGGCTAAGGTCGGCCCTAACATATCCTTGACACATCTAAACTTTCTACCTCCGAGCTCTTAAGAATTGAGCACCCCTATTACATTGACGAGGGCCGGAACGCAGTGATACGCAGGTGAGATTTGTTACGCCGACTCAAGTTCGAGCTAATCATAACACTTGCTAAGCATTCCCGATGACTGGCGCGTGGGTATCAAACGTCATCGCCCGGCCACCAGCGTAGATCGTGTCCGAGTCACCCACACATTCAATCATGTTACTTTCCAGAAAACGCGCCGCCGCAATCGGGATCGTCAACGGCCTTGGGAATCTCGGAAATCTGTAAGTCGCTATGCTTTATACCGACTCTGAACGGCCTCATAACCGCATGCAGAATGGGCTCATACACATGGAAAGCCGCTTGGGCACCCGACTATCACCAGTCCATGATAATTTCGCTCTGCTCGCTTGTGTTAGCGACTGCGCTCTCTCTAGGTCAGAAAATCTTCCCGTTCGTCACCTATATGCCATCGCCGAGCAACCACATATAGGAATACGCCAGCATCTCGTCCGTATGAACAAGCGGCTCGCGGAGGACGAACGTGCAGAGATTCGCGGTGCGGATGAAGTGTGCGTTCGGAAGGCGGCAATCCTTGAGGGAATCATGTTTGAACAGGCCATGGAGAGGCGAAGAGGATTTAGATATTTGTACTAGTTCTTTGATAAACTTACGAGCAGATGCAGCTCAGGAAAGGGGCTCGAGCGAGCGGATTCAACTTGTTTGCAGGGAGGCCAAACGAAGCGCGCTCGGAAAAGCGGTTGAATTAAAGATAAGTATGGCTACGGGTCACTTCAGATACAAACTGTTTCGAGGCCAGTTGGATCAAGAAATCAGTGTCATGGGATCGTGGCCGTCACCGTGACGTATACGTGTCGGCCTCTAACCCCAGCTCGAATGATACTACTCCAAGTAACCCCCAGAGCATCCAGAGCATCGTTTATTAACTTATCTGACGGCTTTGCCCACCGGAGTAACCTCAGTGGGCACAAGAATTATGCGTGGGGACTCGGAGCGCTCGTCGCAAACGCAAAAGGCGAAAAGCTTTGAGAATTTGTTTGAGGTCGACATTATTCACTGCCACACAGTCCACTCACGACAGCGACGCCCGCAATGCATTTCCCACATGGGAACAAAGACACCGATGGCTATGCCCAAGAAGCGCTCGCGCGTCAAGCAAATTTAAAGTCGTAACGCTGTCGCCGCTCTAATTCACCCCTCGACGGCGGGATGAGCCTGCGCTTGAAGCTTTCCCGCATCTCCTTATCGAATCTCAAGCTCAAGCTACGCAGAAGCAGTGGAAAATCTAAAACCAAAACCATTCCGAAGCCCCAATCCAATTTCGCCTCACAGGGCAGTACGGCCGTCGGAGACGAGTTGGACTCAGCGGAGGCCAGTTCGGAGGAGGAGGAGGAGACATTGGTCTCCGGGTCGGGCCGCGACGATGTTGCCAGCGGTTCGAAGCCTCCAGTGTTGCCATTCGTCCTCGTCTCGCCATCCCCAAGCTCGCCATACGACCCTGTCGGTCTGCTATCCTTCGTGTTTGACGAAGATGGGTCGATTAAGACGCCCGTCGCAAGCAACCCACCAAGGTCCAAAGACAAGTTGGATATTAAAGACGACGACAACACTCCCACTTCTGCGTCCACCTTCGAGGACGAAGAGAATCGTCGCGACGTCGAAGCCCTTCGGTTACATTCTGCGGACTCTGCTCTGAGCGACGAAGAAGCCACCCGGGCAGCGTTCCTCCGTACCTCTTCCCTGGCCGCCACTTCCACAATCGACCTATGGGCCGTCGAGATGCGCCTGACACTCCTTTGGTGTCTCGCCTTCGAAGCGCGGTTCCGACGACGCCAGCCCGCGGTTGCGCTTTGGCTTGCAATAATTTCAGGCGGACGCGAGGCCGACTTTGGACATACGGACTGGGGAATGTGGATCGAGGGCGACGAGCGCTACCTACGTGAGGCAATCATCGCCCATCCATCGCATGCGTATCACCTCCGAACGACCGCTTCTATCCTCCGAAAAAGCGACTGGACCGATGCTTGGACTGCCTTGCGGAGTCGCGAGAATGCACCCAAGAAGGATGCGAACAACATTGACTATGTGAAGACATTATGTGTCGAGGACCGCGTCCTCCGCATCACTTGGTTGGCAGTTACGGACGGTATTCCCATCGCGTCTCACGGGTACACCACTCTCCGCAAGCAAATCGACTTCTGGATGGCCTTCACCGTGCCATTCCGACCTGCCGAGGCAGCGTCGCTTCCCGAACACGATCTCAGATGCCCGTTTGGCTCCTCTGCGCTCTGGCTTTGGCTTCGTACCGCCATAGTCGATTACATCCGCCCTCCAGACCCAACGGACCACAACGCCAAGGTCGACCGCAAAGGGCTCATGCGAGACATAGGCTGCTGCGAGGGGTGCTTGGTCAAAGCCCTGCGTGCACATGCAGTACCATTCCACACCGTGACCCCGGCAATATGGCCCGCCATCCTGTGGGTCGCATTCCAGCTCCAAACGCGCGACTCGTCCAAATCGCGCTCCCTCTCAGACTTCCTCAGCATCATCAACGCGAACCAGGAGGAGCATATGGGTCTTTGGGCTTGGGATGATGAGGACGAGCAGATGCTTCGTTCTTCGCTGGGCCGGGGCGGTACCCCTCCGTCGAATGGATCTTCTGTTCCCTGGACCGACGGCTTCCCTGCCTGGCGCCAGTACCTCGATGCGCTGGATAATAACGGCTGGAAGGCCCTCGAGGGTGCTACTCGGAGAACATCCCGCGTTCGTCTACAGCCCACGGAGTACGATGCCGCTGTTCGCATTGGCGGGCTTCTGCTCTGGGTCTCGTCGTCGCCGTCGTCCTCGAAAGACGCCGCCGCCGCCTCAAGCCTTCTCGCATCCCTCATCCCGAGGCCGCGCGATTCTGACCCAGCGCTGGCGGTATCTCAATCTGATGCAACTGCAATCGAGAAACACCAGTTCCTCCGGCATTTTCTCATCCAGCGCAGCTCCTCTGCTACTGGGACTAAAACGAGGGTGGAACCCTACAAGCTGCATTTCGATCCCGAGCCGGTGGATTGGCACTTCCCCGGGATGTGGTTGACGAAGAACAAGGATGTTTTACGGAGGACTGCGCTACAGGATCCCGAGTTGGTGTCCTATATGCATGTGGCTGAGAATGTGTACATGATCTCGCATGTCCGGCGCGCGCTACCTCTGGTGCGATTTCCTCTCTTGGCGCGATCGATGGAGGACCACTGATGTCTGCGACAGCGTTTCATGTCTTGCATCTTCGCTGGTTTATTGAAAACGTGTAACAACAACAAGTGAGTGATGCACTCGCTCTCCTTTTGCATCGAGTCTGAATAGTTGGACAGCAGCCGACTAGACGACTTTCGCTCCAAGATACAACTGTGGAAGACCTGGGACACCATGACATGCCTCATCAACTTCCGCGTAGTCCTCTCGACGACCTTCGAGCTCTCTAAGCTAATCAAAGTGACTTATCCTTCTGTATATGCTCTCCGAGTTGGCTAACGAACACCAAAGGAAGAGGACTTGCCTCGTCCCATGATCAATGTCGCCATCCACACGGACATCTTATGTGTATGCGCCCAGTTGGCCGATGTCCTGCGCGATGCAGCCAACTACCTCTACTTTGTGCGAACTAAGGACGAGGATGCGCAGAAGCTCCTAGATCTCATCCAAGACGTGCGTGCATCTACCACTTCTTTTCTTTTATTATCATACTGACGATTGGCAAAGTTACTAGACTACCCTCTTCTCGACGACGGGATCCGCCCCGTCATCCTCAAAGCCCTCTTGAAGCTCTCCGCCAAATCAGGTCTCCATCCGCGCTGCTTTGCCCTCTCCGATCGCCTACAACTCGAGGGTCACCAGATAGCCGCCGGCAGCTTCGGAGACGTATGGAAGGGCACCATTGGTAGCGAGATCGTGTCTGTGAAGGTCATGCGGGTATATGAGGAAGGTGACGCCGCTGCCCTTCTCAAGGCAAGTGATCTTCCTCCGCATCGACGTCAAAAATTCTCACCTGCTCGCACTGTAATAGGAGTTCTACCGCGAGGCTCTCATCTGGCGACAACTGTCTCACCCCAACCTCCTGCCGTTTCTCGGGGCGTATTATCTGGAGGGTTCGCGAAGCAGACTCTGTCTTGTCTCGCCTTGGATGGAGAAGGGCAACATCGTGCGCTACCTCAAGAACAATCCTGTTGGCGTCAACAGGCTCTCGTTGGTGAGTTGACTCGTCAATCGCCGTTGGACCACCATCCTCATCTATCGCTGCAGGTTCTTGACGTGGCTCTCGGGCTGGAGCATCTGCACCGATTGAAGCTAGTTCATGGGGACCTCAAAGCGGTACGACGCTTCCTGAGTGATTTAGCGAGCCGGCAACTCATTTTACCCAGATCAACGTCCTCGCAAACAGCTCCGGGCAGGCAGTCCTAGCGGACTTCGGCTTATCCTCCGTCATCGACTCGAAGATCCTCTTGTCGACGTCCACGGTCAAGATGGGTGGTACAGTCCGATGGCAGGCGCCCGAGCTGTTCACGGGAACGAAGAATAGCTTTTCGTCCGATATATACGCCTTCGCCTGCGTTTGCTACGAGGTACATCCGTGTCTCCTCCCATTCATTTGCCCCGTTAATTATCCACCCAGATCTTCACCGGATACGTCCCTTTTTGGGAGCTCACCAACGACGTCGCGGTGATGTTCCAAGTCATCCAAGGCCAGCGTCCCAAACGCTCTCCCGGTAACATCCCTGAGAAGGAGAAGCTCTGGCGCCTCATGACCGAATGCTGGGACGGGGACCCCGAGAAACGACCCACCGCGCCCCAAGTCGTCTTCACTCTCCGCGATCGGGGTATTGGCGCCGTTCCGACGAGCGAGACCGCTGACTGGGAGTCGTGGTATACGTCCAAGTTCCGGTCGTCGTTGGAGGAGCATACGTTGTTCCTTTCGTGTGGTTCTGTGGACGATTGGCAGCAGGTTTGGCCTCGTTTTTGGCTTATCCCTGTGAGGCTCATGCTTTCTCATAGTTCACTCGAATGCAGAAGGAGGAAGACATGTTGAGCGGGAGAAGAGCTGTCGTAGCGGTCAAGACATCACCGTGACGACACACGTTAATTCTCGCGTCCCAGTCGTTATCCTCATGGGCTCTGAAGAAGAAACGACGTTTCATGACACTGACGAATATCTCAGACACTATCTAATTTGTAATCTACTTTACTTTACAAGTCATACTAGTAGTTACTGTTGTGGGCGTCCAAACCACATTCACTGCATTCAGGCCACCTCTAGCCGAAGGTTCAGCGAGGTAAAGCTAGCCTCGTCCATCTGTTTCTAGCTTTGTCTTGGCTTCCCTAGGCGAGGTTCAGCGAGGTTCTCTAGACGAAGGGGTGAGGCAGGGTTTGGCAAGGTTTGTCTAGCTACAGAGAACTTTCAAAACGATCCCAGCTGAAGTCAGATAGTACAGGATGGTCTCTTTGGATGTACCAGAATCGAAATAATCGCAAGCGGACCCTGCGTTCGGAGTTTAAAGCTGACCGACGTCTGATGGCCGCACTTCTCTGCAACTCACAAGCTCGAGCGATGATAGGCTCGTCGGCAAGCAAGGCTGGAGCCCCAGCACTCTTGGCTCCTCTGGCTTCTCCCTCAGGATCCACTCATGCTCGACGCCTAGATAATGCCAGATATCCGGCGGGCGCCAAATCGAAACATACCGACATCTACGCCGGTCGCTCGTTCACGAAGCATCTATCGCCCGCCATCGCGGCCAGATAAGATATATGCGCTCGCTGCCGAGATGGTCAACAAGCCAAGGCCAAGCTAGGTTTGTCTGCCTTCGTCTAGCTCGATACTAAGTCTGGATGAAGTTTGACGAACCAAGACAAGTTTATCTAGCGACCCTAGGCAAGGCTAGATACATGGGAATCGTCTAGATGCCTAGCCGCAGGATCCGTCTAGAAGTGGCCTGAATGCAGTGATTCGTTGTCCTTGTGATTGAACATGTTTTTGTGTGCTTCGGACATCATGCATCATGAAGCAAGAAGTTATCGCATTCAGCGGACGGACAAGTAAAAAACATTGGAGCAACGTAGTTAGTTTTATTATATTTTATCATCGACTCAATGAAGCCTTCGCTTGCATGAGCAAGGACATGCGGCTTTGCTGCGTGGGCGCAAAGGCATATCCATCCAACGCGTTCTTGAGGCATGCTTCCCAGAACGACTTGGGATACACCGGCTGCCAGATAGATGAGTTTTGAACCCTTGGCGATAAGTATTCCACTCACCATTTTCGCCATTTCCGTCTTTGAAAACGCATTGAGGGGTAGTGTATGGCGCACGAAACCGCCGTCTGCCTTCGTGGAGATTAATATTAGTTCAAGACGTCCGACGGCAAACCTCGCATATCGCCTGCTCGACGTTCTTCGTATCCGCTTGGTCCTTCGGCGCGAGTTCGACGCAGAGAATCATCACTCCGCCGACGATTCCGGGATTAGCGCCAACCATGCTCTTGACACCGCGTTTGAATTGCTCCACGACATCAATAGCGCCGTGGCCGTCCGCGTGGAGAGATCGCGACAACGGTTTGAGGACGGAAAACGGGAGGACATCGACGTCGACGAGCGAGTACAGAGTGAGAGGATCGTTCGAGGACACATTGCGCGAGAGTGTAATGCCAACAAAGTGTGTGGTGCTCCTTGAAAAGTTGTGCGCCAGGTCCATAGCGTACCAAGAGACGGCTCCGAATGCAGTTCTGAAATATGGTGCAAGCCAGTGAGCGTCTGTTAAAGGCCAGGAGGAACAACATACTCGGCATGTATTTCAACCATTTTCTTCAAGTCGGCGAGCACGTCCTCCCTACGTTGAAATCAGACCGTTTTTTTTGGGGGGCCATTGTAGAACGTCACGAACGAGCTCCTTTCGCCGCGTCTGTTCTTGGGACTATTTGGAGGTTTTTGACCCGCTGTAGAAAGTCTTGCTTTCTCTATGTCAATAAGGCTTTGGACCGGAGCGATTTGGCTGAGCACAGTTGAGGATCGTCGCGTGTTCTGAAACACCACCCACCAGGCCGTTTTGTGTTGCTTCCAATCGAGTTTTTGGCTAAGATAAAGCGAATCAGTCTAATTAAATAGGTTCCGAGTAGATTTTCCTTCGCACCAATCCTTTGAGCAATACTGCACTGAATGACAGCGGCTGCAGCGTTGCATGCTTCCGCGTTTCTTGCACAGGAAACACTCGTCCTCGGGTACTATGGCCGGATTGGACATGCCAGTGGGTTACGTGGTTGCGGTGGTGAAACAGGCGGGAGATCTAGCCCAAAATATAAGATGGTGGTGGTTAAAGGTCAAGTTGCGAAAGTCACGGTCACGAGCTTCGACTGAAGCTCGTGTTTTTCAAAACCAGGTCAAGATGATTTTTTTTAAGCCTCATTTATGAAGCCGCCGGCCTGCAAGTGCTACCGCGCAGATGTTCAGATCACAGCGTTGTGCGACAGAACAAAGCTCATTTAACAGTTTGTTCAACTTGAACCTGCGACCAGGCCCATGAAGTCTGCATTTAGAGACCATCGAGACGGAAGCAAACAGAAGATCGTTTATTCCTCTGATTACAGGCATACAAACGAAAACCGAGCTACATGTATATTTCATTATAAATTCGACACTGTGCGCCCGGTGCTTCCATTCACCCGCCGGCGATTGGCGGCCAGATTGCCCCCAGATGACGAGAACACAAATTCGATATGCAAACCTCTGGCTTTGAAACCAATTATCTCCTCTTTGGATAGTATCTCCCTGACCTCAGTGGCTTCTCTTGTGCGGCGGAGGTCGACGGTGAGCTGCCGAAAAGATGTCTGCGATTGGATATGCCCCTCGATAAAGTTACGGAGGCAACTGGGACTGATCATGTCGCTGAGGACAAGGACCAGCTCCTCGAGCGCGCCACATGGCCGATCCGGGACGCCAGTTTTCGGAGTCAAGAGATGGAGGAGGTCTTCCCAGTCTGCTGGGAGAGCAGTACCGTGAAATTTGATGAAGGTGATGGATGGGATGAGGTACAGAAAATCCAGTACTTGTCCGCGCACCGGAGATGCAGTTGAAAGCTGTTTCAGATGGGGCATTTTTCGGAGTATGCTGTCGAGACGCAGGTCGGCTGGGAAGCCCGCCGGGTCAAGAGCGAGTTTTTTGAGCTGAGGCAAGGCTGGTAGGGCATCCCAGAATCGGTTGGCGTAGTGAGTTGTACTATTGGCACGGCGACCACTGTACACAAGAAGAGCCTCGAGATATGGCAGGGGTGGGAGCGGGGATAGCTCCAATTCGGTTTCAGGAGGATCTCGAAGCGTAAATTGCAGGCGTCTCAGCCGAGGGCAATGCAGTAGGATCTTGTGTGCGATGAAGAATGAGATGTACAAGGTGCCCTTCATTGTGCGCCAGCAACTGTCGAGAACGAGGTGCGTAATTCCTTCCCAGTGAATGGGTAACTGCCAGATACCCGAGTCTCGTTTCTGGAATAGATGCGGAAGGAACAGGCCACGGAGGCTGCTTGATTGAAGCAGTTTGAAGGGCAATGGATCTTCCGAATCCAGGACTGACTCGGGATCAAGCTGCATCGAGTCGTCGATTTCAATCGATTGCAGCATGGGTGAGTTCTGCGCAAGAAGCAGCCTCAGCATTGTCGGCGATAGTCGTGTGAATTGGAGATGTTTCCAGCGTGGGGAGTGTTGCAAAAGGATGCCCAATGCAGATGCAACGTAGGCGGGTGTGAAGTGGCTGGTTTCTTCGCCCCATCGAGACCCACGGTCACCCACAATAGAAAGGGACAAGGGACAAGAACCAGAGCGACCCAGCCATTCAGCCAGGACATGAGTCCGGTCATATTCCGCCGCAACAAAGGCGAAAGGAACGTGGAGAGAAGCCCATAGTCTCGGCGTCGTCAGCGAGATTGCACGCCATGCGGAGCAGATGTGGCCAAGGATAAGCGGGGCCTCCGTCGTGTCAATAGCAGCATTTTTGTTGCCAGGGAGGCAGGCGAGGAAGAGTTCCTCCACGATATCGCGTGGCAGCCGGCGCGGGAGAGAGATGAGCGCCTTGTGTGCATCGACATGAGCGCAGAGCTCCGCTCGGCGGAGGGAGAGTCGACGGATCTGTTCATCGATGTTGTCGATCTCGAGGACATGGGAAGCAAGCTCCCCACGTATCTGTGCAGTTTCAGCGTCGGTTGGGATGTAGGAGGTGTGTAGGAGGTCGGCGACTGGCGAGTGCATGATGGTTCCCGGCAAGTCCCAAGGCTGTCGAGAGAAAGCGTGTAACCGTTGGACGTCATAACGTCGACTGCCTGCCATTGTATACTGGATGAAGCTCTAGGCCGATGGAGCCTACCCTAGACAGAGGTCGAGTGGGTACCGCTCGATACACCAACGAAGACAAATATCGTTTCGAGATAGACAACATGGGACAGAACTACTGCTCATCGGAGGAGGAATGCGGCTATATAGAGAGCTACGGAAGATGGTCAGCCAGCTAGCCACGAACACGAACACGAGCAGCGACATACCCACTTTGTACATCGTCAGGGTGGCAGTCGCAGCTGGCCTTGTATACCATCTGGCGCTCTTGAATGTCGTCGGGGAACGCCTCTTTGAGAGTGGTGGTGCAGCGCAGCTGGTCGATGGCCATATCTATATCCATATCCTCCTCCTCCTCCTCCTCGGGCAAGCTCACGGTCGCTTGGACCGCGTACGCGGCGACGGCACATATCGCACCTCATCGTCGGGAGAGACGAGCACAAGTTGGCTTGGTGGGTGGAAGACGGTGGCGAGTGGTGGTGGCTCGATGAGCAAGAGAGTCGGTCGGGGACGTCTGTCTCCAGCGCAGTTGTAGGATTGCCGTTTGCATCCCAGACTATATCTACACGGTGTCAGCGAAGAAGGATGTCATCGACCAGGCGAGCACATACCGAACGCCCTCATACACCAAGCGCTCACTTTCGTTCCACACATAACCGCGCCTTGGTAAACTCGACCAGCTGCCGACAGGTCCGGAATGGATTGGCCTAGACGCGGGTATGGACACTGGAGGACGTCCGACCCAGAGACGACAATTTCGTCTGGAGGGACAGCTTCAGGATACGTCGACAAACACCAAAACCGCCGTCGCTCACCGGTACCTGAATTCGAGCAGTATGGCATAACTGCCGTCTCGCGGGCGAAGCTCCCTCACCGTTGCGACATCTTCTCCTGCTTCTTCCTGCCTCTTCAAAGACCATCTCGGAAGCCGTCGAAAGCCTTGAACAAGCAGTTGGACGTACGCGGCGATGAACTCGTTCCCGGGTAAAGCACAAGTCGGATGCAGCCTGTCAATCTGCCACCATCAGATGTGACAGGTAACAGAAATTACCTTTTCTAGCACTCGGCGTAGTAGGTGGTCCGAGTTTTTCTTTCTCGCAACTACGTGTACTCGTAGTCCCAGCTCAACATTCAAGCCCCAAGATAGTACAGAACAAATGCATTGACCTAACTACAAAATACAAGGACACACAAGTGCGCAAGGATGGTTTCCTGGCAAGTCAGAAATTACTATCTTTGGACTTTGGCGTAGCGGTGCACAGACAGAACGTTCAGCTCAAGTTCAAGCCAGAAGAGAGTGCAGAACAAATGCATTCAAAACCACAAGATACAAATACAAGCCCAAAAACAAACTACAAAAGGCCCACAACCAAACAAAAAAAATCCATCAGACAAACGCTCGACTCGCTGACCTCCGTCGCAGCAGCTCTTGCGAGCACACCACCAACAGAGGCCAAACGTCCTCGAGACCACCTCCGAAGAGGCAGCCATGTTCTCGGTTAGAACGAGTGAGCGCGGATGTCATCGAGTGGATTTGAAGGATGCGGCATTTGTAAAAATGCGAGTACTCGGTCAGTTTCTATAAAAAGATCCTGATGAGTATGTATCTGAGGAAACACAGATGCCGGTCGCAGGGTTATGTAGGAAGGGAGGGGTGGTCCGTGCGCGGGGTCACGTGGGTGATGGCTGACGCGCCAAGGTCTGAGGGAAAGCACTAACTAGAGCACCAGTTTTTCGTGCCAAAACAAGACTTGCTTGCCATTTGCCTCGCCGGCGGATTACAAAATATATACAAATGAAAAATACCGCGTTTTACACCGGACTGTCCACCTCCCAAGTACTCTTCTCCGGCCTTGTCCCTTCCGTGTCATCAATGACAGTGCGAGCGCTGACGTTGCTAGCCTGGCGCGCGAGCGAGCTGGGTCCGGTGTTGTCGACCATGGTGTGCGAGTCGTCGTGACATTCTTGGCTGACGCCCCGCCCGACACGGACGATCAGGAGGGTGGGGACGATGCCCTGCGGTTGGTTGCATCAGCGCCGGAGTCGAAGGTAGGGGAAGGGGAGGGGACGGGAATACGCACGACAAGCTGCGCGAGGATCGCATAGACCACCTCGTCCATCGGATTGTCGTAGTGGAAGTACACCATGTGGATGGATACGACGAGGGAGTAGAGCAGGCCGGATTCCAGACTACATACACAAGGCGTGAGTTTCGACAAAGGAGATGAAGGAGAACGCACAGGATGACGATGGCCTTGCGTCCCTGCCGCCGCGTCATCTCGCTCGCGGTGCCCCGGAAGCGGCGCAGAACCCACCACAGGCGACCGGCTAGGAGGATAGAGCGTCAAGCTGAGTCGGCCAGGAACGCGGGAAACAACGCACCCACGAGGACTGGTACCAGCAGGTTGGTGGTGAGGGAGAGGATGAAGAAGAGTTTGAGCTGGATCGCGTATCCCAGGACTGTGCTTTATTTTGAGTATATGGAGGAGAGAGTAAAGAATAAAAGAGTAAAGAGTAAAAGACGCACTCATTGTCGCCACCAGCAATAGCAGCGGGACGATAGTGATGTAGATCGTGTTCCAGATAACGTAGCATCGGTAGATGAGCAGCGCGTCGGCGACCACACTACCTTTCAGCTCAGCACCCACATCTCTCATCCCTAAAGCAAAAAAAGACGCACTTGTTCGTCACATACACGATCGCCCCAGCAATCTGCAGCTCATCCAGGCGGAGGCGGAGGGAGCCGTAGGCCGTGGCGCCCTGGAGCAGGAAGACGAGCACGGAGGTCGTGGAGAGGAGGAACATGACGATGGCGCTGACGAGCAGGACGGTTTGGGGTTGTTTCTGGGACTGGGGGGAGCGCGAGCCGTGGAGGAGGATGCTCATGCAGCGGCAGAAGAGGATTAGGTAGATGCCTGTTTGGTATAGGAGGTGAGTGTACCGAGGGCGGGTGGGGCAAGGCGCACACACCATAAAGGAACGTGGAGACCTGTGGGTTGGGTTGGTCAAATCTGCAAGTCCCTCGTCCGTAAAAACACGCACCCATAAGGTCGAAACCCCAATCCACAAAGATGAAGGCTAAGCACAACGCGTCAACACAATCGTGCCTGGCTTTCCTTTCCTTTCAGCCGCACCATGAAGAACGAAGAGAATTAACAGGCGGCGGCCAGCGTGAAAAGGTGGAAAGCGTAGAGCGTAGAATGGGGGGCGTGGGCGAGGAGCGCGTCCATCTCCAGGGGGGTCGTGTTTTATGAGTGTTGCTATGCAAGCCATTGCATTGCAAGTCAAGGCCGTGTGCAAGACGTGGATCTGCATCAAGATTTGCATTACCGACGGATCAGAGACCGTGATGATTTGATGCGGGTAAACGCGCCGAGCGGAAAAGCCGAGCCAAAGTACATGTAAAATTATGCTGAGAAGGCGGAAGAAGAGTAGACGAAGAGCTCGAAAGACCAGGCCTGCCTGCAACGAAGGAAAGTAGATCCAGGAGTCGCGCAATCTGACTGCCAGTGATGAACTGATGAGATCGTCGGTGTCGGGAAACGGGCGCTCCGGTGAGTCGTGAGTCGTGAGGTCATCGACTCTCATGCAAGCCGCCACCAGTCAATCCATACCAGTGTGGCATGCGCAACAGACCAGAATACGTGTGTATATAACTGGGCTGCGGGAGCTAGCTCCAACGGGGAATCATCCCCGGGACGCAGATTATTGTATACGTACTCGACTGATCAGCACGACTGGATGCCAGTGCAGAGATGTGAAGATAAGATGCGCTCCCGCAACTCGGCTGGTAAGGTTGCCATATACTTGATTGTTTCCTCGGCTCGGACTTTTGACTCCGATGTCAACTGAGGGCCACTCTAGAATTTAAAATATATCGACTTTGGTTTGAGTACTAAGTAAGTGAACGCAGGTCCAACTGGGGAACTTGTTCAATACAGCGGAGGACAGGACAGGGATTGAGATGCAGATGCTCCCGTACGCGTCGCTGTTGGGCTGAGCAAGTAACTTAGCAAACGTCCAAGTGGGCGGGGTACAGCAGAGCACTGCATCTCATCTCGTCGCTGTTAGGCCGGTAGTCCAGATAATTAATTCCCAGAAGATAAGTAGTCGTTCAAGCCTGTCTCAATATGGGGCGCGTCCGCGGTACTGTTCGCACCATCGACGTCACGAAGTGCGAAGATCCTGGACCTATGTACTTGCTCCCGCAAAGACTAGATCTAGCAGCACATTTCTTCCATCTTGCAGCAAAACCTTCGAAAATGATTCTGCCGTATGCGCCTAGATGGACGCGTCGACGTCGGAGACAAGGCACGTCGAACAAACGATGTCCTGCCTGATCGCGCTTACGAAGATAAGATGCACTCCGAGTCCGAGTCCCGCCGAAGAGTTCTGTCCATCCATCCAATACCATTCCCAACACAAACACACACAAATCATCTCACAACCCAATACAAGCCCTCCAACGCTACATTCGCCTGCCACACGCCAAGCTTGCGTATCGCGCGAAACGCCATGGGTGCGGGTGCGACGAGGACGATGGCGGGGAGGCCGAGGGCGAGGAGGGCGAGGGAGAGGACGAGGGTGATGCAGGGCTTGATGACGATGAAGTAGAAGAGGGCTTGGTAGGAGGTTGCGTCGGTGAACTGCAAGCAGCAACGTTATATACACGTATTTTGGAGGACAGTGGAAGGAGGAAGAGGGACACACCATAGCATAAGCATTCTTGTAGAACGACGGTTCTGGGACTGGTGCCCCACCGGTGCCGAGCGACTCGCGGGTGCGGATGAATATGGGCCGTGGGGGGTACGGCGGTGGGTATGCGAGTGGGGTGTGGAATTTTGTTTGGAGTGCCAGCTGCTCGTCGTGAGTAGCAGTAAGATATATAGAACGAATGGTAGAAGCGTATGTATACGTACCTCGGCCCTGGAGAACGTGCGCACTCCAACGAGGTTGCAGAAACATAACAGCGCGCCGAGCGGGAGGGCGACGAGGAGCGTCGTGCCCGTCTGACGCAGTTTCCGTCATTCGGGGAGCTCAATGGAAGAAAACGTATGACGCACCACAGTGAAGACAAACGCAAACAGGAACGCCGCCAGCGCGAATGGAAAGTTGACGACATAGAGATGGAAGAGCGCACGATAATACACCCGCTTCGTCAGCGGGCGCAAGTATCTTCGCAGCTGCAGCTGCAGTCCTCTCCCTCTCCCACCGAGTCGTTGCTGCTCGACAACCATCCCTCCAGATCCGAGTCCCTCCTCGTCGTCTTCCGGTAATCGACACGCCCCATCCCCCTCCTCGTCGTCCATGTGGCCACGGAATATCGACGCGATGGTCTGTGCGAGCGACGGCGCCACCGAGGTCGTCGAGAGGTGCGAGCCAGATCGTGGTCTCCGTCCCACTCCGACTCCGACTCCGCCAGGCCCAGAGAGGAACGGCGTAGTCTCCTCCGCATCCTCGTATGATTCCGACTCGGCCGACGAAAGCTGCGCATGAGTCGGACCGTGGCGTCTAGACCGTCGACTCGAGCGCCGTACGCGTCCTGGGGCTGGATATGGCGGCGGTGGGTCGTTGTCTTCTGTGGGGTCTTGGATAGGCGCTGGGGGAGCGTCGGCGACAGGACCGGACATGAGAGTCGGTCGTAAGCGGGTTACTTACGAATACTAGTACGGTCACTTAATACGGACGCGACGGTAATCTAGGCGCGTAAAATCCGAGTACCGCGTCAAGACTCAGAAAGGCAAGGATGCAAGGTGCAGTTTGCGCGAGAATTCAATTACAAGTCGCAATGCGAGAGATAATTCGCGTCAAAATGCTGCAGCTTGCTCCCGGCCCTAACAGTGACAGCGGACGGGAGTCGGATGTATCATGCATCATGCATCTCAATCTACCCAAGTGCGGGAGCTCAGTTCTCAGCGTCTACAAGTACCAGTATCGTACTTATGTAGAAGTCAATACTGTACAACAGAGTCCAAAGTACATTTTGGATCGAAATAAATAAACGCGTGAAAGTTTCACTGCGGTAAATACACAACCGGATCCTTCCATCCCTCAGGATCCAGGACACCCGGCACCCTTCCCCCGCCCCACTTCGAGTGCTCAAACTCAAACTCGACATGGACGTACACCCGCTTAGACTTGCTCAGCAGGTCAAGCCGCGTCAGGAGCCGCACGAGGCCTGCGTTTGCGTTTTCGTTTTCGTTTGCGTTTTCGTTTTTCGAGGTAGTAGTGGTAGTGCTGCTGCTGCTGGAGAGGAAGAGCCCGAAGAAGGCAAGACGGCGTTTCGCGTTGTCCGAGTCCGAGAGGGCAGAACGCGTCTCGACCATCTCGAAGATATCCTCGAGCGTTGCCTCGTCCGTGCCCAGCGGCCCGGTAACGGCGATGGCGATGGCGGTGAGGTTCGGTGCCAGTACCAGGTCTGCAGACGTGCCTGACGACGACGAAGGGCGGAAGAACGAGCTATTGGGCGTGAGCCTATGCAACAGGTCGCTGACGTCCCAAGTCGAGGTGATCTGCATCCCGAGCGTCCTAACACTCGGACACACAGCGAGAATCCTACGAACAGCGCGCGGGGTACACCCCTCGAAGGTGTACAGATGTTCCAAGGCGCAGCCTGAGCGCTGGACGAGCGCGGAGACGACGGGGACGCAGTCGTGCGGGAGGAAGAGGTGCGTTAGCGCGGGGACCGTTAGGTGCTCGAATATCTGCGTGTCGGTCGAGTAGAGTTTGCGCAGACGCGGGAGATGCGCGGATTCGAGGCGGGCGGTGTACGCTAGTGGGCGGAGCCGGCATTCAGTGAGGTTGGGGCATTGCCGGAGGGTGTGGATGACGGTGTGCGCGGATGCGGTTAGGTCGAGAGAAGTAAGATGGGTCCATGCGTATTCCAGATACGGGCTCGGGTCGGAGATGCTTAGATGGCGGAGTAAGGGGGAGTCGCGAAAATGCGCATGGAGGAGGTGTTGCAGGGCTTCCGGACGGGCCTCGAGACGGAGGAAGCGCAGAATGGGGAGCCGCCCGCCGCGGACTTGGTGCAGGAGGCCGACCTGTGCTTGCGTGTGGACCCGGAAATCCGCGAGCTTCCACCGCTCGCAGTGTTCGATGAGGATCTCGAGCTGTTGCAGGCCTGGGTCCAGGCCGATTGTCGAATAGAAGTGGATGTGCAGGGGCCTGTTTGTGGCTAGCTCGAGTTGTCGTAGGAGGAGGGCTGGTGTACAAGGTCGGTTCGAGAGGTCTACGCAGATGCAGGACCATAGGTTGGGGAACCCGTATGCAATGTCCCGCCAACGACGACAGACCTGTTCGCTTTCAGTTCTTATTCCCTCTGCTAGATAGATAGAACACACACCTGAGCAAGACTCCACGGCAACTGTCTGCTCCACTCTGCCTGGGCACCGTGACGTTCGCCCGGCTCGGGAACCGCCCACAGAAAGATCTGCTCGAGCACCTCGGCGGGCAACGCGCGCAGCTGCGATACCAGGCTCGCATTGACCTGCATCCTGCCCACCGTCTCCGCGCGCTCTCGCTGGAGTTTTCCCAGCGTTGCATTGAGCTGGGCGATGGCCGCGTCGATGCGGACGATGTGGGTCCTCTGGTGGGCAACGATTTGGCGGACGATGCGGGCGTCGGCGGCGCAGGGAACGTCGTTTGTGTCGAGGAGGTGGGCTGGGGGGTCTGAGCACCAGGATAGCCAGGAGCTGCTTGAGCCTGAGTGGATTCTGGGTGGTCCTTTGAATACGCCGGCGGAGGAACGATGCATACAGAGACCTTGGTGACAGCTCACTGGCACACAGCTCTCTTTATATCAAGCCCATGTCGCGCTGTAGATTGACGCCCGGTGGTCGTCCAACTGAAAGCAACTGAGCGTAACAGCAAGAATGTAAAGTCACGAACGCCGCTGATCTCCCGACCAGACACGGAAACCCTTGCCACGTCCCGCCGAACGACCAACAATTTGCCTGATGTCCGCGTCGTCCCCGAACGCGTTGTAACAGCCGAAAGTGTATATCTACGGCAACCCCTCCACTCCACCTACTCCACTTCCCTCTGACCATGCCCAAACGAACGATCCTCGTCGCAGGCGCCACAGGCCACCAAGGCCAAGCACTCATTCGCTCCCTGCTCAACGCCAACGTCAACCCAAGCTCTACCTCTACCACCGACAGTGACTTTCGCATCCTCGCGCTCACGCGCAACGCCCAGTCGCCCGCAGCACAACGGCTCTTGACGAAATACACAAAGGCACATGCAGACGTGTGTCTAGTGCAAGCCGACTTGGCCGACGTCGACTCGGTGCGGAGGGTGTTTGCTGAGGAGAAGGAGAAGGGAGGCGTCTGGGGCGTGTTTTCGGTGATCGCGTACCCTGGGCTGGGCGTAGAGGCGGACGGTGCGGAGATTCAGGGCAAGGTGCGTTTGCGTTTTCTGTCTCTCTCTCTCTGTAGTTGCGCCCAATAATCTCGTGCCCACAGAACCTCGCCTCCATCGCCCTCGAATTCGCCGTCTCCCTCTTCGTCTACTCCTCCGCCGAACGCGCGGGCGAATACGACGACGACAACCGGAAGCTCGACGGCAAAGCCAAAGTCAACATCGAGCGACACGTCAAGAAGTTGGGGGAGAAGGGGTTACGATGGACGCTCGTCCGCCCTGGTTTCTTCATGGAGAATTATAATGGGTTCATTGGCTCCCTTACTGTCGCGGTGTTCAAAGCGGGGTTGAGGGAGGGGGAGACGGTGCCTCTTGTTGTGGGTCTTTCCCCCGTTTCCATTTGACACAGACTCGGAGTCCCCTTTTACTTAATAATTTGGGCAGGCTGTAGAAGACATCGGTGCCGTTTCTGCCGCCGCATTCAGAGTTCGTACCCCTTCCCTCATTGGACCCAAGCAAGCAAGCGACTTACGCTGTGCATGACAGAATCCGGACAAATACGCTGGCCAGATCCTCGCGGTAGTCGGTGACGGTGCGTTCATGCGTTTTCATTTTCACCGCGGCCCATCTGGGGGTACTGGAGGTTTTCGTATTCTGACGGTATCCCAACACAGTGGCGACGATGGCGCAACAAGACGAAGCCCACAAAGCCGTGACGGGGTACGCACTCCCGTCGGTGCCGTGGGTGCTTGCGAGGGCGGTGCTGGCGATGAATAAGGATACGCGGGAACTGTGCGTCCTCTTCTCTCTCTTCTCTTTACAGTCTATTCTCTACTCTCTGCTCTCTTCTCTCTCTTCATCCCTCTCTCTATTCTACTCTCTCTATTCTACTCCCTTCTCTATTCTACTCTCTTCATCTCTCTACATCATTCCTCTCCCCTTCATCACTTCATTCCCCTCCCTTCATCTCATCTCTCTCTCTCCCCTTCACACAATTCTAACGCCCCCTACCTCCACAAGCATCGAATACTTCCAACGCATCCACATGGCGCGCCACACGGGTCTCTGTCCCGAAGTCGCGGACCAGATCGCTGCGGCACGAGAGGCGCATCCGGGGATGCGGTCGTTAAGGATGTGGGT
Source organism: Mycena amicta (assembly GCA_029282125.1). NCBI lineage: Eukaryota > Fungi > Basidiomycota > Agaricomycetes > Agaricales > Mycenaceae > Mycena > Mycena amicta. Next base: position 471,658 of record JARIHP010000024.1, read on the forward strand.
CGAGGAGAACTTGGCCAATGGGGAGAAGAACGGGGGGAAGGAGGGTGAGAAGGAGGAGAAGGAGGGGTGGAATGAGATATCGCTAGTCAAGTTGTTGATGGGTAGGTCTTGAAGAGGATGTATCGACAGAGCAGTTGGGGATCCGGGAGCTTCAACGCCGAATGCATCACATCTGGGACCACTTGGCAAGGTCACATTCTACAATTTGCGCGCTGTGAGAGCCAAGGGTGTAATGCATGATGTACTCGGACACGGCTATGCGAATCGCTCTCGGCCAATATTCACCGACAACCCATGGCGCGGAGAACACGCTCCAAAGACTCGACTACAAGTTGGAAGGCGACCCGAGTTCGTGCCAGAGGCGGACTGAGCCGAATGAGCTGCCAGAACGAGGGCTCTCCCGTATAGAGCGTTGGGAAGAGCGTCGTCCTTGCAAATTGCCAACAATGGTGACTGAGGTTGCTCCGAACAGCGACGACGAATGGGACGACAGGGACGACAACGGACAGGAAGACTTGGACTGAAATTCTGGTGCTTGGATTTTTATTTGTTAATTGTGTATTGTGTATAGCTCCCTCTTGGGTTGACGGTCTACGTACTCGTTGGAGTGTACAGCTAACCGTCGGCTTGGGTTTGAGTTGGGCCGTTCCAGATTGGGACCTAGTGCCTTTTAATCTTAATCTTAATCTTGCAGACAGATGTAAAGATCTTCGAGCACCGCATAAAGACCAGCGCGGGCATTATCGTGGCCCGTCGCGTCCGAACGTCTACCAAAGAGGATTGCCAAACCGTCGATGAGGTTTGCCAAAATGAGCAAAGCTCAAGCGCGGCTCGATGGATCAGCAGCATGCTTTGTGAGCCCCCAAAGAGAGAAAGAAAAGATGGAGGTTGTTGAACACCGTAGACTGTAGTTGACCGCCTTCACGATGTCCTCAAGCGTCCGTTGGTGTTCTCCAGCAGGGTGTTCCCAATGTCGGACAAGTCCTGAGGCCTGAGGGACTATTAGTTGGCTCTACCGATCCAGGGCGCTAAGGAGGGGCGATGCAGGAATGTCATTGTCAACTGGGGACATTGGAAGTATCAGTCGATTGTGTGGGTGGTGGTTAACGTTAACGAAGAGACGCGCCACGTTTGGGAACAAGCAACTATAATAGATTCGCGAGTGCCAGGGCGGGCGCCGTTCTGTTCCCAGTGTTATCTATAATGTACGCTACGCTAGTCCTCGACTGGCCGCAAAGAGCTCTCCAACCATCTTTATACACTCCATCCCGATTCCCGGCAGCTCTCGATTATCTTATCTTCTTGAAAGGGCTCGAAAGAGACGGTGTCGATGAGCAACCGTTGACCATCATCGCCCGCAAGACCTTGGTGTGCGTGTCATAGCCGCCGCGACAACCGCAGAAGTGACCCACCGCCGCGATGCAAACTAAGTTGTCGATCGGCATCCCGGACAGCCTCGGCATCTCCATCGAACGTGACGATCTCTCGTTTTTCACCCCTAAAGTTCTCGCGAACGTCGATGCTGGGGTCGCGGTAACCGAGCGGCTGGTGCACAGTCGTTGCGTCAAGACCCAGACCCCAGGAAGAGCAGAGCCCTCGAAATCGCAGAGCCAGAACGGCAGTCAACAATACGTTCGAAGGAGAGCAATCGCCCCATGGAATGGAGGAAGGCGATCCCCTCTGCAATTTGTGTGCCCCCCACTTTGCACGGCGACGTCGGCGTGGGCAAACATGTATTGCTTGAGGTCGCCGTTTGCTGCCCAGGCGATGGGGAGGGGCTTATTTTCAGCCGCCTCCATACGTTTTTCGAGGGGAAGGGAGTAGATGGAGACGTTGAGGCATGGCGCAATCCGCTCGTGAGGACCAAAGCTGGAATACACCAATCGCTCGGTGAGTCGCGAGTCAGGTCTGTCGGGGTTCAGCGGCTTAATGTACGCGTCGGTCGACATGAGGGTTGGGACAAGAGATGACAGCTGCTTCCGGCAATAACGGGCCGGGCTGTGGGTCGAGAAGAAGGGCGGGGGCGACCAGAAGGAGGCTTGGGAATGAGATATCGTAGTAGATGGGCAAATCAGAAAGAGGGTATCGTTGTCCAGAAAGTCTCGTTCACGACGACTTGATAAGCTCCTCCCAAGGCGGCATGTCGAAATACTGGGGGAGGTTGTCCCAAATCGCCTGCCGATGGTGCATAGAATCGGTATAGGACGCCGTATAGCAGGTATCGCATATTGCCTTGCGGAAGGACGGCCACGGGAACTTGATTGAGAATATGCCTGGACAGCCGTTTCCCAAACTGGCTTCGAGGCTCTGCAACCAGCGCAGCTTCGCGCTGTCGCAGCGCTGAGGGGAGGTACAGTTGGGAATCTTCAGTCCGCCGGTGAGAAACCCAAAGACCTCTGCACGGAGTGCGAGGAGGAGGTTTTGTCGTCCTCGAATGCATGCCCGCTTATCTGGCCAGTCGAGCTCGATGTGCTTCCCGTCGATACTCTTGAGCCCGTCGAGAATGTCGTTGATATCGACGGTGTCGGCGCAGAGATACATGCAGGCGGGCAGCAACGCCTGATGGCCCGTCTCTTTCGCCAGGAGGAAGACGGCAAACGGACGGGCATTGAACACCTCGATGGCGTTGTCCTTGCGCTGTTCCCAGTCTTGTATTGTCGTCGGATAGAGGGAGGATATGTGTGCAAGTGCTCGACGTCGGAGAAAGTCGACGTTATATTTTGTGCTGAGCCGCAGAAGGGCGGCAATGAGCGGGAAGGACTTGGTCTCCGGAGGATTGTAGTATCTAAGGACGCAATGGTTAGTTTGGAGCATAACGGGAAGCTATGTAGCCCACGCACCCAACATGGTGAAGCGCCTTGAGAAAATGCATCAGGTCGACGGCGTCGTCATACACATGCACAACGGGGCAGCCGTCTACCATCTCTTCGTCCGAGCTCAGGTTCGAGCCAACGATGAGCATGTCCTCGAACACTGTCGAGTTGGCTGCGAGGATGCCGCGAAAGACCTTGAATTGCGTGCCCTCCGCCTCGAGGATAATCGTTCCGTCCTCGAACCACACATCCGGCGAACGTTTGACCAGCGGCGTCGGGAAGGACGGCGACAGTGCAGATATGGGGTCGGGAGACATTGGGAGAGGGACTTGCACTTCGGGTCGGTCAAACTCCATGGTGGTCGTGTGCAAGGATGAATCGTGACCAAAAATCAGAAATACATTCTCTTTCTCTTCTAAATGCTACCGCTACATTATACTTTTGGACTCGTAACAACCTGCACTGGTCGTCAGCAGTGACAAGAACAAAGCCAGAGGAATGGACGAACCTCAGTGGCACCACCTGCGCGCATTCATGAACATCTGGAACCAAGGGCCGACGTTCCCCCACTCTTGGCGAACCGCGGGGGAGCACCAGCTGTTACTCTCCATCGTAACAACGCGTTCAGGATGCGGCATCATCGCCAGCACTCGTCCGTCTGGCGTCTGCACACCAGTTATTCCACCAGGACTGCCATTCGGGTTGAGCGGGTACACCTGCGTCGGCTGTCCCTTCCCATCGACGTAACGCACCCCCACCAGTCCCTTCTCCTCCAATCGGTGTCGCTGCTCCGCCCCAGCAAACGCGACCCTTCCTTCGCCATGGGCAACAGCAATCGGTATCTTGGACCCAGCCATGTCCCGCAAAAACACCGACAACCTCGTCGCCTCGCTATCAACCACCTCGACAACCGCAACGCGCCCCTCGAACCGTTCGCTACGATTCGACTTGAAGTCCGGCCAATCCTCTGCGCCAGGGATGATCTCGCGAAGGTGGCTGAGGAACTGACAGCCGTTGCAGACGCCAAGAGTGAATGTGTCCTCCCGCGCGAAGAAGGCAGTGAACTGCTCTCGTGCAGTAGCGTTCAGCAATACCGAATGTGCCCAGCCCTTGCCAGCTCCGAGAACGTCGCCGTAGGAGAATCCACCACATGCAACGAGCCCACGGAAGTCTTCGAGTCGTACCGCGCCAGTGAGAACGTCGCTCATATGAACGTCGATGGCGTCGAATCCGGCTTCATGGAACGCCCAAGCCATCTCGACATGCCCATTGACACCCTGCTCACGCAAAACGGCGACCTTGGGACGGCGGAAATAGTCTCGGGCGGGAGAGTATTTGAAGCCAAGGTCGTAGAAAAGACCCGCGGGGCTGTCGTTCTTGAGCAGGTCGTACTCCTCTTGCGCAGCAGTAGCGTCGTCTCGGATTGACTGCATCTTGAAGGACGTTTCCGCCCACATGCGTTGGAGGTCTTCCCGGGTCGAGGAGAAGATCGTCTCGGAGCCTTGTACGATGCTGAAAGTTTGCTCCGAATCCGTGACGACTTCGCCCATGAGCCGGATCGATGCAGTAGGGAAACCGGCTGCGACGAAATGCTCCGTCAGAGCCTCCCAGTCGCTCTTGCGGATTTGTACAACGGCCCCAAGCTCCTCGTTATACAACGCCGCAACGGCATCCTGCGAGTCCAGCGAGAGCTTGACCCCGACACGACCTGCGAACGCCATTTCCGCAACAGTCGTGAACAGACCACCGTCCGAGCGATCATGATACGCCAACACGACTTTGGGCTTCTGGAGACGAATAGTCTGGGCGGCAACAAAAAATGCCTTCAAGACCGCCGCATCCTCGACATCCGGTGCCTCGTCGCCGATTTCCTTGAACACCTGTGCAAGCGCCGATCCACCCAATCGAGCTTTCCCGCCCGCCAGATCCAACAAAACAAGGACCGTCGGGTCCCCACTGGGCAATACTTGCAACTGCGGCGTCCAAGTCTTCCCGACATCCTCCACTGCCGCAAATGCCGTTACGATCAACGACAACGGCGCGCTGACCTCCCTTTGCTCCCCATCCTGCAACCACTTCATCGACATGGACATCGAATCCTTCCCAACCGGAACACCGACTCCCAGCGCCGGACACAGCTCCATCCCCACGGCCTGTACGGCGGCATACAGTCCCGCCCCTTCACCTTCCTTGCCCGCGGCACACATCCAATTCGCACTCAACTTCACCTTGCTCAGTTCCCCAACGTTTGCCGCAACGAGATTCGTCAGCGCCTCGCCAACAGCCATTCGAGCCGCCGCAGCGGGGTCGAGCAATGCAAGAGGCGTCCGTTCGCCGATGGCCATCGCCTCGCCGACACGAACGTCGAATCCGTACGAGGACCGTGTAACGGCGACATCCGCGACAGGAACCTGGTACGGACCGACCATTTGGTCGCGGGTGACGAGCCCAGTGATGGTACGGTCGCCAATGGTGATGAGGAATGACTTGGATGCGACGCTAGGGAGGCGAAGGACACGCGAGGCAGCGAGAGTGATGCGTTCTTGGATAGTTGGGGTCCGCATGTGTTTGGAGAGGGTCGAGTCAAAGGGGATGAGAGTGGGCTTGAGGGTCTTGGCCGTTCGCGACATTTTGGGTGGCTTGCCAAAGAGGGTGGACATTTTGAGGTTGATCACATCCTGCCCAAGGAGACGGTCCGTTACGATGAGCTCCTCTTCTTTTGTCGCGACTCCGACAAAAGAGAACGGACAGCGTTCTCGAGTTGCTATAGCGGTAAAAGCAGCCGTCTTGTCCGGAGCAATAGCGAGAACGTATCGCTCTTGGCTCTCGTTGCACCAAATCTCCATTGGCGACATTGACGAGTCGGCCACCAACACATCGCGAATCTCGAACCTCGCACCCAACCCCGAATCGTGCACCAGCTCTGGCAACGCGTTCGACAGCCCACCCGCTCCGACATCGTGTATGCTCTCAATGGGGCTGCCCTCCGCGAGATTGACGCAAGTGTCTATGACCTGCTGGCACCGACGCTGCATCTCCGGGTTATCTCGCTGGACCGACGCGAAATCGAGCTCTGCAGACCCAGCACCAGAGACTTGACTTGACGCGGCACCTCCGCCAAGGCCAATGAGCAGACCCGGCCCACCGAGTACGACGATCTTCGCGCCAGGCGTTATCCGATCCTTCTTCGCAAACTCTTCTCGCACATTCCCATACCCGCCCGCAATCATTATGGGTTTGTGGTACCCTCGAATCTCGTCCCCAGGAACTCGCTCTGCAAACGTGCGGAAGTACCCCGCCAACGCAGGTCGCCCAAACTCGTTATTGAAGGCGCTTGCACCGAGGGGACCGTCGATCATGATGTCCAGCGCCGACGCGATATGCGCGGGACGACCAAAGTCGGTCTCCCAGGGCTGCTCGAAGCCGGGGATGAGGATATTGGAGACGGTGAATCCAGCAAGTCCGGCTTTGGGCTTGGATCCGCGACCAACGGCGCCTTCGTCCCGAATCTCACCGCCCGAGCCAGTGGCAGCGCCTGGATACGGCGAAACGGCGGTTGGGTGGTTATGCGTTTCGACCTTGATGAGGATCGGCATGTCTTCGTCGTGAGGCTGGTAGACGTTGCGGATATCGTGGCCGGGAACGACACCAAAGCGCGGGGCGGAGTGTCCTTGTAGGACTGCAGCGTTATCGGAGTAGGCAGAGATGGTGTTATTGTTGTCGGCGAGTAATTTCTCGGTGTTGCGTATCATTTGGAAGAGGGAGTGGTCCATATGCTGGCCATCGATAGTCCAGTCGGCGTTGAATATCTTGTGTCGGCAATGCTCCGAATTGACTTGTGCGAACATGAAGAGCTCCGCATCGGTCGGGTTGCGGTGGCCCGCGTACGCGTCAACAAGGTAGTCCATCTCGTCCGCTGCGAGAGCCAGACCAAGCTCCGTATTGGCCGAGATGAGACTCGATTTCGGGTTGTCGCCTTGTGTGAGATCGACGATACGGAGGGGCTTGGGACTGTGCTGCTTGAACAGCGTCGCCTCATCCGGGGGTGTAAGCCGCACGACCTGAGTCATGCGATCATGAATGAGCGACGAAAAGGTAGCCACATCTTCCTCCGTCAACGCACTGTCGTCCGTCGTCGTGAACGCGAACGCGATGCCCCGCTCCAAACGCTCGATGACGGTCCCAAGGTTGCAGATTCCTGCGATATCCGTCGCCTTGCTGGACCAAGGCGATATCGAGCCGGGGCGGGGAGTGACAAAGACGACGTTCCGGCCTGCGCGAATCTGCTTGCCAGTCAAGGCGAGCTTGATATTGTCCCCATACGCGAGTAGACGGTCCAGAGCAGATCGCTCAGACGACTGGGAGTCAAACAGCGTGGCTTCAGCGGCGGGAGAGGTGCATTTGACGAGATGGACCCAGATGGCGTCGATGGAGAGGATGGACGGACACCGTTGCTGAATATCTCGTAGATGGGACTCTCGCTTGGGAGCGGACAAGGCGGACAGTCCATGCAGGAGCAGCATCTTGAAAATGAATAAATGGAATCATGGCAGAACGCGGAAGGCGCTTACTTGCGACGCGCCGGGAGCGCGAAAAAAGCAGGAGCCGATTGTGACCGTGACCGCGTGATATCATGATCACACTCTCCCGCAACTCCCGCTCACTACTCCATTGAACAGCATTTTGGACCCATCGCTATGCTAGGAGACCGACAATTGCTGTCTTTCATCTGTCTAGATTTCAGTCAGAATCGCCGGTCTCCAGCAAAGAGCGCTAATAGTATCTCTTGGCTTCTGTCAGTCTTCACTTGGGTTGGTTCCTGAACGTCGACGTCGGCTCCGAACTCGAAAGCTCGCAAAGTAATGAACTCCTCGGCACACTGCTCGTATCGTGCGGAATCATCGTCGTTCGGGCTTGGAAAGGTCGCTGTTCCGGATCCGAGTTCTTCATTACAACTCTGGAAGATGATAACCTATGATAACCCGCTGATACTCGTGTACCCGTCTCTCCATATCCAGGTCTTTAGAACTTTCCTCCAACAGCTGTTTGTAGCAACCACTGAAGCTGGCAGTAACCATCATGCACCATTCACCACCGGCGCTTGCAGCCCGCAATATATTCCGGACACGAGGCATGGATAGCGTTCCCCAGCTGCCGGCCACGCTCGACCATCCCCTCCGTCCCTTCGTTATCTCCCGCCATGACCGCCCTCGACGGACCTGCTTTCGACTTGAAGTCGCAATCTGTCGAGCGTGGGCCGCTATCACTCAATACAGCTCGCTGTCGTGCGTCGCGACGTCTAGGCACTGTCTGGAACGGAGAGCCGCGGGACGGTCTCGGTCAGTCGCAGCCTTTCGTCGCGTCGACAACGAGTCCGACACTCAGCCGGTCGGTGGCTCGGTCCCGTTCTCTATGGAAACAGAAACAACGTATGCGAACAAAGAGTCCGGAGGACGACTCGGACAGTCGCAATCCCAAACAATCCAACAAACGTCGAAAGAACACACCGCTCGTCGATCCATTCACAAACGATGACCTCCAGTCCATCAAACGTCTCGACACTGCATCCACCACGGAACTCTGGAACATCGACATCCGACTGACCCTTCTGTGGTGCCTCTCCTTCGAAGCACGTTTGAAACAATACAAACCCGCGCTAGACCTCTGGCTCGCCATCATAGACGGTACACGAGAGCGAGTAGACTGGGGGATGTGGGAGACCGGCGACGAGCAGTGGTTGCGGACTATCCTCCTGGAGTCCGAAGACCCCACTACCGACCGCTTTCGCCTTGCTGGATCCCTGCTATCCCCTTCCGACTGGGCGTTAGCGAAAGCCGCTCTCAAACGACGCGCCGCTGCAGATACGCGTACCGCCCCCGGTCCATTCAGTATCTGGTCGACACGCCAACGAGTACTCCGAATCGCTTGGTGCACTGTAACCGACGGCTCTCACCTCATAGGCACGGAATACTCCGCTCTCGTACGATACATCGACGCCTGGGCGCACTTTACTTGCCCGTTCCGCCTCTCCAACGACTTGGATGCTAGGCTCCGGCTACACAACGCACCCAACTGCTTTCTCGCGTCTTGCAAGGTCGGAGTGTGGCAGTGGTTCAAGGCGGCGGTCCTCGACTATGACGATGGGCATGTGGAGGAGGTTATTGGTTGTTGTAGAAGATGTGTTTCCAGGTACGTGGGCTTATGTTCCTCACCGTCGCAAGGGATTAACGCCACTTACAGAGCACTACCAAATGTGGACGCGACGCCCACCGCTAGTCCTATCGACAGACCTCCCATCTGGCCTGTCGTTCTCTGGGTGGTCTTCCAAGTACAAGCCAGTGGTCGCTCGAATACCATCGGCGACTTCCTTGCTCTTATCGACACACCATCTGACCCTGCGACGTCGGAAATGTGGGCCTGGGACCTCAAAGATGAGCGATACCTGCGCAACGGTCTTGTCCCGTTCTCTTCGACATCTTGGATGGACATGTACCCGCCTTCCTGGCGCAGCTACCTCGGGCTCCTTGATCCACAAGGGTGGGCAGCCATCGAATTCGCGACCTATCGTGTGTCGCGTCAACGGCCATCTCCTTCCACGATAGACTCTGAATCCGACGCAACAATCCGTATCGGCGCGCTTGTCCTCTGGGCATCCACCGCCTTCCTTACTTCGTCAAAGTCCACATACTCCACGCACACGCTCGACTCCCCCGCCCTACTCGACCTCTCCCGATTCCTCTCCGCCGATCCTTTGCTCAACCACGTCACTTTCCTCCAATTCCTCATCTCGAACCCCCGACGCCCCAAGCCCCGCCGCGCGACCATGAAATCCATCCAATACGACCTCGACTTGAGTACCGAGACCGTCAACTGGCACATCCCGCACGAGTGGCTCGTGGATAATCGAGAACAGCTGAGGTCAATGCTGGTTCAGGATGTCGTAGACGTAGTTTCGTTTGTGGGGCTGGTGGAGAACGTGTATTGGGCCTGGAGGATTCCGCCTGCGTTGCCTTTGGTGAGTTGTTTTACTGATTCGATTTCGAGCCGAGGGAGGGCTGACGGTGTTGACGAAGCGGTTCACGACCTCGGTTTTTGCTAAATTACTAAAGCAGCAGCAAAGTGATAGCGATGAGTATGTGATTTCACTGAGGCTGTTTTGAACCAACTAAACGCTATCCTCTAGCGGTCGATTGGACCATCTCAGAGCCAGCTTTCATAGCTGGAAGAACTGGAACGCGCTCACCTCCTTAATTAACTTCAGAACCGTACTCTCAACGGCCATTGCCTTGGCTAACTACATCAAGGCAAGCGCATTGTGCTTGATATAAACCAACTCACAAAAAAACGAACAGGGAGACAGTCTCCCAACGTCGCTGATCAACGTCTTGATCCACACCGACATTCTCTGTGTTTGCGCGCAGATGACGGACATTCTCAAAGATCCAGTATCGTACGAGGACTTCCTGAATACAAGCGGGGAAGATGCGCAGAAACTTCTAGATCTCATCCAAGACGTGAGTAAATTCAAACAGGTTGTTCCGCTATGTTTATTCACGTCTCTCGATCCAGTTACTCGACTATCCTCTGCTCCACGAACGTGTTCGTCCCGTCATCTTGAAAGCCCTCCTCAAACTTTCTTCCAAATCGAAACTCCACCCGCGCTGCTTTACACTTTCCGACCGTCTGCAGCTCGGGGAGCATCCCATCGCTGCGGGCTCGTTCGCCGATGTCTGGAAAGGCACGATACGCAACGAAACGGTGTCGGTGAAAATCATGAGAGTGTATTTGGATAACGACGTCGAGACGTTGCTCAGGGTGAGTTTAAGATCTCGTCCCACCTTCAGCTCAATAAACCTCGTTCGTTTCCAAGGAAATTTCACAGGAGGGCCTCATCTGGCGCCAGCTTGCGCATCCCAACCTACTTCCGTTCTTTGGAGCGTATTACCTGCAGGGAGCACATGGTAGACTGTGTCTCGTCTCGCCGTGGATGGAGAACGGAGACATTTCTCGGTATCTGAAAACCAATCTCTCTGCCGACAAATTATCGCTGGTAATGCCAACCGGACACATCTATCTGAATGCTTAAATTCTTACAGACTCTCGACGTCGCCCTTGGTCTCGAACACCTCCACAGCCTGAAGTTGGTACATGGCGACCTCAAAGCGGTACGGTCGCAAAGAGAAAAAAAAAATCATCTTCGACTCACTATTAAACAGGTTAATATCCTCGTGACCCGCTCTGGCCGCGCTGTTCTCGCAGACTTTGGCCTCTCATCCATAACTGATTCCAAGATCACCACCTCTGGCTCGATAGCTAAAGCCGGCGGCACAGTCCGCTGGCAAGCACCCGAACTCTTTCGAGGTAATTCGAACAGCTTTGCTTCGGATGTGTACGCGTTTGCTTGTGTGTGCTATGAGGTAGATTGTTCCTATTATTTCGAGTTTTCAGCGCTGACAGAAACATCTTATCTAGATCTTCACGGGCAATATCCCATTTTACGATCTCCCCAACGACGTCGCTGTGATGTTCCACGTTGTCCAGGGTGGGCGTCCCAAACATCCTGACCCGCATCCTCGCACTGGCCCCAGTACTCGCACGGGTCTTCCCGTTTCCCTTTGGCGCCTGATGCAGCAATGTTGGAGCGAGAACCCCAAGGATCGGCCCACCGCTACCGAAATCGTATTCCGCCTGCGAGACAGCCCAATCGGCGCAGTACGGACCGACCCTTCCGCAGACCCGGATTGGGATCCCTGGTCGACGTCCAAGTTCCGCTCGTCGTTAGAGGAGCATACGCTGTTTTTGTCGTGTGGCGCGATGGAGGATTGGGTGCAGTTTATTCGGAGGCCGCCGACTCGGTCTCACACTACGGAGGCGTTTCTCTCTGCGCGAAAGGCCAGCTTAAGTGCTTGTGATGTACCAGTACATGTATAATCCAACTCTCTATGTAGCAAATTCAACCTTCATTTCGCATTCTATTGCATGGCCGATCTTACCGCAAAGGATTGACGATCTCGGTGGTTCCTTGAACCCGGCTTCCAGGCTCTTCATTACCGACGCCGAGTGCTTCCCGGAACTGGAAAGAATACTCGTCGGTGGTATGGATGGCCTAGAGCAATGTGGAGAGAATGATATGCAGCCCAAGTGGAAGTGTAATCCTCGAATTCTGTGAGACGTACTCAATGAGCAAAAGTATCCCTATCCCAGACGCCAGAAGCGCCGAAGACCGCGCATCCGAGCGACTATTAACGTCGCGGCCGGATTAAAGCACCCACTAACTACTCTCCCCATGCGCCTTCCATCCATCCAAGTCGCCCTCGCCTTCGCTCTGGGTGCCAATAGGGTGCTGGCGGGGTCATCGATACCAAGTCTCCTCTCCACACGCAAACCGCTAGACGTGTGGGTCCCAGCGGTCACCTATCCTACGACGGGGACGGTCTTGCATAGCAACGATTCGATGACTATTACCTGGTGAGCCGGACTCGGAATGTGCTGTTCTTGTCGAATTGGACTCACGCGACTAGGGATGCATCCAACCCGCCCGCCCACATCTCCAACAAGGCCATGCTGTTGCTACGCCAAGGGGAGCATACATCACCGTGTAAGATCTCCAGCCGTTCTCTTTCGAGAACTCAGACACCCGCAGTCATCATCGCAAAGGGTTTCGACCTCCGCGCGGGCCAGCTGGATATCATCGTCCCGTACGTGTTGACGGGTGCAAATTACTCTTTCGTTCGTGAGTCGATTCCGCCGGAGCTCAGCCTGAAGTCGTGTGCTGACGAGAGAACGCGTAGTGTTCGGGGACTCGGGGAATTATAGCGGCGCCTGTAGCATCTGCAGCGATATTGGGACCACGTATGGGACCGAGTGCGACGAGGATGAATTCTAGTCGTTTCTGAGGTGAATCCTAGTAGTTCTGACCGCAACTCTTGTTTCGTCGTCGATGTTGTTGTGAAAGGTCCACTTTGGGTCAAATCAATCAGCCAGATAAGCAGATTTTTGACACGTAACTGAGCTATTTCTGGTGTTCCTATACAAAGGCGCCGGAAGACCACTTGAAGCTTGCAGTCTACTAGGGGGGACCATTTCAGACTTCCCCGAGCTCAGGCCTGGGTAATTTTCCGATCTTTTGGCGAGAGCGCCAGCCATCTGGATGCAGTGTACCTAGTATGAGCGCCAAATACCATCGATTCCACAGGCAAGGCTAGCTACAGAGAGAAACAAGCTACATACATACGCATATCACACCTGCACCCTGCACCCAGCCACGCGTGTATCAACAGTAAAACTACTTCGTCATCGATAATTAAAAGTCCATGCGTCGTCCGTGTTTTCATGAGGTCGTTACATATCGTAAATGCGCTTCAGCGACGGCTTTCCTTTCCTTAGTCGTCGCGCTGCGCGAGGCCGACGGTCGATTCGCCTTGGTTGAAGACGACGCTGAGGGATAGATAGTTAGAGAACGGTAGCAGCAAGATGAAAGGGAACGGAATACGTACTAGACGCTCTTGAGGAAGATATCTCCGAGGATCTGTACAACCATTAGCGCTGAGCCAACCGCAGTTGCACTGAATCCATCCACATACATCAAACGGATTCGACCCCCTCGACTGCACACCACCAAACACATACCCGCCCTCCGCATCGCCAAAGGCAAAGTCCGCCGCGTTCAGCGTGTACAGGGTGTCCCCAATGGCGAACGCCAGGTTGGGGACCGCCGAGGTCGACGGGTACATCCAACCGCCTTGGTTCTGGTCGAATTTGGCGCCTTTGATCTTGGCGTAGATTGCGGATACGGTGTCGTCGTCGACGAGTGCGAGGGTGGCTTTTGGTTGGGGAGTGAGTGTGTGAGTAGGCGAAAAGGAGAAGGAGGGCGTACTGCCGGTGTCAAGGATCGCGGTGTTGCCTGCGCGCTGGATCGTCTTTCCGTTGAGCGTGTACGACGCCGAAGGGACCATCCAGAAACCCTCCGAGCTGATAACAAGGTCAAAAGCCCCATATGAGTCCCAAAAGAAAACGCACCTGTCCACAGGAGTATAGGTTATCGGGTTCGCCGTAACGCTCTCGTCGATCTCGCCAAAGCTGTAGAACCCAGCGTTGTCCCCTCTGTCGAGCTTCACCGTGAAGAGCGGCTGCGAGATGAGGCCCTGGTCCATCATGTTCTGCACGGGTGTCTTGACGGGTTGGGGCGAGACGGTGTTGATCGCGGGCCAGGCGAGACCCAGGAGACCGTCGCTGCCTTCGCCTTGCGCGAACTGAGCGCTCAGTTTCTGGGCGAGCTCGACGGCTTGTTTCGGAATGGAGACGCCCCCAATGGTGACAGCTGTAGATTGATTAGACGATAGCACACACAGAAAGAGAGCGACGCACTGTCCAGATAGACGTTCCCTGACGCAGAGGAGCCATCGCCGTACGAGATATTCCTGTCGCCGGCCACGATAAGCAATTCGAGGCCACCAACTGCAACAAGAGACTAACCATGTCGCGCCCTTCTGCTGCGAGGCCGTCTTGGACTTGGATGGGTCGTAGACATTGTGCCCGGTCTTGGACACGCCGGTGAGTTCCGAGCTGGAAAGAAGCATTATTACATGACAACAGCAGCCCCAAAGGAAAACGCACCTCCAGACCCACAAATCTGATGATCCAGTGTCGAAATCGAGGTTAAGAGTGACGCCAGGCGTGCCAATCTTGACCGGTACAACGTACTCTGCGCTGTTTCCCGGGTTATCAGTCAGCGATACGAGTTCTTCGAAGGCAACTCACTCTGGAAGCAATATAAGCAGCAATTTGAGACGGTTGCAAAGGACGCACCATTCTGGACGCTCTCTGCAGGCACGTCACCGCTCTCGCCCGATGCCTTGACATGCACCACCTTGTTCTCGTGCTTCTTGAACGGCGCAAACTTGGTAGCCTGGAAGCCGTAGCGGTTCGCTGCGCGCGCGTATGCGGAGAAGAAGGACGGCCGCTTGGTGTTTCGCACCAGGGGCCGGAGGACGGACATGTCAGCGGGCTTCGTGTCGGTCGTATTCGTGTCGGTCGTGGTCTTGTCGGCGAACCTGGAAGAGAGGAATGAAAAGCAGGAGCCCATCGACGAGGGGGGATGACGAAGTAGTAGTGCTGGAGCTCCATGGACACAATCAGCGTCCTTTATACCCGTGCCCACGCATCAAGGGAAAGGAAGCACAACAAAAATAGATTGATGTGATGCCTTCTCTGCAGTTCCAGTGAGCCAGCGCCAGTCAGAGATAAGTGGGCTTGAATGCCAGTGCAGCAGGATCAGAAGGTCGACTGACGCCCGAGATGGAACCCTTGCAATTGGTGGCTGCAGCATCACCGGCACCTTGTGCATGCCACGCAACTGCCAGCTCGCTGACGGAGGAATACATACCTATCTTTCAAAGATTCCATTGTTATCAAGCGGAAATAGGCTTCCATTGTGGACGCGGATCCCCCGCTAGCTGCCCAACGGTGGAGAACCGGAAGTGGCTGGCCTGCGTCAACGGACGCCGTCGGATTGGGCAAGAGAGCTGGTTCATGCTGAGCCGCAGCACAGGGGCACACGACCACCGTGGCGATCTGTGAGAAAGAACAGGCTTATCGCGTCGGCAGTTGCAGAGTTGCGGTTGAAGCAAGCCTAGTCACACGTCAATCAACAATTTGTGACAGAGACACGATCACGGGACGTGAAATCACGACCAAGAGCAAGTATCATTTTGGACACAGGTACATGCGGGACTCTGGAAATTTCAAAACTAGCCCTCAAACACAAGGACCGTACTGCGCCGCCGCAACGTGCGCCATAATTCCACTCGGAAGACTCTTCACGTTGTATATCGAACCACCCTACCGAGGCAACACAATGAACAACGCGTAAGTCCCGCGGCACTGGCAAACCTTACCTCGTCTGGAGCATACCAAACCGACCCGATATCGAGCGACGCATTCGTCGCAAATCGCTTCACTGCCACACTCTGTGCACCCAAAAAGTGCGTGTACTTTGCCGTCGTGTGCGGATTGTCGACCGAGGTGAGGTAGTATTGCAGGTGTTTGGTCCAGATTCCCTGCCATGATGAATAAATTGTTATGTAGATTTCATGGCAGAAGGAACCTTGAATGTCTGCTGGTCGATATCGCACACCGTCCCATTAGCGAACGGATCGTCGCACGACTCTTTCAACACGCCGTTCACAGTGAGGTGCTTGATCGTCGCGTCGAGGGTGATTTCGGCTTGTGCGAAGAGGGAGGGGTTGTGTGTGGCGAGACCGAGCGCCCCGAGTCCCGAAGCGATGACGCCTTGGTTATACGTCCATGTTGTCTGAAGAATCTAGTACGAGTGGAGGAGGAGAGGACCGCATCGGCGCGCTTGTCCTCTGGGCCTCCACCGCCTTCCTTACTTCGTCAAAGTCCACATACTCCACGCACACGCTCGACTCCCCCGCCCTACTCGACCTCTCCCGATTCCTCTCCGCCGATCCTTTGCTCAACCACATCACTTTCCTCCAATTCCTCATCTCGAACCCCCGACGCCCCAAGCCCCGCCGCGCGACCATGAAATCCATCCAATACGACCTCGATTTGAGTACCGAGACCGTCAACTGGCACATCCCGCACGAGTAGCTCGTGGATAATCGAGAACAGCTGAGGTCAATGCTGGTTCAGGAATTCATCGAGGTCTGAAGGTGGTAGGCAATAACCGTTTAAACCGTTTGTTTTCATCTATTTACCGTTTACCAGTCCTCGTAAATAAAACGAAAATAAAAACGGTTATAACCATTTAAAAAGTGTTTAAACGGAAATGGTTGGAGCCCTAAGGTCGTTACATATCGTAAATGCGCTTCAGCGTTCCTTAGTCGTCGCGCTGCGCGAGGCCGACGGTCGATTCGCCTTGGTTGAAGACGACGCTGGGGGATAGATAGTTAGCACGGTAGCAAGAAGCAAGATGAAAGGGAACGGAATACGCACTAGACGCTCTTGAGGAAGATATCCCCGAGGATCTGTACAACCATTAGCGCTGAGCCAACCGCAGTTGCACTGAATCCATCCACATACATCAAACGGATTCGACCCCCTCGACTGCACACCACCAAACACATACCCGCCCTCCGCATCGCCAAAGGCAAAGTCCGCCGCGTTCAGCGTGTACAGGGTGTCGCCAACAGCGAACGCCAGGTTGGGAACCGCCGAGGTCGACGGGTACGTCCAACCGCCTTGGTTCTGGTCGAATTTGGCGCCTTTGATCCTGGCGTAGATTGCGGATACGGTGTCGTCGTCGACGAGCGCGAGGGTGGCTTTTGGTTGGGGAGTGAGTGTGTGAGTAGGCGAAAAGGAGAAGGAGGGCGTACTGCCGGTGTCAAGGATCGCGGTGTTGCCTGCGCGCTGGATCGTCTTTCCGTTGAGCGTGTACGACGCCGAAGGGACCATCCAGAAACCCTCCGAGCTGATAACAAGGTCAAAAGCCCCATATGAGTCCCAAAAGAAAACGCACCTGTCCACAGGAGTATAGGTTATCGGGTTCGCCGTAACGCTCTCGTCGATCTCGCCAAAGCTGTAGAACCCAGCGTTGTCCCCTCTGTCGAGCTTCACCGTGAAGAGCGGCTGCGAGATGAGGCCCTGGTCCATCATGTTCTGCACGGGTGTCTTGACGGGTTGGGGCGAGACGGTGTTGATCGCGGGCCAGGCGAGACCCAGGAGACCGTCGCTGCCTTCGCCTTGCGCGAACTGAGCGCTCAGTTTCTGGGCGAGCTCGACGGCTTGTTTCGGAATGGAGACGCCCCCAATGGTGACAGCTGTAGATTGATTAGACGATAGCACACACAGAAAGAGAGCGACGCACTGTCCAGATAGACGTTCCCTGACGCAGAGGAGCCATCGCCGTACGAGATATTCCTGTCGCCGGCCACGATAAGCAATTCGAGGCCACCAACTGCAACAAGAGACTAACCATGTCGCGCCCTTCTGCTGCGAGGCCGTCTTGGACTTGGATGGGTCGTAGACATTGTGCCCGGTCTTGGACACGCCGGTGAGTTCCGAGCTGAAAAGAAGCATTATTGCATGACAGCAGAGCCAGAGGGAAACACACCTCCAGACCCACAAATCTGATGATCCAGTGTCGAAATCGAGGTTAAGAGTGATGCCAGGCGTGCCAATCTTGACCGGTACAACGTACTCTGCGCTGTTTCCCGGGGTCATCAGTTGGCGATGCGAGTTCTTCCATGGTAACTCACTCTGGAAGCAATATAAGCAGCAATTCGAGACGGTTGCAAAGGACACACCATTCTGGACGCTCTCTGCAGGCACGTCACCGCTCTCGCCCGATGCCTTGACATGCACCACCTTGTTCTCATGCTTCTTGAACGGCGCAAACTCGGTAGCCTGGAAGCCGTAGCGGTTCACTGCGCGCGCGTATGCGGAGAAGAAGGACGGCCGCTTGGTGTTTCGCACCAGGGGCCGGAGGACGGACATGTCAGCGGGCTTGGTGTCGGTCGTATTCGTGTCGGTCGTGGTCTTGTCGGCGAAGCTGGAAGAGAGGAATGAAGAGAAGGAGCCCATCGACGATGGGGGATGACGAAGTAGGAGTGCTGGGGCTCCATGGACACAATCAGCGTCCTTTATACCCGTGCCCATTGGCACGCATCAAGGAAGGTCGACTGACGCCCGAGATGGCACCCTTGGATGCAGTATCACCGGCACCTTGGGCATGGAACCCTTGGATGCAGTATCACCGGCACCTTGTGCATGCCACGCAACTGCCAGCGTGCTGACGGAGGAGTACATAGCTATCTTCCATTGTTATCAAGCGGAAATAGACTTCCATTGTGGACGCGGATGCTAGCTGCCCAACCGGAAGTGGCTGGCCTGCGTCAACGGACGCCGTCGGATTGGGCAAGGGAGCTGGTCCATGCTGAGCCGCAGCACAGGTGCACACGACCACCGTGGCGATCTGTGAGAAAGACCAGGCTTATCGCTTCAGCAGTTGCAGAGTTGCGGTTGAAGCAAGCCTAGTCACACGTCAATCAACAATTTGTGACAGAGACACGATCACGGGACGTGAAATCACGACAAAGAGCAAGAGCAAGTATCATTTCTCTCGAGTTGGGACACAAGTACATGCGGGACTCTGGAAATTTCAAAACTAGCCCTCAAACACAAGGACCGTACTGCGCCGCCGCGACGTGCGCCATAATTCCACTCGGAAGACTCTTCACGTTGTATATCGAACCACCCTACCGAGGCAACACAATGAACAACGCGTAAATCCCGCGGCACTGGCAAAACTTACCTCGTCTGGGGCATACCAAACCGACCCGATATCGAGCGATGCATTCGTCGCGAATCGCTTCACTGCCGCACTCTGTGCACCCAAAAAGTGCGTGTACTTTGCCGTCGTGTGCGGATTGTCGACCGAGGTGAGGTAGTATTGCAGATGTTTGGTCCAGATTCCCTGCCATGATGAATAAATATTCATGTTATATCGATTTCATGGCAGAAGGAAGATGCATAAGTACCTTGAATGTCTGCTGGTCGATATCGCACACCGTCCCATTAGCGAACGGATCGTCGCACGACTCTTTCAAGACGCCGTTCACAGTGAGGTGCTTGATCGTCGCGTCGAGGGTGATTTCGGCTTGTGTGAAGAGGGAGGGGTTGTGTATAGCGAGACCGAGCGCCCCGAGTCCGGATGCAATGGCGCCTTGGTTGTACGTCCATGTTGTCTGAAGGATCTAGTGTGAGGAAGGAACTTGAAGAGGACGGACGGACGAACCTCGTTATTATTCAGACAGGTTCCGAAGACCAGCCCGTCGTTATACAACCCGGTTGGGTTACGCATGCCGGAGCCCTCGACTGCGAACTAAATCAGCGAGCGACTAGAAGCTGTTGAAGAATCAATACGCACTCCACGCCCAGGTCTTCTTGGCGTTCTCCAGAAAGGTGATGTTCCCCGTTCGAAGGTATCCTCTCGCAGAAAGTGTCAAGAACAGTTCGTTCGTAATCGCGTTTTTGTAGCCGTGGTCGGTGGTCCACCAAACTTAAGTCGATGGGAGCCTAGTGGGATTTGTTTGAGTTGATAATGCGCACCTCCTCCTCCGCAAGTATCATCCCAATTTGCAGCGATCTTATCATACAGCTGGCCAGCGCTGATCTACAATTGCATCAAGTTCAGTTGAGCGCCGAGGATTAAACTGAGCGGACTACTCACCAAGAACGTGTCAACATTATCCTCGCCGCGCCAAAGTTTATAATCTGCCATTTTCCAGATCGCCAACACGACCCACTACAATAAGTACCCATTTTCGTCAGCAGCAAGCCAATTGAAGCCGAATTACACACCCCAGCATCGTCGATGAACCCCCCAGTGAACGCCTGCCAGTCAGTCGACGTGTTAAGCGCGTGCCGACCGATGTACGAGTTGTCCGCGACGCCGTCAAAATCGGTGCGTTTGGTGAGCAGCATGAGCTCGTGCAGCGTTTCGAGGGCGTTCTGTCAAAGTTAGTTGTTGTTCCGAAAACAAAGAGGTACAAGTACGCACTGCATCGGTCCACACCGAACCGCCGTTATATCGCCCGTTTGAAGAATTGTAGTATTTCGTATGGAAATGGTGCGCTTCTTCCTGTGAGCGATTGTTCGTGAGGAAGGGGTGGGGGGTACGAGACTGAACCGACATAGGCTAGTTTGACGGTCGCAGGGCAGAGCACCGTCGGGTGTTGCGCTGCCACTGGCAGTCCTGTCGAAGCCAGAGCCCGAGCTTGCAAAACCATGAGATCGCGGTGAAGTTGGGCGTAAAATCTACCTGCGGAGACGGTCCCCAGTAGCCACGAAAGCGCGATAGAGGTCAGCATGACGGGGAAGTCGACTTTCAAGAAGCGACTCGGAAGCCTCGAGTGGGCGCGCCTTATATCCGCGTCTACGGAACAATCCGAGTCCGAACGTCATGCGATAACAGCCCGGGTCAGCGACCGGGCCGGTCCAATTCCTTCAGGATACTGATAAACATCGACAACTCGGTAAGATCAGAGCAAGTTGAGAGCAAGACTGAAAATCAGTGCAAACGCCGTAGGGCTCGCTGCATGGTGGTGGTCCACAAGCTGTCAATCAGTAATATGTCATTCCAAGTCGCAGCAGAACGAGGCGACAGAGGATAACTGCAACTTGACAGGCAAAAAGATAAGTCTGTAAAGCAGAAAAGAGCTAAATCTTCAGCTCAGTAAGCACCGGCCATCCCTAGAAGCAAAATCCATCAGCCACTACTACATCTAAGACCCAACTCTCGCACTCACCGAGCTCCAATCGATCCCATTCAGCCCCAAACTCGAAAACTCGTCGTCATACGGAACGGGGCTGTTCACAGGAACGTAGTGATACACGAATACATCTTTTCCCGTGCGTCTGTCGGTGAAGAGGACCTGTCCTCCGGGAGCGTAGATGTTCCCGTGCGAGCCGAGGACGAGGGTGCCGCCAGTGAGACGCATGTCGATCCCCTTTTTGTCGAGGAAGGGCCCGTGGGGGGAGCGAGAGCGCCCGACGAAGACTTTGTATTCGTTTCCGGGCGGCGGGAGTGCGGAGGCGACGAATCCGCAGCAGAGACCTTGGATTGTTATTATTCGGTGAGTGGTTCCGAGTCGAGCAGGCACGTACCACTACTGATGAACAGATAATAAAACGAGTCGTGTTTCCATATGAAGGAGCCCTCCTCTGCATTGGGGAGAGTGCTGTTGAAAGAGAGCTGCACAGGGTTGCTGATAACGGTTTTCAGGTCTTTGCTGAGATGGAGCTGGAATATATCGTCCTGCAGTTGATTAAATTGTGCTCTTTCAGTTTTTGCAAAAGCTCACCCAGAAAGAACCTGCATGTCGTCAGCTTTGTATTTCACAAGAAGAGCTACACGCACCGAAAGTCAACAAGCCATTTCCCTCCGCGTCAAATGACAGATTCGGGTCAATCGCGTTAAACAAGTCGCCCGTAGTCGAGTTGAACACCAGCCCGTGGTCGACCCAGGTGCCAGGGTCCATGCTTTTGCTTGTGGCAAGGCCAATGCCGGAATTCTGCGAGCCAAACGTCGATACGGAGTAATATCTGCGCGTCCGTTCAGTGAGAGCAGAGGGAGAAAAAAACAAGAAGACTCACGCGTAGAACTGGCCGTTGTTGAAAGAGACGTCGGGGGCCCAGATGTCGTCTCGACCCGCTAGGATTTCTCAGCCTCAAAGTATAAAAAGGCACCATCACCAAGAACATACGCAGCTGAATGCTCGAGTTATCCGGCAATATCGACCCAACTACCGTCCATGGGCTACAGGGTCTTCAGCGAGGTCCTGTCAACATCAAGAACAACCACGCACCCTTCCAGCCGATCCGCAGTGATAATTCCCGCCTTGTCGTGCGTGGTGAACAGGAAGTACTTGCCGTCCGAAGGGCGTTGCACCAAGCTTGGGTCGTGGACAAAGAAGAAGGGGCCGGTTAGGGGGAGCGGGTTCGGGAAAGTGGGCTGGGCAGAGGCGATAGCGCAGAGTGTCGCAGCGAACGCAATAATGCGGACAGCAAACGGGATTGTCATGGTGGGTGTGGATTGAGAGCAAGCCTGGGAGGCTTGGAGAGGCGGGAGAATCGGCACGGAGCGGGGCGCTCCCGAGCTGGTCGCATGACCACTTGGTGGCGCGATGGCTGCTGCATGATCATGGCACTTCTAAGAAAAGTGCGTACGCTGGCGGCCCGGGACATTCACGCATATACAGGACATGCGAAGAAATAGACACTTGGAAGAGCTTGAAGATTGGAACGGCGAATGCCGAACAGATGATACCAGGAAAGAAATAATGTGGAACGCCAGTAAGGCGGACGTCGAGGTAGGAATCAAGCCGCAATGACCACACCGTCGCGGTCACGTTCTGATGACAGTAGTCCCTATTTATAAACCGTCGCGTCGCGCCGAGAATGTAGTACGTGTATTTTGAAGCATGTTGAGGTCAGTTTCGGATTTTACCAGGTTTCTTTGAGAGATTCCAAGCAGTAAAGCCTTAAGCTCGGCCCTGGAGAACACTAGACGGTAGTAGACTGAGTGGTTCTCGGCCTCAGACGACACAGATTGCTGCGATAAGTAACCCACCATAGCGTTGCCCCACTGGCTCACAAACGGAAAGGGGACGGACTCGGAACAGTCCGAACCGACGTCGGAAATTGAACCATGTCAGAGATGGTGCGAGAAAGTCTTCTGCTTCACTAGTGTGGTCTGGCCCTGCTTCACTGGTGTAGTTTGGCGGGGAATCGCAGCGTGAGGGGCTATTCACCAGGAGAGTCGAAGCCAGAGCACCGAAGCACAGCAACAGCGGCGATAGAACGCGCTCTGCGGCACGCCATCAGAAAGATGCAACACACGCTTTGCATTCCGCAAGCGCCGACACCTTCGGACGAGACCCCAGCCAGCGCTCAAGAAGAATAAATATCTTTTGCGCTTACGGTCAAGTCGCATTCAGAGAATTCCAGACTAAGCTGATGCAGTCACTCGCCGGTCAGGACATTCATGGGGTCAAGGATTGCTCAATTACTATTCCAGTTTCTGTTGAACATTATTTCAGAATCAAGTATCGAAGCGAGAAAGGCCAGCGACCTACTCTAATACGTCTCCGTGACTGAAATGTTGCTCAAAAACTCTTTAACCGCTCTGCGATATTGCTCCCCATTGAATTGGTTGCCTTGAACACTCGGAGGAATCTGGTTTGCGAGTCCACGGAGAAAATCATGGAGCTCCGCCGTGGCCGAGCGTAATGGCATCAGAAACCATCGTTTGGTGTCCTGGTGGGCCCCAGGAATGCCGACGATGTGCATGCTGATTCTGCCATCATGATGTTTCTCTGCGTGTTTCGGATCTTGCGAGGCGAGATCAAGCGCAAGTTGCGTCGCTATGTCGTCGTCTGGGAGGTCCGGACCGAGGCATGACGAAAGCACCAGTTCTCCGCCGGAGAAGTCGAACATTGTGCACAAAGTCGAGTTGGGCGCGTTGTGCATGTTGGCTAGGAGCATGAGGGCAATATCTTCTTTCCGACGCTCGTACGCATGACGAAGGAGCGTTCTGAGGAACGAGCGGTCCTTCGGACCGAGGCCCTCACACCAATCTGCGAATAAACCTCGACATGAAACGACACTGGAAGGGAGTGAATATTGCTGACCTCGTCTTTGCTCAAAGCGGAGGAAGCAACCATCTCGATGACCTCCACCGTGATAGTGAGCCCTTTGACAATTTCTCGAGCAGTAATATGCAGCCGAACAGCCGGAGCAACGCTTGAGCTCGGCTTTCTCTCGAACGACATTGCACTGGCGCAAGGTCAGGGTAACAAAAGTGTTGGGGTGGAACTCACGTCGGGATTGTGGCAAGGACGGAGATTCGGGAGTGTTCGGTTCGCATGAAGATCCAGGAGTCTGAGCCGCTCGTCGATGATTTCTTGGAGATAGATCCACACCGCAGCGATCTCGGTGGTCGGGAGACATTTGACGGGATCCAGATGAGCGACTTCTCGCAAGCTGATGCGTAACTGGGAGAGGACTGAGCCATAGACAATCTGCTCCGCGAGGACGCGATAGATCAGTGTGCCCAGCGGGTGTAGCGTCTTCGTGTCATCGGTGTGAGAGAAATACACAAGGTGAGATTGAACTTGAACTAAAGTCTACGCAAAGATACAGAGCTTATATACTAGGACAAATATACTAGAAGATTCTACAGAGCATATGAGTAAGAAGAACCTCGGGGAAGCGGGGAGAACGAGTTGGCGCTGATGTGCTGACTCATGATCCGAGCCGAGGCGCATCACTTGATGCGCACCATGAGTTCGGCTTGTTGGATCTCCAACACTCCCCTCCAAGCCGAAGTCCATTACCAAGCTGCGTCGTGATCCTCGGTTGCGGCTCCAGCAGATTCCATCTTATCAGGACAGTTGATCTGATAATGGCCTTTCTTGCCGCACTTGAAGCAATTGATCTCGGATAGTGGACGACGTGGATGTGATGATGAGGCACGGTAGGCGGCCTCGCGTTCGCCGGTGCCAGTTCCAGATTTTCGTGATTCCTCGTTCAAAAGGCGTCCGATCACGTAGTCCAAGGTAAACTGTGTGGGGTCGGTGGAGTCGAGGGAAACGACAAGCGTGTCGTATGCATCGGGTAGGCCCATTGTGAGAACCAGAATAATGTCCTCATCTTCCACTGTGACTCCCGATTGTTGTAAGCGCAGGGCGACACTGCGGACTCGTCCAATCCAAGTCGACATCTTCTCAGAGTTGGCGGTATCCAGCTGCATCGACATGAACTCGCGTCGCAAGGCCATGCGCGTCGCAAAGCCGCGGGCTCGGTGTACCTTCTCCAATTCTGCCCAGATTCCGACGGCCGTGGGTGCAGTCATATGCGACAGTTGATCGACATCGACAGATAGAATCATCTCGGCGCGTGCCTCGGCGTTCTTGCGATCCCAGTCGCGTACACCTTTCGAGTTCGGTCCAGTCGTAGGTCTCGGGGTGGTTCCAACAGCGACATCATGAAGGTTCTTCCGTACAAGGACAGCTTCCATCAAAATGCGCCAAATTTCGTAGTTCTCGTTCGACAATTTCGTCATGCCCTTCGCTTCAGCCATCGTGGCGCTCGGGTGCAGGTACGATCACGGTTCGGGTTCGGGTTCGGTGCTGGCTTTCAGCAGGGCCAGGCTTTCGGTGCTGGTTTTCAGCAGACCAGACTTTCGGTGCTGGTTTTCAGCAGACCAGACTTTCGGTGCCGCTTTCGGGTAGGCGGGCTTTCGGTTCGTCGGGGTTTCGGATCAGCGGTAACGCGGCGTGATAAGCGGAGTTCGATGGGGGGGTACGACAGCGAGATCAACAGGAAGCGTGGTCGAGCTCGGGGCCCATAACCTGTGAGAGAAATACACAAGGTGAGATTGAACTTGAACTAAAGTCTACGCAAAGATACAGAGCTTATATACTAGGACAAATATACTAGAAGATTCTACAGAGCATATGAGTAAGAAGAACCTCGGGGAAGCGGGGAGAACGAGTTGGCGCTGATGTGCTGACTCATGATCCGAGCCGAGGCGCATCACTTGATGCGCACCATGAGTTCGGCTTGTTGGATCTCCAACAATCGGCACTATCCTCGCTGCACTCGAAGAACGCGGACAATATTCCCGCTTGAAGCGCTTTCACCACTGCTTCCCGGGGATTTGGTGTTTCGAGACTGCGTCCCAGGACGTCGAGAAGGTTGTGTCGCGTAAGTCGGGCTGCATTCGTGGTAGCGGAATCTGTGAAGCGAAGCGGTGCCTTGAGATATGCCCGGGACATTATCACCAGCGCAGGCACGAGTCCGCGTTTTGCGAGCAAGTGGCGGAGCCGGGACAGGTAGTGCGAGCGGGCAGACTCGTATAGCAAAGCGATAACTCCCATCATCTCTAGACGAGAGCGAGAATCCTCGTTTATAGGACTGCTTTCACTGGGACACACGAACCGGATGTGTCCAACAATGAGCCGTGCTAGCGAGTCCCAGGAGCCCCCAGCACCAGCAACCAGACCATCAAAAGCCCTTTTGTGTCCGCTCGGGTTGCTGGTTAATATTTCGCCCCTGTCAATGCTGAGGAGCCCGGAAACGCGCATAAGACCTTGGCGATCTCCCGCTCGGCTCAGCAGGTATGACCATGCGGTGCCCAGGACAGTATAATAACCTTCGCTGTCAAGGAGAAGACGAAAGCACTCTGGGCGGCGACCTGCCTGCCTTCGCATGGCTTCAAAGGCTCTGAGTACCGTGGAGTAGAGGTGGGAGCGCAGCTTCACCGAGGCGTTGGTGGCGTCTAAGGAATCCGTGAGGATTCCAGTCCATCTCCACACGCGCGGCCAGAGAGCATGGAAAGCCTCTGTCTCCACAAAAAGCTGTTCGATTAGGAATGCCAGTATACCCATTGCATCGAGTACACGCCTCAGCTGCGCGTGGGAGTCGTGGTCCTTGGGCAATATTTGAGCGAGACGGTCGGCATCGGAGGTATCTAGCAGCGCATATGCGACGCAGAGCAGATGACTTGCAGTCCTCGGAGTAGCCTCCAGCTCGTCCATGAATGGGTTCAAATCCGAGATCATATCCTTGACGGCAATCTCCGCGAGAAGCTAAAGAGAGGTGTAGCCAGAGAATATGAAGGGACACGACCCTCACTCTCAGTTTTGTGGGAAGCCTTGTCAAATTCGCGAGATCTAAGGATGGATGCATGATGGTTCGGGTCAAGCCGTCACTCAAGCGGCCGCAGAGTCACGCTCATCACACTCTTTACTCCGTGTTGTATGTCGTCGGCCAGCCAGACTATGGGCGAGGTTTTCTGGGCTGTGTGAGTTATGCCGGGTGTGTACTTGAGGTTATTCTTACTCCTCTGTGTTCACTGGACATTCGTAGAATGCGACTATTCCAAGTCGAGTATGGCGAAAAACCGCGAATGCCTGCGGACCACCACACCTTCCGAATGGCCGACCATCTCTTCTCGCGCATCCTCGTCCAGTCCTGCACTCGTTCCGAGATGACGTGGCCCCACGACGAGCTGATTGCCACTGCCAGTGCTCTTGGCATCGTGCATTACACGAGGTTTTGCTGTCGCTCAAGACCAGCGACGGTCTCGATACGGCGACGAGTGGAGGACTATGGATAGGTCATCTTCTCCCTCGAATGAGTACTATTGTTCCTATTCCGACGACCTCTGCAGCTGACGCTCTTCGCAGTCGTCTCTGTCGACCACCGAGCGTTTTCCCCTGCCAATGCGTCTTCGACCTAGCTTCAATGGATGTAGTACTCCCTACACATCCTTGACGACCGCACGCTACTCTTCTGCGAGATTCGACCCTCCCATCCTTCGCCAGCGAAGTTTCCGTACCGAGGCGGTCCTGCCTTTGTGTCACCCACATATCCGTGATACCTCACTCAGCGGAAGCACGTTTTCGCCTACTACAGCAGCCGCAATCGCATGAGTGGCGTTTTCGCTGGCTTAGGTGGCATCGTCTTCGGCCATCGACGGCCCATCGTCGTCTTCGGCCGTTTCGCCTGCCTCTTCCACTCGAGTCTGGCCATTGGGAATTGTCTGATCCCCTTCTCCGCCATCCACATCGTCTCATATCCTTCATATCGTCGTCTCATCCTCCTAACACCTCCAATCCCATCGACGCCCTTGCGACGGCGTCATATCCTTACAAGATCGGCGGTTCTTGCGCGCGTACACCGCCCGTCGATGCGATTCCCTGGAACGCGCAGTCGCTGATCATGAAGACGACGTTTGAAGAGGATTGGGGCGACGGCCAGACGGAGGAGGGTATAGCTGCGGAGGCCTATGGGTGTTTTTGGAGCGGACGACAGAACGTCAACTCAGCTGGTGACGCTCTCGAACGGGCGAAAATCGTCCTCATCCGTTTCATCGACTTCGCTTACGCCTTCAACCCTTCGGACTCGACCCGCGTCTCCGTTTCTCATGTATCGGACCTTGCGTCTCGGCACCCAAGTCGCAGTACTGCCACCATATCTGAGCATTCTCCGCCATTCCTACGCCCTCTCGCACGCGCGTCGGGCTCCTCAAGCCCATCTGCGCTTCACATATGCGCGAATTCGGACCACCTTCCTTAGGTGGCGGTGCACATCCTTCTTTGGAAGCGACCCCAAATCACAAAACTGCATTTACGCGGCGTTGGGCACGGTGCGAACCTCGAAACACTATCGATACATCCAAGTCTAGGACTGCGTTCACCACCGCTCGCTTCTGGACGCGGCTCATGAACGACTGGCACGATACGGATTCGCAGGTCGATTACATCGCGAAATGGGGAGAGACGGGGAGACGTTTGTCGGGTGCGGGATTTTCTTCCTGGATTGGGCAGTGTGCTTCTGAGAGTGTGGCCCGTCTCTCCCAAGCCGATGTCAAGTCGTTGTCGGCCATCGGGACTCGGCAATATCGCGCAGCAAGATGTGGATGCATATATCCATGGTCGCCCTCCGTGGCTGTTCCTGGCGTAACCCTTGCTCCGACCCCTCTGTGTGGTCTCTCAATCCCAGCTGCATTCGTACTCGGAATTGGGGGAAGAAGATGACGACGACCGAGACATCCCGCCAAACCCTCAGCGGGCTCTGTTAGTGTCGATTTACTGCGGAAGGGGATTGACGCTGAGCTTGTATCTATGGCGGCGCGCTGCGGCTGCTGGGGGCCTGGGGCCACCGACGTAGAGGGTCAACAAATGGCGCTGCTGCGAAAGACGGTCATCGCGAGGCCAACAGCAATGAGGACGGTCCATATGGTCTTTGTCTAGACTCGTGTGGACGTTCGTTGGCGACTCTGTAGACCATCCGAGAGGACGACTCCAAAGCCTCCCACCTCCGATGACGACTCGCGACGCCGGCTGAGACGTTTCTCGGGCGGGGCGGACGACTTCCTCCACTCCCGAAGACTGTTGGTCATCGTCCCTCAGACTCTTGCGCTCTAGCCCTCCGTTGCCGTACATATTACCGGCTCCAGTCCTACTCGTGTATGCATATGTACATCCCCACCCCATATCCAAACTCACCGAGGGACAAATCCCGCACCTTCATCCATACTCCGGGTGGTAATTGCTTCGCGATTCGGACCGCGGTCGACATACATGTCCTATATGCGCTCTCCTACCGAGTAGACTGACCTACCTTGTATATTTGACATGTCAAACTCCAATACTGCTCCATTTCGTGTTTATTAGGTCTCGAATACCTTCACTGCAACGCGAATCGCTCTCTCAACATCCTCCCTTTCGATGTATCCTGGATTCTGATGAGGCGAGACCGTACGGATACGAGTACGAGATCTCCAAGACGGCCGATTTTGAGTCGGGGTACAATCAAATTCGTTGATCATGATGGTCGGCCTTCACCTCCACAATTCCTGCACTCTCGACAGGCAGGGTGCTTCTCTCTGGGGCTAACGGTTTCATTGCAGCTGTGAGTGAGTATTTCCTACTGTTCTTTGCTTTCCGCTCAACTCCTCGGCACTCACAGTGGGTCGACCGCTCTCTTCTCGAAAAAGGTTTCTTTGTGCGCGGGACGGTGCGCTCGGAGGCCAAGTCCACGCCCTTGCGCAAGGAGTTTGCGTCGTATGGTGATAAATTCGAGGTTGTGGTGGTTCCGGATATCGCCAAGGTGCGTAATGCCTTGCTTCTCAGAGGAGGGAAAGTGATGCTCCTTATCTAGGACGGTGCCTTTGACGAGCTTATCAAGGACGTGGATGCTATCGAGCATACCGCTTCTCCCGTCCATTTCAATGCTGTTGAACCCGACGGTGAATCGCTCTTTTCGCGAACTTTCCCAAGTGCTTATGGGCATCTCCAGAACTCAGGCACATTGGGAATTCTCGAGAGCGTGCGCCCCCCTCTTGGGCTGGTCGGCCAAATACGGGTGTGTTGATATTCACGACAGACTTAACCAACTCCGTTCAGACTTGACTTTCAGCCCTTCTCTCAAACGTGACCACGTCGATCCGGAGCCGAAACTCTTCAGCGAACTTGACTGGAACGAACAGTCGCCGACTCGGAAGGAGGTGGAGAAAATGGGCAGGGAGGCGCCGCCGATGACCAAATATCGTGCGTCCAAGACGTTGGCGGAGAAAGGTTGGTCGAACTGGCAGTAAGGCGGACGTCGAGGTTGCGTCGAGGTAGGAATCAAGACGCTGCGTGACCGGAGCCACGCTGCCTTCGCGATCACGTTCTGATGACAGTAGCCCCTGAATAAACCGTCGCGTCGCGCCGAGAAGCATGTTGAGTTCGGTTTAGGATTTTACCAGGTTGCTTTGAGAAATTAGCGATATTTTCATCGGACCATATCCAGCGCTGCTGTATCATTAATAACATCGTGTTTGTCTTGGGTTTGTGTTGTGTGGCTACATAAATTGACATGGAAGGTACAGTAACTCGTGCTGTAGATTATTTTGGTTTTTAGTTGTTGTGAAAGGCAAGGCAAGGAACTAGTGAGAAAAGCTGAACACGGAGTCGCAAATCATACACTCTCCCTCGGCAGCTCAGGTGCGTCTATCTCATGCAACTCCACATCGTGTGCATCCTGCTCCGACTCATCCATCTTCCAGCTCTCGGCATCGCTCTGAATCTCGACGTCCCTGTCGAAATCGATAACGATCCCAGCGTCGTACATGCTCGTCATCGTCGCCGACCCATCGCCACTCGGCCGGAAGTGTGGCTGCAGATGCAGAGGTGACGGCAGCCCCGAGCGCCGCTGACCGTTAGCATAGGTCTGCGGCGGTAGACTCGGGTTGGCGGAGAATCGGAGTGGGTCCCCGATGACGGAGCTATCGTGGATGATGTCGGTGACCCAACGGTTCCGGGTCTGGCTGAACTTTTTGACGGAGCTGCTGGGCTCGTTTTCGGAGCGGAGGCTTAGTATACTGTGGGGATGCGGGTGAATCTATGCAAGGGAGAGGCGACGCGACGCTACTTACAGTCGACAGCAAAGGACACTAGAGATTTGGATGCTCATGGGTGCGTTGATGGCTTGAATTAATTTGTCTGATTGACTGTGCGCGATTAGCAAGAAGCAGATAGTGCGGGAGGGTAAAGACGAACATGAAGAAGAGGACATTAAGCCTACGAGAGAGAATCGTCAGTTTGATGCCTATTACGGTGGACACCCGACTCACAAATTAAGCGATGTGATAGCGCAGAAGTAAAAGAGCCCGTCCCGGACCATCCGGTTCATCAATGACGAAGAGCCCCCACGCTTATTCTGGTCGATGAGGCGGTAGAGAGTCAGTCCCGTCATGATCATGTCGCATGTCCTGAATGAGCGAGGAATCAGAAGACGAATGGGCAAACCAAACTCGGGGTACGCACATGGGTGATGCATAGAAAGCGATAATGAACTTTGGTCCGGCGATGGAAGGCTTCCCGGTCACTGTCGGGGAGATAAGGTATCAGACACGAGTGGATTGGTGGGCGTACCCATGCAGGGCCCTGGCCAGGACGGCAGTCGTGTATCTGTCTCTATCTTTAGTACCTCGGCTTCTCTGCGAAACGAAGTGGCAGGGCAGGACTCACAGTCAAACGCCATAATCGGCACCGCTATCATCACTCCAAGGAACCCCGCCAGCATGGCAATGAGGAACGCCGCCATGCGCTTGTCGCAGCCATAAAGTGCGTATATCCTGTAGATCACAGGCCCAAGATGAGCGCTAGGGCGGGGTACATGGAAGGATATGCTCACCGAATGGCCAGGACTTTGCGCCAAAGAGAGGGCGAATGAGCATGGGCGCAACGCGGAGGGGGATTTACTTACCTGCTTCCACCGACAGATCGATGAGGACGGCGATTCCGGGAAGGATGCGGACATATCGAGAGCATGATCTACACTGGAGCGTCAATCGTAGTTCAGGATTTCAAGAAGCAAGGCCACGAACGCTTCGCTCCAGCCCGCAAAGAACCCTGGATGCAGATTCTAAACTGAGATGCGCGCGAACGAAGAGGCAAAGGACGTACAAACGTCGGTTACTGTGAGCGGAGATGGGTTAGAGCCAGAGCCAACTTGGTAGAGAACGATGGTGCTTACCGATGAGCACGATGAGCGTGTAGTATCGTACCATGCAGTACAGGAATTTGATTGGAGTCCAAGACTTGGATTTCCAGATGTGTTTCCTCTAAACAAATCTCAGTGTGTGGAACAGATACTTGGCTCGAGAAGCACGGACCTCCTGGGGAAGGCAGGACAGCCAGTCCCATATTAAAATTGACGTCGAGCCTGCAGCAGAACCCGAGGTCAGAGGACTATTCGTGAAAAGTTCGGAGGGCCATACAGGCGATGTAAATCTGGAACAGGGAACGTCATCGGTCGGCGCTAGGTATCGTCCGAGCAGAGACTCACCTGCGCTGCATTGACGATGTGCAGGAACCTGGAGGCGTCCGACATGGTGGGGCAACGGTGGGCGATGGGGGGCGAAAAGCGCCTAGTGAACTCCACGTTGTTGCTTATATGCCATACAGACGGAATTCCCGCGGGGTGCATGACTCCCAGAGGTTACTTACGACTGGCAGGACAGGGTACATTCGCCGTCGCGCTCGGAGCTGCAACTCTTCCTTGACTTGGTTAGACGCCGGAAGACTCGGCAGAAATCGGCAGACTGGCGGCCGTGAGAAGAATTACCGTAACGCTCGACATGCCTTCATTCACACTGCATTCCGGCGTTCACATCCAGCGGTTGGACATCTCTCCAGCCACCTGAACTCCTCAGATGAAAAGATTGTGGCTCGCGGTTTCTGCCAATTGCCCAAGATAACGGCTTCTTTTCTCGCGAAGTCTTCGCAGTCTTCCGAACACAGGCCACCTCGGACCGCCACGAGGCCACTTGACCGCCCGTCTCCGCGTTTCGACTTGGCCACTCCACGTCGAAGCAGTGGCACATCAACACTGCATGCATCCCATCCCCTGGAGTGTCGTCCTCTTACCGACGCCAATTCGCCTTTACACAAATGAGGAACAAGGACCATCGGTCGCAAAGGCAGCCGACGCTCACTATTCGCATGACAGGTCAGCCGAGGAAGAGTATTTCGAGGGAGGTCTCAGGCTTGGGCAGAAGCAGGATCCCCCGCATTCCATCCACTTACTGATACCGTCTTCCCTCTCATGCCGCAGATCTACCCTGGAGAAGTATCCTATATCACTGGAGGTGCTGCCGGTAAGCGCTTCCCATTCGCTGTCACGATGTCGACGGACTTGGGTAGGCATCGGTCGAGCTCTTGCGTCCAGACTTGTCGAGCAGGGGTACGTCGTTGTCCATCTTATTTGCCTTGCTTTTCCGACTTCTCACGCGCACATAGCGGGATGGTGGTTATCGCTGACGTGAACGGCGATGCTGCTGCAAAAATTGCGACCGAGCTGAACGAGAAGGCAGGCAGCGTGTGAGTGCCCTTGTACTTGAGCGGCAAAGACGCGAAAGCAAATTTAGAGCTGACGGAGCCTGGACCCCAGGGTTGCCATCTCCGTCAAGGCAGACACGACCATTTGGGAGGAGCAGCTGGCAGGGTTCCAACTTGCCATCGAGAAGTTTAAGCGGATTGACTATGGTGCGTCTCCACGCTTTCTTTTATATTCACCAACGACCCATACAATCCAGTTTTCGCAAACGCTGGAGTCGCGGAACGTCCATGGCTTCCTCCGTTCGATGCGGCAACCGCTGCCTCGCGGCCCATCTCTAAACCAAATCTCTCCACGACCGACATCAATCTCTCTGGGCAGCTAAACACCGCCGCCCTTGCTCTTCAGACCTTCGAACGGCAGGAGCCTAGCGCGCGCTCCGGGTTCCGGGGGAAGCTCATCCTGACGGCGTCTGTATTTGGCTTTTTTCCTACTAGGGCAATGCCGATGTACGCCGCGTCTAAAGCTGGAATCGTTCATTTCATGCGCTCGGCGGCGGAGTATTACGCCGATAAGAAGATCACAGTCAATGCTAGTGAGTCCTCATTGCTATTATCGTTCTTGCTTCCCACTTTGAGACTAAAACCACTTTTCATTCACAGTCGCGCCCAATTTGATCGGTGCGTCTGCATTTTCATGCATCTGTCTCCCAACCATCATTCTAAAGATGCCAAACACAGACACCACAATCGCGCCAGATGTCCTCTTTGTCCCCTTCCGGGCGCAGAATCTACTGTCGGACATCCACCTCGTACTGGATCAATTCCAGGTGCGCTTCCATTTCCCACTTGCCCCACTCGGCGCTTCCGAAATGTTGATGCTAAAGCGATCTCCAGAAACTCCTCGGCGACAGCAAACTGAACGGCCAGGCCCTGTCTATAAGCCAGGAGAAGGTGTGGGCGCATCCCCCGGACACGTACATGTTTGCGGAAAGCTCGGCTGCGTGCGATTTGATTAGCGTGGAGATATTCAAGCTTTTTGGAGATAGCACCAAGTAATCAATATGTATCAAGGCGGCGGGCCGTAGCGCCTACGGAATAAGGACTTGTTGACTCATTGACGGAGACTCCGAGCATTTCCCGAAACCAGCGAGCGAGATTTTTCGTTTCATTTGGTGTGTACGGAGCTTGCGCCTCGGTCTGGCGGAACAAAAGTGCCGACAGCTATTGTGTTTAAATTGAAGAGTCAATTTTCTGTGTCCCGGTCCTTTTCATCCCAGAGATCGACCTCCAGCAGTCCCCGACGCACGCATTCCGGCAGGTGACGATGAAATGCCGCGGAAAACTTGTCCACTATCGGACCCTCAGGCTCTCCAACTCGTCGATGGGCTGCTCCCCGAATATTTACGGATCGCAAGGCAGGCCAGTCCTCCTGCGAAGAGAGCATGTTGTCGAGCGTACGCCAGAGCTCGGACGCTGGATGCGTGTCCATATCGTGCCCAATGATCGCTTCTGTGGTGAGGATTTCGATTGTTTTACGCGCCGGGGACCGGTGGAGGTGCGAGAGGAGGTACAGGAGCGTTCCAGGTACACTTTCATATATTCTCCTCGCAACCTGAAGATGACGAAGATTGTAGAAGTTGGAGAAGTCCAGGCGATAGTTGCTGCCTGTAGCCTGAGTGAGCACAAGGTTATTGCTGGGGTAGCTCGTACGGGTGTGCTCACCGACTTCGATGTTGGTGAAAACGAGCGTGTGGATGTTGTGGCCGATAGGGCCGGAAAGGAAGACAATGAGGCCGTCCCACGGGAACCAGCTGTACCCAGCATCGAGCAAGCGAAGGGTGTTAATGTGCGTCGGTGGGACCTCGAGCGCGCCGATCCATTTCACCAGGGGGAGATATCCCGTGGTGAGAGACCGAAGGCTAGGAGGCAGCTCAAGCGCCATAAGTGTTCCGATTTCAAGACCGACATTTCCGTCCATAAGGGTGAGCTGCTCTAGCTTTGGATACGAGCAAACGAAATCGAAGACGAAGCTGAGCCTAGTCTCGTCGTCCGCGTCGAGGAGATCAATGTCCAATGCGGTGAGAGAGGAGGTGAACGGTCGCGGGCCTTCGTGTGGGAAGGTGAAGAAGGCATTGCAAGATAGGTCGAGCTTGCACAGTCGCACGCCTCGAGCTTCCAGCCGACGGAGAATATACATCGGAGGGGGGATATTCATTGGCGTGTATTCGTTGCCGTCGAGCGTGTGATGGAGGGTCAAGTCCCGTAGACTGCCTATGAAGGTCGCCAGCGGAGAGGAGAGGAGATCCATGAATGCATCCAGTCGCATGGCGCCAGGCGCAAATTGAATCCCATCCCGCATCTCGATGGTGTCGATATCGATGACGAGTTTCGCAGAGGAGAAGTTGTAGAGGCGGGACCGGGGAATCCACTGTCTGGATACGAGACTACAGGTTCTGAGGCTGGGTTCATCGTCCCGCAGTTGGTCTATTACGAGGTCGATGAGCTCGTTCGCCAAGGCCGCCATGAGGGGCGACTGCTTCCTTGTAGTGATGGGAGGCAGAGTCAACTTCTCGGGGTTTGTGAGCGTTCGCTGCGCAGTCTTCGAGGAAGGTTCCTGTTGCGGGGTTGCGAAGCAAGAGCGATGGCAGTGTGACTCAAGTTATATTGCTGATTCAGCGGGCCTAATCTAATCTTGGCTGGTGCTCAGTGCATCTTGCTATACGCTACGGCACGGCATCGGCGTCGGCACGAACATGGAAAACTTTTTACCAACAACAAAGACGCCGATGCAAGACAGAAAGGTTCGGTGAGTCGAGGGACAAAAGAACTACAGATCTTCCTGCTTGTACCTCTGATAGGTGCAGTGCACGTAAGTTTTCACACAACCCGCAAGCGAGTTTTTTAGTCTCGTTGGAGCGAAGTCACTGGGTGGGTAATGAGCTCGCTTGGACCCGGTAATATAGCAAAAAGTGCGGACCTACTGTGATTTCACGTTCTTCTTCATCCCGAAGATCGACCTCCAACAGTCCCCGCCGTACGCATTCAGGTAGATGATGATGTAACACCGCAGAAAACGTGTCCACTATCGAGTCCCGTCCAAATCGTCGATGGGCTGCTCCCCGAATATTTACGCATCGCAAGGCGGACCAGTCCGTCTGCACAGAGATCATGTTGTCGAGTGCAGCCCAGAGCTCGGACGCTGGATGCGTGTGCGTGTCCATGCCGTCCCAGATGACCAGTTCCACGGTGAGGGTTTCGATTGTTTTACGCGCCGGAGATCGGTTCAAGTGCGAGAAGAGGTACAAGAGCGTTTCAGGTGCGCTCTCGTACACTTCCCTCAGAACCTGCAGATGACGAAGATTGTAGAAATTGGACAAGTCAAGGGGATACTTGCTGCCTGTGGCCTGAGTGAGCAAGTACCATGTGATTTCTGGGTTGGTGTGCTCACCGACTTCGATATCGGTGAGGGTGAGTGTGTGGAGGTTGTGTGCGATAGGGCCGGAAAGGAGGGAATTGAGGCCTTCCCAAAGGAACCAGCGCTCCCCTGCATTTACCAAGCCAAGGATGTTAATGTGCGTCGGTGGGACCCTCGAGCGCGACGATCCATTTCACCAGTGGGAGATATCCTGTGGTGAGAGAGCGAAGGCTACTAGGCAGCTCGAGCGCCACAAGTGTTCCGATTTCAAGACCGCCGTATCCGTCCACAAGGGTGAGCTGTTCCAGCTTGGGATACGAGCAAACGAAATCGAAGACGAAGCTGAGCCAAGTATCGCCGTCCGCGTTGAGGAGATCGATGTCCAATGCGGTGAGGGAGGAGGTGAATGGTGGGGGGCCTTCGTATGGAAGGGTGAAGAGGGCATTGCAAGATAGGTCGAGCTTGCACAGTCGCACGCCTCGAGTCTCTAGCCGTCGGAGGATATCCATCGGACGGAGGATATTCATTGACGTGTATTCGTTGCCGTCGAGCGTGTGGCGGAGGGTCAAGTCCTGTAGACTGACGATGAAAGTCGCCAGCGGAGATGAGAGGAGATCCATGAATACATCCAGTCGTATGGCGCCAGGCGCAAATCGACTCCCATCATCCTGTGTCTCGATGGTGTCGATGACGAGTTTCGCCAAGGAGAAGTTGTAGAGGCGGGACCGGGGAATCCACTGTCTGGATACGAGACTACAGGTTCTGAGGCTGGGTTCATCGTCCCGCAGTTGGTCTATTACGAGGTCGATGAGCTCGTTCGCCAAGGTCGCCATGAGAGGCGACTGCTTCCTGGTAGTGATGGGAGGCAAAGAAGGTCAAGTTTGCGTGGCAAGTTTGCGAGCGTTGCCTGAGGTTGGCGGTCGCGAAAGGAGATCGCTGGCGGCAGTGTGACTTTAACGGAGGAGTTTTCGACTACGGGGTCTGTAAAAGAGACTAGTGTGACTTAGGTGTCAGTGACCTGAAGTTATCTCCGTTTATCCACCGCTTAATCTAATCTAATCTAATCTCGGCTCCGTAACTTTCTTTCTGAAACTGAGTCTCATCGAACAGTACTCCCATCGACAGAGATCCATAGTACTCTGTCTTTTTTGCGTTGCTCTTCCCGGGAAAACTTGAATCATGAACAACGTCTCAAGGAAGAGTCGAGACAAAACTTTTCAGCGCTAATCGTATTCTATATATTCTTGCTACCAACTTGTATGCATCCGCAATCTCAGAGCGCCGGCGTATCAACAAACATCTGCGCCCACATCACCTCGGGATATCTCGGCCCCGCAGTCGCACCTGCCTTGTCTGCCTCCACAGCCAGCTCTTGAACGGCAGCGACGTCGTCCGGCGAAAGCGTGACGCTGCCCGCGAGAATGTTCTCCGTTAGGTACTGTGCACATTTCTCAGAAATTATGAGAGAGAGGAAGATTCGGAAGCCACCTTTGTCTTCTTAGTACCCGGAATCGGGATGATATCGTCGCCCTGCGCCAACAACCACGCGAGTGCAACTGGCCAGCACTGGCGGTGGTACCGGCCGAAGTGGTGTATTTGGCGCCGATAGCCTTGAGCCCGTCCGCGAGGCGGAGAATGTACGGGAAGTTGGCTTCGCTGTAGCGCGGGACCATACGACGGAAGTCGGCTGCTTCGAAATCGTTCGGGGAGCGCTGTGTTGGCGTTGTTCTTCAATATTGTGAAACACCAGGAGGAAACAAATACAACGCACATATTGCCCGGTCAACAGCCCGCGTCCAAGAGGGCTATACGCAACGATCTTGACGCCCAACTCCCTTGCAGTACGCAGCAGGTCGATCTTGGGGTCCTCTATGTCGAGCGTGAAAGGCGAGTACTCGACTTGAAGTGCCGCAATTGGGTGCACTGCGTGTGCGCGACGGAGGGTGGAGGCGGAGACTTCAGAGAGACCGAGGTGCTTTACTTTACCGGCTTTGACGAGCTCGGCCATGGCACCGACGGTGCGTTCGATGGGAATGCTCGAGTCGGCGCGCTGCGGATATTTAGCGGATGAGAAACGAAAGAAGGAGAAGGAGAGGAAAGACGTACGTGGAGGTAGAAGAGATCGATTTGGTCAACACCGAGTTTGCGCAGACTTTCATCCGCGGTTCTATGCACATTCTCTGGCGAGCCGTTGAGCGTGAGGTCTGGGTTGAAGCCACACTTGGTTTGCGAGGAAAATGTCTGCGCGTTTTCCGCTGCGCTTGAACCTACAGCGAATCAGTGGCCATATACAATCGCCATCGATACTTGACGCACCACTTTCCAAGCAATTCCTCCGAGTCATTGTAGATTTGGGCGGTGTCCCAGAATGTGCAGCCTGCAGCGTGTGCGGCATCAAGAATCTACACAAAGCATGAGCTGCTGGAATAACACCCAAAAGACGACGCACCTTAAAGCGCTCCTCGTCGGAGCCCACAGCACCGTAGGCTATAGAGATGCCCATCGCGCCGAAGCCAATGGCGCCAAAGGTCGCGTCGCCGAGGGTGCGAGTTGGAGTGGGAGTGGAGGGCATTGGAGATTGAGTTGACGGTGGTGGACAAACAGGAGATATTATATATTGGCGCTTTCCGAACGCGATCCGGATGAGACGCGTGGGAAGTTGCTTGATGAAAGAGGATTACGATGAGATGACGAATCACTCGGATCAGCCCAGGATCAGCCATTGACTAATTCCCGGTTGAACATCAGATGGTTCGGAATTGAACGTGCTTCGTGCCCAGGTACATTTCCAATCTTCTGCTTACATGCATCCCCAAAAACATAAACCCGGGTAAGAAATTCACTCCGATACAGAGCGCCGACCAAAGGACTTACCCCAGCGGCTCCCCGGAGCTGTCTTGTGATTTCGGGTGTTTAAGTTAACTGACGGATCTCCATCCTAAGACGGCCTGCTTGAGTGCCAACGCACATACGCACGTAAGGCCGTGAATAAAGTCGCTGACGGGACACAATACCAATGATACCAGTCATGCGATCCCAACCTCTCACCAGACTTTCACGGCGTGTTCACGGCTGGTTGGGTTCCGATATACCCTTTAAAAGGTACTCTTCCACCGCCGACACAGGCCGTCCGTCGGTCGCAAACGCATATCCATCGAGAGCGTTCTTGAGGCATGTTTTCCACCACCACTTCTGGCGGCTTTCCGGTCCCTGGAATCAACATATTGGTAGGTCAGCAACAATTAAGAGTCAAGACGGGTATGCTACGTAGAAATTGGCCTGCGCTATCCTGTGCATCGGTTTGAAGGGGCGCGTTTCGATGAGAATTGCTCTTTCCACCTTGCCGATCTACGGGCCAGAATGTAAGAGGCATGGTATCGCGAAGCATTGATAAATACCTCCTTCAGAGCTCGCTCGGCACTCTTATAGCCGTCTCTTGGAGCGACTTCGATGCATACAACCAGCATACCTCCTGTTATACGGCCGGCCGATTCCGGGTCCGCCAGCAGCGCGTTTACATCCGCGTCATATTTCGCCAAGAGATCGTACGGCTTGCCGATTCCATTCGTCAGAATTGTCCCCGTAAGCATGGACAAGGGGAAAGCATCGACATCGATGAGGGAATGCAGGTTGCGCGGACTGGTGGGGGCTGTATTGCGAGACAGAGTTAAGGCAAGAAAGTGTGTCGTCCGCTTGACCGGGTTGTCCACAAGGTCAAAGGCATTCCAACAGACGACTGTCAAGTATCTACGGATGTTAGGTCATCGAAAATCTGCGAGAACCACCCACATGCTACGCGCTTTCGCAGTCGTTCTCAAATCTTTGAGCGCGTCAGACCTATGTGAGAGTCAAAGGAGGTCGGCGACGAGGTGAATCATGCGGACGAACATGCTACGAATTGGTTGGGTATTGCTCTTCCCGGAGTTTTCGGATGGGGCGTATTTGGTGCTGGTGTGTATGTATCAGCGCTGCAACCGAAAAATCTGGTAAACACACACCAGATTCGTTTGTGTTCCTGCCAGTCCAGTCTCTGGCTATCGGAGTATCAATGAAGTAGTCGCGGATAAACAGAAATGCGGCTTGCCACTCGCGCGAGCAGTAGTTCACCCCGCGACAATTGCTACAGCGCTGCAGCACGACATCGCGCTCATTGCAAACGAAACATGCGTCCGCGTCCGAGTCGGCGATGCGGAATGCAAAGCTCATCTAAGGGTTCACTTCTTATGATGCGGGAAGACCGTGGTGGCGGAAAGCAAGCGAGGAATAGCCACTGTCACAGCAGCTTGCCATCGTCGGCCATCATAAAAGGGGCGGGTACGCTCCTCGTGCGGTCGTGCGCTTACCGGTTTTCGTGAGGTGTCGTCCTCCCATTCAATTGACTTGGTCAAAAGGCCACTGCTTGCACATGGCATCCCGAGTACTTTATATTTGGACTACACCACGGAGCTCCTCGTTCATCGCGAGGTCGGGCCTGTTGAATGTTCAAGACGGCTGAAGCTGCTTTTTAGTCGGGTCCCCGCGTGCCGTACAGGTCGGAATCTGGCTCGGCCGACGCGCTCACCGAATACCAACAGCAGGGGTGCCAGTGAGACTCGGAGCGAGCAAAGAGATGGCTTTAGCTCCCCGTAAAGTTCGGGGTTATTGGACTCCAAAGAAGAAGGTGTGTCATTGAACGGTACCATTATGGCTGGCAGCCTCCGCTTGTAATAGCGACGCGACATCGAGGAGTGTTCGTTCAATATGCATGGAAGCAGCGATCTGGGTCGCCAGTCCACTCACTCTCACTCCGCCGATAACCGGCCCTCGCACTCGCAGTCCTGCGATACTCCAATCCCTGCCCCACCACCAACAACGTCCTCCTGACTGCGATAAATCCAGCGCGCTTCTACGGCGTCTGCACTGCAGGCTGAAGGTCCGAAATGCCAAGGACGCGTCGTACTGGAGCCGGGGGTGCGAGATGTGTGTGAGGGCAGTGTCTCTTGTCTGCGGTGAGCCTTGGCGACGACCATGCGCCAAACCTCTGCGGTGGATGTGGGGTCGCGGAGAGTTGGATACAGTGAAGACAATGAAGATGTAGGTTGGTATCCTAAAAGTCGGAGGGATATTCAGAAAATGGAAAGACAATTTTTTTGAAGACGAAAGTGACGCACCGAGGCCGACGTAGCCCAGAACATCCTCGTCGTCCTCGTATACCTCACTTTCATCTCCTGCCTTCACACTTCCATTACGCGCGGACCCAGAACCCCGGGCCTTCACCCGGATTGCAATACCACTCGTCGTCTGTGCCTGGTCGCAGAATCTCCACAGAAAATGGCGGATTGCGCTGCGTATAGTGAAGACAAACGCTGTCTCGATAACGCAGACTCCGAGTCGGGGTTTAAGAGAATGGTATTCGCTGGCAGAGTGGGACGAGCATCTGGCTACGACTTGGCGAGGAAGAGAGCTGCAGAATGGGCCTGTATCCGAAGATGCAGGGACAACATCGGCGACACATCAGGAAAAACCAAAACGCTACCTAGCCGCGCGCCAGGGCACCATGGCGTTGGTAGGATTGGTAGCGGTTGCTGACAGCTGTGGGGCGCTTGTTAGCCATGGTAGCATTGTGCCAAACGCTCAGTAGTATTCATTAGCCGTGAGGGATCGTCAAGTAGATCCTGATAGCCGGAGGTGATCGTCGAGTAGCTGACACAGACGGACTTGGCACTATAAATGCGGGGGCATCCCTTCAGTGATGTTGTTTGAGTTGGCGATGCAGATGGCCGACAGGCAGGCCAACAGACAGGCAGGAAGAGAGCTTGCATGAAGCGGACTCGACGAAAATTGCTCTAGGTCCACGGGTCACATGCAATTGCGCCATTGACAGATCGCTGATGCAATGAGTCAGTCGCCTAAAATGGCGCCACATTGGTTGCTTTCTCCCACCACCTCGCTCTGCACCCCCGCCACACGACCCCCCGCCAGCGCAAGCAC
Source organism: Mycena amicta (assembly GCA_029282125.1). Taxonomy (NCBI): domain Eukaryota; kingdom Fungi; phylum Basidiomycota; class Agaricomycetes; order Agaricales; family Mycenaceae; genus Mycena; species Mycena amicta. Next base: position 514,716 of record JARIHP010000024.1, read on the forward strand.
CGTCCCTGTCGCTATTAGCGTGCGGCGCTCTCCATCAACGTTCCCACCGTCGTCGACACCCTCCTGCGCCACAACCTCGCATCTCCCCTCCCAGCGCTCGTCGTTTCGAAGACCTGCTCAGACCTCACCCTCTGGCCACAGGCCTCAACGCTGCCTGCTAACCATGGCAACATCCGCAACGCCGCACCTCAAGCCCCACGCAAAAGCTGTAGCAAGTCCACACATCCCACTGCGCAATACCCTTGCACGACGCAAGCACCGTCACACCAATTCAAGGTCTCAAGCTAGTAACGTCAAGAACCCTCACGCAGTGATCAAAAAGTCGACGCACATGTCCAAGCACCACAGCCGAGCTCGCCATCCCTCAAGCTCAAGCCCTCCACGCGCCGTTTAGATGCACAGCTGGTGAGTGCTTGTGGCTCTTCGATCGCTGAAATACTGACTTCTCACTGTAGAACCACTGGGACGATGTATAACAGGCTACCCTCAACCTCTGCACCAGTGTGTTCCCCTCTCTCCCTTGCTCATCGACCAGTAGCTCATCCGGTTCCACGGAACAGCATGCCGCCAACTTCCCCGCCAACCCACCTTCCTTCGCAACGCACCAGCATCTGTTCCCATCCCATCGCGTCACCGAGAGAAGAATTAGCGCTTGACGCTTGGTGTCGGAAACAAAGGAAGGGTGGGTTGCTGCAGAGCCGTTCTGTTGATCCGGCAGCGTGGACGATGAGTGCTTCGCACTGAGCTTGATGGCAAGGCAGAAGCGGAGGGGAGAATGGTGGTTTACCGAGTACCAAGCCTAAAGAATATATTTTATCTGTTGCTATTGCGTCCTCTTGAGCTGTGAGAGCTGTGAAAGCTGGGGTAGATGTGGTAGCACTGCGCTAATGGCTGCTAATGGCTGCTACCAAGCAGTCCACCCATGCTACCAGCTGCTAATGAGAGATGGCTGGAGTGCTACTGAGCGCTCAATATCCGGGGACTTGTGTACCACGCTACCACGGCTAATGTTCCTACTGAGAACTAAGTAGCCTAGTTCTTTTTTGCTGATGCACTGTCCTCTAGCCACGATTCAGTGTCTGCGCGCAGTGCGAGTCAGAACACTGCTCGTAACGAATCCATTGGCTAAAGGCACGCGAATTTGAGGCATGTCGAACAAAAGGTATGGGCGAATGCGATAGTCCAGCTTGCTCGGCATGGGAGGACTGTCGCGGATGGAAGCAAGGTCAAGACTCGACTCAATCAAGACGACGAGCCTCGCTGACACAGAACTTGAATTGACCGGCGCGTCGCGTCAATCATCCCGACAGCAGCTGTTGGATCATCGGAGGAGAGAGGTAGCGGCACGCTTCGTAGTATCTGCTGGTTACAGGTGAGGGCAGGAAGAACAGTGAGTTTTGTTTGGTCGAGCTTGGCAACACTAACGGATCAAAACAGTGTCACATCGAATCACACACCTCTCTTGGCTCATCCCACCATGCACTGCTGGTGGTTTTCTTCAATTACAACTAGCCGTCTCACCCGATATTCATCCAAACTCTTGGCTTCCTTTATATTCAACGTGGAGCAGTGTCCTGTACTCATCGAAGGAAACTGTTTTGTCTCCGATTCTGGGCCTGCATAACAACAAGCTTGAAGCTAGCCTAACATCGCCTCAACGCCCTACCGAGACTCCGCCTTCACCTGGAAATTTCAGCAGGTGCTTTTTTTCTTTTCTTTTTTTTTCTTTCTGGATCGCAACAAGCACCGACGTTCATCAAACGTTCATACACTGAGTCTTTCCGGACCTCAAACGTTAACACAAATTGAAACTTGTCTCGGAAGCTCAACAAGCTTGCACCTGGCGCAATGTAGCCTTAATCCCTGCCGTCAATCCGCCTGCGACCTTGAATCTTGACGGTTAACCCTTGATTGTTCGCAACAAGCACAGATGTTTGGCAATAATTACGTCTCTGTTTTTCTTTCTTTCTTTTCCGGACCTCGAACTTGCACAGGGAGTCACCTCGTCTTGCACCCTTATTTCGACACGTGCATCTCAGTTTTCAACAGTGACAACATCAAAAGCATGCAAGAACTATTGAAGGACATCATCCTGGTGAGAACAGGAAGCCACCGCTAGACATACACAGACCTTGACAAAGACCATTATACATCGCGGGTGCGTATCCAACGGTGCTGAGGTTTCTGGGAGGCCAACTATCTGGATATTCAGAATTTCAGATGCAGCATCGGTGTTGGCCTAGTACTCAATAGTCCGGCGTCCAAAACAATAACGCAAATGCACGACGACCCAAAATGCCTACGTGTGTTCCTTTGCAAGGCCAATGCACACAAATAGTGCAGCATTTCCATACAAATGTCCAAGGCTAGCCTGGTTGTCCATCGCGACCTATGCAGACTCGGCCAAATTCCCACTCCCCATTCGTGAGTTCGAGGAACATTGGAACGTGAGAAAGCAGGCCTCTGAGTCTGTCTGACGTGACACATCCGTAAACTGTACACTTATAACGGTTTAGAGCCGCAGGAACCTGCAGGGAGAGTTCGTGTGAAAGACATCAACAGGCAAACGGACCTACCTTCCGCAGCGATTGCATGCTGAACGGTATCCGTGTTCAGCAGATTGACTGCGGTCAGATTTTGTGCGTGGAGTCACAGATCTCGTGTCATGTGACAGTGACAGGCGTCGGGGCGGGCGTCGGGGGGTCAGGACGTCGGGACGGCAACCGCGATGATGAGTCGGGACGGCGATCGCGATGATGAAGCCTCCGATTACGATGGCAGCGGCCTTTGACTAAAACATGCTGACAGATAGAACAGCCACTAAGGACACTACAAAAAATGTAATGGATTTGAAAAAGACTTCAAATGCCGATCTAATGACTTTCGCTAATTTCATTACAAACAAAAATGAAACTAACGATTTTGCGTCGATGCGAAACGCCCCTTGACAGGTGTGTCATAAACGATTACTAAAGTACTCGTAATGACACCTGGGATCAAATTGTTAAGATGTTCACTTGTGGAGTGCGCTTGGTGCTCTTCGGCATGCGATGATGGCAGAGACGATGGATCAGGTGGCCATCACACGTCGGCTGGTTAGGGTTAGGTTAGGTTAGTGGTTACTGTACTATTCCGTTCAATTCGACTGTCACGGGTCACAGGCCCTCAAATAGTCGAGCAACTTCGACAAGGTCACAGGTCACTGCCATTTTTCTTCGTCCCAAAGCGTCCTAATTTGGTAATTTTGCACAAATTTTGGTGCCTGCGGCGCTGATCTGTCCCGAAAAGGAAATTTGTCGAAGTCAAAACTTCGACAAAACAGGTCACAGGTCACAGGTCGAGTCGAATTGAACGGAATAGTACAGTAGTTTGGTTAGAGTTAGGTTGGTTAGTGGTTAGGTGGTTAGTGGTTAGGTGGTTAGTGGTTAGGTGGTTAGTGGTTAGTGTTAGTGGTTAGGTGGTTAGTGGTTAGTGTTAGTGGTTAGGTTGGTTAGGGTTCGGTTAGTTAAGGTTAGGCTAAGGTATATTGTCAAAACAAAACAGGATGCCGGTGAACCTCGGCGGAATTGATTGCATCACGGATCGGACAGTGTGATGAGATGTCACAGGATGACTCGGTTCACACACGCGTTCAACCTCACGAAAGCTGTCCTCGGCTAACGCAACCTCACGAACAAGCTCATCAAATTTGCATCAACCTCACGAGAACCGGCATGCGCACGACCGCACGAGCTCGTATACACACCCTCATAAAAGAGCTTGATCCGTCAACATGCCGGCTCGATGATTCGCCATTGACCTAATAGAAGCTCGTTAGGCGTGACGCCTTTGCGTCTTGTCTTCGACCACCACCATCGATTAGCCTCACCTCAGAAAGCTAGCACAATGCGCATGACAGTCGTCGGCGCCGACAAGGCGGGCAACATCAAAATCATCGACGAATTGGATATGGGACCGAAGCTTCCGAGGACCGACAAAGGGAAATGCTTCGTATGCAAAGAGCCCGGAGACGACCTCAAGCGCTGCGCGAAATGTCTCCAGGTGGCCTACTGCTCGCGCGAGTGGTGAGCATGCGATACACCAACTTATTCCGCCGTAACTAACGCTCATCTCTCCCGACAGTCAGAAACGCGATTGGGATGAGCATAAACGCGTCTGGTGCATTTCGGAGCAGCTAATTTACCCTGCACGTCGTATTTACACATCGCAGTTTCAAGTATTCTACGCAAGCGACCCACAAAGCCAACAAGAAGTTCAAAGTTGAAGGCAAACGCGCCAGCCCCGGGCCAAAGTGGCAGCCACCACCTCGTCGAATGTTCGTCAAGCTCACCGGGACTCCGATTGTTTTACTGTACTTAACTCCAACACAGACCCGATGTCCTGAACGATTTGAGCAAAACTGCCCAATACCACACAGGGTATGTCCCTCGTTATCTCGAGTGGTGATGACTATCGGAATGACGTTGATCTCGGCCAAGGCTCGCGCTCTTCCCCGCTCTGTTCCACGCCTTTGACTTTGCCCACGATCTCACGAAGCTCGACACGCACTTTCTCGCCATGACACTCTCTCGCAATCTTGAAGTTTCCTCTACCAATCCCAGCACCATGTATTCCCTCATCCACGTAGAAGTCCTGCCTCTGTCCCTGCTCGAAAAGATACCGACCTGCGATGCGACTGGCGTGCACATCAGGAAAATGGGACGTGTCCGAGTAGCACTCCGTAGTCCCAGTAGACGTGGTAGCCCCGTAGACAAGTACCCCGAGACTGGCATCCCAGTAGCAACCGCGGGGTCTTCCAGTAGCAGCTAGTCGGAGATGGCTGGCGTCTAGGTAGTAGCGAGTAGAGTCCGATGGCGCAGTGCTACCAGTACTACTGAGGTTACTGAGCGCAAACAGAGTAGAGAAACAAATAAATAAAATTTCAAATGAATTGTATTCTACGCTTCCGTACTGCTATCCTCGTCATCCTCGCTGTCGGTATCCCCGGTCCGGCTAGCCAATTGGGCACGAAGGGCCTCCTGGCGCTCAAGCGAGAGGTTGGTGGCTGTCATGGTTGATACGGCAGAGGTGAGCGTGGACCTAGGAATTGTCAGTAGGGCTAACGGGAGTGGAAAGACGTACACGGCACGACGGTACCATTTCTGACGCAGCTTTGATGTCACCGCCTGGTCCAGGTTGGCCCATACCTCCACGTCTGCGAGATGAGTTGCATAGGATGCACTCACGTCCTTTTCGTAGAACTTGGCGGCGACGTGCGACCCGGTGGCCCACTCCTTGAGGCAGAATTCAAGCTAAGGGTGCATGAGCATCGAAGAGAACAACAAGAGGATGTGCATACCGCGGTAAACTCGAGAGCGATCACCGCAAGCGGGAGTGGATTGAAGGCGGTGGGGAAACGTGGACCGAATGACTTGTTGTCGCGGAAGACGAAAAGGCGGCGAGCCTCATGGAGGATCTTGTTCTCAGCGTAGCCCACCTCGGCGTCGGGGTCCTGCAGACAAGTGAATAGAGCGATGTATGTACAATGAAGACATACCTTGTAGTGGAAAACCGCCGACTTGATGAGCTTCTCTGCTTTTGCCTTGTTTGCGTCGATGACCTTCTGCGAGGAGCTGCGCTCAAACTTGAAGGTGCTGGCGCAAAGGGACCGGTATGCGGTGATGATATTGCCCCGGGCTTGGGAGCCTCGCGCGATGATCTGGGTCGACAACTGTTTAGCGATAGAAAAGAAAGAGGTAATGCTTACAATCTTGATGATGCGGTGGGGCAGCTGAATTCGCTGATGACCGACACGACACGCTTCCTTCCAAACCTGGGTCACCCACTCCGTCTGCAGCTCCGGAGACGGGAAGGGATTGATGGTGAGGACCTTGACCGTGTACGTCTGGCACGCCCGCAGGATGATGGCTGCATCGGTGGGCTCGTAGTCGGCAGCCTTGGGCTTTCCCCCAGCGGGAGCGTGACCATCGCGGAATTCGGGGGAACGTGCGTCGTCCTTGTGACGTTTGGCGGGAGGACCTTCGACATCGCTGGCGGCGGAACGCTTCGAGCGACGAGCGGCGGCATCACGGGCCGGGGAGCTGCTGCGACTGAGAGACGAGGGTGGAAGTGGGGGATGGTCTTCGTCGTCGTCGTTCTCGGGAAGCGGGCGCGAAGGCGATGCCGGCGGGCTGGGCTGCGAGTCGAGCAGCATCTCTTCCGGAGTGGGCTCGGGAGCGCTGAGTAGAAGGGTCATCTTGACTTTTTTCTTCTTTGGGCCGCCAGCGGGGACCTTCGTGACCTTGCCATGCTTCGACGTCGGCTGGGACAGCGGCTGGAGCGCCCGAATCTTCAGGGATCAACTGTTAGTAGGAGTAGAAAGAGGGAGGAGAGCGTACACGACTAGTCATTCCAATGGGATCTTCGGTCTCCGTCATCCCCTCTTCGCTCTCGGGACCGTCGTCTTCAATGTCTGGTGGGTGGGTTTGTAAAGCAGGACAGGCAGCGGAAGAGTAAAAACATACCTCCAGCCTTGTTTGTAGTGCTGCCAGTGGCTGCACGTTGTGCCCTGGCGAGACGCTTGCGCAGCTTCTCGTTCTCGCGGGCAAGCTGCGCCGCATTCTCCTTCTCTGCTCGGCTGGTGAGAAGAGAAGAGTAAACGCAAGACCTCGCACCAATCTCTGCTTGCTTCGCAGAGGCCTTGCGTGCGCGACCACCGGTGACGGGCTCGGGGTGGGGAGTGACGGGGCGACCACGGCGGGCCTTCGCAGCAGGCTTTTGGGGGGGGAGCTCGTTGTCGTCCGAGTTGTCGTCACTGTCCGAGTAGATAACGGTCGGCTGGCGAGGGCGCACGGTCGACATGGTGGAGAGAGAGAGAAAAGTCGCTATCAACAAACGGTGAGTCACAGGAGAAAAAAACACGAGGCCCGCCGCACGGACGCTGAGTCAGAATCGGGTGCCGATCCGCACCTTCGGAAATCACCGCTCATCTCCTCTCCTCGAGAATGCCCAGCTTTGAATGCCCGTACTGTCCGGAGCGGCTTCCGACTGCCCAGGGACGACTCTCCCACATACGACAGACGCCAGCGTGCGCACAGAAGCAAGACGCCATGTACGACACGATCAAATGGAGCGATGACGAGGAATCCGAGTCGCCAGTCGGAGGAGATGGGACGATGGACTTGGAGCAAGTGGACATGATGGACATGGAGCTGGATGGCAGCTTTGACGACGAGGACGAGATGCTCCGAGCAGATCCGCCGCGGCCAATCCATGATGCTGGCCCAGAGACATCGCCGACAGGGCCACAGGTTGGAGACAAGCGTCGTCGAGCATCGGTAGAGGAGATTGAGGATGAGGACGACTTGACGACTGGGACGGAGCAAGACACCGGTCCGTACAAGGAAGAGTTCCCCGAGGAATACCAAGCCGGAACAGCGCGACGAGAGTGTACTACTCCGTTCGCTCGATTGAGAGAAGCGCAGACGGCTCTGAAACAAAAGCCGTGGTTCCCGTTCAAGGACATCGATGAATGGGAGCTCGCGCGCTGGTTGGTAACTTCTGGGCTCAGTCAGTCAAAGGTAGACGAGTTTTTACGGCTTAAAACGGTGCGTACCTCATATTTGCCCATCGTACATCCACTGATGTCTTAGAAGGTCAAGGACGGCATCCAGCCTTCGTTTCACAACAATCGCGCATTGCTTGAATATATCAAACACCTTCCCGCGGGACCAAAATGGACCTGCCGTCCGTTCGAGCTGACCGGCGACGAGCTTGATGTCAACGGAGAACCAAAGGTGGAGGTCGTCGACCTGTGGTATCGCGATGTCCTCGAGTGCATTCAAGAGCTCCTGAGCGACGCCAGGTTGACAGAGCAAGCGTATGAGCCGGGTCGGGTATTTGAAAGGCGGGATGCGAGCGGGGAGTTATTGAACCGCCAATACAGCGAGATGAATACTGCTGAGTGGTGGTGGGAGACGCAGGTAAGCCGTATTCGCTCAATTTATGCTGAATCTCACCTCTGGAAGGAAAAAATCGGTGGTGTTGGTGCGACCGTCTGCCCTGTCATCATCGGCTCGGACAAGACGCAACTGACTCGCTTCAGCGGGGACCAGCAAGCGTGGCCGGTGTATCTTACCATTGGCAACATCGATACTGCTACCCGGCGTACCCCGTCGTCTCGATCCACGGTGCTGCTCGGCTACCTCCCGGTTACAAAGCTCGAGACCTTCAAGAAGGAGAATCGGTCGGCGGTGCTACATCAGCTCTTCCACGATTGCATGGCGACAATGCTCGAGCCGCTGAAGACGGCGGGCTTGAAGGGAGTGGAGATGGAGTGTGTTGACGGCTACGTGAGAATGATTCATACCATTCTCGCCGCTTACATTGCCGATTACCCGGAGCAATGCCTCGTTGCGTGCTGCCGCGAGAACTCGTGTCCGATTTGCCTCGTCAAGCCCAAACAGCGCGGAAACTTGGACGACAACTCTCCGCATCGGAATCAGACTGATACGCTCAATTTTATCGAGCAGAAGAACGCGGGCGATCACCCTCCGGAATTCGTCGACCACAACCTCCGCCTCATCGACCCCTTCTGGCGCAATCTACCACACTGCAACATCTCCGACTGCTTTAACCCCGACTTACTCCACGAGTTCCACAACGGCGCCTTTGGCGATCACCTCGTTTCGTGGACCAGCGAAGCAATGCAGGGCGTTGGTCCCGAAATCGATAATCGTTTCCGTGCAATGACACCGCATCCAACCCTTCGGCACTTCAAGAAGGGGATTACGCTGACGTCGCAATGGACTGGAAAAGAGCACAAGGAGATGGAGAAGGTATACCTTGGCGTCCTTGCCAATGCGACGGATCCACGCGTTGTCCGTGCTACCCGCAGCGCGCTCGACTTCATTTACTACGCCCATTTCGAAACACACTCTGACGAGTCTCTTGCGCTCATGGATGCCGCGTGGGAGCTGTTCCACTCCAACAAAGTCGTGTTCGAGGAACTGCAGATCCGCCCACATTTCAATATCAGCAAGATCCACAAGCTCAAGCACTGGACCGACTCCATTCGCGCACGCGGTATCACATCGTCGTTCAACACCGAGCTCAACGAGCGTCTGCATATTGACTTTGCGAAGTCCGGATACCGTGCCAGTAACCGCAAGGACTACATCCCGCAGATGATCGCGTGGCTCGCACGCCAGGAGGCGGTTCGGAAATTCACATCTTACCTGGAGTGGGCTGTCCCTGAGTACAAAGCGAAGTTTATCGCGCTTGACTCTGATTCACCCGCCGAGCCAACTGACCCCGCTTCGCCCGACGGGCAAAACACTACAGCAGCTTCTACTTCTGCGGGCGCGATTGATGTCTCCGAGTCGGCAGTCGCTGATGCACCCGAGGCTGCAGTTTCGGACGAGCCGCGCCACCTCGTCTCGAAGCGGCCGGCATACCCCAGCGTCAACGCCGACTCGATGGACACGGATTTTCACGCACCTGACTTCCTATTTCGACTCGACGACTTCCTCCGTTCCCAGTCCATCCCTTCCATTCAACAATTCACGAATACTTCTACATTCCCCGTCTACAAACGTCTGTCCGTTGATCTCCCTCGAGTGGTCGAGATCACAACTCGTCCCACGCTGGACAAGATTCGAGCGGTGAAAACCGAGCCCCGGAAGGAGACGCCGAACGGTATCAAGACTGAAAAACCTGGTCAATTCGACACAGTCCTTGTGCGGACATCTCCGACTAATGCACAGGATCCACTGGAAGGTATGTAGCGCATTCACAATATGGCCCCGTCTGATTTGTCTAGGCGTTCGCGTTGCCCGCGTTCGTGTCATCTTCCGTGTTCCGGATACCTATGCAGTCGTCGACGACCCACTGGCGTACATTGAGTGGTACACACCCTTGACGCGGATCAATACTGACCTTGGGATGTATGAAATCTCGCCTTCCACCCGAAACCATCGACTGCACTCACAGGTGGTCCGAGTGACTGATATTCTGCGCTCGTGCCATCTCATCCCGGTATTTGGAGCCAAGGAAATTGGATCGACTTTGGTGTCCGAGCATGTTCTCGATCAGTGTTCGAAATTCTACTTGAATCCATACCTCCGCCACCACGACTTCTACCTTCTTCGCTATCTTCCGGATCTCCTTGCGCTGCGTAAACGGGAAGAACTTCAGCGTGCTCGAACAAGGCGGCTGGGACGGGCAGCACGCTTTTTAGATAACGTTTAAACTGTCTTAGTTTCTTCTAATTATTTTTCTATTCCTGGCATCGATGACGTCTTTGCAGTTCTCGAGCTCGTCCGGAAACCAGGACAGCCTGGGAAAGTGCGGGTGATCCCGCCGGGTTATCCCCCGACACCACAACTAAGCATATATATTCTGAGCTTTCTACTGGCGCTACCCAACACACAGGCTTCTCAGCTTTCTACTGGCACTACCCTGCACACATGCTTCCGCTACTGGATATACCCACGGCTACTGAACGATCAGCCTGGCGCTACTGGCGCTACTGGTGCTGCCCGCGGTACCAAGCATTGGCGGGCAGCCTAGTAGCGAAAACCCTTTTCCTGATGCACTGGCCGCTCAAGGACTTCCGATCGACGGCGAAGGAGCTGGCGAAGGATCCATATTTTAAGCCGATGTTGGTTGGAGCTGCGCTTATTGTGTGCATGGAACTCGGGGTTAACTACGATGTTAACCAATATGAGAGCGTCAAGGACGCGTTACTCCAGGTGCGTTGTTCATCTTTTATTGCACTCGAGATGAACATTTATGAATTTTACAGGGCAGCGATGGGTTCCACAGCGAAGTGATTCCCATTTGTCGACCGCACATAGAACTCTATCGCACATTGGTGAGTTGAATCTTCTTTCTGGTCAAACGGCCCAATAATCTCGTATTTTTCTTTTTGTTTAGCCGGCAGAACCAGAGTGGAAAGCTTGCCTCAAGAACGCGTTTGACGGATATCGATTCAAAGTCGAGAGGCAGACCTTGACGGCCCAAGAACAGGCGATCGCGCGTCGAGACCTCGAGCTCGGGCCAAGTGTGGTTGAGAAAAGATAAGTCGCGAGCACGGCTTCAGATGCCTGGTGATTTTGATTAGCAGTTGTATTGTCGTCGTAATTTTCTTGAACGAATGCGTAAACTGTCCGCCCAAGTCCTGGTATTCATGGTTTGCATGCCCGCCATCTTGTCGAACCGGCGTCGACCGAGAGCAGAACTTGGACATTTACGAGCACAAGATATTGATTACCCGGTTCAGTCAACATTGGGCTATTCGCGAACCGGTGTGTAGACCATCATGAATCATGATTCAAGTTTTGAATTCTTACTTCCAGCTGACTGCAAAATCGTAGGCCACCGAAAAAAATCTCTCTAGTCAGGATTATATGGCGAAGCTGTCGATGGCGCCGTCTAGAAGCTCTCGGAGTGGAGCTTTGAATGGGAAAAGGATCATTCCGGTGACGAGAGAAAAAATGGGATGGCCCACGATTTTGCAGTCAGCTGTCATGTAGAAAAAATTCAATGAGATTCGTCAGAGTGTGCTACACTGCTAGGTTCTTCTGACTGGGCCACTTTGACATCAATACGAAAGTACGGAACCAGGTGTATGGCTACTGTGGTTGAATCGAGCGGTTACATGTCAGGTTCTTCTTCATCGCAAAGATCGACCTCCAACAATCCCCGCCGTACACATTCCGGCAGGTTCTCGTATAACGCCGCGGAGAACTCGTCCGAGATCGGGGCCTGTCCAAGGCGGCGATAGGCGGGTCCCCGAAAGATTATGCATCGCAAGGCGGGCCAGTCCTCCCGCGCAGAGAGCATCTTGTCGAGCTCACGCCAGAGGTCAGGCGCTGGATGAGTGTCCATGTGTGCCCAAATCAGCGGTTCCATGGTCAGAGTATCGATTGTTTTCCGCGCCGGCGATCGGTGGAGGTGCGAGAGGAAGTACAAGAGCGTTTGGGAGACGTTCTCGTACTCTTGCCCCAGAAACTGCAGATGACGAAGATTGTAGAAATGGGAGAAGTCAAGGCGATAGTCGCTGTCTGTGGCCTGAGTGAGCACAATGTCATTGACTGGGTTGACTGCCGCTCACCGAGTTCGATGTTGGCAAAGACGAGCGTATGAAGGTTGTGAGCGATAGGGCCGGAAAGGAGGGCAGTGAGGTCTTCCCATGCGAACCAGCTCTCCCCAGCGCAGAGCAAGCGAAGGGTGTTAATGTGCGTCGGTGGGACCTCGAGCGCGCCGATCCATTTCAGCAGGGGGAGATATCCTGTGGTGAGAGAGCGAAGGCTAGTAGGCAGCTGAAGCGCCATAGGTGTTCCAAGTTCATGCTCGCCAGACCCGTCCTCGATGGTGAGCTGCTCCAGCTTTGGATACGAGCAAATGAAATCGAAGACGAAGCTGAGCCTGGTTTCGCCGTCCGCGTTGAGGAGATCGATGTCCAAGGCGGTAACGGAGGAGGTGAACGGCAGCGGGCCCTCATGCGGAAAGGTGAAGAACGCATTGCAAGATATGTCGAGCTTGCACAGTCGCACCCCTCGAGCTTCCAGCCGTCGGAGGATCTCCATCGGACGGAGGATATCATGGGCAGTGCCGTCGAGGGTGTGATGGAGGGTCAACTCCTGAAGGCTGACTATGAAAGTCGCCAGCGGAGAGGACAAGAGATCCATGAATGCGTTTAGTCGTTTGGCAAATTGAATCCCATCCTGCATATCGAGGGTGTCGATGAAGAGTTTTGCGGAGGAGAAGTTGTGGAGGCGGGACCGGGGAGTCCATTGCCTCGATACGAGACTACAGGTGCTGAGGCTGGGTTTATCGTCCCGCAGTTGGTCTATTACGAGGTCGATGAGCTCGTTCGAGAAGGCCGCCATGAGGGACGACTCTTCCCTTGTAGTAATGGGAAGTTTTCGCCGCAAGTTTGGAGCGTTCGCTGCGCATGCGCAGGTTGGTTCCGTTGTGGAGGTTGCGAAGCAAGAGCTGGCGGTGCCAGTGTGAGCTTGATCTGGCCGTAACCCGGCTACATAACTAGAATGCCGGGCTGCTATTGTGCTTATTCAGCGTACCTAATCTAATCTCATCTGGTGAACCACGATAAGGTAGAAGGCCGGCGCAAAGCATTGCATCGGCATCGGCGCGAAAACGAAAAACTTATACCAACACGAAGGGGAAAAAATCATCAACAATCACACAGAAAAGTCCGGTGCCAGTGAGACAAAAACTTTGGAGGCCTAATCATACAGATATTCTACCTTTGTATGGATTAATCGCCGGTGGATAAACAAACATCTGCGTCCACTTGTCTGCCGTCCAGGTACATTTCCACACGTCCACTCCAAGCTTACATGCATCTCTAAAGCATAAACACAGGTAAGCTACCGAAATCCGATACCGAGCAAACGACTCACGCCAGTGGTTCCCGCAATCGGCACGCAAGTAAACGGGCATTGGCACGGGTCCGGGTTTGTCGTCGTACACAAGCCGTTATGGAGACTGCACTCTGGGGGTACGCTGTTTGGAGGCGGGGGGACGACTTGGCAGGTCTGCGCATTTGAGAATTTTCATCAGTAAGGATTGACGCTGGAACGGACGAGGAATTCACGGGAAGAGCGAGGGTGGGGAGACACTGGGCAGTACAGACACATTCGTTGGGGACTCCTTGTTCGCAGATTGCGCCGATGCGGAGGCAGGCTCCGCTCTGGCGAGGATGGACGAGGAGGGACGCAGAGGCGGACATAGCCAGTGGCAGCAAAGGAAAAAAAGCGAGCTTGAGCTGCATGACTGATTGGTGGGTGCTGGACTTGAGGCCCTGAAGAAGCTGGTTCGAGCGAGTTTTATAGTTGCGCGCGAGGTGCAGTCGGCGAGCTGTCAGGGATCCACACTAGTACAAGGTACAATGTCATGTCACATTGACTGGGAGAAGAATGAGATTGAATGCGCCTGAGAGTGCACCTCTGGCGCGATGACAGCCTATTGGTTGTTCGAGCTCGGCAAAGAGTTCTTTACTCGTAGAAGAAGATGGTCGCGGTTGGGTCACGGAACAGTCGGTTCCAAGAACACCTCGGGGAAGTCGCTCGAGATGAGGACAGCGGTATTTGGCATGCATTGAGCCGGTATGCGAAGTTGCCGCAATGCGGTGCATCAGGAAAATGACAAGTCGCGCTTTTTCCGCTTTTTGCACTTTTTCAAGTAGAAAAAGGGATTTAAGCGTGAAAAGTTCCAAAGTACTTGTGTACTTTTTTTAAACCAAGTGCCCTTTCTTTTTCAAGGACAAAAAGGACAAAAAGCTCATTAAGTTGTGCAATAAGCACTGTGTAAGTTAGCACTCAAGCACTGCCAAAAGCACTTTTCCAGCACCTTTTACACTTTTCCAGACGATAATAAGAGAACACAATGGCATAATTCATTCGCAGATACAGGATTGTACGTATTCTAACCAACACCCGCTGCACTGGCAGCTCACGCTCAATGGTACTATGGGCTTGCCCCAAGCCCGTACTATAGCAATGCAACGCGCGTATAATCTGCCAAGTCTTAGATCAGAACAAGGAAGAGCAACGACGTACGGCTTGGATGGCGAGCACGTATCGCTGTCCTGGAATGGGGCGAGACCGTCGTCTGAGGAGGTCTTCGAGATATGCGATGTGCACAATGAAAAATGCAAGAGGAACCTAATGGTAAGCAGGTCAAAAGGAGGACGCACCTTCGGCTTGTCGTCGTCGACATCGTCCCAGACGTCACTGGCCTGTGAAGCAAAACGATCAGTCAACACGGAGGAGAGTGAACGAGGGATAACGCACAGGAGTTATCCCGGGAAGAAACCAGTGGCCCTCCCATATGGATGGTTGACGGAGCGCGCGGGTCGTCGTTCGCGCTACATGTAATCGGTTCAGTATACATAGCGCAGAGTCGGGAGCACACCTGAGGCTATAGCGCCATAGCGCCGACCCGCCCACAGAACCTCCGTGCTCGCTAAGAAAACCGTACACTGCGCCGTTGCTAACGGAAATGTCGGGCAGCGGAGAGACGGGTTTGTCTGCGTGTACATTAGCTTTATGGTTAGAAGCAGAGGGCGAGGAGGACGGGCCAAAGGAAATGAAAGATGTACGCACGCCAATCGCCCTTAGGGCCCGTGGCCAGCACCTCCGCGACGTCGTGTTTGCGGGCGTGGTCTAGAACAGGCGCTCGCGGATAGCGACCATGGTGTCCGCATACATGGTGTACATGGTGGGCAGCGCCTAGAGTACGCGTGCATGAAAATGAGAGGTGGGGAAGGAGACGAGGGGCGTACATTTGTTAAGAACTGTATTGAGCAGAGGATAAGTTAGCACTGGGAAGGACAGCAAACGAGGTATGACGCACAGGAGATATTCGGCGTAGAACTCTGCGTCCCTCGCATACGGATGGATGTGCGTTCTGCATATAGCGGGCTCAGCAGAGGATTGAGGACCAGAATGTGGTGCCGACACACCTGCGGAACCTCCCTGCAAGGATCCTTATAAGTAGGGTCTGGTCGGATCCGCCGTGCAATTACGAGTTGAGGGAGTTGTGCTGGCAGAGCCGAAAGCTGGGATGAGCAACGGGTAGGATGGGCAAGCTGCATGCACCAGAGGAGATGGCCAGTGGATGTGCCCTGCGGCTTACTCGCCGTTGATTGAGCTATCGGGATTCCGGACGTCGCGATATCGTCAGTGCCAGGAATTCTGTACAGGCGACGAGCTCACCGTGCAGGCGATGCTATATGGACTGCATATACCATCGTGGAGCCGGTCGGACGAGGTCTTAGAGAGGAAGGAGGGTGAGGGCGAGACGCGACGTGGAAGTTTGAGGGGAAGAGGCGTAATGATCCCATCAAATATCAACCAAGTCGTGACTTTCACGCGACCAGATGATGACATCGAAGAGATTATGCGGCGGGCCGATTGGACTTGGCGAAATCTACCAGGACCCCTGAAAGTAGGGTGGGAACTTTGGGTAGTGGTCCGGACAAATTTGGCCCAAATTTGGCCGGACACCCTGGCCTATGTCCGGACAAAAAGGTCAAATTTTCGAGGTCAGTTTGGCGGTTGTCCGGACATGGAACGGCTGGCTGAGGGCCTTGGAGTAGAGGTCGGGTGGAGGTGGGCTGGCCATCAAAGACATCCTAAAGCTGATTTGGCGCAGCGGTAGGCCTGCTTTCCACGCCGTGCACGACTCCGCGAGGCCTTGCGTTCAAACCGCGTGTTTGGTCTGTTTTGTGTAGCGTTTGGCCTCCTCGGGTAACGCCGGCCCGGTCGGACTTTGCCCCATGTCCGGACATTTTTTGGCTCTCGGCGACGATTTTGTCCGGACATTTTTGCCCGGATCTCGGAAATTTTTGACCAAAGTTCACACCCGACTTTCAGGGGTCCTAATCTACCATCTCGGAACATCAACGCACGCGTCTTTTGACTCTTTGGCCTCCTCGACGATGCAACAACTCCCCTGCCGACCGTCAAGCTCCAATTCCCAGCCTGCGGACTGCTTATCGTCACGGCTTTCACGGTGGTGGACAGCCTGCAACTGTCACCAACGGCGACCAGTGCTTAACCCGCCCGATCCCGCCGACGCTGAGACTTGAGTCTACTCCTTTTAGCCATTTAAACAAATCATTTGTGGACACATTTCCGCGTATTTTCCTGTCTCTCTATCCCTGCCAGACAGGCTGCCAGTGCCGGTTGGTACTATTCCCGAATCGCTGTCCAATCTTTGCTGTTTCCATATTCCATATATCCACCCGGTTTCTGTGTAGGAAAAGCTCGTACAAAAGCTTGCACAAAAGGTGCTAAGGCGGAAAGCTCCCCAAGCATACAAGGGTTTAAAGGATCCCAAGTGAGTAAAGGCATTCAAGGAACACAAAAAGTCGGAATAAAAGTGGAAAGTAGAAAAGTTATCGTTCAAGTTCTGAAAAAAGGACTTGTCATTTTCCTGATGTGAGAAAAGGGATCATCAGACCAAGACCAAGAGGATCTTGCTTCTGGGATTGAATTTGACTTGCGTCCGACGGAAGTAGCTAGCTACTAGTATAGCATTTGTCCTCTTGAGCCTCATCGGAGGCGACTGCCTAGTGAGAGGAGGATGATGGTCTGGGGCAAAAGAGTCATGTCGTGATAAGCTGTCAAAAGACTCTTGATCCCAACTTCCACCATGTATTCTGTCCCCGCTCCGGAGCGCATTGGAAACGATCCCCCATCCGAAGAAGATCTGCCTCGCATTCGACAAAGTCTGTCAGCGCATCTGCAAGAGCTTCTCGAGGTCGACAACCAACTATCTGCGCTCACCACTCGACGGACGCAGCTTCAGGCCTGCGTCGACACCGAGACAGCGCTTTTGGCCCCCGCGATTCGACTACCTCCCGATGTCCTGCGGGAGATATTCGTTTCCTGTCTGCCAGCCACGCATAATGCTGTGATGAGCGCACGGGAAGCACCGCTACTCCTCGGCCGCGTGTGCAGTCTTTGGAGGGAGGTCGCGTGGACCTCACCACAGCTTTGGACGTCGCTTCATATTCCTCTCCTGTTCGTCATGGACAGAATTCGAAGGGCTGAACGACTGGCCGCCGTCGAGGCGTGGCTGCGACGTTCTGGGGTACTCCCGCTTTCTGTCTCTTACACGCGACCAGCCCAGTCTTTTTGGACAGCTCTAGAAATGGGACTAGAGGGTATCCTGTTCGATTGGTTGCACCGGATGTCCCATCTACAGCTCATCAACCCCAGCGCTAGCACGCTTGAAAAGATGAAGACACCGAGCATGCTTCGCGCGCTCAGGGTCAGCGGCGCAACGTCGTTTTTGGCTACGAATCTTCTGTGGGCTGCACCTTACTTGCAAGATATCGCACTGGAATTTGGCAGGCAGTCCTATACAGCTTCCCATGCTAGCGCCTTTGGTCGTGGAGTCCTCGAGAGGCCGGTGAAGTGGCTCCAGCTTACCTCGCTCTCCCTGCAGAACCACATACATTTCTCGACAGTGGAAACGCTTCTCCACCGCTGCCCACAACTTCAACTTTTCGTCATCAGAGCTCTGGCCGCCCGTGCTCAACATCCACATATTCCGGAACACTTTACGCACCCTGTTCTCCAGTCGTTTATCATCCTGGATTCGGCTAGCATGCCTGGAAACGAAATCACCTCATTTCTCGAACATACCGCTCTCCCGGAGCTGCGCTGTCTGCGGATTCCGACGACCGACGCTGACGATATACACGTGTCGTTTGGAACAGCCTACCCTCACCTAGAGGATCTATCTCTCAGCGCCGAGTCATTCATGCCCGAGTCGTTGGCCAACGCCCTCCGTGGCCTCGTCTTCCTCAAAAAGCTAGACGTGCGCCGCCATTCCGGACCCTGGCCTTGGACGATGAAACAAGTCCTCCAGCTATTCGCGCCAATGTCAGATTCGGCTCCGATCCTCTATCCGTCTCTGCAAGAATTCACCTCCGATAGCTCAGCGCCGCCGTCGCAGGTTCAGAGATTATTGCATCGATTCATAGGAATGCGCATAGGCACTCTTCGGATACTACGCATCCGCCGGGCGGGAAATAATGCAGTCAGCGATTGGGAGCGGTGGACGGCATCGAAGACGGAGTTTGAGCAATATAAGGGCTCCGGGCTGCAATTCATCTTGCTGGATCCGGTTGACGGCTCGGATGAGGTCGAGAATTCAGGCCTTGGCGGGAAGGATTCGCCATGGACGGGATTGGAGGATGTGCAGACTAATTGGATGATTTCGTAGATAGATCGTGGCGACGTCGTCTCTAGATCTGACCTGACGGGTGTGTTGGGCCAAATCTTTTTCGGCTTTCAGCGCTGCGGCAGTCCCGGGCCGTCTCGCGGCGATTGTCAGGTGTCCCCGCCTTGCCCGAATTCGGCATGGAAGCTGTATGTATGTATACCGCCACGATATAAGGTCAGTCGGCAGCCCGCAGCGAAACTCATCGTCACACAGCATGGACACCCTCGTCAACCCCCGCAGACCGACAGTCCTGAGCTTCGCGCCGAACAGCATGATCGCTACGACGATCTCGAGCTCTACAGCGTCTGGAGCACTGTACACGATATCGACCGGGGCCACTGACACCACGACCATCAAGGACACCAAGAGCGGCCGAGTAGTTGCCAAGATCTCCAAAAAGATGCTGTTGCCGGATACGGTATCGTTTGCGGACAGCGATGGGAAGCTGAAGGAAGTCAAGTTGAGCAAGTGGATGCGGGAGGTTACGGTTCCTGGCGGAAGAGGGTACGTCGATTCTTTGCAGAGGGACTACAGTATCGAGCTGATTTGGTGGCAGCACTGGCCATGTACTGGAGACGGCCGACGGGATCAAGTATAGCTTGCAGAGACACGTCGAATATCGGCTGGCTGTGAGTATTCTTCTCGTTTGGTTGCTCGTTGTGCGTTTAACGATCGTCCACAGCTCTTTCCTTACTCGGAAACCTCTCAGCCTAACGGCGACCCCATCGCATACTGGCGTCTCCCAGACCAGTCCCTCGTCCTCGACGGCGCACCCGAAGACTCCCACCTGCAAATCCTCGTGGCATTCATGATTGCTGAGCAGAAGATGCGTATGGAGGAGAAGTCGAATTTCGTCGGGCAGGCGAGGATGGGTGTAACGGCGTCGACGGCGGGGAGCCCGTTCGTGGCGGTGGGCGACCAGACCATTATCTAAGTATAATGAGGTTCCGAGGGTACTTTTACTTGGGAGACGAGACGAGAGTTGCACGAAAAATGTTAGTTTAAAGAAGACTCGGACCCGTCGATGCGAGTCGGTGAAGCTGCCAGAGGGCCGCGATGATGATAACAAGTCAGAAATCCCAACGGAATGTGGATTCCACATCGTCGGCAGCGAGGAAGTACACCAAACCAATTGTTGAGCTGGTTGATGGGGGTGAATAATAAGAGCGAGTGACGCTGTGCTGGTCACAGTCACCCTTCCTAGCTTTGTCCACATCGTCCGCGAGTGGCCCTTGCTGAGACCTATCCAGGCCTACATCTGTGAGCCCCATGCTCACAGCCTCCCAACGCTCCCGTTGACCGGCTGGATTCTCCTAGATTCACCCCCTTCGTGCCCAGCTGCCAGGCACACTCCACCCGCCGAGCCTCATCCACTCGCACCCTCAAGCTGCGTGCCTCCGGACCTACAACTGCTAGGTAAGAGCCCTCTCCATCGTCGAATCCGCAGCATTTCGTGGTCTGACTCTTGCCAGATAGCCGACACCGCCCGACCGAGGCGAATCTCGTCGTCGTGAGTCAATCCAAGTCGCGCGAGCAGAGGGATAAACGCGATCCTCTTCCTTCCATCCCAGTCTCTCCGTTATCGAGACACCACCCTTCCCCTTTGTGCGTTCCTGTCGCTTGCTTTTTTCGGAGCTACACGCTGACACACGACCCACCCAGCCAGACGGCGCTCGACCACCCCGATAGCTCCCCCAGATTTTTGTACACGTTTTGTGAGTGCCACGTAGCAGTTGCTCTCCTCGGCGCCTAATATGTTTCCAGAATAGATGTCTTCCGACTACGAATACTCGGATGAGGACGTGGACAACGTCTTTGACGACGACGACGAGTTGATGCAGGATGACAGTGAGTGTGGTAGCCCTCCAAGCTTTTCTTTTTGACGCTGGGCAGACTCGGACGGCGACGGCGACGACGACGGCATGGACATGGACGACTTCAAGGTGGCGCCCAAAAGCGCTCGCAAAGCGTACGAGCTCGAATACACCTCGTTGTCGCAATCCGCCGTCGAGAAGCTGATGGAGCAGGACGTCGAGCACATCCGTGGCATTCTCGGTGTCGACGCAAGCACCGCGAGCCTGTTGCTCCGCCACATGTCGTGGAACAAAGAGCGCCTTATCGAGAAGTACATGGACAACGCAAACAAGATGCTCGTGGCTGCTGGCATTGCCGCACCGGAGCCCGAGGCCGTCCGACCCAGCAAACGTCCTGTTACCCGCCGGACGACCAAGCGGTCACCGTCTCCGCCAAAGACCAACGGACCCTTCACATGCTCCATCTGCTTCGACGACGCACCCACCCTGACGCCGCTCGCCCTCGACTGCGGACACGCTGCATGCAGCGGCTGCTGGGATGCATACATCACGTCCAAGATCCGTGACGAGGCAGAGCATGTTTGTCGTTGCATGGCGGAAGGCTGCGGGCTTGTCGCCCCGGACACGTTCGTCCGCGCTGCTATCGACGAGGAGAGCTTCGTGCGTTTCCAGGAGCTGCTCGTGCGCCATTTTGTCGCATGCATGACCCACCTCAAGTTCTGCCCCTACCCTTCCTGCACCAACACCGTTTCGTGTCCCTCCGCGGCGTCAAAGGTCTCCCTGACGACTGTCGTGCCGATTGTTTCGTGTGGCGCGAGGGGCCTAGCCAGCGAGAGCCAGCCGCTGTCGCAGAGCCAGGAGCTCATCAAGCAGGCGACGGGCAAGGAGCACAAGTTCTGCTTTGGATGCATCATAGACAGCGACCATCGTCCGGTCATCTGCGCCGTTGCTTTGCTCTGGCTGAAGAAGTGCCGCGACGACAGCGAGACGGCCAACTGGATCAAGAGCAACACGAAGGAGTGCCCGAAGTGTGTTAGTACGATTGAGAAGAATGGAGGGTGCAAGTGCGTTTTCCCTCTTCCTTTCGAATGGTGGCCTTGTGCTTATAAAGGCCATCGTAGCCATATGACGTGCAAGAAGTGCAAGCACGAGTTTTGCTGGGTGTGCATGGGGCCGTGGTCGGAGCATGGGACGGCGTGGTATTCTTGCAATCGGTTCGACGAGGAAGCGGGCGTGAACGCGCGCGATGCGCAGAGCAGGAGCCGGGCGAGTCTCGAGCGGTATCTCCACGTACGTTGTCGTCTCGTCTCGTCTCGTCTCGTCTCGTCCATACTACAATACTGACACTGGGACAGTACTACAACCGGTGGTCGAACCACGAGCAAAGCGCCAAGCTCGCGCTGGACCTGTTCTCGAAGACGGAGAAGAAGATGGAGGAGATGCAGATTACGTCGACGCTGACTTGGATTGAGGTGCAGTTCATGAAGAAGGCGGTCGAGGAGTTGGACAAGTGCCGGATAACCCTCAAGTGGACGTATGCCATGGCGTACTACCTGGCCAAGGGGAACCAGAAGGAGTTGTACGAGGATAACCAGAGGTGTGTGCTCCTCCTTCTCGTTCTTCGTCTCCTGATGACTGACGCGCGTTAAAGGGACCTCGAGCGTGCCGTAGAAGACCTCTCGGAGCTGCTCGAGTCGCCCATCGAGCCGGAGAACATCCCGACGCTGAGGCAGAAGGTCACCGACAAGACGGTGCGTTTCTCCCTCTCTTCCCTCCTTCCTCCGTTCTCCTTTCTCATCCCCACAAACAAACAGGTCTACGTCCAAAAGCGCAACCAAATCGTCTTGGAGGACACGGCTGATGGGTTCCTCGAGGGCCGGTGGTCCTGGAACGTCACGGTAGATGGGTTCGACGCGCCCGCGCCTGAGGCCGAGGCCATCTAAAGAGACGGTCGAGAAGCGTTCCCGCCGCCGTACAATATAATCCTTAACCACCAGTCTCTGATTCTGTTACAGTCGCTTTGCCCCCAGCTGCCTCCCCCGCATGTATAATAACGAAGAAACTCAATAGCTATATAGCATCCTGTGAATCTGGATTTTGTTATTTCTTGGCCCCTTCCTTGGAATCTTGCGAGTGTAACACAGGTGTCTTCTGCCATTCTGCTTTCCGTTCTTGAATTCCAAGCAAGCCCGGTGCCGATTCACTGTGCCCGAATCATCAGGCATCAGCCACGTGATCCCCGCGCACGGACCATCCTCCCGCCCTACATAACCCCGCGCGCGCCATTTGTGTTTCTTCAGATACATACTCATCAGGATCTTTTTATAGAAACTGACCGAGTACTCGCATTTTTACAAATGCCGCATCCTTCAAATCCACTCGATGACATCCGCGCTCACTCGTTCTAACCGAGAACATGGCCACCGTTCGGTGGTCTCGAGGACGTTTGGCCTCCGTTGTCGGCGTGCTCGCAAGAGCCGCTGCAGTGGAGGTCAGCGAGTCGAGCGTTTGTCTGATGGATTTTTTTGTTTGGTTGTTGGCTTTTTGTAGTTTCTGTTGGGCTTGTATTTTGCAGTTTTCGCAATGCATTTGTTCTGCGCTTTCCTTTGGCTCGAATTTGAGTTGAGATTGCGAACTCCGACGGTCTGAAAGAATGGCATACCACTACGCCCGAGTCCCGAAATGGTAATTTCTGACTTGGCCGGAAACCATCCTTAATGTACGTGTATCTCGCAGTTCGTTCAATGAATGGTTTTGAATTTGAGCTGACTCGGAGACGATGAGCCCCGAGCCTTCTTGCGCCAAGGAAAACTCCCACAACGTTCGGTGCTTAAAGAGGCAATATCTGGTACCTGTCACATCTGATGCACGACGGTTCCGCGCTTCTCGGTCTTTCTCGGTTCCGCGCTTCTCCCGACGGCTGACGTGGCACCAGTACTTGCCGGGAACCGTCATGCGCTCACCATTCGCTGACCTCTTGCACACCAACTATGTCCCAACCGATGCTGAAATCGCGCAGATACGTGGGGAGATTGCTTCCCATGCCCTCGAGATCGACAACATCGACGAACAGATCCATGTACTCTCCGCTCGACGAGCGGAGCTCTGCGCTCACGTCGATGCACAGAAGGCGCTCATCTCCCTCTCGCGCCAGCTGCCACGCGATATCGTGGAACAAGTCTTTCTTGCTTGCCTCCCCGACAACAAAAATGCCGCTATTGACGCGACGGAGGCACCGCTTGTCCTCGGCCACATCTGCTCCGCATGGCGTGCAATTTCGCTGACGACGCCGAGACTGTGGGCTTCACTCCATGTTCCTTTTGCATTCGTTGCAGCGGAATGTGACCGGACTCATATCCTGGCTGAATGGCTGCGTCGCTCCGGTTCTTGTCCCTTGTCCCTGTCTATTGTGGGACACCGTGTGTCCGCATGGGACGACACAACTGTCGAACTCACACCCACCTATTTCACATCTGCACCGGTCGAATTCACACCCGCCTATGTTGCATCTGCATTGGCCACTCTTTTTCAACACTCCCAGCGCTGGAGACATCTCCAATTCACACAACTATCACTGCCAATGGTGAAACTGGTTCTTGGACAGAATGCACCCATACTGCGATCCATTGAACTGGACAACTCCATACACGAATCAGTCTTAATTTCGGAAGACCCCATGGCCTTCCAACTGCTTCGATCGAGCAGCCTCCGTGGTCTGTTCATTCCGCATCTATTTCAGAGGCGGGATTCGGGTATCTGGCAGTTACCTATTCACTGGGAAGGAATTACGCACCTTGATCTCGGCAGTACTGGGGGCACACTCAATGGTGCCCTGTACATCTTATTCTCCACTGCGCACAAGATCCTACTGCATTGCCCACGGCTGCAACGCTTGCAATTTACACTTCGTGATTCTTCTGAAATGGAATGGGAGCTATCTCCGCTTCCACTGCTGCCATATCTCGAAACACTTCTTCTGTACAGTGGTCGCCGGGCCATTGGCACACTTCACTCTGCCGACCGATTCTGGGACGCTCTGCCACCCATGCCTCAGCTCAAAAAGTTTGCTCTCGACAGGGCGGGCTTCCCTGCTGACCAGCGTCTGGACCGCATAATTCGAAAAATGCCCAATCTGAAATGGCTTTCTACTGCACTTCCAGCGCATGGACAAGTCCTCGGATTCCTGAACCTCATCCCATCTGTCACCTTCCTCGAATTTCACGGTCCTGCTTCCAAAACAGCCTGGGAAAACTTGCTCCATCTGTTGACACCAATAATGGATGTTCGGGATCGGCCATGTCGTGCACTCGAGGAGATGATCATTGTCTGTAGCGAGATGATTAATCCTGGTTGGGTGCAGCACTTTATCGAGGGTCATATCGAATCACAGACATCTTTGCGGCGACTCACCGTCGACCTCAGCCGCACCACAGAGGTCACTGAGGTCAGGGAGATACTTTCTAAAGAGGAGATAAATGGTTTCAAGGCCGAAGGTTTGGATGTTAAAATTGTGTTCCCAGCATTCTGGGATTATTTGGCTGGCATTCGGGCGAATGGATGCACCGGGCGCACAGTGACAAATTTTGTATGATTAAATGACTCCAAATTTTTCTGTCTTTTGTACACTTGTAATCAGACGGATTTCAACATGATGGAATTTTACTCAAGAACCAATACACGAATGAAGAAATTATTTAAATGGTCTCATTGGTTCAAAGATGATCCAACGTTGACTGGTGTTCCAACGACCGGGTAATTACCCTCGTTGCACGCAATCACACTCAAGGTATTCCGTGCACGTAAATGTTCAAGTTCCGCGCTGGTTCAACGAATGCAAGTACTGGAGCGGACTAGTCTCTCATACAGACTCTATCAGCGGTTGACGAACAAGTATGTAACCTTTGTATGTAACCTTTGTATAGAGTCTGTGATTTATTGCTGTTTTCAAGTTTGTTGTCGGATCGAGTTTCACACAAAAAACTTTTGGTCTGCCGCTGGAAAGTTGTTCTCCAAGCCTGCTGTGGGCTCAGTTCTGCTTCGTTTGAGATGAGTCTGGTATCATCCTGACCGGAATTGAGCCCTCTTTCAGATGGTGCTGTCTGCTTAGTTTCAAATGAGGGTGAACATGGTACTTTATCGGTTGCACTGAGATTTTTGACGGAAAATGAGACATCATTTTGCAATCCTCCATGCTCTGTCATTTCTTATCGGATTGCCCTGGGGTTTTGACATTCCTATGTTACTTTTGGACGGACTTTCTAATTATATCCATCA
Organism: Mycena amicta; assembly: GCA_029282125.1. NCBI lineage: Eukaryota > Fungi > Basidiomycota > Agaricomycetes > Agaricales > Mycenaceae > Mycena > Mycena amicta. The sequence goes on from JARIHP010000024.1 coordinate 540,548, forward strand.
TTTTGTGACCTGATGCCATCATGGCTTTGATGTGTCACAGATGTCACACCACCAAGCTCAGTGTAAAGTCCGTCCAAAAGTATCATATGAATGTAAAAAACCCAGCCCCATCCGATAAGAAACGATGGTTCACGGAGGGTCACAAAACAACATTCAAAATCTAGTGAAATTTCCTAGTACAACTGATAAAGCACCTTGTTAGCCCTTTTTTGAACCTAAGAGAACAACACCATCTTAAAGAGGGCTCAATTTGGGTCGGAATGATACCAAACTTATCTCAAATGATGCAGAATTGAGCCCACAGCGGGCTTGGACAACAACTTTCCAGAGACAGACCAAAAGTTTTTTGTGTGAAACTCAATCCGACAACAAACTTGAAATCAGCAATAAGTGTCCCGTTTGATTGGTGACCCAAAAAGGAAAGTGCATCGCCATCGCCTAAATAGGAAGGACGCGCGTCCTCTCCCCCACTCACGCTCTGCCGCTGGAAATGCTCTAAGAGCCTCGAGGGAGTCTCATATACCCATATGCCGACTTGAACGACCTTTGTGCGATCAAAACTGCAGCCAAGAGCGGTTCATGAAGCTTCATGCCCACCACATCGAATACTCGTGCCTTGAGCAGCGTATGGAGCGGGAAAGACCTTGTGGATGGACTGGAGAGACCCCAGGTGTGTAATAGAAGGCTCTTCTCGCGTTCATTCGTCGCTAATGTTGGTATTCGGACGATGCTCTGCTGGCCTCCCGCGCTCCAGCCCGACGTGCACTCTCTCTCTCACTGCTATCGCCCGGAATCACCTCTCCTCCGTATCCCACACGCATTCCCCCGAGGCCTGCCAAATGTTGAGGCTCCCCGACTGTCCCTCGTTGCTCATTGGAGCGCAAGCGCCGACGGCCCATCTGCACCCTCTGGCCACAGCTAACGTCCTTCTTTCGTCCTGAAACCGGCTACCCAAGACGCGGTACACTCCAGGACACCACTCTCTCCATTTTCGCTCCCATATTCGACCCATTCCATCTTGATTCTATCGAGCTCTGAAGGATACCGAGCCGACATCATCGCCAAATACCCATCTTGGGCTTCTTCTGGCAAATTTCGGCGACAGACCGGCTGCCGAGATGGTTTCCGAAGGGTTAGGACGCTCTGGGATGTCTTGGAGCCTGCGAGAGTGCGGAGAAGGTTGGGCATTTGGGCTGATCAGCATTTGGTGTGCTTAGAGGCCGTATTCCTCTGCAATTTTTTCCCCTGTATCTACCAGCATGATATACATACCTACTGCATGCATTTTCTCTGTAAAAAATGTCCTCGGTATCGCCAGGGAGCTCGCTCGAGCTTTGCCTTCCTAATTGGGCGATGGCGATGCACCTTCCTAATTGGGTCACCCATCAAACGGGACACTTTCCAATCAGACTAGGAGCGGACGGTTTACACATCCATTCAAGAAAAATCCGATGACAATACAACACTGCCGGCGACTCAACACCACCTGATGCCCGTGCTCTCCGAGTCCATTTATCTTTTCTCAACCACACTTGTGCCAATGTCTCGACACGCGATCGCCTTTTCTTCGGCCGTCAAGGTCAGGAAGAGTACCTCTTAAAGGGCATGTCGGAACCCTACCAGCCGTGAACACACGGTGAAAGTCTGGTTAGAGGTTGGGATCGCATGTTCTTGCTGATCCTGGTGGCTTGTATCGTCTTCGAATGTAAAAAATGCATATGTTTGGAAGCCATCGTAGTTCAGCGTAGACCTTAGACTATTTTCGCATTTTTCTGGCAAAGACTCAGTTAATAAAACTTTGCATACTACTTAGTGACGTACTTAGTACCACTGGCATTGTGTCCCGTCGGTGATTTTCTTCGTGGCCTTACGCACTCAAGCAGGCCGTCTTAGGATCGAGAGAGATCCTAGTGTCAGATCACTTGAATTTTTACCCGGGTTTATGTTTTTCATTAATTAATTAATAGAGATGCATGTAAGCTGGGAATGGAAGATTGGAAATGTACCACTAATGGACCTCGGCGCGAAGATCACCGTGAATAACGGCTACCTTGTAATGCTGATCCGGAGTGATTCGTCATGTCATCGTAATTCCTCTTTCATCAAGCCACTTCCCACGCCTCTTGTCCGGATCGCGCTCGGAAAGCGCCAGTATATATATCCTATCCTCTTTGTCCACCACCGTCAACTCAGTCTCCAATGCCCTCCACCACCACTCCAACTCGCACCCTCGGCGACGCGACCTTCAGCGCCATTGGCTTCGGCGCGATGGGCATCTCTGCATTCTACGGTGATGTCGGCTCCGACGAGGAGCGCTTTGAGGTGCGTCGTTTTTCAGCGTTATTCCAGCAGCTCATGTGTACTTTGTGTAGATTCTTGATGCTGCACACGCCGCAGGCTGCACATTCTGGGACACGGCCCAAATCTACAATGACTCGGAGGAATTGCTTGGCAAGTGGTGCGTCGAGTATCGATGGCGATTGTATACGACCACTGATCCGCTGTAGGTTCAAGCGCAGCGGAAAACGCGCAGACATCTTCCTCGCAACCAAGTGTGGCTTCAACCCAGACCACACGCTCAATGGCTCGCCGGAGAACGTGCATAAGAGCGCGGATGAAAGTCTGCGCAAACTCGGTGTTGAGCAAATCGATCTCTTCTACCTCCACGTACGTCTTTCCTCTCCTTCTCTTTCTTTCTTTTTCCGTACTCTAAATCAAATATCCGCAGCGCGCCGACTCGAGGATCCCCATCGAACGCACCGTCGGTGCCATGGCCGAGCTCGTCAAAGCCGGTAAAGTAAAACACCTCGGTCTCTCTGAAGTCTCCGCCTCCACCCTCCGTCGCGCACACGCAGTGCACCCAATTGCGGCACTTCAAGTCGAGTACTCGCCTTTCACGCTCGACATAGAGGACTCCAAGATCGACCTGCTGCGTACTGCAAGGGAGTTGGGCGTCAAGATCGTTGCGTATAGCCCGCTCGGACGCGGACTGTTGACCGGGCAATATGTGCGTTGTCTTGATTTTTCTTGGTGTTTCGCCATATTGAAGAATACCACTAACACAGCGCTCCCCGAACGATTTCGACGCAGCCGACTTCCGTCGTATGGTCCCGCGCTACAGCGAGGCCAACTTCCCGTATATCCTCCGCCTTGCAGATGGGCTCAAGGCCATCGGCGCCAGATACACCACTTCCGCCGGTACCACCGCCACCGCTGGCCAAGTTGCACTGGCGTGGTTGCTGGCGCAGGGCGATGATATCATCCCAATTCCGGGTACCAAGAAGACAAAGGTGGCCTCCTCTTCCTCTCCCTCATAATTTCTGACGATTGTACACAGTACCTAACGGAGAACGTTCTCGCGGGCAGCGTTACGCTTTCGCCGGAAGACGTCGCTGCCGTTCGAGAGCTGGCTGTGGAGGCAGACAAGGCAGGTGCGAATGCGGGGCCGAGATATCCCGAGGTTATGTGGGCGCAGATGTTTGTTGATACGCCGGCGCTTTGAGATTGCGTACAAGTTGGAAGCAAGAAAATGTATATGATTAGCGCTGAAAAGTTTACAATTCAAGTTTTCCCGGGGAGAGCAACGCAAAGAAGACAGAGAACGACGGATCTCTGTCGATGTGAGTGCACGCCCGATGAAAGAAAGTCACCCCGCTGAGATTAGATTAGATCAAGCGGTGATTACGTGAGGTCACCTGAGTCATACTGCCAGCGATCTCCTTTCGCGACCCCGCAACGGCACCAACCTCAGCGAACGCGGGCAAACTTGCGACACAGACTTGAACTTCTTTGCTTCCCATCACGAGAAATCAAGCAGTCGTCCCTCATGGCGGCCTTCTCGAACGAGCTCATCGACCTCGTAATAGACCAACTGCGGGACGATGAACCCAGCCTCAGAACCTGCAGTCTGGTGTCGAGGCAATGGATCCCCCGGTCCCGACTCCATAACTTCTCCTCCGCAAGACTCATCATCGACACCGTCGAGACACGGGATGGGAGTCGATTTACGCCTGGCGGCATACGACTGGATGCATTCATGGATCTCCTCGCCTCTCCGCTGGCGACCTTCATAGGCAGTCTACAGGACTTGACCCTCTACCACACGCTTGACGGCAACGCATACACGTCAATGAATATCCTCCGTCCGATGGATATTCTCCGTCGGCTGGAAGCTCGAGGCGTGCGATTGTGCAAGCTGGACCTATCCTGCCATGCCCTCTTTACCTTCCCACACGAAGGCTCGCGACCGTTCACCTCCTCCCTCACCGCATTGGACATCGATCTCCTCGACGCGGACGACGAGACTACTAGGCTCAGCTTCGTCTTTGATTTCGTTTGTTCGTATCCAAAGCTAGAGCAGCTCACCATTGTGGACGGATATGTCGGTCTTGAAATCGGAACACTTATGGCGCTTCAACTGCCGACTAGCCTTCGGTCTCTCACCACGGGATATCTCCCCCTGGTGAAATGGATCGGCGCGCTCGAGGTCCCACCGACGCACATTAACACCCTCAGCTTGCTCGATGCTGGGCAAAGCTGGTTCCCGTGGGACGACCTCGTTATCTTCCTTTCCGGCCCTATACCCCACAACATCCACACGCTCGTTTTCACCGACATCGAAGTCGGTGAGTAGTAGTCAACCCAATGACATTGTGCTCACGCAGGCCACAGGCGGCAATTATCGCCTGGACTTCTCCAACTTCTACACTCTTCGTCATCTTCAGCTTGTGAGGGAAATATATGCGAGTGTACCTGGAACGCTCTTGTACTTCCTCTCGCACCTCCACCGATCGCCAGCGCGTAAAACACTCGATACCCTCACCATGGAACCGCTGATTTGGGCACACATGGACACTCATCCGGCGCCAGACCTTTGGCGCGCGCTCGATAAAATGCTCTCTGCGCGGGAGGACTGGCCCGCCTTGCGATGCATAATCTTTCGGGGTCCCGCCTATCGCCGACTTGGACAGGCTCCGATCTCGGACGAGTTCTCCGCGGCGTTATACGAGAACCTGCCGGAATGTGTACGGCGGGGATTGTTGGAGGTCGATCTTTGCGATGAAGAAGAACCTGACATGTAACCGCTCGATTCAACCACAGTAGCCATACAGCTGGTTCCGCACTTTCGGATTGATATGAAAGTGCCCAGACTGACGAACCTAGTAGTGTAGCACACTCTGACGAATTTCATTGAACGAAAGTGTCAGCTTGTTTGTTTCTACATGAACTAAGAATTCAAAACTTGAATGGTCTGGTTCACGAATAGCTCAATGTTGACTGAACCGGGTAATCTATATGTCTTGTGCTTGTAAATGTTCGACGCTGGTGCGACAAGATGCGGGCAGGTAAACCACGAATGCCAGTACTTGGCTGACAGTTTACGAATTCGTTCAAGAAAAATACGGCAACAATACAACTGCTATCAAAACCACCGCCGGCGGGTATCTGAAGCCCGTGCTCTCGAGTTATCTTTTTAACTGGTCGAGGTCTCGACGCGCGATCGCCAGGGCGGCCTGTTCTTTGTCCGTCAAGGTCTGCCTCTCGACCTTGAATCGATATCCGTCAAACGCGTTCTTGAGGCAAGCTTTCCACTCTGGTTCTGCGGGCTGCACAAAAAGAAAAATACGAGATTATTGGGCCGTTTCACGAGAAAAGAGATCCAACTTACCAACGTGCGAAAGAGTTCTATGTGCGGTCGACAAATGGGAATCACTTCGCTGTGGAAACCATCGCTGCCCTGTAGAATAATCATGAATGATGATGAATGTTCATCTTTACGACTGCAGTAAAAGATGAATAACGCACCTGGAGTAATGCGTCCTTGACGCTCTCATATTCGTGAACATCATAGTTGACCCCGAGTTCCATGCACACAATAAGCGCAGCTCCAAGTATCATCGGCTTAAAATATGGATCCTTCGCCATGTCCTTCGCCGTCGATCGGAAGTCCTTGAGCGGCCAGTGCACGCCAGTCGCATCGCAGGTCGGTATGTTTTCGAGCAGAGATAGAGGGAGGACTTCTACGTGGATGAGGGAGTACATGGTGCTGAGATTGGTAGAGGAAACTTCAAGATTGCGAGAGAGGGTCATGGCGAGAAAGTGCGTGTCGAGCTTCGTGAGATCGTGGGCAAGATCGAGGGCGTGGAACAGAGCGGGGAAGAGCGCGAGCCTTGGCGGAGATCGACGTCATTCCGATGGTGAACACTGCTCAAGATAATGAAGGACATACGCGGTGTGGTGTTGGGCAGTTTTGCGCAAATCGTCGAGGACATCGGGTCTGTGGGGAGTTATCGTGGATGGGAGTCAGGGTGAGCTTGACGAACATCCGACGAGGTGGTGGTTGCCACTTTGGCCCGGGGCTGGCGCGTTTGCCTTCAATTTTGAACTTCTTGTTGGCTTTGTGGGTGGCTTGCGTAGAATACTTGAAACTGCGATGGATTAATATGATGTGCAGGGTGAATTAGCTGCTCCAAAATGCACCAGACGCGTTTATGCTCATCCCAATCGCGTTTCTGACTGTCGGGACGTTAGTTACGGCGGACTGAGTTGGTGTATCGCATGCTCACCACTCGCGCGAGCAGTAGGCCACCTGGAGACATTTCGCGCAGCGCTTGAGGTCGTCGCCGGGCTCCTTGCATACGAAGCATGTCCCTTTGTTGGTCCTCGGAAGCTTCGGTCCCATATCCAATTCGTCGATGATTTTGATGTTGCCCGCCTTGTCGGCGCCGACGACTGTCATGCGCATTGTGCTGGCTTTCTGAGGCGAAACTAATCGATGGTGGTGGTGGTCGAAGACAAGGAGCAAAGGTGTCACACCTAACGAGCTTCGATTAGGTCAATGGCGAGTCATCGAACCGGCATGTTGGCGGATCAAGCTGTTTCATGATGGCCGACCATGGCAAGCTGCTGTGACAGTGACTATTCCTCGCTTGCTTTCTGCCACCACAGTCTTCCCGCGTCATAAGAAGTGAATCCCTTCGACGAGCTTTGTATTCCGCATCGGCGACTCGGACGCGAATGCTTGTTTCGTTTGCAATGAGCGCGGTGTCGTGCTGCAGCGCTGTAGTAATTGTCGCGGGGTGAACTACTGCTCGCGCGAGTGGCAAGTCGCCTTCTGTTCATCCTTAACTGCTTCATTAATGCTCCGATAGCCAGAGACTCGACTGGCAGGAACACAAAAGAATCTGGTCTGCGCGTACCAGATTTTTCTGTTGCAGCGCTGATACATGCGACAGCACAAAATACGCGCCGTCCGAAAACTCCGGGCAGAGCAATATTCGTAGCATGTTCGTCCGCATAACTCACCTCCTCGCCGACCTCCTTTGACTCTCGCATAGGTCTGACGCGCTCAAAGATTTGAGAACGACTGCGAAAGCGCATAGCATGTGAGTGGCTCTCGGAGATTTTCGATGACCTAACCTCCGTAGATACTTGACAGTCGTCTGTTGGAATGCCTTTGACCTGGTGCACAACCCGGTCAAGCGGACGACCCACTTTCTTGCCTTGACTCTGTCTCGCAATCCAGGCCCCACCAGTCCGCGCACCCTGCATTCCCTCATCGACGTCGACGCTTTCCCCTTGTCCATGCTTACGGGGACAATTCTGACGAATGAACACGGCAAGCCGTACGATCCCTTGGCGAAATATAACGCGGATGTAAACGCGCTGCTGGCGGACCCGGAATCGGCCGGCCGCATAGCAGGAGGTATGCTGGTGGTATGTATCGAAGTCGCTCCAAAAGATGGCTACAAGAGCGCCGAGCAAGCTCTCAAGGAGGTATGTGTATCAACTTGAATGCTTCGCGATGCCATGCCTCACATTCCGGCCGTAGATCGGCAAGGTGCAAAGAGCAATTCTCATCGAAACGCGCCCCTTCAAACCGATGCACAGAACACCGCAGGCCAATTTCTACGTGGGATACCCGTCTTGACCCTTGGTTGTTGCTGACCTACCAATCTGTTGATTCCAGGGACCGGAAAACCGCCAGAAGTGGTGGTGGAAAACGTGCCTCAAGAACGCTCTCGATGGATATGCGTTTGCGGCCGACGGACGGCCTGTGTCGGCGTTGGAAGAGTACTTGTTAAAGGGTATATCGGAACCCTACCAGGCGTGAACACGTCTGGTCAGAGGTTAGGATCGCATGTTGATGTTGGTGCCTTGTATCGTCTTGGAATGTATGAGTTGAAGAATGCGTAGTTCAGCGTCGACCTATTTTCGCATTTTGTGGCGAAGAATCTAAGAAAAGGTTCGCATACGGTACCATTGTGTCCTGTGAGCGATTTTCTTCGCGACCGTCCGCGCAGGATTGAGATCCTAGTGTCCCACAGATAACTCGCAACTACCAGACAGGTCCAGGGAACCACTGGGGTGAGTCCTTTGGTCGACGCTCTGTATCGGAGTGAATTTATTGCCCGGGTTCATGTTTTGAGAGATGTATGAAAGTTCACGTTCAATTCCGAACCATCTGTTTTTCAACCGTGGCTGATCCGGAGTGATTCGTCATCTCATCGTAATTCCTCTTTCATCAAGCAACTTCCCACGCCTCTTGTCCGGATCGCGCTCGGAAAGCGCCAATATATAATATCTCCTGTTTGTCCACCACCGTCAACTCAATCTCCAATGCCCTCCACTCCCACTCCAACTCGCACCCTCGGCGACGCGACCTTTAGCGCCATTGGCTTCGGCGCGATGGGCATCTCTGTAGCCTACGGTGCTGTGGGCTCCGACGAGGAGCGCTTTGAGGTGGGTCGTCTTTTGGGTGTTATTCCAGCAGCTCATGTTACTGTGTGTAGATTCTCGATGCTGCATACGCCGCAGGCTGTACGTTCTGGGACACGGCCCAAATCTACAACGACTCGGAGGAATTGCTTGGCAAGTGGTGCGTCGAGTATCGATGGCGATTATAACAGCTGATTCGCCACCGTCGCACTGTAGGTTCAAGCGCAGCGAAAAACGCGCAGACATTTTCCTCGCAACCAAGTGTGGCTTCAACGCAGACCTCACGCTCAATGGCTCGCCAGAGAATGTGCATAAAACCGCAGATGAAAGTCTGCGCAAACTCGGTGTTGACTATATCGATCTGTTCTACCTCCACGTACGTCTTTCCTCTGATTCTCCTTCTTTTGTTTCTCGTCCGCTAAATATCCGCAGCGCGCCGACTCGAGCATTCCCATCGAACGGACCGTCGGTGCCATGGCCGAGCTCGTCAAAGCCGGTAAAGTAAAGCATCTCGGTCTCTCTGAAGTCTCCGCCTCCACCCTCCGTCGCGCACACGCAGTGCACCCAATTGCGGCACTTCAAGTCGAGTACTCGCCTTTCACGCTCGACATAGAGGACCCCAAGATCGACCTGCTGCGTACTGCAAGGGAGTTGGGCGTCAAGATCGTTGCGTATAGCCCTCTTGGACGCGGGCTGTTGACCGGGCAATATGTGCGTTGTATTTGTTTCCTCCTGGTGTTTCACAATATTGAAGAACAACACCAACACAGCGCTCCCCGAACGATTTCGAAGCGGCCGACTTCCGTCGTATGGTCCCGCGCTACAGCGAGGCCAACTTCCCGTACATTCTCCGCCTCGCGGACGGGCTCAAGGCCATCGGCGCCAGATACACCACTTCGGCCGGTACCGCCGCCACTGCTGGCCAAGTTGCACTCGCGTGGTTGCTGGCGCAGGGCGACGATATCATCCCAATTCCGGGTACCAAGAAGACAAAAGTGACTTCATCTTTCTCTCCCGGACGATTTCTGACGATTTTACACAGTACCTAACGGAGAACATTCTCGCGGGCAGCGTCACGCTTTCGCCGGAAGACGTCGCTGCCGTTCAAGAGCTGGCGGTGGAGGCGGACAAGGCAGGTGCGACTGCGGGGCCGAGATATCCCGAGGTGATGTGGGCGCAGATGTTTGTTGAAACGCCGGCGCTCTGAGATTGCGTAAGTATGCATACAAGTTGGATGCAAGAATATATAGATATGATTAGCGCTGAAAAGTTTTGTCTCGACTCGTCCTTGAGACGATGTTCATGATTCAAATTTTCCCGGGAAGAGCAACGCAAAGAATACAGAGAACGACGTATCTCTGTTGATGCGAGTGCACGCCCGATGAAAGACAGTCACCCCGAGATTAGATTAGATTAAGCGGTGGATAAACGGAGATAACTTGAAGTCACTGTCACCTGAGTCACACCGCGTTCCTTTCGCGACCCCGCAACGGCACCAACCTCAGCGAACGCTGGCAAACTTGCCACGCAAAACTTGACTTTCTTTGCTTCCCACTGGCACCACGAGAAGGGAAGCAGTCGTCCCTCAAGGCGACCTTGGCGAACGAGCTCATCGACCTCGTAATAGACCAACTGCGGGACGATGAACCCAGCCTCAGAACCTGTAGTCTCGTATCCAGACAGTGGATTCCCCGGTCCCGCCTCCACAACTTCTCCTCGGCGAAACTCATTATCGACACCATCGAGATGCGGGATGGGATTCAATTTGCGCCTGGCGCCATACGACTGGATGCATTCATGGATCTTGTCGCCTCTCCGCTGGCGACTTTCATAGGTAGTCTCCAGGACTTGACCCTCCGCCACACGCTCGACGGCAACGAATACACGTCAATGAATATCCTCCGTCCGATGGATATCCTCCGACGACTGGAAGATCGAGGCGTGCAACTGTGCAAGCTCGACCTATCCTGCAATGCCCTCTTCACCTTCCCACACGAAGGCTCGCGACCGTTCACCTCCTCCCTCGTCGCCTTGGACATCGATCTCCTCAACGCGGACGGCGAGACTAGGCTCAGCTTCGTCTTCGATTTCGTTTGCTCGTATCCAAAGCTAGAGCAGCTCACCATTGAGGACGGGTATTCTTATCTCGAAATCTACACACCTGGGGAGCTTCAACTGCCGACTAGCCTTCGCTCTCTCATCACAGGATATCTCCCCCTGGTGAAATGGATCGGCGCGCTCGAGGTCCCACCGACCCACATTAACACCCTTCGCTTGCTCCGCGCTGGGGAGAGCTGGTTCCCATGGGAAGACCTCACTGCCTTCCTTTCCGGCGCTATCGCTCACAACATCCACACGCTCGTTTTTAGCAACATCGAAGTCGGTGAGTAGTAGTCAACCCACGGACATTGCGCTTATTCAGGCCACAGGCGGTGATCATCCCCTTGACTTCTCCCACTTCTACAATCTTCGTCACCTACACGTTCTGCGGGAGCTGTACGAGAATGTACCTGGAACGCTCTTGTACTTCCTCTCACACCTCCACCGGTCGCTGGCGCGTAAAATAATCGAAACTCTCAACGTGGAACCGATGATTTGGCACGATATGGACACGCATCCAGCGCCCGACCTCTGGCGTACGCTCGACAACATGCTCTCTTCGCAGGAGGACTGGCCTGCCTTGCGATGCGTAAATATTCGGGGAGCTGCTTATGGTCAATTTGGACAGGATACCGAGTCGATAGCGGACAAGTTTTCGGTGGCATTCCATCATCATCTACCGGCATGCGTACGGCGGGGACTGTTGGAGGTCGATCTTTGGGATGAAGAGGAGGAAGTTGACGCTTCAATTTAAACACAATAGCTAGTACTTACCACACCGAGGCGCAATCAAGCTCGGTACACACCAAATCAAACTAAAAAATCTCGCTCGCTGGTTTCGGGAAATGGTGACGGTGAGTATCTGTAAACGATCAACGTGCCATTACCTAGATGTGACATCACGCGTTTGCTCTTGCTTCTTGCCACGTTCTCGCCCACTTCCGGAATGTTCTCTTACAGCCCGACCATCTTGCACGGAACTCGGCTTGACGGCGCCATGAACTCTCTGGGTCGAAAATCTAGACTTGGCACGGTTGCCCGGGCCTCCGAGTCGAAAGAACCATTATATCTGCCTTTGGGATGTGTAAGTGTACGGTAAGTACAACTGTTAGTTCTGTGGTCAAACCATTGACAGATGTGTCGCTGTCGGCATCGGCCATACACCCTGCCCTTGATTCACTTCCTTCTTCCCTTCTTCGCCGGCTGGGCCGCCATTTATGGCAAAATAATGTGCGGGCAGCCCCAACATGCGAGGCCAGTAGTAACTTTGCCGCGTCTGTCGATGAGAGACTACAGGGCTCAGATTCCAAGTGTCGAAGCTAATTCGGTCTACCGCGGAACACCAAAGGAAGACTTCGTGGGTCGGACTTGACTCCATTCTCAGGCACATCATTCGCGTCGCAAGAACGCACGAGCATGGCTTCTGCCCGTTCACAAATGTGACTTAAGCCATCTGACTTCCGTTCGTTCTTCAGTTTGGCGATGCTCGGCTTTCTCAGTATCGTTGGCTTTCTCCTCGCCGCTGCTGTTGCCTCGCCCGTGGCATTTATCACCTCGCACGCAGACCTAACGGCGGCCGTGGGCACTACGGTTCGCATCAGCGACGCCAGTGCATTTGCATTCACGGTGGATCCTGGCTACCCCACAGCACCGGAATTTACGCCAGTCAACGGCGCCCCGGCGGTGGCGGGAATGTTGACTCAAGAGGTATGGAAACTTCCTGTGCATTCCGTCTACGCACCGACTCCCTTCCTAGTGGACTCTCGTCACACAAGACACCAATACATTCCAGATCCAGAGCATCGCATTCCCGACGATGTTCATCTCCTACGCGAGCTTCGGCGCCCCAGCCACGATACCGATCCACTCCCAACTGGTCCTTCGCGGTCAGGGAAATGCCACCGTCTTCAGTCTCCAGAACATCGGTACCGGCACAACCGTAAAGTACATCCACGCGTAATTGTGACTCGTGTTGTTTAGCTAACTGTGTGGCGTATCTCCTTCGTAGTATTCTCGTTCCCGCAATCAGCAAGGTCGTGAGTTCCTGGACGACCACCCTCTCTGACACGACCACCCCAGTGCGTTGAGTTATGGCCGCACCACACAATTTGTTCATCTTTTATGCTCAGATAACTGTAACAAACGCTCAAGCGGGATCGGTACGGCAGACGTTCAGCATACCCGTCGTAGGCAAGTGCGAATTTAAAACGATCCCATTGCCTGAGACTAACTCACTCGACTCCAGCTTGAAAATTACCCGGTCATGTTTTGTTCTCCATACTTGTGTCTTCTGTTCCGACCTTCCATTCTGCGAAATACGAGATTACACCGGAATAAGTTACTTGCTTGAGAATGTATTCCGAAAATTCCCATTAGGCCCGACCGCCGGCACCTTGGATCAGTGAGGATGTACTTATTCTCACTGTTGAAAAGCCCGGCTAATCATATTCAATACGTCCTCCACGTATTTTGAATTTCTTGAATGCAAACATGCGCGAAGGCAAAAAAAAAACAGAGGCGAATCTGTTATTTCGTCTCTCGGTTCAAGCTCAAGCTCCATGCAGGTGCAACTGTTGGTCCCTGTAAAACTATCTGACAGATGTGCCTAGTAGGCCAAGGCTTCCAAGTCCTTCCATAACGGCCATGTTCAAGTCGGACCAGCGCATTCGAGCAGGCTCGGACTTTCAAGTTCTCGCGCACGCCAGATTTCGCGTCGACTGCCAGTGCCAGCCATCCGCCTACATGTCACTGTCAGCCTTAGCTATCAGCCTTAGCTATAGACTGGCAGACTCCCCTTGATTCATGCTTCCATTGTGCTTGTTCAAGTTCGGCGAAACCTTCCGACGACTTCTGGAGTTTTTTCAACTTGGAGTTGAATGCAGGAACGGATCGTATTTCCACCGGCGTGTTGTAAACAATCTGTGTCGAGGCCCAAGGTCTCGTCTATCCGCCTCCTTCTGCGCCGAGGTGGATGGAACGAGAAGAAGATTGCCAGTTGGTAAGTATTGTTCGCCGGCGCCATCAACAGGCACATCATACGCGTCTTCAACACCTAACGTCACGAACGCGGCTTCTGGCTTCTGTCCCCTTGCGCGAACTACTTAAACCTGGTCTCCCTTCCTTCTGGTTCTTCAGTGTAGCAAAAAAATGCTCGGCTTCTTCGGTATCGCTTCCGCTCTCCTCACCGCCGTTGCCGCCGCCCCTGGACTCGGACCTGTGGCATTTATCACCCCGAAAACGAACTTGACGAGTCTCGCGGGCAACAGAGTCCGCATCAACGACGCGAACGGCAATGCATTCACAGTGGATGCCGGCTACCCGACCGTGCCAGACTTTACCCCAGTCAACGGCCTCGCGGCAGTCTCTACGGCGGCGATATCGACTCAGGATGTAAGCATTTGCTGCGGATTATATCTGCTTGCTTACCGAGTCATTCTCTGCACAGTGGACTCTCGTGCCTTTCGACACCAACACGTTCTTCATCCAGAGCGCCATGTTCCCGAACATGTTCCTCTCCTATGCGAGCTTCGGCGCCGCCGCCACGACGCCAATCCATTCACAAGTTATCCTCCGCGGGCAGGGAAATGCCGTTCCGTTCAGTCTCCAGACTATCGGCACCGGCACAACTGTAAAGTGAGTACATTGACGCGTATTCATAATTCCGTCCCGTGGACTTTCAAATTTTCGGCTAACCTTCTCTTAGCATTCTCGTTCCTTCTACGGGCAAGGTTTTGAGCTCCTGGACGACGACGCTTAGTGATTTGAACACCCCGGTGCGTTGCGTTCAGCGGCCCCGCCTGGCACACTTTTGATGTTCATTTTGTCTTTCACCGTCCAGGTTACGGTCACCAATATTCAAGCAGGATCTATAAGGCAGACGTTCACGATCCCAGTCATAGGTAGGCTTGAATTTCATAACGGTCGAGCATGCCACTTATTCGAGTCCGAATTCACCAGGATAAAATCACTGCAAATATTATTTTGTTTACGTCCCCTCCGCAAAACACGAGATTTCCTTCTCATACACGCGAATACATGTGTTGCTTCACGTTGAGGATATCTAAGATCTTCCAAACTCGTTGTTCATGTTGTGGACCACGCGAGTATAATATATCCCCCCCCCCCAATGATTCCAAGGAGTTTGAACTTTCAAGTATTCACCCCACCAGCAATTTGAACACCTGCTCTAGATTTGAATAATACATAACTTGAAGTCGGGATCAGGGAGCTATACTGGCATAGCAGGCGCTACTTAAGTAGGCTGAGAGCATGAGCCTGGTGGTGCCAGTGAGTGCAACGTCGCGAGCGACAGCATCCTTGCGCTTCAGAATGTTTAATTCGACGTGCCTCCGTGTAGTATTTGCCGCCAGAGACCACCGGGACGAAGAATCGGCGCGAAAGAGAAGGTATCACCTGATGTGACGTCACGCGTCAGCTTACTCCTTGATGAATAGTCAGCGTCGGACCTCGGGCTTCGTGACGGCGTGACGAGGCGACGCGTGTACCGTCTAGCAACTTCTATACGAATGAACGCGCGTCGACAGGACGCGTATGCCTATTCGGCTTATAAAAGCTGGACTGCGGAAGCCTACTCTGATATTCACTGACTTTCCCCGACACAATGTTCCCTTCTCACTCTTACTTCCCGACGGCGACTGCGACGGCGAGCCCCCGCGACAAATACCTTGCCGCCCTCGCCGACGTCAAGGCTGCCGAGGCCGAGTACCTCGCCGTCGAGCGTCTTCAGCAGGAAGAGGATGCTCTTCGCTACCGGCTTCAACAGATCCAGGCGTTGAAGCAGCCCACGTACAACCATCCTCGTTCCAACGACGGCATCTACCCTCGCTATAGCCAGCTCCAGGGTCCCGCTCTCGACATCGACATCGACGCTCTCCGCAAGCAGATTGCCGCGGAGGAGCGCCAACGTATCATCCGCGAACAAGAACTTGAAGAGGAGCGTCGTCGCGAGCTTCACGTTCGCAAAGCACGTATGCATGCGGTGGGACGACCCAGTCGAGCTGTACGTCCTTATGCTTCCTTTTGGCTGTCCCAGAACTTACACGTCTACGCAGTCCGTCGTCGATATTCTCCGCCCATTTGCTCGGCAGCGCGAGCCGCTGAAAGACGATCCCCGTGCCATAGTCAACTTGAACGACGTTCTTCGCCTGCTTACGCCGCACCAGCCCGAGGCCGAACCCACCGTTAACCTCGAACAGCTCCTTCATAACATCCTCGGTGGACCGCTCACGTCGGAACAGCAACCTGCCTACCCTGCTGCGTCGCTCGAACAGTTCCTCGGGAACATCTTTGGTCTCGCACCAACGGAGGACGTCAAAGTCGAGCCCAAGAACGCGGCGGTCCCTACTTCTGCTCCTACTTCTACCGCCCAACCTCCCCAGGTCGGACTCGAGCAGCTTTTGAAGCGGTTCCTCGGCGATCAGACTGGCGCGGCTCACCAGGTCGACATGTCCCAGCTCTTCAACATGTTCCACGGTGGGCATCCACAATCGACTCATGAGGTACGTCCCTTTCGTTTTCAATCTTTAACCCCGTTTTTAAAACCGAGCGTTGCAGTGTTCAAAGGCCTCGTCGTCGTCGTCCAAAGCACCATCTACATCCCCATGCCCATGCACCACCGAATCGAAGCTTCCGAAGGAAGAGCCGGCCAGTAGCAAGGAAGAGCAGGATCCGACTGCCCCGGGACTCGGAATCGAGCAGCTCTTTAAGCAGCTGTTCCCTGGCGCCGGCGCCGGTCCCAACCAGCATGGCCACCAGGTCGACATGGCGCAGCTGTTCAACATGTTCCATGGTGGGCATCCGGAATCGCAATGGCAACCTCAGGCAGAGGTACGCACTTTTTGTTTTTACTCCCTAACCCCCGTTTTAATCCAAGCTTGCAGTGTTCCAAGGCGTCGTCGTCCAAATTCCCATCCACGTCCACCGAATCGAAGCGAAAGGAAGAGCCGGCCATTAGCAAGGAAGAGCAAGACCTCGCGGAAGCCATCCGCTTGTCCCTTACGGACCTCGACGCCACTGCCGCCGCGCCGGTGAATGCCGGGCCCGATACCTCCGTCGACGCGGAGGCCATGGCCCCCGCGCCCGCGCCCGCCGTCTGTTGAGTGAGATGGGTTTGAATAGTACTGAAGTGTATTATGGCAGTTTTATCGCTCATTTATTTATGTATGTGTTTCTCTTTCTCGGAACTGTACTATCTAAGCTGTTATCCAATGCAATTGCGGAAAGCCATGCAAAGAAGACACAACTTGAACCACGTATTCCTGTCGATGCCAGTGCGATGAAGGAAAGTCACCCCCCGCTGAGATTAGATTGGATTAAGGGGTGGATAAACGGAGATAACTTGAGGTGACGCGAGTCACACCGCCAGCACTCTTGCGTCCCGACCCCGCAACAGACACCATCCTCAGAGACCTGCGCAGCGAACGCTCGCAAACCCGGAGAAGTTGATTCTGCTTCCAATCAGGAGTCGTCCTTCATGGCGACCTTGGCGAACGAGCTCATCGACCTCGTAATAGACCAACTGCGGGACGATGAACCCAGCCTCAGAACCTGTAGTCTCGTATCCAGACAGTGGACTCCCCGGTCCCGCCTCCACAACTTCTCCTCAGCAAAACTCATCATCAACGCCATCGGGATGCGGCATGGGATTCGATTTGCGCCTGGCGCCATACGACTGGATGCGTTCATGGATCTCCTCTCCTCTCCGCTGGCGACTTTCATAGGCAGTCTCCAGGACTTGACCTTCCACCACATCCTCGACAGCACTGAATACACGCCAATGAATATCCTCCGTCCAATGGATATCCTCCGACAGTTGGAAGGTCGAGGCGTGCGACTGTCCAAGCTTGACCTATCGTGCAATGCGTTTTTCACCCTTCCATACGAATGCCCGCAGCCGTTTACTTCCTCCCTTACCGCCTTGCACATTGATCTCCTCGACGCGAACGACGAGACTAGGCTCAGCTTCGTCTTCGACTTCATTTGCTCGTATCCAAAGCTGGAGCAGCTCACCATTGCGGACGGGTATTCCGACCAGGAAATCGACACACCTAGGGAGCTTAAACTGCCAACTAGCCTTCGCTCTCTCACCACAGGATATCTCCCCCTGGTGAAATGGATCACCGCGCTCGAGATTCCACCGACGCACATTAACACCCTTCACTTGCTCAATGCTGGGGATAGCTGGCTCCCATGGAAAGGCCTCACTGCCTTCCTTTCCGGCCCTATCGCTCACAACATCCACACGCTCGTTTTCACCGACATCCAAGTCGGTGAGTGGTAGTCAACCGGATAATGCCATTGTGCTCACGCAGGCCACAGACAGCGACTATCACCTTGACTTTTCCCATTTCCACAATCTTCGTCATCTCCAGCTTCTGCGGCAAGAGTACGAGAAAGTCGCCGAAACGCTCTTGTACCTCTTTTCGCACCTCCACCCATCACCGGCGCGCAAAACAATCGAAACCCTCACCGTAGAAATGATCATCTGGGACGGCATGGACACGCATCCAGCGTCCGACCTCTGGCCTGCGTTCGACAACATGCTCTCCGTGGAGGAGGACTGGTCCGCCTTGCGATGCGTAAATGTTCGGGGAGCAGCCCATCGAGAATCTGGAGGGGACTCGATAGTGGACATGTTTTCCGCGGCGTTTCATCAGCATCTATCGAAATGTGTACAGCGGGGACTGTTGGAGGTCGATCTTCGGGATGAACAGAGTTGACTCCCAGGCGATCGCGTTGGTCTTGGCCCCGTTTGGCCTCTGTCGTGGCCCGGGTGTGCTCACATTTGTAGTTTTTCTGGTTGTATCTGGTGGTTCGTTCAGTACATCTGTCCTGCACTATCTTTGTCTTTCACTTGAGTTGAGCATACAAACACGAGCATTGAGCGCGTGAGCTTTCAAGGTGCGTCTCTGTCGCACTTTCTAAAAAGAGTTCAAAGACAGGGACACGTCTGATTCGCGATCGCTCCTTGTCCGGAACCACCATTCGCCGACCTCTTGCACACCAACTACATCCCAACCGACGCTGAAATCGCCCAGATACGTGGGGAGATTGCTTCCCATGCCCTCGAGATCGACAACATCGACGAACAGATTCGTGTACTCTCCGCTCGCCGAGCGGAGCTCTGCGCTCACGTCGATGCACATAAGGCGCTCATCTCTCTCTCGCGCCAGCTGCCACGCGATATCTTGGAGCAAATCTTCCTTCCCTGCCTCCCTGACGACAAAAACGCCGCTATTGACACGACGGAAGCACCACTCGTCCTTGGCCACATCTGCTCCGCATGGCGTGCGATTTCGCTGACGACGCCGAGACTGTGGGCCTCACTCCATGTACCCTTGACATTTGTCGCGGCGCAGCGCAACCGGACTCATATCTTGGCTGAATGGCTGGATCGCTCCAGCTCTCATCCCTTGTCGCTTTCTATTGTGGGAAACCGTGAGCCTGGATGGGGTTTACCCGTCGAATTCACACCCGCCTACGCAGCATCTGCATTGGACACTCTGTTGAAACACTCCCACCGCTGGGAGCATCTCCAGTTGACGCGTCTACCGCCTTCGATGTCGAAGCTGTTTCTTGAAGCGCATGGGCCCATGTTGCGAACGATTGAAATGGACGAATCAACGGAATTCTTGGGCTCCCTGGCAGAGGGCGGCTCGGATGAGGACCCCGCAGATGCAACGACGTTGAAACTTCTTGGATCCACGCGCCTGTGTGGTCTGTTCCTGCAACACTTTGACTCCTCAATCTGGCAGCTACCCGTGCACTGGAAAGGAATTACACAGCTTGATATCGGGAGGGCGGACCGTCTTAACGGCGGATTAACCATTTCATTCTTCGACGCATACGAGCTCTTAGCGAATTGCCCTCGCTTGCAGCACTTGCACTTTGAGCCCAAGCATGCTTCTCTAGTACCTGTACCCGACTTGCCACCATTCCCTCGCGAGTCTCTCCCCTACCTGCACACGCTATTCATCAACGGGGAACGTGATGAAAATTGGGAGCTCGAGCCGTTCTGGGATGCGATGCCTCCCATGCCTCAACTGGAACAATTCAGCCTCGGTCGATCCGGCTTCCCGACGCCATCTCAAGATCCGAACAGCATCATCCGAAGAATGCCCCGCCTGAAATGGCTTGCCACTATAGCTCCAGACAAGGAGCAAGGACTGGAATTCCTGAACCTCCTTCCATCCGTCACCTATATCAGGTTGCGCGCGTACGATGCTGAACCCGGGTCCCCCTTCGGACTGGAACTTTATTGGTTGTTCCAACTATTAACACCTTCCATGAGTGTCCACGGCCAGGACCGGCTCTGTACGGCGCTCGAGGAGCTGGTCATCGCCTCCTGCGGTATAACCAGCCCCAGTACCGTGCGCGATTTTATCGATGGACATATCCAGTCACAGACGGCGCTGCGTCGGCTCACCGTTGACTTCCTCGACGAAGACCAAGAACCAATATTGTCTGACGAGGAGAAAGCAGCTGCCAAGGCTGCGGGTCTTGATATCGAGTTCACGTTCCCGCCGACCGACAAGCACGCGAAGGGCAACATTGGGCGCAGAGTGTTGAGTTTCGTATAGATTTTCGCATAAATGTACCTCCTACCGCGTGCGCTTCTTTCTTACTTTCTTGGGTACATGTAACCAAATCGTATCGAATTCAACAGAGTGAGGTGATGTTTAGTCGGAACGTTTCATGTGGTTGGATTTAGTGACAGTAGGTTGAATGGAACGGATTGTGATTTTTTTTCGGAGGCCTTGTGTCGCAGGTTGAGACCAAAAATTGAATCAGTGCTGGGACGTAAAAAAATAGCATCACGCTGGAAGCCGGGAAGGAGAATGTGATAGACCTAACCCCCGAATCTAACGGGGCTCGGGGGTTACATAGAACAGCGAGAAATTTCTAATTGTATGAAATACTCTCTCTAGGTGGATGTCCGATAAGGACCAAGCGTGTTTCCGGCCACCCTCAAGAAACCGACACCGCCGTCGCGAAGAAATACAGCATCGCGAGATCATACGACGCTTGAAGGACGCCAGCGATGACATAGCTCAACCAAATCTTACCGTGAGTGGCGAATAGACCCGTGACGGTTGGCCCTATGCTCTGCGAGAAAATCTTCACGACGTTGATTATCCCCATCACGGCTGTCCTCTCCTCGGCGGAGATGTACGAGGCCAAAAACGCCGTACGCGGTGCCATGTCCATTTTCGTGGTGCAGAACACCGCGATGAGGATTGCTCGAGCGAGTTGAAAGTTGGACGGGAGAGGGACGAGGGCGAGGAAGATCGCGGACGGGAGATGAGTGAAGGCCATGGTTTTGATGTTTCCGAAACGGCGAGCGAGGGAGCCGGCGACGATGTTGGAGATGGCGGCAACGAGGGACGTGGTGAAGAACGTGTTGCCGAGAGTGCCTTCATCGACGTGGAATTTCGTTGTGAAGAAGTAGACGGTGATGGAGCTGCAAAACAGTTAGTCTTCCGCGCGATGACGAAAATAAAGGTGTTGTCACTCACACTGGAACCAATCCCGCCGATAGGTTGTCGACCCCAAACAAGGCGGACAATAGCCACACTTTCTTCTTCGTTTCGGGAGAGAAAGATAGTGCAGGTGTCTCCTTCGTTTCCTCTACGGCATCATCCTCTTCACCCATCTCAAACAATCCCTCCTCTTCCTCTTCCTCTCGACTCGAGCGTGGTTTCCGCTGGAGCTCGACCTTGGCCGAGATAAACATCGTCACCGCGCTATTGAACAACCCTGCCGCCGCATAGAGCAAAAAGATCAGTCGGTAGGCTGACATGGCCGTCCATCCGAAATGCTGCTGAAGTGCCCGAGTGATCCAACCACCCGAGAGATTCCCCAGAGCGACAGCAAGTCCCGACAACGTAAAATGCCACGCGAAGATCGTGCTTCGGTTATCGCGCTCCGTGAGCTGCGCGAGGATGGACTCTTCAACAGCTCTGAACGGTCCCACTTCGTTGCCGCTTCGTATCTTCATCAGCTATCGAAGATTTTTAGAAGGAAAGTTGTATTCTCACCTCGGCGTAATAACCCCAACCATTGCCGCCAGAAGCAGGACAATATAGGTTTGCGATGCAGCGAAAACCAGTCCGCTGGCGACCATTAGCAAAGATCCGCCCAGCAGCACTTTTGCTCGACCGAGCCGATCCGCGTAGATGGTGAGAACAAGGGAGCCGGCTGCGTCCCCCAGGAGAATCAAAGTCATAAAGAGACCCATTTGAAAGTCGGTGAACTCGAGTGACTTCAGGAAGGCGGTAAGGATGAGGGAGGATTGGCCATAGACGAGCAGGCGGATACCGCGTTGGAGGATGATGAGGTAGACATCCCGAGGGGACGCCAGGAGGGTAGACAGGCCTATTTCATGGAAGGCCTTTTGAAAAAACGCGCTATTCATGGAGGTGAAGACAGGATGACTCAAATGACGGACTGATTGCGATAGCAGCCAATCGGTTGACGTGACCGGTTTTCGGAGCCATATTTTCCCACTGGGGTATTGGACGTGGGCTCTTGGTGTATTAATAACTAGATCTAATCGCGCGAACTTTTGCGTTCAGTTTCACCTCCTCTGTTGATGCGATTTGGTTACATTGAAGTCGTTATACGAAGCTAAACACTCTGCGCCCAGTGGTTCCACTCGCGCGCTTATCGGTTGGCGGGAACGTGAATTCAACATTCAGACCCGCAGCCTTGGCAGCTGCTTTCTCCTCGTCAGACATTATTGGTTCCTGGTCTTCGTCGCGGAAGTCAACGGTGAGCCGATGCAACGACGTCTGTGCCTGGATATGTCCATCGATAAAGTTGCGCACAGAACTGGGGCTGACGATACCGCAGGAGGCGATGACCAGTTCCTCGAGCGCGCTACGAAGCCGATCCTGGCCGTGGACCCTCATGGAAGGTGTTAATAGATAGAACACACTTCTCCACGGCCCTGTCAAGGCGACCCGGAGGTCAGCACCGTGCGCGCGGAACTTGATATAGGTAACGGATGGTAGGAGGTTCAGGAATCCCAGCCCTTGCGCGTCTCTTGGAGCTATGGTCGCAAGCCATTTGAGGCGGGGCATTTTTCGGATTATACTGTCCAGATGCTGACGTGTCGGGAAGCCGGCCTGACCGAGGCTGAACTTTTCCAGTTGAGGCATGGGTGGTATCTCATCCCAGAACGGCTCGACATCTGGCAGCGCGGCCTTGTAGTTCTCGTCGACGCTGCCGACAAAAAGGGTGTGAAGGTAGGGGAGAGACGGGCGAGGGAATGGTTCCCATTCGGATGGAGGGGAATCAATAGGGTCAAATTGCAAGTACTTCAAGCGCGGGCAATGCACTAAGACCTTGTATGCGTCGAAGAGTGAGATGGCCGATCCGCCGTTAAAACGGTCTGCCCGACCGAAATCGAGGTGTGTAATCGCTTCCCAGTGCAGGGGTAGCTGCCAGATTCGGGAGTCAAAGTGTGGTAGGAACAGGCCACGCAGGCTCGTGGATCGAAGAAGTTTCATGCGCATTGAATCGGCGGATCCCACGTCCTCATCCGAGTCATCCTCGCCACCGTCTGAGATAATAAGTTCCACGGATCCGTCTATATCAATCGATCGCAACATGGGTGCATGCACACCAAAAAGGAGCTTCGACATTGAAGGGGATATGCGCGTCAATTGGAGATGCTCCCAGCGGTGGGAATTCCGCAGAAGAACACCTAGGGCAGAATCGACGTAAGCTTGTGTGAATGAGACGTCCAGCTCATCCAAGTCAGGATCGTCGTCGCCCTCAACTGACAGAGAGAGTGGACGGGAACCGGAGCGACCCAGCCATTCAGCCAGGATATGAGTCCGATCACATTCCGCCGCAACGAATGCGAAAGGAACATGGAGTGAGGCCCACAGTCTCGGCGTGGTCAGCGAAACCACACGCCATGCGGAGCAGATGTGGCCGAGGATAAGCGGGGCCTCCGTGGTGTCAATAGCAGCGTTTTTGTCGTCAGGTAGGCAAGCAAGGAAGAGTTCCTCCACGATATCGCGGGGTAGCCGGCGCGGGAGAGAGATGAGGGCTTTGTGTGCATCGACGTGAGCGCAGAGCTCCGTTCGTCGGGCGGAAAGTGCACGAATCTATTCGTCGATGTTGTCGATGTCGAGGGCATGGGAAGAAATCTCCCCACGTATCTGGGCAATTTCAGCGTCCGTTGGGATGTAGTTCGTGTGCAAGACGTCGGCGAATGGTGAGTGCATGATGGTTTCGGACAAGTGAAGTGCAGTGTGACAGCAGAAATTACTTACCTTTTTTGCCACCGGGCGTTGTGGTGCGAATTTTCCTTTTTTTTTTTGGAAAGTGCGAGAGACGCAAAGCTCAACGCTCGCGTTCGTATGCTCAACCCAAGATCAAGATAAAAGTTGGATAAAAGCTAGAGGAACGAGGTGAGCGAGTAATGGCATTAATGATGGCGGATGATCGGGCCGGCGCGGATCAAGCAAGAGTCCGAGTCACAGCGACTTTGCTGTTGACGACGCCGACCGCGTGTCTACTTACCCACTGGCACTCTGTGCCGCGACCGAATCGGACAACGGCCAAATCTCTACCGCGGGCCTTCGTTTATTCCAATCCATCGTCTGTTTCGCCACGAGTCGAGGCCCAAGACGTCTACAAGAACCATTGCACGCCTGGATCCCTGGTGCATCCAAGATGAAACCCGGCGCCGAAAAGCATCATCTACAGGCTGATGAACCTAGTTTGGCTCCTTCCGTCATGCACTTTTTCAATCTTTGCCGTACGTGACGCGTCCCTCCGTTCCAATCTCTTTCCTGCCTCAAATCGTTCTGCATATCCACCAGGATGACCTACTTGGCAACACACTCGCATTACCCGCCTCCGACTGCCGCCATTCTTACCCGCTTCTACGCCAAAATTGACCACATCGTCGCCCTTCAGCGGATACCTGGGCACCCACATTGGCTCGGTGAGCTGAAGAGGTGGCAGCTTGCGAATACTACGGTGCGTTCTTATGTCCTGCTTGCGATCTCGTTGGACCTAGCTTGAGCTACTTGCTAGGACTGCGAAAGCTGCCAAGCGTCGAGGCCGAGGCAGGCGTGTGTCTTTGGGGACGCGCAGATGTCTTGCCGAGCTTGTCGGTATCGGCAACACAGCGGTGCTTCAAGTCCAACCGCGACGAGTAAGACCTGCTCGCGAAAGCTCAGGTTCCTCTTCGACATGACCAAGGACGAGTTTTTCTCCGACTACGACCAATTCGTGTCGATATACCATGCTCCGAGCAAACCGGCATGGGACTATGGTGCCACAGAGGACGTCACTGAAACTATAGTTCGCAATACAACTCCGAGTACGTGTTTCTTTGGGTTTGAATTGGTTTTGCTGACTTCGCTGGAAGATAGGATGATCGAGATACCCCAACCAAAGAGTACGCGGCTACTCTGTGTCCTGGTCAGCGACTGACCAAGACTCTCACAGTGATGAGCAAACTCGATATGCTCAATCCTGACTTTCTGTTTACTCCCCACTGCCCGTCGTACGTGCCTTACGTTGAAACACATGGTCTGTTGTCTTATACGCTTCCTCTGCATACCAGCTGATTGGAGGGTATCGACAGATACGAGACAAGACCAATACCAGCCCGAAACATGTGCAAGGCCCTTGCCGTCGACCGCGGTCATCGAAATGGACGATAGCGACGATGAAAGACTCGAGGCGGGCGGCACGTCCAACACGATGGGAACGTCCGAGCAGCCCATTACCGTCGACTCTCGATCACCAAGCCCGGAGACCGCTTGGCCGAGACCATGCACTCAGACTCCTCCGGTGCACTGGATTCCTGCTTCGTCGTCGTCAAGAACGTTTTCCGTTGTGCCTGCGCCTCCTTCATCCGCCCTACTGTATCTTCCAAGCACACGTACACACGCTGTTTCGTCGTCGTCGTTGGCATCGTGGAATGAGGCCAGGTCCATTCCTGACATGGCTTCGCTGCCCCTTCCCCCGCATCCACCGCCAAACGCTCGTCGTCCCACTCCCTCGATTCGGTTTCCTCCGATGGATTTCTTGGCTTCACCGGCGACTTCGTCTCACTTCTTCGGGTCGTCTCAATCATCACCGGCTTCTTTCCCTGCATCTCTATGCTTTCCTTCTCCGTCTAAAGGAGATGCTCTACCAACGCGTCCTTCTCCACTATTCCTCCCTTCTCCGAGTCCTTCACCTCCCCTCCCCGAGAACATCCTACTCCGCGACCTCCTCCAAGCTCCCAAGATTGCAGGTCACGGTCAATCCACCCCGACACCAGTGGTGAACGCCAGCAACGCCGTGCCACAGCAGATCCAGTGGCAGCCCACATACGTTACGTCCCCCGACTCGGAGCGGAGCCCATTCGCATGGGAGCACCCGGTATCACCTCCGCACAACACCGGCACGATTGGTGGGTGCCTCCGTTTCTTCGTTGATGCTTCTGTTGCTTACAGAAAGCCAGATGTCCCCTGCGACGACGACAATTTCAAGAAATATCGGGACTGGGTCGAGAAAACTCGGAGATCTTGCAACAGCAGATTAATATTGCCCGAGCTCGGACAGTCGCACACCGACGTGCCCACGGAAGAGGACATATTCTGCAAGAAGCTGGGGCAGCTTGTTGTCCAGATGGACCGTCATCTATGCAACCCGAGTGGGTGTAGATATGTTGCGAAGATTCCGATGGAGTGTTTTGAGAGGGAGAAGAAGAGAGTGAAGCAGGGAGAGAGTCTGCTGTTACATCGGTGGTAGCCCTCGACAACGATTCGGAGGCGGAATATGCATTGCTATCGAATACATGCCAGGGAGATCATAGGGTTGGGCAAGGGCCAAGCGCAGAGAGCGTCGAAGATCGAAGCTCGCTGGATGTGCAGGCAAGGGGGCAACCGCTTCTGGCGCCCACCAATCGCGAGTTTGAGTAGTACAGAGCTTATGATTCATTACCCAGATGTACTAGTACAAGCGTCCAAGAATATCCGCCTCCCACTCACAACCCGCGCACCCGCAAGCGACCTACCCCCTTCTCCAACACCAGCAACTCAAACTGGGTCAACCGTCCTTTAGTTCCGAAAAGCGTCTTCAGCATATCAACGCAATCCTCCCAGTCCTCCCAGTCCGCCAGCACCTCGAGGTCCGTCAGACTTGCCACACCCTGCTCGAGGAACAGCCCGCGGTGGTGGGTGAGCGCGACTCCCAGCATGGGATGTGCAAGAAAGTCGTCTAGCGTCGCGATGGCCGGTAGAACGTCTTGTCTTTCGACAGCCTGAGCTTGAGCTCGCAGAGCGTGTTCAAGCGCGATGAGCTGGAATGGCGACAGCCCAGGGGCGTTTGGTCGCTGGGCAAGCAAACGCATGAGGGTATCTGAAGCTTCTACGCGTTCCCAGTGGGCGATTGCTTGGAGCGCGTCGATGTCCATGCCGACGGTGGTGAAGCGCGCAAGATGTGTGGAGAGGTCGAGTTTGGGGGAAATGCCGTGGTGGAGGAAGGCTTCGAGGTCGTCTTTTGCTGCTAAAGGTTCGGGAGCGTCGTTTTGAATCTGTTGCTCGTTCGCCAAGGGCAATTCGGGTTGATGAGCTTGGATTGGAGGCCCCGGTTTCGTATTCGAGTCAACGCTTTGGCTTCGCGTGCCGCTAGAAGGCTGCTTTTGATGATTTACACAAGGTTTCGAATCGCCGCAACGCGCACACGTACCGTGCTACTTCCGTCTTCGAGTTCATCCAGATCCGAGTCGCCTTTGTCTGAGTCTGGGGCAGGTGAGGAACGAAGACATCCGTACGCGAGCTCCTGCAGCGAGATGGTCAGCGAATATCTACGAGACTCGGTGCAGCGCGACGCACCATTTCGATGTCCGGATCGCCCTTTGGCTCCCGTTTAAGGCAAGGAACAGCTTCGCCTACAGTCTTGCTACAGGCTCTTTGGAAGAGCTGGTTGTATGCTTCGCGCTCGTCATGATCCTGGGACGCCACAGGCGCTGCAACGAGTTCGAATTCAGCGCATTCGAAAAGAAATAACCATACATTCACGCGGGTAGTCCTGAAAACGATTCAGAAAACATCCACACTGTGAGAGATGGCGTTGACGCACCTGATACCGCAAATACTTGGCTCTCAACTCATCGCTGATGTGCTCCGCGTCCTTCGACACGTCGTCCGGCTCCTTATACTTGTTTTTCACCGCGCCACGAACCATACTCTCCGACGAGTGAAGCTCGATGGCGATGTCGGCAATGGAGAGGTCGCAGACGTTGTAGAGGAAGCGCGCTATTGCGCGTTTGTGGAGAATCAAGTGCGAGCGAGAACCCGACTTCTTGCTGGTTTCTCGTCAGTGCGCGCGAGAGGAACCTGGAGCGGGGCTTACTGTTTTTGAGAGGCGGTGCTAGCGAGGCTTCGCCGAGAGCGTTCTCGAGCCATCGATTTGCAGGGTAGGTTCAGCGTGAGAGCGAGAAGCGCTAATTGCTCTGGTCAACCAGTGTGACGGCGTGTCATGTGGCCGTGATCGTCACAGAATGATCATCAACGTCGGCATGATTTTCTGATTTCACTCATCGCAAAGCGTAACGAGTCTACAGGGATAAGAAGACCATATGTAGCACAAAAAGCTGCCTCACGCATCCCAGAACCTCCCGACTGCATCAAAGTCGTACCCCGTTGCATATTTCAACGACACCTTTCTTGTGGTCTGCACCCGTGTAAGCTTCCAGGTCTCTTCCATCCTGACTCGCTTCCCATCTACCTGCCGCTGGTTGTACCCGCCGATGATAACTTCCTCCAGGTTAGGACAAATCTCCATGGCATGTTCTGCCACCGGTTGTGAGCCGATCGCGACAAGGGCCATGACGTGACTAGTAGGAGGAGTGATACAGAACACGTTGTCGCTGTATGTGTGGAGGACGAAGCTCTTGAGTCGCGTGAGCCGCGTTAATTTGGTGCTGGGAAAGTATATAGGCCAAGACCGCACTCCTTGTCTTGCGTGGTAACATGAGCTCGAAGCGCATATATATAGCAAATGGTAGGAGCTTACTGATCCATGTCTTCGGCTATCCCGAGGTGCAGAAGATTTGGTACTGCGTCAGCGACGAGACTGATGATGGAGGCGATGGAGGCGACATGCAGGTCACAGAGATTGAGGGTCGTGAGGGTAGCCGAAAAGCGACCAAGGGCCCTAGAGTCAATTCTCTGGCTCCATAGAAACTGGATACGCTCGAGTGGACGCGGTGTTGTCGGGAGCGCAGCGGTTGACTCGACTTCAAGCGCTACGAGGTTCGGCAGCTGGTCCTCGCGGCATGGAAAGACATGTCTCTCTCCAGAAGGGCCCAATGGCAGCGAGAGCAGTCGAATCTCCGTCTGTGTGTTCCAAAATGCAGGCGTAAATGTCTTTCCGGAGGAGTCCGAGAGGTGGGTGAGTCGGAAAGGGGCTTTTTCGGTAGCCCAGGTATGAGTTGTGTCGCGATCTTCTGTGTAGGACAAAGTGCTATGCACCGCGAGACGCTTGAGATTCGGACAATTATCCAGAACGCACGCCAGTCGTTCCAATTCTCCGACGGTGGGTGAACAAAGCGTGAGGCTGTGGAGGTAGACTCCGAGCTGCGGGTCTCGACTGACGGTGCGACACCACGATATCAAGGCCTCTGAAGGACCGGGGAGTAGGTCGACGGTGCGGTAGATGTCGCGTTGTGCTTGGTGATGAAATACACGAGAGACCTTGCCGAGGTGAAGGAGTGTTTCGCGGTCCACTAGCCCACAGATCAGCTCACATATTTCGGGAGGAAGATGAAGCTGAGTGGATTCAAAGGGAAGAAGATGCGTGGCTGCTTGCGATTCCGTGGTGCGCCGACGACTCATGGTGGTAGAGACGAAGGAGAAATGTGTGACGGTCCGGTGACACAAACTGTCATCTTCAATTCGACTTGCGCTCATCGTCCATCCTTAACACCCAGAGTAACCAAATCTACTCAAGACTCCATCCGGCCTCGAGCTCTTGACGCCCACCCAAATCTTGCTGGCCGGTTTTAAGAGACTCCGAGTCCGCGTCTTCCGAGTCATTCGCTGCTCATTTCTTGTGCCGGCTCCAGCTATCCATGCAGGCCAGCATTCCAACTGTCGTCCTCTCTGCCTGGTTCTGTCCATCTCCTACCTTTTCACTTTCACCTTGCAATACGCCGCTCGCTCTCTGGGACCACTGGCAATTGACCCGCAGGCCCGGATCTGTCCGAGTCGTTCTCTTTCGAAAGCCGTCTGAACGCTCTCCAGTTTGCCCACACCCCAGTAGATATCGAGCCTCATAAGCTCTTCGCCAATGCACAGTCTCCTCATTGCGATGACGACTTCAGGCCGCAAAGATAGAGTTTCTCAGCTCAGGCCCGGGCATCGGCGTTACCGACGCAACGGCTTGCCCGCGTACAATACCAGCCTCAGCGCCAAACCTCGACCCCTCGACGTGGACTTGGCATATCGTCAGTTGGGCCCTAATGCGAGCAGCAGATGAATGTATCTTCCACTCTGCCGAGCTCACATCACTGCAAGCCTCAAACTACATATCCGCACTGCTGGCCATCCGCCGGCGGAACGAGCAGCGAACGTCGACTGACTCTTTTGCGATACTGCAGGGCGTTCACTTTCGGGACTAGTAGCGTCAACGACCGCTGTATTCCAGAGCTCGAGGGAGAACGAGTTTCTGGATTGTACTCGTACGTTTGCTCTAGTTCGCTTTACATACGCTGATGCATACCCACTGGCAGCGCTGGCCGTTTCTGTGAGGACAAATATGGCTGCAATCGAGGCCGGTACGCAGCTCGGAGGCCCAGCGTCAACTGCAACATTCTGGCAACATCTCCGGTTTTGCTTGGTCGCAGAACGAGCGGGAGACGCGTGAAAGCTGGAGAAGGTATTTTGCGCTCGGCCAGGTCGCCTCATATCTCGGTGGGAGACGACCCATGGTAGAGGAGGAAAGGAAGAGAGAGCTTCCCGTGTCTGGCTGGGTGTATGTGGTACTCATAATCTCGACCTCTTGCGCACTATTCCCACAAAATTCGCAAAATTCAGTTTCGATTTTGGAGAACACTAGATATTGGGTAATGGGCGCGGCATTGCGACACGCCCGACTGCACGACACAAAGTCACGAAGCCATCTTGCTGGGACCTTCCAAATAAGTCCAACAAGATACAAGAAGCCTCACGCATCTCAGAACCTCCCGACTGCATCAAAGTCGTACTCCGATCCCAATTCCACCGAGACCTCTCTTGTGGTCTGATCCCGTATAAGTTTGCAGGTGTCTTCCTTCCTAACTCGGTTCCCATCGACCTCCCGCTCGTTGTACCCGCCGATGATAACTTCCTCCAGGTTAGGACAGATCTCCATGACACGGTCTGCCACCGATTTTGGGTCGCTAAGGGCGTAGCTGCGACATGTAATCGCGTCCATGAGCGACGCGATGTAGTATGTATAGAAGACGAAGCTCTTGAGTCGCCTGAGGCTCGTTAACGCGGTGTGGGGGAATATTCCAATCCAAAACATGAGTCCCTGTCCTCTTGAGACATATCATTAGCGCAGGTGCATATAATGCATGGGTTGGAGCTTACAGATTGGGCTCTTTAAGTTCCGCGATCCCAAGGTGCAGAAGATTCGGTACCGCTTCAGCAACGAGACTGAGGGCGGATAAGATGAAACCCGATGAGGGAAGAGGAATTGCCCAGAGATTGAAGGTTGTGAGTGTGGCGGAAAAGCGACGGAGGACCGTCATGTCGCGCGGCACACTTTCCTGCCTTATTCGGAGCTGGATACGCTTGAGTGGGCGCGCCGTCGTCGGGAGCATCTTTGTGGACGAGACTTCAAGCGTTTCGAGATTGGGAAGCTGGTCCTCGTGGCACGGAAAGACACGTTTGTCTGAGGAAGGGAAGAGCGGCAGCGAGAGGAATCTGATGTCCGTCTGCTTGTTCCAGAATGTGGACATGAAGCTGTTGCGGAGCGAGGAATTCGTGAAGTGGGTGAGTCGGAAAGGTGCCTTGTCGATGACCCAGGTATGAATTCTGTCGTCTGCGTAGGTGGAGGAAAAACGGCTATGCACCGCGAGGCGTTTGAGATTGGGGCATTTTTTCAGAACGCGCACAAGCCGTTCCGCTTCTTCGACGGACGGTGAACCAAGCGTGAGGCTATGGAGCTCTAAGAGGTCCGCATAGGTTGCTTCTCAACCAACGAAAACAGCCAGATGGAGGTTGATAACGAACCTAGTATAGCTTGAGTAGTAACCTGTGGTAGATTAGCAATTTGCAGTCAACGGTTGGATGAAAACCGACGGAATCAACCAACCCTCAAGGACCCGTTTTGGGAACGAAATCGCAGCCAAGTGTTGGTTGCGGCGTAGGTTGCTGCAATGGCAACCTATCCTTGAAGCCCATCCAGAGCTAGGCTGCTTGTTTGGTTGTTTTGAATCCAAAGGTAGATTGTAAAGCAACAATGTATTGGTTGTGTACGAAGCACGCATACATCTACATCCAGCCGCCTACACTACAATATGCCGCCTCCCGCCTCCCGCCTCGGTGCGTATCCAGCTCCATCTGATACATCCACCAGCGCCGCCACGCGTCTCACCCAACCCGCACCACCCCAACGTCGCCCGCTGGTCATCCGGTCGAGATGCTGGAACTGAGGTTAGAATTAGAAAGAACACCGGGAGAAGGCTAACACACACCATTCAAGCCGTTAAGAATACTTTGGCCCGATGTAGTCTGCGCACGAACAACGAGGAACGGATCCGGAGAGACTGTGGGAGGGGTCAGTATCTGCAAGTGGTTATAATGAAGGACGTACACATTGTAGTCAGTCAACCACACACCACACTGCTGAATGAGTTAAGTTCGAGACGGCAATCGAAGTCAAAGGAAAATACGCACATGAGTCCTATAGGCGCTTGTGCGGTGCTGCCAAGACTCGGATTGCCTGGAGAAGAGTTAGTATGGGACGAGAACGGCAACAAGGCGCCGACAATCTACACCATCCGTCATACAGTCAAAATTGGACCAGGGTGGGGCTGAATACAAAGGCGGGGAGGGCCGTCCGACCTGAGTGCGAATGAGATGCAGTCAGCGATGGTCCTTGAAACGGGCGCCAGGCTTTTGGGGGCGAGGGGTGCTGGTGGTCGGCACAGTGCGGGCCTCTTGCTACGGAGAGCTTGGAATGAGCATCAACGCTGGCCATTGCACGGGGTGTTGGGCAGGCGACATGGGGGCGTCCGAAAAGCGTCGATACGCTGGGCGCTGTTGGAGGGCCGAGTCACCGTGGGTGGATACGACACCACCGCAAAATGGCGTCTGCTCGTCAGGAATTTGACGACGAGCAGCGATAGAGGATGGGAAAAGGTCGGTATGTGCTGTGGGATGAGTTGAAGTCAACAAAAAGCTTGTTCAAACGGCGGCAGACACGCACCACTCCCTCATCCACCACTCCACTCCCAATCCCAGCATTTGAGGCGATGAGCACGATGGGCTTGAGCAACGGAGACTTGAGGCTGCTGGCGAGCGAGAGGAAGGGAGTAAGTAGAAGGAGGGGAGAGCGAGCAACGAGCAAGATGGCGGTAAAGAGGCAAGGTTGATGAATCACACGTGATGCATCGATGGGCCTTGTCCGCAAAACCACGACAATGGAGGTAAGTCAACAAAATAACGCGCATTTATAAAGCTCATTGGTGTATACAGAGCTACTGGATCTTATAGAATGAATAAATAAACCGAGTTTCTTTCAAATTGGCCCTCCGACGCTCCTAGTCCGAGAAATCGTCCTCTTGCTCGAAGTCTTCGCCGTCGACATCGTCCTCGAACTCATCCGGCGCATAGTCGTAATCGATGGTCGGGTGCGCATCGTCCTCGTTGCTAACAGGCGGCCACGACTCCCCGTCTCGGGAAGAGCCTTCGACAAATGCGGGTTGGTGCTCGACGCGACGGCGCTTCGCCGGACGTGGATCGGCGTCGAGGCCATCGCTAGAAGTACGACGGGCTTCAACCTCTCTCTGGTACCGCTTTGCCTTGCGCACACGGGAGCCCGACAGCGAGCGCTTAGCCGCGTTGTCTGCAAGGTAGCTGTACTTGTCGGGGACTTGCAGCTGACCCTTCTTGTATGCCTTCTGACGGCAATTCTTCAAGTACTGCTTGGCGAGTGCTTTGGTAGCCCAGTCACCGGGGCAGCGCGCGAGCCGAGTAATCTTCTCGCGTGCCTAAAACAAGGTAAACAGATCATTCTTGTGAATAGCGACGGCACTGACCGCTTCACAGATGAGATTTATCTTCTGTGTGTCCTGTTCCTGCCACGGAGTACTGACGGGAAGGTCAGCTTGATGAACGAGCTCGTGGATGGTGCGCTGTATAATTTGTGAGTGATACTCCTTCGCTAGCCGTACACGCGTGCTTACCAAGACGAGTTGCCAGTACTCGTTTTTTTTCTCGCTACCTGCAAGACGAAGGGTTATCTGGGTCGCCTCGCCTTTCTTGTACCGAATGGGTTCTTCTAGATGGTATGATTCAAACGAGCAGGGAATGCGATAGCTGATAGATCTTACCAGCGTTGGCTTGAGTTCCAGGATTGGCCGGAGGAGCCTCGGTGCGCGCGCTGAGTCCGCTTCGTTGGGCCGATGTATGTTCGCCAACAGCTCCCGCGCCGGCGCGATCTTGAGCAGCAACTTGCTGACGATGGGTGGGTGGAACAGCGGGACCGCGACGGGCATTAACAGGCGCTGGAATTGGGGTACGCGCTGCGGGAAGAGGCATCACTGGCCTCAGTCAGTACCTCTTCAAATCAACGGCCGAATATCACTCACCAGGACGTCCAGGTCTAATCGGAGCGGGAGACAGGTTCGAGCCGACACCACTGGCAGAACCAGTGAGCGCGGACTGTGTCATCGCATGCGCGGTAGCGATCTCGGCGCGGAGGCGCATTACCTCCTCTATCCAACTGTAAGCAAAAGCAATCAAAAGCAATGTGAGTAGCTTACCTTCCATTGTTTCTCCGCGTTCATTCACCTTTCTCTTCCCAGCCTTGGCCTTGGTGCTGGCTGAAGGCGCCTTGGTCTTCCGGGGAACAGGGTCTGGGAAGATGTAGGAAGGCTCTCGCGCCAAGGTGGACACGTTCGGAGCGATGGTGGACGCGTTGGTGGTGACGATGGACGCGTTGGACGCGTTGGGGATGACGGAGGATGCGTTGGGGACGACCATGGACGCGTTGGGGATGACGGAGGACGCGTTGGCGGCGACGGAGGACGTGTTGGGGCCGACGGAGGACGCGTTGCCGACCTGGGACGTGACGGCGGTGTTGTTGGCGTTGGTGAGCTCGCTGCGGCGCGTCCCGATGGGCTTGGGGAGAGGTCGCGCGCCGTTGGGAGCCCGGTTGGGGGCTCTGCCGGTGTTGGAGACGTCCTCAAGGGTGTTGGTGGTTTGCTGCTGCTGGGCTGACATGGTAGTATGGAAGAGAGAGAGGTGGGTGGGTCAATTCCTTTTATACCTCCCGCTACGGTTCATGTGATCTTTTCCAATTTCACTGATGCCCCTTTTCAGCTCTTATCCTCTCCTTGATATCGACCTCTGCGACGCTTGAGGATGCCTCCAAAGAAGACGGCCGTTGGGGAACGTGTCTGGTGCATTTGCTGGCGCTGTACAAAACGAGGAAAGCAACCGAAGGGTTCTGAAATTACTCGACACCGGTATAACGACCACCGGCGCAGCGACTATATTCTCTTCCCTGTGCTGGAACCACTTCATCCTACTCGTGCCATCCCTGAAGACTTCGAAGATTTCTTCGACATCGACAGCGTTCCCGACATCGACGTCAACGGGGCAACTGCAGGAACGGATCCGGATGTCGATGACGCTCCTGTTTCGCACCCTCCCACAAATCAGCCAACGGAGAACGATGAATGGGTCCAAGGGAGCGAGGAGATAACTGGGGATATGGACAACGACATGGAAGAATTGAGCGGGGTTTTTGGAGATGTCTCGCTTGGGGCGGATATCCTCGAGCGCCGACCGACCGTCGACAGGGAGGCTTTGTGGGAGCCTCCCGAGGACGAGGATGATCCCGAAGGTCTACCTCAACGTTCGCCAAGTCGGGAAGACATCGATGACACCGATATCGATGCCGAGCAAGCTGCTCGGGACTTCGAGTGGTACAAGCGTCTCGCGGAGAGTGAGAAACTTGGGGCTTCCGACCGCCTTCTCGGAGAGTTTTTCTCGAGGGTTATTCGCGATGGTAAGATCTCCTAATGTGTCTGTAACCATTATTCTGACACAAAGAAGGTCGCCAGCTCTCTGCTCACGATTTGAGGATTGTCCGGGCATACGCCTGGAAACTCAAGACCCATCTCACCGACGATGGATTCAAATCGATGCCTAACGCGTTTCCGGAGCTCTTCGGCGAAGACGATGGTCTGCCGGGCATTGACGAGTTTCGGTCTCGCATCGAGGATCTGTCCGAGCTGAAGGCGCAAGCATACCACTGCTGCATCAATTCTTGCATCTGCTACGTTGGCCCCTACGAGACTGACACTCAATGCACGTTCTGCAAAGAGCCGCGTCTGAATAAGGATGGCAAACCACGCAAGATCTTCAACTACATCCCTCTTATCCCTCGACTCCATGCGTTCTTCCAGAATCGAGAGATGGCGGAGAAGATGCAATATCGAGCCGACTACGAAAAGGGCAAGGACGAAATCCGCGACGTCTTTGATTCCGAGCTCTACGACGAGCTTTGCAAAGAACAAATACCGGTGGATCTTTCTGGTCGGGACGTTCCCAACTATTTCGCCGACCGGCGGGATATTGAGCCATAGTGGTAATATTTAGCCTAAATACCCTAGGACTGGCTAGATAGCCTCTAGGCTAAACTGCTAGCAGTTCGTACCTCCTAGCTGTTCCTAGTGTATTTAGGCTGGCCCATCCCTGCCTAAATAGGCAGGGTCTGGATGGGCCCTTGCCTATCCTGGATGTTTCAAAGCACCGTTGTATTGCCATCAATAGGTACTACCTGCGATCAAATTGTTACACGTCTGTAAACGGTTTATTTGTTTGGTCTGAAGGCTCTTGCCTAATGGGTTATACAATAGCTCCCGTATGGCTCGGCCGATATATCCAGCTTCTCCGATAGCTCCGGTGTGTTTGTTTGGTCCCCAGGCTGTTGCACAGATTGGTAATACCTTCCGTTCACCCGATACCCTCCGCTGCCACCCGCTTTGCCCCTACCGCTCATTCTATCCGTCCCACATGGACGTCCCGCGTCTCCGAGCTCTGTGTCACGCCTCCCTGGACCTCGCGCCCTACCCGCCCGGCCAGCCAGCCGTCCTCTGGATCACCTCTACCTGGCCAGCCAGCGGCCGTTGGCTCTCTTGCGCTCTCATTCGGAGGACGGTTTCCCCCTCGTCTATTACACTGGTTGAGATGGTTGAGAAGAGCTGGGACCAAACAGCGGTACGTGGCCGCTTTACACCTTCCTTGCTTTCCTTGCCATCACTGACGACCACCTCAGGCTTCACGACCACCTACGTAGCGCCTGTTTTCCCCATTGTCATGCCATACACTGTACATACATGCAGGCCACCTCGCGAATGTCTTCTACTGACAGTACTGGCATCTCTATCCTATCCCTCGTCTGCTACGTCCTACGTTTCCTCGTCGCCCTTGTCCTTGTGTAGTCCCATTGAATAACAAGTCTATTCTTGCCTTCGCGCCTTTCGGTGTCTGTGAGCTGCTGACGCCTGCACGCTACCCGACCATCTGCCTGCCCGACCAATTTTGCTCAAAATTTCACCAAGTCCACACGTCACGTGATCATATCATCGGCCACAAATTCAAGTCCTTTCGTTTCATTTCAAAGGCAAAATGCTTCGATTCTAACTACACAATCTCAGATACATAGAGTAACGTTGTTAACACGTAGGGAGGGCTATTCGTAAGGTTGTTGTCCATATATCTAGTGTTTCGGTTTCTTTGCCGGTCTCCCTTCCTCCTCCGCCTCGTCCCGTAGACTTTCACAGACCCTCCCAACGTCTAGCACGGCGTCCACCCAGTCATATGTCGGCCAGGCATCTCGGGTCTTGTCCTCGCAGCCCCACCAGTACAGCATCACCACCGCGGTGAGCATTCCGTTCACGCCTGGGGCCACCAACCCTCCCCACGACTCGCCCTTTCGCTCTGCGCTACCTGGCCGACCTTCCCCCGTCGTCTCTCTCCACGCAGGCTGGTTTCCCATCCACCACGCCCAGAATTTCGTTCCAAACGCGGTTGTGTCGGTGATCCCGCAATATGCCGGTCTCGCAATTCGCTTGGCCCGCATCCAAGCGGCCACTTGCTGCGGTCGATGCTCTGTGGCTAGCCTCCCCGTCCCGTTGGCATATCCATACGCTGCCTCGAGCGAGAAGTACGCTGCGAGCGTGTCGTTGTACGTGGCTCCCAGATTGACTCCTGTGAGCTCCCCGTAGACGTTGCAAAGCCAGGTCGATTCCGACGTCCGTTCCGGGCAAGGCGGGATTGGGGTGACTCGTTTGGCGGCGTCGACTGCCAACAAACGCCGCAGGCCGCCCCCAGAGGATTTAAAGGCGGTCCCAGCCGAGGGCTTCGCTGGTGCCGAGGTTTTGCTCGTCGCAGGCCGTTCGTTCATCGAGGAGGCTTTGGCGGGCGGCTCGTTCGTGGGTTCCACCAGCATCATGTCGTCCTCGTTCTCTGACTGCGTGGGTTCAGTCCCCACTGACCCCCCTTCCTTGTCCGTTCCAGTGCCCATCGACTCTCCGTCCGTTCCGGTGCCCATCGACTCCCCATCCGTTCCACTGCCCGCTGAGGACGACCCCATATCTTCCCCATCTTCCCTCGTATCCATAGGTTCCGTTTCCGAGCCACTTGCCCGCCGCAGAGAACGACGGGGTGGGTCCGTCGGAACAGCCTTCTCCTTTCTAGGAGCCCGCGGTTTCGGCGTCTTCTCGGCGAACAGTTTGCCCGTGGCGTCAAGGAGACCCATACCCCTCATCACTTCCTTCGTCTTTCGAATGCTCTCTTGACGATTCCGCTCGAATCGCCGCCGCCTCTCCGTTGAGTCGTCGCTCGCATCGTCGTCGCTATCGTCGTCGTCGTCGCCGTCGCTATCGCCGTCATCGCTATTGGCATCGTCGTTCGTCAGGTTGTGGGGGGAGGATGAGGATGAGGATGATTTGCTGGCAGATTTCGAGTTGTGCTTGGTTTTCGTTGTGGTTTTGGCCTTGGAGGATGACGCGATTGGCACACCGTCGGCGTCCATGGTGTCGTCGGGGTCAATGGTGGGCGAGAGATCGCCGATGGCGGTATCCTTGTTCAATGAATATGCGAGACGTTCGGCTGGAGCTATACACATTTAGCCTGCGGTCGAGGTAGCCGTAGGACCACTTACTGAACGCCGTTTCCAGGTATGCTTTGAATCTGTCGATGACCTCGCTTTCCCAACGGGCTGCGTCCCACTCCATGAAGGGCACAGGTACCGCAGCGTGGTTTGCACCGACAGATAATCTACCCATAGAAAATCAGTCACAGGACTCGAGAAGCAAGAAATGGCGCACTGGATGGTTCGTATCTCTCCGCCCCACTTGGGAACAGGACCACCCAGCACGACGAACATGTGCATTCCTGTCGCATCCGAGACTGCTCGCATGAGCTTGTCCATGAGCGGTTCGATGAGATTTTGAGCTCTGAC
The DNA here is from genome assembly GCA_029282125.1 of Mycena amicta. NCBI lineage: Eukaryota > Fungi > Basidiomycota > Agaricomycetes > Agaricales > Mycenaceae > Mycena > Mycena amicta. Next base: position 580,091 of record JARIHP010000024.1, read on the forward strand.
GCGGTGTCAGTAAAGAACACGTAGGAAAGCAATAACTGTACTTTTGACGAAACGCGGGCGTCGTCGGTGGCCAGGCCCTGAGGTTTTCTTCGTACTCGGTTTTGTTTTGCCGTGCGAATGCCTTCGCCCGGCTCTGCAGGTCCTCCCTCCGTTCCGGTTCCAATTGGTTGAAGAGCTCCAGTGCGATCTTGGGACCCAGTTCTGGAGGTGGACTCGCGTCAATCTCCGCCTGCGTCGACTCTGGCGTCAGACGCTCTTTCCATCTCTGCGCAACCACGGGCGCGATCTCCTCGGCAAAAGACTCTGTCATGTACAGCTGGTACCCAGCGGTAGCGCGTTTCGGAGGTGAAAGCCCAAGGCGATTGGCGACAAAGACCACCGCATCGTCTACGTCGTCGACTTTGGGGAGCTGGGCGGTTTTGACGGGGCCAGACTTGCCCTTGTTCTTCTTGTTGGCAGTCTCGAGGCGGTTCACATAGTAGCGCTTGATACGCTGGTGGTGGGGATAAAGCGTGAGTATGTGACGCCACTCGTGGCAAGTTCGCTTACCCCACACAACAATGCTATACGCTGCTCTTTGGCCTTCTCCTCGTCTGCCGACAGTATTTCGATCTGTGGCGCAGCAGTCGGGTCAAACTCGGGCAGAGGCTGGTCTGGTTCCACGTCGTCTGCAAGCCGCCAGCCGATTTTGTAGAGGAATTCGTTCTGAACAGAAGTGTAGAACGACCTGAGCGTCGGGCCGCCCACCAGCTTTGCAGCCACAAACTCGTCCCATCGAGGTTTGAGAATCAGATCCTCACGAACCCCTTGCGCCCAATTCTTGCCGTTCTTTTGAAGCCGATCCGCCTTGGTCATCGTGGCTTTACTCTTGCGCTTGCTCTTGGACTTCGCAGACTGCGTAAGCGCACTGGAAGGTTGTCAAAATCTGAAAACGTCTGGACGCCGAAAAAGCTCACAGGCTGGAGACACTGGCATCCTCGGCCGCGGCGTTGGGCTCTATCAATGCGCCCACAGGAGATTCTGACGTAGACATAACAGCGGACGGGAAGTAAAAGCAGGCGGGGAAGGACGAGAGAGACCACAACGGGTTGGACTTGGCGGGGGCGATTGCGCCTGATTTTCGTTTGCGGAATATCATTGCTTGCAGCGCTGCATCGGTACCACGAGGACTCGGCAAGGTGTGGCGCGTTTGTGCCTCCGAGTCCGATGATTTTCGTTGCTGATTAGTTTCAGCGCTGCATCGGTACCACGAGGTACGTCTGGATAAATCCACTTGAGCAAGATAATAAGCAGACGCTTCTTGATTCATCCGCATTGCTCCTCCACTATGTCGACTCCCTCGTCCCCCCCGCCGTCGCAGGCCTGGGGCTTTCTACCCCGCGAAGACTTCCAACGGTTGCCTCCCCATCCAAGCGTCACACAGGTGAGCAGCATTATCACTTATTTGCCCTGTTTCACTTTCTGATCATAATCCGCAAGCCTGGCGATCCCCGTTGCCGCGCCGTCGCGTCGTACGATAGTGCTGGCGCCATTCAGCACTTCGTGTTACCCCTGGATCGCACCAAGCCGCCCACTATCGGACATCAGGTCGACATCTTGCGCGGGTTTTGGAAGAACAGCCCCATGGGTTGCGACATGTGCCGACGCTTCTTCGCCTCGGCTATCTCGGTTGACGACCGCTGCGCTTTCACTTTTCTCGAGGCCTGCAGTCACAACGTCGAAACGGAGGCCGAAGATACGGGCAGCACCAAAAGCGACGACAGCCATAGCTACGGCAGCGACGACTCGTCCGACGAGCAGGACGACGACGCCGAGAACCTCGCCACGGCTCTGATTACCGAAGACGTTGGATACAATCCGATTCGAGGGAATCTTGTCGTCGTCAAGCACACCATCGTCGACAATGTTCTGCCGCGGAGCCTTATGGAGGCTGAGATTCTGGACGTGCTTGTGGAGGACTTCCCGGTTCTTCGCGGCCTTGTTTTGAGGTGGGTGTTTCCCTTGCATGTATAACGTTGCTAATTGAATCCTAGATCCATTGTCGGAGACTGGGAGGAAGCGTCTCTGCAGTATCTCCCCTCCTCATACACAATTCGACGCGGCTCGCTGTAGTGTTCTTACTCGTATACATCTCAATTTATCGCTTCAAGCCATGAATTTTATTGTGCGTGAGGGAAATAAGCGAATCGTATTATTCATCAGCTTCGTCGCTGTCGTCGCGAACGGCCAACTGCTCCGAAGCGCTCACGGGCAAACCACCAGGGACACCACCACGACTCAGAAAGACCAGCATTCCAGGGTTCCGACCTTGGGCGCCGGCCGAGGGAAGATGCAGACGGGAAAGGAAACGACATTTGACAATCCACTGCTGGTCACTGGTGAGCGATAGCGACAACCAGCGCGAGGAACGAACCTTGGCGAACAGTGGTGGTTCGTCATGAAGTTGGTTGTCGATTTGAAGGAGATGGGCGACACAGAATACCGCCGCGCCGACTGCCAGAGGATTCACCGGAAGTCGCTCCGGCTCAGCGACCCACGGCTCGTCGCGTTCCCAGGCATGCGTTGTCTAGTGCCAGGGTCAGCACAACACGGGCACGGACTGGGAAGATAGCTTGCTTACCAGAACTGTCTTGCTGGTGATATGGACGTAGATGTAGCCACTGTCCATGCCGTTGCGACCAGGGCGAGTCCAGTCGTCAACACTCTTGGCGAGTGTCTTCCGGAGAGCCCTATCCTTGAGTCGACCCAGCGCCCACACCATTTCCTTGAAGTCTTCGAGCATTTGCTCCCCGGACAGGGCCTCGAGGATCAGGTACTGTGTATGACGGTGAGCAACCTACATCGCGAGTAAAGGTACAGCGTACGCGCGCATCCGGTTCTTGAACATCAGCGACAATGCGGCCGGCGAAAGTTATTTGCCAGTGCTTCGCCGTGTGGGCGTTGACGAAGGAGCGGATCTGGCCATCGGGAAGCTCCGAATCGTGCTGGAGGTCTTGGAACCGCCAGATATCGTCATTGGTCGGAGGAGAAGAGAAGAAACGACTGAAGAAGGCGGGGGTAGCGTGTGGTCGTCGACATGGTGGATGGGTGTCGGGAGCAAGAGCAATTTGATGATGGTGATGGATTCTCGTCGTGCGCGAGTCCGAGCAATAGTCCGAGCAATTCAGCATCTGTGCGTGGATGAGGCAGCAAGTGGTTTTCAGACAAACCGTAGATAGTACATCCTGTACATACGCCGCGCTAGAAATATGACATGGCGTTCGTATACCGTGTGTGGCGGGGTGCCTGGCTGGTACAGAGCTTCCTTCGTCCGCAGTGCCACCCAGTCGTGGGCCAGAAGGCTCTTGATATCGGTGCGGAGGCGGTCCCCCATCTTCTTCTTGCCGATATGTGCTAGGTCTTCCTTCAGACCTGCTTCGAAGGCTCGTTCCCGTCGCAGCAGACAGCCGTCGACGAGACATGCCAGCCAGTCCTGATAGTCGGCATCGTCAGGTTCGTTGGCAAGCGCTATGGCGGGGGCGTCGAACGGTGGAGGGGAGATCCAATGCGCGAACTCAGTTTCGTCGAAATCGCCGTCGAGATCCCTGGCGGCCTTGAAAACTTCATATGTTTGGCGCAGGGAAGCGCAGGCCCAGTCCTCAAGGAGGTCGGGGAGAGCCACCCGCGAGATATGATTCTTTGCGACCTTGCGTTTAGACCGTACGCGTTCACGCCTGACTTGGCGACCACTGTCCCAAATAGTTAGTTCTATAAATTTAAACGCAAATGAATTCGAGGCTGTCGTACTGTTCACTGTGGTCGTATTTCAGACTGCTTAAGCGGCGAGCCTTGCGCCGTTCATCATTTGTGGCTAGATTCTGCGGAGCCAGCATCGGACGGTGAAGGTCGGGAAGAAAGATGTAAGATCATTAGAGACATCTTTCGTCGGGTTTGAAGTGAAATGATAAAGTCTTCGCATCCTCTCGGATTTGCCTCTGGATCGATTCGGGCACGCTAATAGATTCCAGTACAACTAAAACCAGTGCTATATCTCGCAGAGTACCTCTAAAATAAGGAAATCTTGGTGACCCGACCACATCTTGCCTGATATGGACGACAATCCATCACGGTGTCACTTCACTTTGCTCTCAACTTCCGACCGCCCAGTGGCTTCCTAGAGCGCTTACTGTGAATACGACCACCGAATACGACCGCTCAATGAACGGTTTGAAGAACTTCACAGCAACACTCTGTATTGCGGACACACAACGATAATCATGATACACGATTCACAGCACGATACACGATTCGCTGGTCGTCTACTGCGACTTGACTCCACTACAATACTGGACGACGGGGAAATGTGAAGCGCGCAAATGAGTAGGTGACTGCACTCTGATCTTTCCACTCAGGATATTGACGACTAATCTCCTCCTCCAGACCGTGATCACGCCGCGGAGCCTCGTACATCGGACGCGCACATTCTGGACAGGTCCAGCAGCCCTCGAGATGCAGAAACGTGCACACGTAGCACGCGCTATGCCGGCAATTCGGAAACCTAGGGCTTGGGTCACTTTTCACTCTCGGAGAAGCGAAAACACATACCAGACGGGACACGACTTCACCTTAACGCAGCACGCGCATTTATGAATGGGAAGAGCGTGGATCAAGGGACCCGGGCGCAGATCGGTGGCATAGAGGCTGTCGCGGACTGGGAAGCCGTCTGGAAAGTCGCGCCGGCCTTGCAATTCGTCTGGAGTGGGAAGGTCGCGTGGACGGGGACGCTGTCGTCCCTCGCCCAGGATTTTCAGACGGTAGGCGAGATCCCGAAGGGCGGCGGCTAAACGGGTGAGTGAGTGAGAGCAACGATTGAGAGCTTTTGGGCTCACTACTAGTGCCAGTGTCGGCGATCTCTGCTACCGTTCCGCGTAAGGTGAAGTGGCGCTCACGTAGATCAGGCACTCACCTTCTTCAGCTTCAGATTGCGTATGCCTCGTGGTGCGAACTGAAGTCGAGAGGCTCGCAGAGGTGGAAGACATCAATGCGCGGGGTCGCTTGCTCACTGGAAGGAAGGTACGTGTGTCGCAAAGCTTGAGCACATTGCGATAGGGACTGACCTCTGTTAGAGATAGAGACTACCTCAATCTCGCTTTCTGAGACGACCTCAACATGTTCTCTAGCGCGCTTGGGGACTGGACTCATCAGCGCAACTCATTCTACGAGCGGAAAGCGCCTACGGCGGGCCAATAGCTCTTCCACATGGTCGTTGTCGAGAGGTCTGTCGGGACGGCTGCCTTTGGTGGGAGAGAGAGTCGAGCTGCCAGCGGACGAAGCGGACATGGCTGGGGAAAAGAGCGCACAGGCGAAGTCCAAGGGAAGTCACACTCTCTGAGAGATCTGATTCGAGCTCAGCTTATTCGAGCTCAGCTTATAGATCTCAGCAACAAGATTCATCGATATTCATATGCATCAACGAAACGCGGGCTGCAATAGGCGCCTTTTCCTCCAAAATCCGGTCTCTCCGTCTGAGAATACGAGCCGTTGCAGACCTTGCAGACCTTGCTCAGCAAGCTGTTGCAGACGTCGCTCAGCGTTGGGGAATCGAGCGCGCGGGTCAATGACCCACAGCGCAGACCAGGACCCTGAATCATGATCACCGATAACGACGGGCCTTGTGATACGATTTCCGCCGCCGGTTACGAGCAAGGTGGGTTCCATTCTACATTGTGGAAGGCTTTGCGGCGCTGAAAAGGGTCATTTTACACGACCTTTGTAGCCTCAGACCGCGCCGGCACCTCGGCGCTGCTGCGCCGAGAGAAAGGCTGGGACTGTGCGTGTCTCGCCTGTTACTCGGGGATATCTTTGAAACCAGTGGTTTACGCTTGATTGCATGCGTTGATTGCATGCGATTGTCTGAGCGCTTTAAAATGGGCTAGCTTTAAAATGGCCATACTTCACGACGCAGATTTGAGAACTTGGATGTCAGGTATGGTCTACCTCGAGATTACGCCCACGCTCATGACTTTTAGAAAACAGCCAGCTTGAAAACAGCCCCGGCCCGCTGGCAAAGGGCGAGAAATACGCTGATATCTACCCCGCTTCGCGCAGTATCCACCCTGTCTCGCGCAGTGGGTACGTGCATGTCACCTACGACATCGTCTGCCAATATCGCCGCTCATATGCTCAGTATGTGGCCCATTTTTTCCGGTCTGCGACGCTAACTGACGGGAAATTAGAGCCGCTGACGCTGACGGCCGTGCGAGCGACGATGCAGTGGCCCACCCTGCCGAAATCAAAGCGAAGGGTCAGTGAAGTTGTGAAGCTTTAGTTGCGTGGATATGTATTCGATTCAAATAAGCGAATTCAAGTTGCCAGCGTGAAGGGAAGATCAACGACAGAGCAGCTCGACCTGAGCCATTAAGCCAGTATCATCTCAGAATTTGCGGAAGTTCTTTTACCTGTAGGAGTCGGCTACTAGTAACTAGGACGCGCATATCACAGTGGGCTTGTGGCACATGGCCGTGAAGAATTGATCATCAAAGGATGTGTCGTCTTCCTTGGCCCTGTGCGATTGCTCGGGTGTTGGGTCCATCTCCGGCTCGGGCTTGGATGGGTGCGTCTCCTTCGTTTCTTTCCTTGTCTCAATCTCAATGGGTCGCAGAAAGAAGACGGCGAGAGCTGCAACGTCGACCTTCACCTACAATGACACCGGGTCCAACCCTTCCGCCGACCTGAGCATCCATTTCGCGGCCAGCTCCAACACCATCACGAGCGTATCGAATCTGGCACCCCAGAAGCGCGTTAGGCTGGAAGACGATGAACCCGACACATACACCACGGATTTCATGGCTGCGCCTCCACTGGATTCAGCGCAACTCGCCGCTATCGCGGATACACTCACCGGCGACGACCCAAACGCGCCCTACGAGCACACCATCGAGGAAGACGAGGTCTCGGGCGGGAAACGCCGTCGTTATGAGAGCTCCGTAAGTCGAATGCTTTGCTTCAGCTGGCGAAAGAAAACTCAATATGTGCTGGACAGGACGATCCCATGAAAGGCTGGCGTCGCCAAAGAGACATCTTCCTCGACAACCTCCTACGACACGATGGCTTGGGAGAAGATATCTATAGTCCAGCCTGTTCTGTCTGCCACGCGACCTACTACTCAGGCGGCCAGACTCGATTATTCCGCTGTCAGGACTGTGGCCTCCGCTTGCAATGTGAAGCGTGTCTGGAGGAGAAACACACCGATAACCCATTACACGTTGTCAAGGTAAGCGTTCGATGCGATTTCTTCTACCGTCTCTGACGCTGTACAGGAATGGAATGGGGGGTTTTGGGATCCTGTCGCGCTACATCGGGTTCATCTCAAGGACGACTCCTCCAGAAGTTTACGTTTCGGGTATCAGTTGGGACACCAAGGTCGCGCTTGCCCACTTCCTCGTCCGTCACAGGCACTCGTCGTCATCGACACGAACGGCGTCTTCACTCTCGACGTGAAGCTCTGCGGCTGCTCAAAATCGCTTCGCCAAGACCTTATTGCGCAGCTAATGGCCAATGGGTGGTATCCGGCTACCGTCCACGAGCTTGGGACCTGTGCGACATTCCGCGCGCTGGAGCTCTTTCGAACGCTCAATGTCGTCGGGAACGTCAATGCGCACGACTTTGTCGGTACGCTGGAGCGACTGACGGATCCCTCCCTATTGGGAAAGACGCCGGTGAGTATCATTGAATCAGTGGGTGAAACGAGCCCTGACGTATATGCAGGATCGATATCGTGCGTTTAGTCGTATGGCGCGGCAATACGCGTTCCTCAAGCGTGCCAAGCGAGCGGGACTTGGGCATCAATCCGAGGGATGGAACCCGGATGCTGAGGGAGTCAGCGTTGGGGCGGTCAAGCCAGGTGCTCTTGCTGTCGGTTGCTGGGCGTGCCCACGCCCCGGTTTCAATCTCCCAGTGGGCTGGGACACCTGTAGTCCGGACAACGAGTGAGTAATATGGCTCAACGTCGACGAGGCCGAGGCTAACGAACGCGTCTAGATTCCTCTATGGCCTCATGCTCGCGTTAGATGCTAACTTCCGGCTGAAGAACCGAATGCGTGCCAACGAACGCCAAGATCCTTCTCTGGGATCAGGATGGAGCTATTTTGTGGACGACGAGCCATACAAAGAACACCTGCGCGACTACGTCGCGGAGGAAGACGTGAGTTCCTTCACTTTTCGTTCACTTGTTTTGTTGAACGACACAATAGGTCAGCAACTGCATTGCCTTTGCGGCTCTCATGCAGAAGGACACACGTCTAACAACTGGCCTTCGCGTCTCCGGTGTAGGGGGGTGTGTTTGCGCGCGGCACGGAGTTGTCCGGGCGGGTGGTTTGGGTGATTTGCAGAAAGGCGAACGGTACGTATGTATCTGCTAAGCGTCGGTAGCCGTGCTGATGATTCTGTGCAGCTATGTAAACATGGACTACATCTTAATGCATGCGCTGGGGCAGACCTCGGTTAAGCATCTGGTCCTGTCCTACGACATTGCGTGCCAGTGGAAGCAACATCTGCGCGCGCGGGTCCTGAACATCATGGGCCAACGCGACATTCCGGCGAGTCTCGATGCGTTCGATATCCAGTTCGCCCTTCCCGTTTGGCATGCGGTGGCGCACGAGGAAGGCTGCCGTGCCGAGAACTCACTCAGCTATGCCGTAGGCGTAGGACGTACGGATGGGGAGGGGATCGAGCGTACGTGGGCAGTCCTAAATCCCATTGGTTTTGCCACGAAGGAGATGGGGCAAGGCAATCGACACGACAGCATCGAGGACAAAGTGGATCATATTAACTTCGAAAAGAATGTCGGACAAGGTGTGTGCGACCGCGCTGTCAGAAGTCCGTTACTCACTGATCTTCAGGCGAGATGCTGGCTCGCAAGCTCATCATCGCAGTCGCCGAGCGAGATAAGCAGATCGCGGAGTTCGTCGAAGTCGATAGCAGCTTGGCGCCCTCGGTGCGATGGGAATGGATGCAGCAGATAAAGGAATGGCTCGCCGATAAGACTAGGCCAAACCCGTATCTAATGGCTGGGGGTAAAGATGGTAAGGGAATCTCCCTCCGTCTATCTGCTCTCTGCTGACCAAGTATGCTAGCGGGGCCATCCGAGGCGCAGGTGGCGGCAGATCTGAAGCAGACGGAAGTGCGGGAAGCGCGCGAGGGTCGCGGCGAGTTTCTGGAAGTGCGTACGACGGCAGCAGCATTCATCAAGGGTCTCCTGCAACTGGAGGACCTTAAGTACGTGTTGCTGTCGCTCTGGCTGGGATTGTGCTAATGCTTGCCTAGACGGCGCATAAAAAACGAAGTACGAGGGACGACCACCTTGACTGCCAATCGCTCTGGACAGATCGACGAGCTGCGGGCTTCGTTCTTCAAGAAGCTCAAAGTCATTCAACGCCAGCAAGAGTTCTTCATGCCTGGCGTCTCGTCCCTACGGTTGTCAGAGGAGGAGCGACGCGACGCGGACCGACCACCGCCAAAGGCCGAGGACGTCAAACTTTGGCTCCCCTCGGATTTGAGCGACACGGAGCGGGGAAGGGCATCTAGAGGAGGGTTGGTGACGGTGGAGGCCAAGCTCCGGGAGGCTCAATGCGGGGATGCGTTGTCGAGGCTTCGCAGACTGCTCTACACGAAAACACACCTCATTCACCATCGGAATGCCAATTCTGTGGGTCAGCGGGCCTCTACTCGTTCAAGCACTCTCATATCGCGGGTTACGGACCAGATCACCAGGGAGGCAACAAAGTACAGACAGGCGCGGACGGCCTTGCAACGACTCATGGGACCGACCTACAGGCCCGACTTGGAAGAGCTTGCGGATGGGGACCTGAACGTGCGAGCGGAAGGGGAAAGTGACGCAGGGGCGAGATTGCGATTGGGTCGAGTTGGTGCAACACGACGGGCCCGCAATGAACCCACAGCGGCGGCAAGCAGCGGTGCGGTTTCCTGGATTTGGAAGGCGGTGGGAGAGGACGAAGATGAGGTTGGGCTTCATGACGGTAAGAAGCTACTACAATTGCGTGCGACAGGTTCTGATGCGTTTTAGCCGTTCGTGTACGATGGATGAAGACGCGAGCGCGACGGGATAGATGGATCGAGGAAGTACGGCTGTTGCGCGAGGAGATGAAACGCGTGCTACGCAGTTTGCAGTCGGTTCAGCGGGAATGGGAGCAGCGGATCGAGTGCGGGAGACACGTTGAGCCGGAGCTGGCTGCGGGACTGCAAGCATATTCGAAACGGCAGGTTGCGGTGCATGGATGGATAGCCGAGCGCATTTTCGCCGAATGGAGCAAGCCAGGAAAGGCAGTGGTGGAGGCGGTAATGAGGAAGGATGTGGAGATATATCGAGCGCTGGTGGCGGGAGAAGGGGAAGGAGCGGGAGATGGGGGGGTTATCACGGAGGGGGGCAGCGTGGCGGAGCTGGAGGGAATGGACAGCCAGCAGCCGTAGCGGGAGAAGGCGGGGCCGCGGTTATCACGGGGGGACCGCCAGCAGTAGTTCCGAATGTTGCCGAAGAGAATATTGACAGATTGATTGTATTCCCCGGATATTCTCCCTTAATCCATGTTGTGACTGGAGCAATAAAAAGCCGAGATGCCGCCTGGTGGCTAGCAGCTTCACGGCGGCTTCAAGCACCTTATTTGGGTGCTGAAATAGCCTAGATCTCTAGGAACGGCAGGCCTACGAATGGATAGGCTTTAGCCTAGAGGCTATCTAGCCGCTCCTAGGTCCACAGGCTAAATGCTACACCTACGGGTGCTAAGTCTTGTTCTTTCTTATTATCGGCATCTCCGTCGGACCTTTTTCTCGATTTTCTGATTATATACAATTTTTACTTACTACTACTCCTCATCCTCAGGGTACTCCACCTTGTACTGTTTCCAAGCCTCGACCTTCATCTTCCCCGTCTCTCCCATTATCGCCGAAACCGAAAACTCCTCATCCGAGTCCATATCATAGAACCCCTCCATCGAACCCCCATCGGACTCCGACGCCTCCGAATCACTCTCCATGTATACCGCCCTCGCTTTTCCTTTGCCCTTGCCCTTGCTCTTGCGCGGAGTTTCTTCATCACTCGACGACTCGTTCTCCTCTGCCAACTTCACCCTCTGCTCGGCCAACGTCGGCGGAATCGGATCTCCGAGAATTGTCTCCGGAGCCCACCTATCATCATCCTCGCCAACTCCTGGTCCGCCTCCTACACCCCACAAGTTTTCGTCCTCGGTCAACTCCTCGTCCGAATCGGTCATCGACTCTTCAAAGTCGAGGGCGTGCATCTTGCCGATGTCGTTTTCGTAATGGTCGTTGATTTCCTCCGACGCCGACAAGAAATTGGCCTTCATATTGATTGTTGAATTCGGAGCGGCGGTCGGAAGCCGAGCAGCGATGAATTCGCTTTGCAGGTGGACGGTGTCGAGGAGGAAGGTATTTTCTTGTTCAAGCCTGGTAACGCGGGCTTGAAGGCAAGCAAGTTCGGCGCCGATGGTGTCCGACGAAGACGAAGAGGCGATGGCGTTCTCGGACGAGGGAGCACGTGCCCGATGAGACCAGCTGCAGCCAGTTTTACGGTCGTGGCAGACCTGGCACGCGGTACCCCGGCGGCCGACCTGCGAAGTGCAAGTCTGCTTGGTTTGGGTGCAGTAATCACAAGCTATCGTGTGTCAGTCATTTTCGCTGGCCGACGGGCGGAACTCACCGGTGGACGACATGGATTCGGCGAGATGGTGGTGGTACGAGTCAGAGTTCGAAATGGTGCATGCCACGAGGCGTGCCGAACTTTGATGCGGTTGATGATCAACAGTGACAAATTACGCCGACCTCATTCCGCAGCACGGCTCAATTCTGCTAACACGCCGAACCCAACTAGTGTTCAAGTCCTTGATCTCGAGGACGAGATCGCTAAGAGGGGGATACTGTTACATCCGTGCATACTGACTCTATCGGCACATCATCGGCCTCCGACAAACTCCGATGTTTCCGTATTCTCATTCGAGCTTATCCTTCTTGCTCTGGGTTCATGCAATGAGCTTACTGAGCGTAACTCATATCTGTTTATCCTTACTTACTTCTTGTTCCACATCGGTCTCCGAGTTTGTTCCTCTATGCTTCTATGATCTCCCTTGTTCTACTTATGCTCATGTCTTGTTTATTTCCTTACTCGTATACAAAGGACTGCCTAGTATTTAAGCGTTACTTCTTGTACTTGGTAGTCAGTCTGAATATTGGGTTCGTTAGACCATTCCTAACGGCCACCAAGTTCTCTTCTTCTGAATCGCTCTCTATCTCAGTCCGCGTCGGCATTCCTCGGCCTCCGATACTCTTGTCTATTGCAGTCCGCAAGACAGGCAGGCGTACGTTCACCACTGTGTAACGTTTACGCAACGACTGCTCCGATTCATTATAGTGTTACCCCCGTCAGACTTCCATCGGACTCCGACTTACTTCTGCTCTTGACTTGGCACGCACTTAACAGTCTCTGTCTCACTCTTAGTTTATGTCCTTACTCACGAGCTACCAGTTGTATACTCATTGTATTCCAATAGGTAGCTAACAGAGTTGTTTCTTCCTACGACTGAGTTGTATACTCATTGTATTCCAATAAGATATTGTCTGACTCGTCGACGTCCATCTTCTCGTTCAGTGACAAGATCATCGCAAATTCATCCTCAACTCTGCCCATTACCCGCGTCAACATCTTCTTCGCAGTCCTCTTCACCAGTACCGGACTCGACGACCGCCAATCCTGCGAAGAGTTTACCTGAGTCGCCTGTGTTCCCCTCGATGGCTTTTGCTCTCCGAGCCTTGATTCTCGCTTCAGGTGACAGGTGCGCGAATTGGTTTCCCTTGAACAAGTCGGGGTATTGACCACACTTCCCGCCTCCGTAGGAGAAGCAGTCTGCTTTCACATGCCCCTTTGGATTTTCGCGGTAGTCGTTCTCGCAGCAGAGAGATGAGCGGTTGGATCACTGGTCGGAATTGTAGGGCGCATGACGATTGGACTGGCGCTGGTCGGAACGCTCGTTCCACCGTGATGCTTGGTGCCCTCCTTGCATCGCTCCTCCGGCATACACACTTGGTACGACGCTCTCCTGCGCCTTTCCGTGCGCGCGATGGCTCATTGCGTTGATCAGCACCATCTCCGCCGAGATACCCTTCTCGGCTTCCTCCGTCTGGAGCATGGCGAGGACTACGGCTGACGAAAGTGGTTTCCCGGACAGCGCAGCCTCCTGGAGTTTGGTGCGGAGATTATCTCGACAGTAGCGCCAATCTTCCGCCTCGGTCATCAACATGACAATGTGGTTTGCGAATTCCGCATCGGGCATCGCGTTGGGATCTGCATTGAGCAGTTTGTGGTACATCTCTAGGATTGTTTCGCGCCAGGCAACAACGTCGGTTGTTTCGCACTTGAAGGCCAAGAGTCGCTGCTTCATGGTAACAGCGACGACTGTGTTTCCCTTGTCGTAGCGCTTCCCAAACCGCATTGGCTGATTTGCAGTTGCGCAGATTAACAAGCCGCTTCCCCAGAACTGCCTCGGAGAGTATGGCGAGGGTGTTAAATCCTGTGCCGGAGATATGCGGAAGTGACCCGGAGGGGTAACCGGAGCGGAGATACCGGATGTAACCGGAATGAGCGCAAGCACCACAGGAGAGTAAGGGTGTGCGTACTACCCTGGCCGGAGACGAGACGGAAGGTTCCGGTCGACGAGCGGAGCGAGTCGGAGGATGACCGGAAGAGAGAGGCAAAGGCAAGACGAGTAGTCAAGAACGTTAATAATCAAACTGAAGTACAAGACGAGTAGCTACTGGTATTTATAGTAAGTAGGGAACCGGAAGGAGACGAAGAAGTAAGTAGCTAGACAATAAGGATTATCGATAGATAAGGAAATAAGCGAGAGACAATAAGAACAATAAGAATGGAGTCCCAATATGGGAAACGCTCAGTAAACCTTCATTGCGTAAAAACCCAAGTAGCCCGAGGGCTTAGGTCTATGTCGGAGAACATCCGGAGTTCGGAGTCCAGAGTCCGGAGCCTCCGAGGCCTCCGGTAAGTCCGGAGACCGGAGGACTCGGAGAGTTCGGAGTGAATGTGCATGGATATAACAGTATCCCCCTCGTGCGTTCTTTGCCCCCAAAGAACACAAGACCCAAATTAAAATTTTCTCGTTCAAAAGAATTATCACCGAGGTTTCTCCGTCGGATCACCCTATTTGGGATAGCCATTGTGACGTGTCACATCAAAACCACTCTTGTTCTTGAACCACCACCACGACGACGACAATGCAAACCAACGACGGCGGACACAGCGGTAACGGTGGCGGAAACAGGCGGCGCCCCTCTGGTGGATCGAGAGCGCCTTCCGACGGCAAGGAGAGTGCAGGGTCGAGGGAGAAGAGGGAGGAGGTGAAGAAGGGCAAGCGCAAGGCCCGGTCTCCGGTTCCGGTGGATGAGCAACGGGAGCGGAACCGGCAGCGGAGGAGCGCAAAGCTCGCCCGGCAAATGGCCTCGGAGGCGCGAGCAGCGGAAGCCCTAAGCCGGATCGTCGCGCAGGAGGAGGAGTCCCGGTTGAGGCTGGAAGCCAGCCAGCGCGCGGTGGAGGATGCCCAGAGGGCACTCGACGAGACGACGGAGCGCGCCGACGGAGCATCCCGGCAGTGGATGGCGCAGGATGCCCGGATGAAGGCGATGATGGCCCGGATGTCGGACGAGGAGGTGTCGGAGTCGTCGGAGGGCTCCCTGGTGGACGAGGAACCGTCGGAGCGGGAGGCTCCGGAAAGTAAGTGACTCAATCCAAACGTCCGGAAGATGGCTAACGGAGCCAGAATGCGAACACTGCGAGCAGCGGGACCTCGACTGCATCATTGACGACAGCGTACCGGGGTGTCAGGAGTGCGAGCGGAGGGAGGTTCCGTGCTCGTTTGAAGACGAGGCACCCGCTCCGGTCAAGAAGACGGAGAAGATTCCTGGTGCGTCCCATATACCGGAAGGACTCGGAGACTAACCGGAGATGTACAGCTTGTGAGAGATGCGCGGAGGCGAAAATCTGGCGTTTCGTCGTCGAAGGACACACCACTTGCGAGTTCTGCTCCGGGAAGCACGGCCGGTGCTCACTCGACCCGAAAATCCTCCGCCCGAACAAGCGCGACGAGGAGAAGAAATCCAAGTCCGGGAAGTCCGCGAGGGCCGGAAAGCCGAAGCGGAAAATGGCGGAGAGCTCGGGGAGCGAATCGGAGGAGCGTCCGGTGGCCCGGACCCGCGGTCAAGCTCGCCCGGTAACCCGGAGCGAGTTCGATCACCTCATGAGCATCGTCAAAGAGCTCTCCGAGGAATTGCGCGGTCCGGGAAATATTCACAAGCTATGGCCGGCCCGGAAGGAGCAGATGGCGGAGAAGCGGAAGGAGCGAGAGCCAGCTCCGAAGCCGAGGAAGAAGAAGTTGAAGAAGATCGCCCCGGAGGCATCCGGCCCACCCGCTCGCTCGGAGAGAGCTCCGCCGGAACCGGAAGATGAAACGGACGCGCGGATTGGTGCGTGGCGTGAGCAGGCAGCGCGGGCAGTGGTTCCGGATGCACCGGAGAATCCGGAGGATCGTGGAGAGGGTGGATCGGGACTGGTCGGGGCACCGGAGGCACCGGAGAAGCCAGCCGAACGGCCGGAGGCGTCCGACGACGACATGGTCGAGGTAGAGATCCCGATCAAACCTGAACCCGAGCCATTCGTGATTCCGGCCGAGTTGACGCGGATCGTCGAAATCGAGGAGTCGGTGGCCGACGAAGCGGAAGCAGCGCCGGAGGTGAAGCCGGAACCGGAGGAGCCCGCGAAGATCCCGGAGAAGAAGGAGAAGACGGCAGGGACGGGCCCGAGGCCAGGGCAGCCGATCTTTGAGATCTCGGACTCGGAGTGAACGAGCATGGGGGTGAGAAAGGTTGGGGTTTGGCCAGCAAGGCCGAAATAAAATGTAGATAAAAAAATGAATAGTTTGTACATATAATAGGAACAAGACTTTCCTGAAACAAGACGGAGGGAAACCGGAAGAAAACCGGAGGGATTTCGGAAGACCGGAAGGTCAATAGTCGGGACCCGGCTTGTCCGGAAAGCATCGGTGGAAGTTGTCGAGCGCTTCCGGAGCGTCAACGTCGTCCGCACCAACCCAAGTGAACTGTTTGTCGGTATTTTCGTAGCCAGTCCATTCGATGAGGTACTGGAGCTTAACCCGGCACCGATCGATCGATCTTCGAGTCAACGATCTGTTTGACCTCGAAGTGTTCCTCACCATCAATGATTTCGACCGCAGCCGGAGGAGGTTCCTCACGGCCCGGAAACGGGTTCGGAACATGGG
Source organism: Mycena amicta (assembly GCA_029282125.1). Taxonomy (NCBI): domain Eukaryota; kingdom Fungi; phylum Basidiomycota; class Agaricomycetes; order Agaricales; family Mycenaceae; genus Mycena; species Mycena amicta. The sequence continues at coordinate 596,443 of JARIHP010000024.1, forward strand.
GCTCGAGTTGAGAAATATGGAATACCGGATGAACTTGCCGGAGGTTCGGAGGAAGCCGGATGGTATAGGAGGCGGCGGAAGGTTTCGCAATGACTTCAAACGGGCCAACATAGGACTCGGTGAACTTCGGAGTCGGACGTCGGATGTTAAGGAACTTGGTAGTTATGAAGGCGAAGTCTCCGACTTGCAACCGGGGATCCGGAGAGCGCTTCCGGTCAGCAGTTTCCTTGTATCGCTGCTGAGCGAAGGTGATTTGCTCCCAGAGGTACTGGTGCAGGTCTTGGAGATCGACGACGAAGTCCTTAGCATATGTGTTAGCGACATCGCGTTCGGGATGAATGGAGATTGCCGGATTATAGCCTTTGTTCGCGAAGAACGGAGAAATGCCGGTAGAGGTGTTCGGAGCATTGTTGAGTGCGAATTCGGCAAGGGGAAGTAACTTGTCCCAGTCGTCCTGTTGAGAGGACGTATACATGTACATCCGGATGTACTGCTCCACAGTCTGGTTCATGTGTTCCGTCTGTCCATCCGCTTCCGGATGGTGACCGGAGGTGAAGTGCAACTCCATGTTGAGGAGTTCTCCGAGAGACCGGAAGAAGGAAGAGACAAACTCGGAGCCCCGGTCGCAGGTGACATGGCTGGGGACTCCGTGCTTGGAGAAGACGTGAATGAGAAAGAGCCGGGCGAGTTCCGGAGAGTCGATATGAGTGTCGCAAGGTACGAGAATGACCTGTTTGGACGCGCGATCAACTATGACTAGGATGGTATCAAACTCGCCGGCCATTGGTAGCTGCTCGATGAAATCAATGGAGATCGAGTGCCAGGGCCGGAGCGGAACCGGAAGGGGCTTCAGCAAACCGTAAGGTCGATGCCTAGGCTTTTTGTTGCGCTTGCATAGAATGCAGGACCGACAGTAGTCCCGGACGAATGTCCGGACTTCCAGCCAGGTGTACTCGCGTCGGACGAGGGCAAGAGTGCAATTCTGTCCAAAGTGACCGGAGAGAACATGGTCATGCAAGTTCTGTAGAACACGTACTCGCAGCTCCGGAGAGGTTCCGGAGACCAATGGGACATAAATACGCTCGTCATAGCGGAGTAGACCGGAATTGTCGATAGTCCAGCGCGGAGAGGTACTGGAAGCCGCGGCCGATAGACCGGAGACCGCGGCGGGATCATCGTTGAGATGAGTGAGGATGTCGGCATGAAGCTTGTTGACATCAATGATGACCGTAGCCCGGAGGACCGGAGCCTCCAGGAACATAGCTCGGAGTGACGAAGAGAGTTGATCGTCAGTGAAGATGGGTCGGAAATTCTGTGGATTAAGCTGACCGTATGCTCTATCCCCCTCTTTAGGATAGACGTCCCATCGTCTAGTAAGAGCGTCCGGTTTGCCCCCGAGCTTACCGGGGCGGAACCGGATTACCATGTTGAAGTGGCAGAGGTATTCGGACCACCGGACTTGACGCCGGGTGAGAACCTTGGACGTAGCGAAGTACTCAAGGTTCTTGTGGTCCGTGACAACGTCGACCGGAAGGGAGCTACCCTCGAGGTAGTGACGCCAAATGGTGAAGGCATCAAAGATGGCGAGCAACTCCTTGTCGTGCGTGTCGTAGTTGAGTTCCGCGGGACCAAGGGTCCGGGACCGGAACGCAACCGGATGGATTTCGCCGTCGTCTCCGGTAATGGACAGGATGGAGGCGATGGCATAATCGGAGGCGTCCGTTTCGACGGTGATCTGTTGATCCGGAAGCCAGTGGTGAAGAATGGGCGCTTCCAGGAAGGTGCGCTTGAGGGTGTCGAAGGCATTTTGGCAGTCGTCGGACCACTCCCATTTGACGCTCGAACGAGTCAGGCGAGTAAGAGGCACTGTAATCGCTGAGTAATTGAAGATAAAGCGTCGATAGAAGTTGCAAAACCCAAGGAAGGACTGAATGTCCTTAACCTTCCGAGGGACCAGCCAGTCCGTAATCGCGGGAAACCTTCTCCGGAGACATCCGGAACCCGTCCGGAGACAGAATGTAACCAAGATACTCCGTTGTGGTGACGCTGAACTCGCATTTCGGGAGCTTGCAATACAACCCGGCAGCGCGGAGGCGCTTGAGTACTTCCCGGACATGTTTGATATGCATAGCCGGGTCGTCCGAGAAGATGAGAATGTCGTCAAGGTACACGATGACATAGACGTCGAGCAAGTCCGCGAAGAGTGTGTTCAGGAATCGCTGGAAAGCGGACGGAGCGTTGGTAAGACCTTCCGGAACGACCCGGAACTCGAAGGAACCGTAACGGGTCCGGAAAGCGGTCTTCGGCTCATCGCCCGGAGCGACTCGGAGAAGGTGGTAAGCGTGATGGAGGTCAAGTTTGGTATATATACGCGCCTTCCCAGGAGCATCGAGGAGATCCGCGATGAGGGGAAGAGGATACCGGTCTTTCCGAGTGATCCGGTTAAGACCCCGATAGTCGACGCAAAGCTGGAGGGAACAGTCCTTCTTCTTGGCGAAGAGGATCGGAGCACCATGACTCGAACGAGAAGGGTATATGAAACCAGCCTTCAAGTTCTTGTCAATGAACTCCTGCAGGGCGGAGAGCTCGGCTTGCGAAAGGGAATATACATGGCCGATCGGAGGGACTTCGCCTTCAGCGATTTCGATCTTGAGATCGAACTCCTGATGAGGCGGAAGGTTGTACGCTTCCTCCTCGGAGAAGACGTCAGCGAAGTCGTGGTATTCCGAAGGGAGACCGGAAAGATCCGGAGGATCAACAGATCCACTCCGGCCATGAAGACTATCGGTAGCAACAGTGCGCAAGGTATACTGGACGGTAGACTTGTCCTGAATGATTGTGTGGTATGCCGCAGCAGAAACAAGAGACACCAGCGGCGGGGAAGAAAAGGGACGTGGAACGGAAGCGTCCGGAATGTCCATAGAAGGACCGGAAGTGTCCATAGAAGGACCGGAAGTAGGCGATGACGTCGGACACGGTGTAGAAGCCGGAGCTGGTTCGACCGGAGCTACCGGGGCCTCGTCCATAGTAGGAGCAACCGCAGCAGGAACAGACATAGTAGTCTGAGGTGTCGACACTGAAGATCCGGAACGGCGGGTTTCGAAAGATATTGTAGCATCAGCCCAGTTAATCAACGGATTAAAGCGGGAGAGTCAACTGTAGCCGAGTACCAGTTCGCACGGAGAATCAAGACGGGTGACGTAGAGTTCAATCAAATGAACATCGCCGGAAGGAAACTTGACGAGGAGGCGGATTTGCCGATTAATGATAGACGAAGAGCCGTCGAGGTACCGGAGAGTTACCGGAGGGACCGGAAACGTTGTCAAGGCTTGGCGTTCGCAAAACTCTTTCGAGATGAAGCAGTGTGAAGAACCAGAGTCTATAAGAGAACGTATCCGGGAGTTGAATCCCGAGGCTAAGCGTTGTACAAGAGATTGGGGTATGGTTGAGCATAAGTCCAAATCAGAGTATGTATAGTCCGACCGGAGAAGAGAAAGCATGATATCGACATAAAGGGCATTAGCGGAAAGACTGGACGCGTTGAGACGAACCTCAGGA